>OY728148.1:754199060-755439345 GCA_963277665.1 Viscum album | reverse complement strand
GTATAATAAGGTAAATCTCCTGGTTAAGGTTTTGTAGAGAAACTACATGGTTGAAGAAAAAAATTGGGAATATTAAAATCCTATAAGGGAAAGGTATCCTCACTTGTTTAAAAAGTGAATAAAAACTATGAGGATGCAATTTCCAGAAGGGGAGATAATGTAACAACCCAAGTACTTATAAAATACATTTTTTTTCATTCTAAAATTAAATAATAAAATTCATAATAAATATATAATGAAATAAGTGGTATTTATATAAATTAAGAAATCTATACTAATAGAATAATAAATTTACCTATAAAATTATAAATAAAATTAAAGTATCTTAAAAGTGAAAATATGATATATTTATATCATGGAATAAGTAAATAAATGTTTTGAAAGTGATAAATTAAGTGTTGGTATTTTTTAAAACATAAAAGTTTATTTATAATTTTATAATTAATTTAACGAATTAAAAGAAAATTTATTTTCATAAAATAGATTAATAAATTAATATTTTAGTTTCTTATGATTATAATATAATTTTATGAGACCTTAATTAATTTTTCAAAGTGTTACAAAATCAGTTATAGTTTTAAAATCGATATTTTTTGAATAAATTATGATTTTAATTAAAAATTAAATTTCTCATATTTAGAAATTTATTTTCATAAAACCAAGTTCACTTTTGAATTTTACTCATCAAAAAATGGTTCGTGTTAATTTTTTGGATTTTTCTAAAATAGTTTTATTTTTGGTGAATAATGAAATATAATAATTTATGGTATTTAAAAAATTCATGAATTATTAAATCATAAATTATGTATGGATGATGTACACCCAAAATATAAAACTATCATATATTATTTTAATATATTTAGTGATAATTCTCAAACTATTCATAGTCTTGAGCTAAAATAATGAATTAATGAATAAAATAATCAAAAAACACTCCTCTCCTCCACCATAAATAAAACCCTCCCCACCTTTTCTCCTCACACATAAAAGCCTTTTATATTGTTTAATTTCTTCCCAATTCCCATCCCAATCCTCTTCCACCCATCCAAGGCCTATTGGTCTCACCAAAAGGCCAAAACCAGGTGCCTTAAGGAGGTTCTCAAGGAGAATAATTCAAGATGTAAAATCCTCTCTCATTTTCTTTTATTTTATTTTTAATTTTATTTATTTTCTTATTATATATTCACCTCCTCTTATACAAGTGGAATTAAAACTCCATTATATTATATATACTTTAATTTTATCTTGTTTATGGAAAAATTCATCATCAAACTCCTTTTCTTATCCCTTTTATTCTAAAAATGAGAACATCATCTATGGTGTGTCGATTTAACACCATCATGGATGATAAAATTTCATTTTAAATTACTCCCTTCAAGCATGGTTATAAATCCATTATTATGGTTAAATAAGATCTTATTATATATATAATAAGTTATATAATATTCTGGAACCAATATATAATCATGGTATTAAATAAAATGATATAAGTTTGTGATGGTCATAAAAACCGCCACAATAAATTAAATCATTTTCATTAATGTTTTATCTAATGAATCATCCTCATATCAGAAAACAAAATTATATATGTTATAATTTAAAATTATAGGAACATATTAATACCATCTATTTAAAATTCTATAGTTTTTCTTCTATTTGACAAGAAAATATATAATAAACCAACCATGGAAACCATGAAATAAATGCACCTAAAACAATGAAAATAACAAAATATTATTGATAAATGGGTGGAAAGATGTTATTAAAAGATCATGTAAGGTAGTATAAAAATGAGTATAGTTATTTAATAGATTAATAACACTATTTAAACCATTATAAAGGAGGTTTGAACTCGTTTTAAGTAAAAAAAACTGGAGGTAGAGTAATTTTAAAAAAAAACATCTTTTAAATATCTATTTTTACAAAATTTAAAATGAATGTTTTTATGATGCAAGTGTTCATGTTTTATGATTATGTTATAGTTCTTGGAAATTGTTTATGTTCAAGTTTGGGACCTATATCTTCATATAATGTATTGGGTATTTTTATATTAGAGGTCGACTGTATGGTTACTCCAAGTGTAACTACGATAGTTACACCATAAGGTAGCCATGAGGGTTACACTGTAAGGAAAACATGAGGTTTACACTAGAAGGTATCCATGAGATTTAAAAATAATTTGGTATCCACAAGGTTTACAATCTTAATTAATTAATTCCCCAAGTTACTTAAATGTTTATTTTTGTTTTCTATGTTTTATGGAAATCTCATGTTTTCACAAAGTAACTATATGGTACTTAATGGGTGAGAAGTATGTATTTGTGAAAATGGTTTCATAAGATTATAATTATTCATTGAATAATGTTTTTATCCTTCTTTTTATGTCCCTTACTAAGATTTTCCACTCATCCCAAGTTTTAAAATGTTTTTCATAGGGTTTAAGGATGTGTAAGAGAAAAAAAGTAAAGCTGAATGTTGTGAATAATTCATGTTATATTAAAAAATTTGTGTTATGGAAGAAATGAATACTATTTTAATAGTATAAAATTTGTATTATTATGGATTTTAATTTATGTTTTATGACCTAATTATCTAAAACTCTAAACTGAAAATATCTTTGGGAATGTAATAAGTGTATTGTAGTTTAATTAACTAAATTTTGTATTGTTTAAGGTTGTGTCCTTATAATTATACTATGACTGTTTAAAGTAATTTTTACCCATTATTGAATTTTTATAAAAAGTTATACAAAGGAAATCATCTTTTTATTTTCTAAATGAGGTGCTTTTGACTTTTTCTAAAAAATGTAAAAGAAATATTTATTTTAACATACATGAAATGAATAAAATTTTCCACCATCATGAACGATCAATATTTTGAAACTTCTTAGAAAATATTCTATGTTTTCTTTCATTGAAAATGTTTTTAAAATATTTTGTAAAATTTTATATTTTTAATAATTGATTTCAAAATTAAAATGATATTTTCCTCAATAAATATTTTAGATATATTTTAAAGGAATTTTAATCTAATATAAAATCCTTTGATATTACATATGTTTTACTAGGGATATAATCCATTTATATTGTCACAACATGATCCATGCTGAGGATCAAGACGTAACTACCCTAAGCCTGCCTCTATATGTTAGGGGGAGGTGACTAGCACTTAAGGTACAAAAAAATTATAGAGTCCTTTGCCAAAGAACCTATACACACACAACCTATTCAATGAAAAATCACAAAGGAAAATGAAAACAAGATACAAAACTACTATATAAGGAAACCAAACATGCATCTACCTCTAAATATTACAATTATATAAATATAAACAAAAATGGAAAGGAGAAAAAGACACTCCCAACAAGAAAAGTTCCACAACCTGGCAGTAACTAAAAATTAAACTAGTCGAGATAGCTGTGCTCCTGGATCCCAAGCTACGACCACCGTACGCAGTCCAAGAAACTGTATCTCTAAGATCCTATGAAGTTATGATCAACTTTTACATTGTCTATATAAGGCACAATATGTGAGAGAAAAGACCATGCAGGGGTGAGTATAAAAATACTCAGTAGGATACCCCGAAAAAGGTGAAGGGGGAGCACTAAGTGATACAACTGAAAAAGAAAGTATTAGATATAACAAGGTATGGTAAAAGGAGTGCAGATAAACCTAATAAGAGGGTGAATTAATCTCATAAAAACACAATTATCTAGAAATGGTGAGAATAGAAACTTCTCATCGAGTCTTAGCTACCTATAGTAAGAGAGTAGACTCGTTCAACCATGAGAATCTAGACACGGAAAGCATGTGGCATACCCCGCACACCTTCACCTCTTCTATAAGGAGAGTAAACAAAACCCAAGGAGTGGGTACTGGAAATAGAATATATATATATATATATATGTTCAGTCAAATAAATGAAAACAAGAGGGTAAGGGGATCTCCATCTCCTAGCTCACCCCAAGAAAAGAGTTACCAAAATTTCCAGAAGTATCCATCAATAATGCCCAATAATCCTCACATCTTCCCTAAACATGTAAGTAAAAGGGACTAAATCACCAAACCTTGATACTAACCTCTTTGGGTGGTTCTGTCTCACATGCACAGTTTTAAGTCGCATCACAAGGATGAGTCTTAGTGGTAAAAGTGTCCCTCTTTCTCATGAGTCCAAAGGTATGTTAAAGTGTGACTTATCACTAATCCATAACCGGATGGTGAAAACCTGAAGTAGAGGACCTAAAACCTAGTATGTTAGGGGTATTACACTCTCATCGTAGTCATAGAGGACCCACACCCATGCTGATGGGGGATTCCACTCTAGGTCATCAAGGACCCGCACCCTAGTACATAAGGGGGATTCCACTATCATTTCAGTTGTAGAGGAACCACAACTATGATGATAGGGGATTGAAATATAGGTAATCGAGGACCCACACCCTAGTACATTAGGGGGATTCAACTCATAAGTAACTATAGAGTACCCACACCCATGCCAATGGGGTATTCCACTCTAGGTCATCGATGAACTACACTAGCCATCCCTACTAGATGGTACCTCTCAGAAAAACATTAAGGAACATCAATACCCACCCCAGATGGAGGGTAATCCTGAAAATGCTTTGGTTATTCTTTTATTTCAAAACCGTCATCGAGCATCACCTTAAATAGACGTCAAAATAGGAATATCTCACATCATATCTCAAAATCCACTGCAGAGGGCACCATTGCATTCTATGCCAAAAAACACTCAGGATAGGCTACTCACGACCCAAAATATGAGTTCAGAAGAAGGAGATAAGAGAGGTAGATGATTCTTAAAGTGGTACATGACACATATGGGGTCTAAAAAACATGTAACCCCACCTTATCTCCGGGCTATGTACCCAACCTTACTCGGGTGCTTAACTGTGAACAAGTGCCCCTAAACGTGAGTCAAAAGGCTGATGAGTGCATGATGGTCGTCATTGATTCGAAGGTAAAAGCCTAATTATACCAACACAACTCTTAAAACAGACCTGAATAATGAAATGTATCACACCATCATGATCCCTATGAAAAAAAAATAGGACCCACTACTCATTCACCCGAAACAGAATCCTAGTGAAGAAGATTCATCACTCAACATTGTACATGAACAATGATTTAGGGGGTCCATGCCTCGATCCCAAAACACATCATATGGATCAAACCATTATGATCCTCATAAAAAAACACATGGTATTGTTTATTCATTCATCCAAAACAAACACTTAGTGAAAAAGTCACATTTCACCTAAAATGCCAAAAAACAGGCCTCGTGGGGCTCACACCTCAATTTTTGTTTAAGTACCCAAAATCAGTCTTGAAATGTTTACCTCAATTCTAGGGTTGTATCACAATTTATGGAGCATCAATTAGACATCAGATGCAGGAGATACATTCGATACAAGAATCTCCAAATAATAATAAATATATTATTATTATTAAAATAGAAAGTATCATTACATGGATCCTCGATACCAAACAAAATATTCTCAAATTGTCCTCAAAAAGTACACCTCAAAGTAAGGGTCATGTTTCCATAGATGGAACATAAAACAGATGCATGTTTTAGGAGATATTGGGGCTTGAAGATGCCGTGACCCGCTTTAGCCCAATCTATCCACCTTGGCCCGACCTAGCCCCCACGACTAGACCTGCTCCTCTACCACTCACTGCGGATCTGCCACATGTGTGTCCTACTTCACCCCCCATGAACGGTGCTCCACTGTTGTCCCATGATGCCGATTCCAGACCGCTGCACACCGGTGGTCCCTCCGTGAACCACCAAGAACACTCCAGTGCTCATAAAATTGTTGTGAGACCAGATCTAGAACTCTCGAGACAAGATCTTCACAGACTCATGTTCCTCTCGAAGATCCATTGAAATTTTGAAATGATGAAAAGTAGGCGTCGCTTCTGCTCACCACTGAACCTCATCTGGTGCTTGAAACTCAAATCCATCATAGATCCAGAATCCTTGGATCACGACCTTTACAGATCTATGATCTGCTCTATGTTTGGATGTCATATCAGTGTATCAAAAAGTTGATCGATAAATAATGTGAAGAACAATGAAGAATGAACAATCCAGGAATTAAACGGTTGATGGAAGTTGTTATTTTGTCCATTAGAAAAGGATTTCAAAGTAGAAAAAAATGACCAAAAATCAAATTTGACAAACAAAACTTCAATTGGGGAAAGCATAATCCAAAAGAAGAATCCTACTTGGATTTTGGATCCAACATTGCGTTCACTATTCTATGATCTACTTAGATATGAAGTTTCGGCACAATCCGCCAAAGATCCAATGTTGATTTTCCATCTGAAGTAAAGGAGAGGGATTTTACAGCATCCATGGGATAAATGATCCAACCCTTGCTCATTTCACATAAAAAAATATTTATAGAAAACCAACAAAACACCCGCCAATGGATGTAGGATCTAAACCTCCCACAACCTCTCCTTTAATGTCGCGCTTAGGTAAAAAACCCTATTACAAAATTAATAGAGGTCTTAGATTTTCAATCCAAGTCTCCGTTAGAAAATTATTTTATTCGGAGATTGAGATAAAATAATTAAATTTAATTATTTTATTTATGAAAATTCCCTTCATGGATTTTTCTACAAAAGACCCGCACCAACAAAAATTATTTCCCACTTAGGGTAAACACCATGTTCCAGACTCAATCGTGGCCTCAGATTTCTGATCTGAGCTAATTTTTGAGTTATATACCTTTTCCATCATGTGCATAGTATAAAATATACTTAATATTTTTATAAAATTTATTCCAGACACATCGGGCCTCATAATCAAATGCAGTCTCAGCGCCTAGATCTGGAAATATATGTAGAAATTTTTTACAGTTTTACAAGAAAAAAACCAAGTTTCTACATCATTCCCTCATTAAATATTTTAATATCCAATAAGAAAACTAGGGGAAAAAATTAGGATGCTGAGTCTAAACCTGGATCTCCTGCTCCCAAGGAAATTACTACACGTTTCCCTGCTACCACAACACGCAAACCAAAGGGATGGTCTGTACAAATAAGGTCCACTCTTATTGATGATGCACGTAGTATCATGCATATATCTCCTCAGATATGAAATTTGGAAAACTTCATACAACTTCTCTAGCTATGGGGGTAGGGAAAGGTGGTATGAAACCTCGTCAAACCTATACATGATCTCGAATAGCCAGATGAACCTCAAGGATAGATTTACTCCCTGGAAAAAAACTAACATGCAAACCTTAAACATATCCTCCAACACCTAGGTAGTGCATTTGGTCTACCCATCAGTCTGGAGGTGAAAATCTATACTCATTCTCAACTGGGTCCTAAACACTGCCTGTAGGCCTCTTCATAATAATGACATAAACCATGAATCACGATCAGATACAAAATGTCAAGGGCACCCTATGAAGGTAGACGATCTATTGTATGTACAACTATTTCAAACCCTCTACCAAACTCTACTCTCTGATTGTAATAAAGTGTGATAACTTCATGAGTTAGTACACTATCACCCAAATGGCTTCATTAAACTTCACTATGTGTAGAATACCTGTGACAAAATCCATAGATATGACGCCCCATTTTCACTCCAGGATTTTCAAGAAGCCGCAACAACCTTCTGGAACTTGGTGCTCAGTCCTCACTTATTGAAAGGTGAGGAATCTTGATACAAACTCAACTACACTTTATCTCACAGTGGACCACCAAAATTTCCAATGAAGATCCTTGTACGTATTCCCAACATTGGGATGTGTATCTAAGGTAAAAGTGTGGAACTCTCGCATCACCTCCTCCCGCATCACAATCGGAACCACTGTTTGTACATAGAATAAGGTCTTCTTATTAACTCCTTCATAATATCCATATGGTGAAACACCTAAGGATATCTGGTCACATAATATTTCATAGTCGATGCATCACAATCAAGACACTCTTACATTCTCGATAAGTGATGGAGTCAACACCATAGACTAAAAAAAATATACTCATCTAATCTATGAGGTTCAGATGTAGGGAAGCTAACTAATCTGAAAATTCCTACACTAGGAGATCCCGAGACTTCCTATTATGGGAATATGCTATGACATTGTAATTTACTAGAGTATAGACTATATTGAGGTCACAATCCTTTAAAAAGTTCAATAAGCTTCACTTCCTCACGTTTAAGTCTGTCTGAGTGAAGAAGTACCTGAGACTCTAGTGGTTTTTGAAAACCACAAAGCATTGTCCCAGAAGGTAGTGTCTCCACATCCTTAGGGCGAAGATTATGTCTACCATAACCTAATATTGAGTTGAGTAGTCCTATTCATGGAGTCTCCATCACCTTGACCTGTACTTGATAACCGATGTATCAAGGTTGATGTTGAGCATGCAAAGGAACTAACAAACAGGGTAGGTCAGTAAACTCATCCAAACATAAGAATCTAGACATGGAAAGAACATGGAATACCCCAAGAATATTTTCTTCTCTTGGAAGGAGTGTAATACCCAAACCAGGCACTCCACCAAACCCACTAGCGGCATCCCAAGAAAAAGGAGGTCAAGTAGAAAAACTCCACTAGAAATTCTAGGACATGCTTTGACACTCCACTACACAACCCCACCATGAATGCAAAATTTAGAGGGACTCATCCACCACACCTCGATACTATCTACTTTGGGAAGAACTGGCTCACCATCATGGTTTTTCTCATATCACAAAAACACATCTCGATGGGGGAAGGTACCTTCTTCCTCATGTATTCAAAGCTATATCGAAAAAAACCAAAAAATGGTTACAATGACACCCCACATAACCTCGATAAAACGTCAAGAAAGAATAAGGGAAAAAATATTACCTAGAATAGTGTATAAAATGTTCTACTACAAAAATTAGAAAATACACAAGGCAAACCACTTATCATCTCATGCGCTATAGGATCATAAACATCCATAGCATGCAGCTTCCTGCGACCCCAACCGCCAGCTCCCTAGGCTTGATGTGGGACTCCTAGTGGAGGTGGATAGAATTCATAACATTGTCCATAAACCATAGTTCTTAATTATTCTCTAACAAAACCACCACCCTTGAAACCACCCTATCCTCACTTGGTAGAACCCTAATCATGGTGCTGTCTCCTCCATGGAGGTCCACCAGCTGCTTGTTCGAGGTTCTCAACATGTTTGGTCAGATATTATTGTGCCATGTGACCTAAACTATCACAAGAATAGAATCATCCCTCCTTGGGATACCCCAATAATAAATGATATCCCAAACCAAGTGACTGAGTATTCTCATTGGGAGGCCTCTCGCATTGAAGCCCCACCAACTGATGTATTCTAGCTACGACAGACGTCTCAACTCTGTTGTGCCCACTGCCAGTTCCAGCTAACTGGCATCTCACTGACAGAAAGATATCTATCACTAGTGGTCACTCCATCACCCTAGAGTATGTGAGGATAAGAAAGTGTACTAGATTGACTCATATCTCTCTACAAAGTCCCTTCTCAAACTTTCGTGCTTGGAAGTAGCCATCACTGACCATGTACAGAAAGCAGTGTGTAAGGTATGTTAACCTAGTCGCGTACTCATCCACCATCATCCCTCACTAATGAAACTGAAAGAGATCCTGAATCTGAATGGAGTAAAATAACAAGGGTTAATACTCCTCATAAAACTGCTTCTAGAAGTCATCCCATGAGAGTGCCAACTCATTGAGTATCTGAGTAACCAATCTCCACCAACATCCAACTGTTCCATGGAAAATACTTTATTCCAAAGTCACCATCTGATCTGTTGGTGTCCAAACAATCCTAAAGTGGTAGGCCACCAAATTTGTCCAAAACTCTTCTACTTGAGGGTCTGGCTCACTACGAAGCCTTAGTGGTCTTTGGAAATTCTAGAGTGCGCTCAACCTACAAACTTCCTCATCATATCCTGTTGGGGTTGCTTGCTGCTCAACGGGTGGAGGTGCTGCTAATTTCCCACCTAGAGGAAGGGGGATCGTATGATGGATCATGAAATAAGTCCTCATCTCCCATATGGTCATATTCAAAAACTATATCCATTATCCTAGCTGGCTATAATTGTAGAGGAATCTTGAAATTTATTAAGGAGTATCGCGGTAAAATGAGCATAGATATATATCAACCAAAAAGGGGGTCTGGCTCAAGAAGGAAAATCAAAGACTGAATCCTATATGATGCATGTACCAATGTTCCCTAAAACAAATATCCTAGCATGTCGAGTTGATAAGAAGATAATTAGGGTCCTGGTGAATGGCTACATTAGCCACCACACTATCACTAGACTCCCTATCCTGAGATCCGCTCTTAAGACACATTGAAACTATTTCCCTAAACCCAAAAAGACATTTTTATAGAAATTTAGAAACAACAACCCAAGGGTAAAAAAACATTTGATACCACTTTTTCATAACCCGACCCATGTCGGGGCTCGATCCACAACTACCCAAAGCCCACCTCCATAGTCCAGAGGGTGGCGACTAGCTCTGAAGGCACAAAAAACTCAGGGAGGCATTTTCCTAAGAACCTGAACACACACACACAAGAACAACTTAATGAAAAAGTGTAGAGTAAAAGGAAAAAAATATACAACAAAACTATATAAGGAAACCAAACATGAATCGACCTCTAAATAGTACAATTATAGAAATTTAAACTGAAAGGGAAAGTGGAAGAAGACATTCCCAACCAAAAAATTTCCACAACCTGACAGTTACTGAAAATTAAACCAGTTGAGAGTGCCCCGATCCTAGATCCAAAGTTTTAAACACCATAAAATTTCTAATCACTCGTATCCTTAATCTCCTCTGAAGTAATGATCAACCTATCCTTCATATTCATAAGGAATGATATGTACGGGAAAATCCCATGCATGGGTGAGTATAAAAATACTCAGTAGGATGCCTTGAAAAGGAGAAGGGGGAGCAGTAAGAGATATAACTTAAGAGTAAAGTAATAGATAGAACAAGGTATAGTAAAAGGAGTGCAGTTAAACCCAACAAGAGAGTGAAGTAAGCTCATACAAACAAAAGGAGTTAGAAATAGTGATAAGATGAACTTCTCCTCAAGTATTTTCTACCTATAGCAGTAGAATAGACTCATATAACCACAAGAATCTAGACATGAAAAACACGTGGTATACCTCGTGCGTATTTGTCTCTCCTAGAAGGATAATAACCAAAACCCAAGGAGTGGGTACTAGAAATATAATGTATATATGCTCAATAAAAGAAGCCCAAACAAGTGAGTAAGTGGATCTCTATCACATAGCTTAGCACAAGAAAAGAGTTTCCAATAGTTTCATAAGTATCCATCAATGATGCCCAAAATCCCTCATGTCTACCCTAAATAGGAAAGTAAAAAAGAATCAATCACCACACCTTGATATTATCCACTTTGGGTGGATCTTTCTCATAAAAATGGTTTTAGGTTGTGTCATGAGGATGTGTCACTATAGGAAAATCATCCCTCTTTCTCATGAGTGAAAAGGTACATCAAAGTGTGTCTCATCATTACTTTGTAACCAAATGGTGCAAACCCAAAGTAGAGTAACCACACCCTAGTAAGTTAGGGGGATTCCACTATCATAGTAGTTATAGAGGAACCATGCTCATGCTGATGGGGGATTCCACTCTAGGTCATCAATGACCCACACCCTAGTAATTTAGGGGGATTCCACTATCATACCAGTCTTAGAGAACCCATGCTCATGCCGATGAGATATTTCACTCTAGGTTATCGACGACCCGCACCCTAGTATGTTAGGGGGATTCCACTCAGAAGTAACTTTATAAGACCCAAGACCATGTCAATGGGGAATTCAACTATAGGTAATTGAGTAAATACACTAGAAATCCCTACTAGAAGATACATATTGAAAAAACATTGAGAAACGTTGTTGCCTAGCCCAGCTGGAGGGTAAGCCCGAAACTGTTCTAGTGATTTTTCCAGATCACAACCATTATCGAGCATCACCTTGAATATAAATAACTCTCTAAAAATATTGCATCATATCACGAAATCCATTATAGAGGGAACCACCTCTTTATATCTGAAAAAAAAACTCAGGATAGCCTACTCATGGGCCAAAATCCAAGTTCAAAAGAAGGATATACGAGGGGTAGAAGATTTGTAAATTGGTACATGGTGTGTGTGGGGCCTACAAGATGTGTGACCCCATCACATCACCTGTACATGCACCCAACCTTACTTGGGTTTTTAACTATGAACAAGTACCCCTAGGCCTTCTAGTGTACTCCCAGAGTACATGGAACCTCTAGATAAAAGGTTGATGAGAACATAATTCTCGTCATTTATCCAGAGAGAAAAATCATAATTCTATTGTAATGACTCTTTAAACGGCCCCCGATAATCAAACAGATCATACTGTCATGATCATTGTAAAAAAATGCACAATATCGACTATTCATTCGCCAGAAATTGACTCCTGGTGATGAAGTTTTATTTCTCAACATCATACACAAATGATGCTTTATGGGGACCATGCCTTGATGCCAAAACACATCATACAAATTGCACTATTATGATACTAATGGGAAAATAGATGGGATCATCTATTCATTCATCCAAAATGGACACCCAGTGAAAAATTCACATTTCACCAAAAATTCCCAAAATGATCCTCGTGGGGCTTGCACCTCGATTTTGGTTTAAGTGCCCAAAATCAGTCTTGAAACACCTACCTCAATTACAGGGTTGGAACACTACTGACAGTACATCAATCAAATAATGGATGTAGCATATATGTCCGATACAAGACTCTCCAAATAATAATAAATATAATATTATTTTTATAATAGGATGTCTTGTGCCACTGAGCATCAAGCCTGAAAAATAATGTTCTCAAACTGGCCTCAAAATGTCTTCCTTGAAACAAGGGTCATGTTTTCGTAGACAATATATAAAACATATGCACAATTTAAGAGATATCGGGGTTTGAAGATGCCCCGACCCGCTCCGGCTCAGTTTGGCCGCCTCGGCTCGACCCAACCACTACCACTGCAGACCGACCATCTATATCATAGTTCACAGTGACTCTTCCACCTGCACATACCATGCCACACCGCACACACGATGCTCCATTGCTATCTCGTGGCAGTGTTGCCGCCACCTCCTGCGACCGGACCGCCGTCGGACCATCGCACGTCGGTGGTACTTCTACAGACCATCAAGAACACCCTGGTGCTCAAAAATTTGTTCTGAGACCAGATATAGAACCCTTGGGACACGATCTTCACATAATCATGCTCTTATTATATATCCTTAGACATTTTGATGCGATAAAAAGTAGTCGTCACTTCTGTTCACCGCTGCGCCTTCTCCGGTTCCCGAAATTTGAAACCATTTTAGATTTAGAATCCTTGGATCACAAAATTCACAGATCTTTTCTTTTATCAACATTTGGATGTCGTATCAGTATGTCTAAAATTTTATTGATGAATAATGTGAAGAAAGATAAAGAACAGACAACCCAGGAATTAAACAGTCGATGTCCGTTGTTAGTTTGGCCATCCACAAAGGATTTAAATGTAGTGAAAATGACTAGAAATCAAATTTGAAAACAAATACTTCATTGGGGAAAGAGGAATCTGAAAGAAGAATCCTACCTGGATTTTGGATCCACTATTGCGTTCGCTGCGCTTTGATCTACTCAGATCTGAGGTTTCATCGCAATCCGCTAAGGATCTGATGTCGATTCACCATCTGCAGGAGAGGAGAGAGCTTCACCAGTGTTCTTAGGAGAAATGAACCAACCCTTTCTCAGTTACCATAAACACATATTTATAGAAAACCAAAAAATTTCCGCCAATGGTCGTGAGATCCGAACCTCCCATGCCCTCTCATTTTATGCCACACTTATGTAAAACAACCCATTCTGAACTCAATGGTGGTATTGGATTTCTAATCTGATTCCACATTCAAAATTTATTTAATTATACATTCAAGATAAAATAATTAAATTTAATTATTTTATTTACAAAAATTCTCTTTGTGGCTTTTTCTACAGAAGACCTACACTGAAAAAAGTTATGTCCTGCCTAGGGTAAACTTAATGCTCCAAACTCAACCATGGACTCAAATTTCTGATTTGAGATACAATTTGAGATATATAAATTTTCCATCATATGTATAGTATAAAATATACTTAATATTTTTATAAAATTTATTTTGGGCATACTAGGCCTCAGAATCACATATTGTCTTAGTACCTAACTTTGGAAATATATGTCGGAAAATTCCAAAGTCTTATAAGGAAAAAATTGAGTTTCTATAAATATCATCATTATTCTTTCTTTGGATGGTTTATTATTATGATTATGATATGTTTATGAAACCCATTTATTTTCTACGGGTTATGATATGATGAATTTTTGAAATGTTTATGAATCTTGTTTCCATTCCATTGGTTAAAATATATGATGAATGATTTATGGTATTATGATACACATATGAATGGATTATGATTATGTAATAGGTGATACTAGAATTATATATCCCCCAAATTCAATAGAAAATATAGTTATCTCATTAGATAATATGAAATGGAATGGGTAGTGAATCGAGTTCATTAAGAGACTTTGTCTACTATGATAGTATTGGGAGTGAACCTTGAATAAGGATATGATAGAATGGGGAGTGAACCCAATCCACTATGAAAGTATTTGCAGTGAGTCTTGACTAAGGAAATGATTTTCTATGATTATATGTATTCAAAAAATTATGTCTCATTCCAATGTTATTCTATCATAGCTCATGTTCTTTGATTTCTTTATGATTCATATCTTATAAACTGCCAAGATTTATTCCATTATTCAAGATTATGATCTATGATATATTAGGTATGCATTTTAAAATTTTAATCTCATGTTATAATAACCTTATGATCATTTTATGTTTAAGTGATAATTGATATCTACCGTTTTTACCCTTACTGAGTATCTGAGCTCTCCCTTTCTTTTGTTTCCCTTCTCCAAGTTCTGAAGAAAGGTTTTAAATAGGGTGTGTATAAGAAGTGTACTATATAAGAGGATATTTATGTGAGATATTGAATATATTTCAATAAATAAGAATATTTTCTATGTAGTCTCAAAATAAACTAAACCTTTACAATTATAGCATGGATCATAATGTTATGAAATTAATATTCATCTATTAAGATGTAATATAATGTATAAAAGGTATGGGTATCTATTGGATCACTTTGCCTTTCTCACTAGATCTTTGGATGATATAGTATTATCCCAAGTATTAGGAAGTGGTTCTAGACTCTCTCCTTATTCTTAGATTAAAAAAACCATTATTCATGTTGGTCTCCTCATTTTACTTTGATGGATATTGAAATCATGAATGAAAATTTATTATTTTCATTTCCTTCTTATTATTGTTCAACTATTTTTTTCATCACGAAATATTTGTCAAATGGTTATATTATCTCATTTTCATATCCTATCATATTTATATTCATAGATAATATCACATAAATATTATCTACAATATTCAAAATAAGGTAGCTCCATGATCTTATCTAGTGAGCTATTCCCCTATTAAAAGCTATTTTAATTAAGTAAATCCCTTCTATTTATATCTCCTTAATACTCAAATTTTTCATCCTAATGGGATATTCAAATTATCACATATTATTCTCTATAAAATATTCACCATTTAAATCATTTTAAATCTCCCTCCATGTGTGCATAACACTATGACATGTTTCTTATATAGTGTGGAACCCTATCATATTCCATGATGATAAGAATTATTTTTTAAAATTCACAATGACATGTTATATGATATGGAGCTCCACATTACCATCTTCCAATGTCAAGGTCTTCTCAAATAATTCAACTAGAGTGGAACAAAATATTTTGTAACTCTCTATTTATCACAAGTAAACATCTTTCCTTAAACACTCACCCGTATGATTTTGTGTTCATAGTCTAGCTATTTTGTCACCATGAATTTCACCATACTCAATGAAACAATTGGATTACTATTTCTAAACTCCCTTTACATCAAAATACTCCATGGTTACCAAATAATTTACTTAAATGACCAAAAACACATATACCACAACATGGTTTTCTTAATTTTATATCTCTATGGAGTGGTATACATTTATTTAGTATAGAGTATCTTAGAAACATCAGTTCTTCCATTAGATTTTTTTTTCATTCACATTAGATAGAGTCATGATCTTCTTGAATGATCATAATGGTTGAATCCATGAATAATGTTTTAAAAACGATCATATTATTTTATTCATTCTTTATAATATATAATATTTTGGAAACTAAAATGTTCTCCCAAAAAAGTCCTAAAAAATCTCAAAGTGTTGGAGTGATATGGTGTCTCCATCAAAATAATACACGCACAACCCGTTTCCAATTTTTGGTCCAACTTGATTTTTTATGACTTGTGAAGTCCTAATTAAACCTTAATGGAAATCCATTTGAATTCATAAGAAAATCCAAATTCATATAAAAAAGTGAACTTATAAAAAATCCATTACATATGAATTTGAATTCATAAAAAACCATGGTGACTTAAGGACTTATACATTTTATTTCCTTAACCCAAAGTCATACAAAACATCTTTGAATTCATATAAAATATGAATTAATAATTTTTATTGCTCCAATTACAATAATTTTAGACCTATTTTCATGAAATCAAGGCTTCTAAAATGGAATACAAGTCTTCTTAAACCTTAATCCAAGATTTTATAAACACTAATTAAAATAACCAGCATGTTATAAACTCTAGGGATAGATTATACAAAACATATCCTTAAAATTTACTTACTCTAAACATAAATATTCAATCTCCCCAAATAGCTATATACACTCTCACTTTTCCAAACCATGTTGAACTATACTCGAACACTTACTTTATCAAAAGTAGTTATTTCACTATGAAGACCATCTCATAAAATAATAACATGTTAGGTTTCTTCCTCAAATTTATCAAAGAAAAGTTATTGAAGGCCAAAAACTTGTATCTAATACATATTGAAACATTATTATAATCCTGTTATCCTTATTGAAAATAAATACAATATATTAATGGAAAAAAATAATATCCCCCTTTTGGATTTTTTTTCAATACCACTAATATCCTTCACTGTCAATATGTGTTCTTTTCTTTCTACCACTTATTGAAAATAAATCCAAAGGTAATATAAGAGATGCTACTCACTCATTAACCCCTTATTCTCCTTGAAAAAGGGGTTTCCATAATAGATAAAAATTTCCCGCACTTTAGTTTTGAATGATAGTATGATTCACTTACAAGTTAGGAATTTATTCACATTATTCATTAGAAATGATTCTTTAGTTGATCTACTTTATGTTTATACAGGATAACCTAGTGTAGAAGTAAAGAGATACTTCAAAAAGTCATAAATCCTAACCATAAATAATAGTCATGTGATACCAATATCAATTTCTCATTTTATAGAAGTTTAAAAAATATTTAATAATAAATGAAAATCCTACTTGAATCTCAATAAAAACATAAAAAATTTATTATGCGAGGTATAAAAATCCCCCTTTATCCTATATTTTTCTTTAACAAACACTACCATTATAAATAGTTTTATTATAGTTAAAATAGGGTAGAAAATATGATTTGAATAACTATTATTTTATCTTTTACATAATGTCCAAAAAATTATAGATTTTATGATATAACAAAATTTTAAATCCTTTCATCATGTTTTTCTACCTCCAAAGGGATTCACTCACTTACTCTTTATATTGGTAGTTTATATACTCTATGTAGAGTTTTTCTCTTTATATCTATCAGTGTCAAACTCATCCAGTTCCCCTTTTATTTTGATTTCCTTAAACTATCTACATTTTAGATCAAATAATCCCAAAATATGTAATAATGCGGGGATTATCCTTTATTTTCTTTGTAATATTAGAAATGTTGGGATTCATATCTTAACAAAGATATTCTATTCATTCAAACTTATTTATTTGAATGACTCTCAATGACTCTTATTTTAAATTTTCTTTCACAAATTTCCACTAGAAACATGATATTATCCTTATTCTAAATAATTTACTTATGTGGATACACCTTCTTGTTGGGATTATCAAATTCTAATTCTGTATCTAATGCCACCTCCTTTTTCTTTATCTTTTCAATTTGTTTTGGTATGATTGTCATGTAATTATTTACAACATGGCATATTTTTTTCATCTCCCACACGATTTATATTGAATGTATATATTTCTTTCTTTATGATAACTTTATTATGATTTCCCTAGATTTTGATTTTTAGTAGTTAATTGTGTATTCATTTTATAATTCTTAGTTTTATATTTATTCATTCAAATATTTTTTATTATTCATATGGAAATTCATCATTTATTGATTGTAGGGATCTCCCTTAATTTATACCAGTTCTAAGGAATGGACGTTTTGCATCCAAAATTATAGGATTTATGCCAAAATCCTCAATAAAACCAATTATATCCTTTGAATTTTTTCTTTAATTATATCGACGAGTCTATTTAAAAAAATATGCTTGTAATCCAGGAATATTACAACCTTTTTTTCCTTTTCCTTGGGGTTTTCTCTTTTATTAGTTAATTTTCACCTCTCCTGACTATATGAGTATATATATATATATATATATATATTAGGTTTTATAATCTATAAAATTGAGAGTTAATATATTTTTTATCACTTGAGCATTTAGAAATAGTTCATACCCTTTTCTTAGGGATAGTTTTCCTAACATCCTTGGATGATTCATCCTAAATATCCAATAATTTCTCATATTATTATCTCTTGGTATTCATGGTATTTTGATCCTTAATACACCTATATTGTTCCTGATGAAGTTACTCTTCCTTTTCTATCAAATTTTCATTATAATCTTCTAGAATCCTGTCTTTTAAGTAATTTTCACCTTGAAAATTTTAATCACTTATTTCAAATCACTTTTCTTTACATATTAATTTTTTTTCTCTTTAAAAAAAATTAATTTCTACTTGATCTTAGAATTATTCTCATGGAAATCAACTAATTAAAATATTAACATATACTTCGTATATACTTCTTATTCCTTCTAATCACTACATAAAGAGTCACTATGATTTATAAACTTAGCAATGAAGGTTATGTGATTATAAGAGAAACCTTTATCATCCAACTTACTGTATATTGATGAGATATAACTTTATTCCATATTCATTAAGTTTCTTTTATACAAACATGAGTACTTATTATTCTTTTAATGGTCAAATTTTATAAAATTTTTGGGTCTTGTTTTAGGAAATCCTTCTAGATCATCATCACTTCCAGATTGATCAGATTTATTCTTATTTGAATAGTTAATTAAAAAATTACCAAAACTTCTACAACCCAAGAATTTATGAGGAAGCATAATATTTTATTTTAATTTTTTCATATTCTAATATTTTTAGAGATAAAATAGATGAATTTACTTTTCCCTTAAACTCATTCTCTATGAATTTATTTATTCTCATTAGTATTTGAGAATGAATTATCTCTATTATCCTTTAACTTTAGTTTTCTCATGGATTTTAATTTCATTTATTCCTATGTTTTATTTTTAAATAATGAATATTTTATCATCTCATAATGGAGGGGTGTATTATGAAAATGATCAATTGAAAAGTCACCAATTTATTCCAAAGAAGATATAATTAGATCAAATATGTTAAGGAAATTCATCATTAGACTTTTTACTATAGTTAAATATTCCAAAGCATCTTCAAATCCTCTGATATGACTTAAAATATAATTTACCCTTCTAAAATTTTCATAAATACTCTCATTATAATTCATTAGTATTTACTAAAACTTTTCTCTCTAAATTTTTAATTTTCCTTCCTTAATATCCACATTTCCATTATATATATTCTCTTACTTTTCATACATCTACTTGTCCACTTTAAGTCCCATTATGTTGGTGTAGAATTTATTAGATAGATATGGAAGGGTAAAATTTATAGATTTATCATTTACTTAAAGATTTATCTTATCAAAATATGGCCTAGTAGTATCTTTTCATGTGGGAATCCTTCTCCTTATTCTTAAATTCATAGGGAAATACTAAATGAAACTAGATACTCTTCTTCCTCTTCACCGACTAAAAATATTTCTTTTGTGTGATAGAAGTATCAAAGGTTTCAATTTTACCATATTCATCTCTTACCATATATATATATTCATATTCAAAATCACATGAATATTATCTTCCATATTATAAATATTAAAACTTCATGATCTAAGGCCGTATGATATTCTATCATTCAAAACCAAGTTATTTTATTTAAATCTTATTTAGACTCATATTTTTAATTTTAATACGACATTAAAATTATCACATATTATTATCTATGAAATCCACACCATTTAATAAATTTTAAATCCCTATATGTTTGTGAACGATACTATGAAGTGGTTTTTATATGATGTGGAACACTCTCACATTCAAAAATGATTAGGGCACTCACTAAAAATTCAACATGGAATGGATGATGATGTGGAACTCCCTATGGTTATTTTGTAGCATTGAGGTATTCTCAAAATGTTCTCTAGGAGTGGACCACAATATTATATAACTCATAATTTCTCATAAATAATAATTTTTCATGAAACACTCACCACTATAATGTGATTCTCATAGTATGCCCATTTTTTCACCACGACTTTCACCATGTTTAGTGAAACAAAGTTATTATCATTTAAAAACTCCCTTTTCCTTAAAATAATTTATGATAACCAAGATTATCACCTAAATGGATATAAAAAATATACCATGACTTGGTTATATTCATTTTATAGATCCCTGTGGCATGGTCTTTATTTATATAGTATATAGTATCTAAAAAAACCAACTAATTTCTCAGATGGTTCTCCATTAATAAAAATCAGGATCATGATCTTGTTGAATGATTAAAATGCTTGAATCCATAAATAAAATTTCATGAATAATTATATTATTTTATTCATTCTTCAAATGATATACTATTCTAGAAACTTGAATTTTCACCTATAAGTCTTCGTAAAATTATCGAAGTGTTGAATTTATATGGGTTATCAATTGAAGTCATATATGCATAGACCTTTTCCAATTTTTGGACAAACTTGAATTTATTATGACTTGTAAAGTCCCATGAAAATCTTGAATCCATATGAAATATTTATCAAATCCATATGTTTTCACTAATTTCATAAGAAAATCCTTCTAAATTCATACATAAATGTGAAGTTTTATGGAACACAGGTGAAGTCATATAAAACACATGAAGTCATACAAAATGTAGGTGAAGTCATACAAAATCTATTTTATTTGACTTTGAAGTCATATGAAACACAAGGTGACTTCAAGACTTATAAATTTTCCACCTTAGATAAAATTCATATGATGTGGATCTAAAATCATATGAAATATGGCTTAATAATTTTTCCTTCATGAGATTAAATAATTCTATACTTGTTCACATGATATCAAGGATTATCCTATAAACTCTAGGAATTATCAAGCCTTAATCAAAGAGTGTATAAACACTATGTAAATTATCCAACATGGTATAAAATCTATGAATGGATTCACGAACACATTAAAAATAATGTTTCTTACTCAAAAAAAATATTAAATCTACCCATGCATCTAGATACACTATGTCTTTTCCAAATCATGGTGGACTCTACTGAAACACTTCCTTCAACATAAGTCACTATTTCACCATGAAGACTTATTTATAAAATCATAACATTCTAGGTTTCTTACTCAAATCTATCAAATACATGTTATTAAATAATAGAAAATTATCTCTAACACATATTGACACCCTATCATAATCCTATAATATTTCCTTTTTTAAAAAAATACAATCCATGTATGATTAAAATAGTATTTATTACTTTTATCACATAGTAATATAACTGTTTATAGTTTTAATTTACACTACAAATATTCATTTACTTTGTAGAATCTCATTTTATTATATATTAGGTTGTTAAAAACTACTCACCCTATCATTTATCATCCTTGAGAATCCCCTATATTCATTTCCACCAAAGCACACTGGTCACTAAGATATGATGCACATTTATTATCTCCAAAAAAAATTTAGTTATGGTCAAGATGATGGTACTAAACCAATAGAACAAATAATTCACCAATAGCCTCTTTCTATGCTCTATCATAATCATTTTTGATTCCTTGATCAATGTTCTCTAGTAAATTTTTTAGTTTTCTTACTCGATTATACATGAAATCCACTAGTTGGAACCCTGCTACATCGACAGTCATATAAAATCAATGGCCCTAACACCACAATGTTGACTAATTTTATCATCTAAATGATGATTCCCCACATACTATAACATTAATGTAGTGCCCAATCCTTGATATAAATCTTCCCCAATTTACATCTCTAATCTATACTAGACTATTTATCACTTAGTGTCTCACCGAAGAACCCACTCATTACCTACGTCCCAAATTTACAGTCCCATGCTCAAGTATCACTTTATCTCATGAATCCACAATTTGATAATTGATCAGTATAATATCATGTGAGTAATAACATTCTCAAAACCTAGATATTCCCCTGGTTCATTTCCCAAAATTCAAACCTGGTTAGTTATCAAATATACTGACCTACATGACTTGGATAATTCAATATCCCAATATATTGTTCCTCAACTAACCAAAATTCTATAGGCTACTTGAATCTAATTACTAATACTGAACCTTTACCACTATAATTATGTCTTCATCGTATATTTCATTTATATAAACACCTAATTGTGTGATCCCCACCATATAATTTCCATTATCCTTAATCCATGAGAACCCCATTAGTAATTACATTGTCAGTAAAACATTGATACTCACAATCTCTACTCATTATAACTCAATTTAACCATACGAGACCATCCTAAGATAAAATAATTATCAATTACCATACCATAAAGAATAAAAAGGTTAATTATATTATCAACTTATCAATTACATCATGGAGTCTCATACCTCTCCAAGGGTAGTCTCATACCCAAACACGCCACTAAGGTGATCACTCCTTGAATATCACTGGAATCCCATGACCTAACTCCAAGATATAAGGAAATTAAAAGTTTCCTTGATTATAACATGATCTCACCCCCCATGATATTCTCTATGATATTATAATTAACATATCTCACCTACCAACCTCAACCTATCACTCTTAGATAATTTATAATCACACTATACAAGGATGATCATTGGTTAAACTAAAACATATAACATGCATGTTGAATAAAAACTCACTCTCTTATTCAAATGGTGAGAGAGTATTCCCAAATAAACTATCAAAAATATGAATAACTACCACCCTTTACTATTTAATCTCATACCCAAATAGTAATACATATGAGGATACCATAATTTACACCCAACTTATGTTATTATAATTCACATCCCATAAATCCTAGGATCACACTCCTAATCAACCAATAAGTAAAGACCCTTTTACCCAAAAACTACCATGTATAAAACCTAAAAACATATATAAACATAAAATAAAGAAACTCTTATACCTTTCATTGATTATTCCTCTAGTACCATATATGATCCAATTTATTGATGAAGATCTCTTATATGTAGACAAAAATACTCCTTCCTCTATATTGTATCCATGGGTTGAAGGAATCACCCAATACTTAGGTGGAATCATCCTCACATTCATAGTATTCTAGTACCACATTAGTAATGGGATAAAGAATGAAGATATATTTGAAAAGGATGAATATAAAGTGCATGTTTTTTCATAAAATTCTTAGATACCATTATAAATGGGGCAACCACTTTATATATCACCTCAAGAAACTCTCAAGTGGTAAACAAATTAACTCATCTATTACAAATGCATGAGTAAATATTTGGTCACTGATTAATCCATCATAATAATTAATTTTTTCAACCTATAAATGTTTCATATTTTGAAATATTAATATTAAATGATAAACCACATGGAATATCACTCTAATGTTAACACTTAACATTCAGTCTTCATATTAATCATAATTCCATGTTAATAATATACTATTATTAACCCCCACTACAATATCATCATGTTGTATGATATGAATGAATAATCAAGAAACAAAATATCAGTATATTCATAATTTAATATATATTAACATTATACCATATGATATATCCAAATACACATTAAATTAGTAAGGATTTAGGTTATATCTTCATCAATATCCCACTTTCACTAAATCTATAAAGACTTGGTGTGGTATCGTATATAATAAATTGTGAAACCATATCCAAAACTCCTTTGTGATATATCAAAAAATAGTTCTGTAAATCTATCATTAACTTCAGTTCAAGTAATATCATATTCTATACCTTTAAAACTACCATCAAAAACTCCTTTTGGATAAACACTAAAATACTTTTAGAGTAGCTATTTTATTCAAACTCAATCCCAATTCAACCAACCGAAAATTATGACCCCATGATCCTTTATAGAATTGAAAAAAAACATGAATTACTAAATTCATATATGTATATAAAGAGTGTATTTTAACAAAGCATTAATGGAAATAAAGCTAAAAAGGTATCTAACTTGATCTCCATAAAACACATGTATCTTTATACCTACATCCTGCATCATATGCAATCATGCATTTTTATATGACCCCTTTTTAAAAATATTTATTTAACATAGGACATGAAGTTTAAAATCCTATATAATTACTCAAATATTCACGATTCCTTGAGTATAGACTAACAAGGTTGATGAATACATTAGAAGGAATTTATCTTAAGTTTATGAACACATTACATGGACCTCACTAAAATAGATAATAACATCATATGTAAAATCTAGATATGAAAATAAACTTCTATAGTCTATCTAAATTTAGATACCATATATCATACTTGTGATACAAGAGGAAAAATTCTATCTTTGTTAAGATTTAACTAGTGACATGATCAACAAAGTACCTAACCACCCCCTTATTAGCTAATCCTCAAGTCTTACATAATAATGGTATCAATGTATAAATGTTCTTATTCTAGGAATCTCACTAACCTCAGGTATGAGGAAATAAACATATGAAACATACACCCTTAATATACCAAAGACATTATGTATGAAACTCCATAATCTATAATACTTGGGGGGGCCATCCGTAAAAAAAACTCGTTTTCTCCTCATGATAATATTATACATTTTCATACATTCTATAATAATCCATGACGAAAATCAGTTAGGGATAACTCAAAGTCGTACTTTGAGAGGTTAATTATAATTTAATTCATGAAATATATGTAATTAATGTGAAGGATGATAATACGATGTCCACATTTTTCTATAACATTATACACATTATATTATTAAACACATTTTAAAAAATTAAAAAACAAAAATTAAGTTCCCATATCATAATATACTATTTTATAGACCACTAGTTAAATCTTATATTTTCTGCACTTTTAGAGATTCCTTAAAATCATTACATATCTATATAATTCTTTCCATATGTCTATGTGACCATCTAATAAAAACCTCTTAATAAAATCTTTCATGAATAAAATATATGAATAAATATGGTTTGAATAATTATGAGACTTTCAAATCGTATTCTTAATGATTAAATCCTTTAATGTAGTATTCAAACTCCTTAACTCCACAATATCCAATGTTATGATGTTAAAAAATTATGTAGTCTACATTAAACTCTTTATATTATCATAATCATCATTATTCTTGAAACCCATCCATTAAAAACGTTTTCTTCGAGATTTTTTTGGGTAAATAATGTAAATATTTATATTTCTCATTACTATAACACCCAAAACTCTTTTAAGATATTGAGAATATTAACCTTTTTACACCAACGAAATGTAAATTTTTATATTTATATTTACCAAAATACCATAAACTATTTTAATATATCAAGTAAAATTAACATTGAAAATTTTCATATATAATATTTTATTTGATAAATTTAAATATTTTTAAGTTTAAATATAATCCCACTAGCCTCTTAGAAACTACATTCTCATTTGAATATGTTTATAAGATAGACAAACTCTTTTATGTCAGAAAATAAATATTATTTCCTTTAGTGAAAATATTAAACAAATAAAACATTATATGCATATCATATATGTTATTATATGTGTTTGAATCATTTTCATAAAAAATAATAATTCCTTAAAATATTCCACAGATGGTGGTGATATCATATCTCTCATATTTTAAGAAAAATAGGGAAAACTCATTTATAATCCTTATCTTACTCATAAGTATGTTATATAGTACAATGAATCATAAAACATGTGTATTAATCTTATATTTTTATATAAAATCATTGTTAATAAAAAAATCCCCTTATCATATAAGAGAAATAGGATAAAAATACACATCCATTATTAAGATTCACCCAAGCTTTAGATATTCCTCTGTATTTAACTTTATTATTTCTAAAAACATTACATCATCACTTGAATATAAAATAAAGGATTCATTAATTATTTCTTTAACTTTTAACTCTAGTATACTCACAATATTTTTAAATAAAGCATTTGGTATTGTACACCCTTTAAAAAATAATAATTAATTTCCATAACACTAATACATGATATGGAATTTATATGGAGTTTCTTAAACCCTTTTAGGTACTATAAAATATTATATCCTATAGAAACATCAAAACTCCTTCCCAACTTAACCTTTAGGTTTTAATTACCATAAATAGAAATTTGATGAAACATTATTGGACTTTACAGTTAACTTTTCTTCTAATTGTTTGAAATTTTACCTACTTGTTTTGACAATACAACACCATAACATGAATATCAAATTCCCAGTTCACCTATCCTCAACACTTTTATAAAATAGTGTAAACATTTCCTGAA
Source organism: Viscum album (assembly GCA_963277665.1). Taxonomy (NCBI): domain Eukaryota; kingdom Viridiplantae; phylum Streptophyta; class Magnoliopsida; order Santalales; family Viscaceae; genus Viscum; species Viscum album. The sequence goes on along the minus strand of OY728148.1, from coordinate 755,412,369 downwards.
TACATTCATATTATCAAAACCTTTCCAATGATAATTCTAAAATGAATTCAACAACTACAAAAATTTATAAATAAAACCTTTAGTCCCACCAAGTCATCAACACACTCAATTATATTGAATATATGAGTGGAGAATAATGTTAATTAGGCCAAAATGAATTAAATTATTTTCAAAACTTGTGTGAATCATTCCATGTTCCTCATAAAAATATAAATCCAATTTTTTAACAACTTTAATTATTGGTTTCTGATAAAGGGTTTTCTCTAACACATAGATTTTACTATCTTAAGAACAAGTCTTAGGTTTTGTTCTAGTCTAATAAGTTTCTAATATTAATATTTTGATTTTAAAATTTATTGATTTTAAAGTAATTTTTATGATAAAGATGTTATTTATCAACAATATAATCTTTTATCAAATGAGTGTCACATTTTAACTTTATAAAATAAATACTTTTATTAAATATTACCCCAATAAAATGAAAATAGCTTTTAAGATCATCATATAAAATATATTTATAAGATATATATTTCATCATGACTTAAAATGTTTAAGAATTTAAATAATCCATGATTATATCAAACAAACACTCAGTTAAATCATATCACATATGAATCTTGGCTAATTGGGTGGATAAATACTTACCTAATCCAATATATAAATTATCTTGACTTGGTTCCTATAGTATACTAATGGTTTGTATTTCCCAACTAACATTAACCCAAAACATATGAAAATAATTAGGCACCTAATGGTCATAGTAATCTCATTAGTTTCTTACTTTATATAAGATAATCTGTGGGATATTAAGGGTTAGTGTCACTCATACTAAATAGAGGTTTTTGAAAGTGTATCATTAGAAGGAATCTCATAATTATTATTTTTAAAGGAGATATAATCTCACTAATATTTCTCATTTTATCCCTTTTTATATATACATGCTTTTTATGATTTAGTTTGGAATTATATTCCTCTCACCAAATCAATGTGTTCTAACCATATTGATATGTACATCTATAAACAAATTGTTGCTTGTGTTACTAACCCAAATTAAAATCCAACTATATTTATACATATCCAAATTCATCCCAAACATAATGTACAAGAAAATATTTCGTGTAAATTATTATAAAAATATGAAATCAAAAATCCTAACAAGAGCATTCTAGGAGAAATATATTTCCAACACCCATATTTCTAAACAAGGCATATGCCTCCATGCCAATGAGTAGTCCAACCGAAAGTCCCTCTACCCATGGATAATTTAGTCAATAGAGACCTCAATATAATCACAATTATAGTAATTATTATATATAATTTATAATTGACTACTTAATTCATGATCATAACCTGGTATTAAAAAAATTCAAAGTTGAAGTAAACTGGATCCATTATCACACTTAGCATGTAATTCCTTATATGAAAGTATGCTGATCTATAGAAGTAGTTTAACATTTAAAATAAATCATAAAACAATTCATACTATAAAAATTATATGTATGAATAAAATATAAAATAAAATAAATTAATGAACAATCCATATATTTAACATGTGATAAAAAAATTACAATCAATTCATAAATAAAGATAATTATAAACAATTTATAACTTATCCATTTTTTATGGACATACCATAATTAAATTAATATAATTTTTTTATATTTATTTATAATATGAACTCTTCCATATTATTCATTATATGGTATTTTAATTAAATAGATGATATTATATGAAATATAATCATTTTATATTTCAATTATATTATGTAAACATTTTACATAATCATAATATCTTATACTTTGTATTACTTAAACCTTAATAATATCAATCATAAAAAATACTTTTGATATTATTTACATAATTTATCAAATAATTCCTTTAATTTAAATAATTCAAATTACTTAATTATGAAAAATTCATATTTTAAGTGTAAAACCTTTTATATTTCTACCTTATTTTTTTAATTGATAACTTTTATAAATTAAGCTTATAATTTCTATATAAAATATTTATATCTAAATTATAATCCATTATGTATAATTCGAAATTGGATTTTAATATTAATAATTAATATTATGTATATTTATTTAATAAATGTTTCATAAATTTTTAATTAATTAATTATAAAAAACAAATAAATAATTAATTTAAATTTAGCTTTTATAAATTAATAAATATCTCAACATGCATTTTATTATTATTTATAAAAAATTAATAAACCTAATAATTTAATTACTAATTAAAATATTGATTTTTTTAACATATACCATGATCTAGGATATTAGTTTTATTGTATAAGCAGAGAAATAAGCCGCAACACTTAAAATAGTTAATAAATATCAATCATGACCTATGATTGATTATCATGGATAATGATATTCCATGAGGCTTGGGTAAGGTTAACCTGATGTATCTGTGAAGGTTGGCTATGATGGGTGGTCATGTAGGATTAATCATGCACAATGGTGGATTATGTACTATTAACTCATGAAACTTATCCATCATTACCTATAATATTTCTTCTATGTAAGAATAAAACATGCATGCATGGGCCTATATAAGATATCCCAACTGCATAACAATCCACATAGTAATAATTGAGTTCCCATGACAGTCACAACCTATGATAGGTCTTGTGTGAGTGTAAGCCTTCTTTGCCTATCATTTATTATGATATATGTTATATCATATCAATGATAAGACAATCTATTTTTCATCTTTCTATTAGTTCTATATCCCCTTACTATATCCAATATCATATGTAATGATATCATAAAAACCAATGGGTTAGTCTGTATCGATTGTTATGATATCCATATCACACAATATGATCCAAACATAGATTATGATATTATATATCATAAAACCAAAAAAATATAAATATTATATTATATTTAATTATAAATAAAATGTTATTAATAATGATGTCTATAATATTCATTTTAAACACGATTTCAAGAATCAATGATCACGGTGAAGCTATGATGTTATTGTAAGGTGAGATTAAATCCCTCATATGAACATGTACAACATGAAATTTGTATGATAATGTTAAAAAAATTCATTACACCAAAACATGGGCTATTAAACTCCTTGGATTAGTAATGTATCCCCTTTGTGGAGAGCCATACTTCATCCCAATTTCATGTGTGAGATTTCCCAATAATTGGTTAACAAATTTATATTTACTTTGAGAAAACTATAAGGGTTTTTAGGATTTTTTAAACCCAATCAATGTAGTACAAACAATTAGAACCTATTTAACCCAATATATAACATGTATGAATCCTGAAACCATGTATAAATATAAAAATATTAAACTATTATACCTTGAACTTGTTTTAAATGGGTGACATAGACCCAAATACTATATGCACATTGATTACTATTACATTTATATAGTTTGATATATATATATATATGTGTGTGTGTGTGTGTGTTTTTTTTTCTCTTAAAATCATAGTAATTATTCTTTTATATGCACTATTTTTTATGGCAATTTCCTTAGATTACATGTTATATCAAAATTTATAACATCTCCTATCTATAATGAGAACCATGGGATACCATGAAAAAATCATAAATATATATCCTATAGTATAGATACATAAAACTAACAAGAAAAAGATGATATTTTAATATTAGGTGTTGGGGGATCAAAATCAATGAGACTTCTTCTCATGAAGTTCGTACTTGGTCATTTCGAGTATATAAGATCAAGAGGAATGATCCACTATAAGGAACACCACATGTTTCAAGTATCACTACGAGCATGTGTAATGGTCTCTTAACTTGATATAATTATCATTGTGTACTATTTTATCACATAATTTGATAAAATATAAAATCCTTGGCATCTCTCATGACCCCCTCCCTCAAAAGGTACTCATCCCTGGATAAAAATGAAGAAATAAAGATAATGAACCCCAAGTTCATCCTCCAATAGGCCCCAGGTTAGTGACAAGAACCAAGGGTATAAAATCTCACATAAATGGAAGACATTACACTCTATAATATAGGACTAAGAGAAATGATAAATCTACCACAACAACTTCATGAAATAATATAAAAGAAAACTAAAATCCATACCACAATGCATGTATAATATAAAATATACAAGGAATATCTAAATAAATACTCAAAAGAAAATATTATAGAAGCTCCAAAGGTCAGAGCTGGTAAATTCCATCATAGTCCATGAAGTCCTCTTTGAAAATTGAAAACAATTGTATAAATATAGGGTCAGCATACAAGTATACTAAGTAGGATCATACCAATGTCTCTCGTGTATGTGTGAAAAGAGAATATTAATGCACCGGTGAGAAATAGTAGAACCAACAACACCTAAACACGTCAACTAACCAAACCCATAATCACCATTATATAGTCACCAAATAACACATCTAATTATAATATCATAATAGGAATCATATCAAGAAAAAAGGTACCCCGCACCGCTTTCCCTACTGATTTGGAGCCCAACCTCATACATCCTGGTTCTCCCATGTCTTTTGAACATAACATCATAAAAAACACCCCCTATTAAAGTGGATATCAAATCACATATCTCCTAAAGACACATGGGACATTAAATCACATCTCACCCAAATAAATCTGGGCTATCACACCACATCTTGACCACAAACACCTGGGCCACCACAACACATCAACAACCATATAAATAGAGTGGTAAGGTATCATGAACATGAGAAAATAAACCTCAAGTCCTCCTAATATTATGAATGACCCCACTATAATCCATCTCATCAACACATCAAACATCACTACAATAAAATTTTGACTTCTGGCCATCACAACCTGCCCATGTCAACATTATCTAGAAGAGAGAGCGGGGAAGAGAAGGTTAATATCCATCCATCCTCACCACTAGAATGTTAGAAAAAACACTCCAAAAAAATTTGGTTGTCGACATGTGGTGATCAACATGAGAATCTAGGAAAATAAACCATATCACAACAACCACCCATCTTTCTCATGTCAACAAACCCCACATTACCACCATTTAAAACCAAAACCACTTCCTCATCACAATCGCTGCCACATATCATAACCAAAAATCATCACATCCACCCCCATAGTATAAACAATTAAGAAAAACACATCTTATTTCAAATTTAAACAAGGGGATTCACGTCACATTTCACTTTACTTTTTAAGAACATTTTCACAAAAACCAAAATTTAAAGGGAGGCCATTTTATTAACCAGATATAAGTGGTTATCTAATTCCATTTTAGGTGATATAAACCAATTGAAAAAAGGGGTTCAAAAAAATCTATTCTCATCATAAATAGGGGATCTCAACAGTTGTGATTTTCAAAAATGTATTATTCTCATACAATTACTATATCAAATAATATCAAAAGAAGTAAAAATTTTATTTATTTCCTCTTACTCTTTAAATTTCAATAAAACTAATTAATTGTATTAGTTTAGAAAATGCAAAATATCTTCCAAAAATATAAAAATATCATAACCCCTACCACATGTTATAACTAGATGAGAAATGAAAGATACCCTACTTTAATGGGCTATCTGAACCACTTCGGAAGGTTGGATAAAGAGGGGACAACTACTGGGCACCACAAGGAGGAATAACACTTTGATTATCCTAGAACAAAACACCCACATCACTTTCTTTACAAACCATCACCAAAACCAAGTACTTACCTGAGATGCAACCTTCCTAAACTAGAAATTGTGAGAAAATAGAGAAAAAACTGGGATAGAAGGAAGGGAAATCACTATAAACCACCACTAATCAATCTCCTAAGGATAAGGTCTAAATCCATTGAAATAAGGGATGGAAGAGATTATAGGGATGCACTTGGGGAAACCAATAAATAAGAGAAAGGACTAAATAATGATAGGGTTCAAAGGATTTTAGAATATATAGGTGGTCTTTTAAACATAAGACTATGGTGTAGCCTCTTCCACCATGATGCAGAACCATTGAAAATAGGGGGGATCATGGTGTAGTGAAAATTAAAACACTACAATAGTGCTGGTCAGATTGGATTTGATATCCATAGATATATCCACACCAAAGATCCGAAAAACATGGGAGGTGACCATGATGCAGCCAAATACACTATGTTGAATAACCTCACAACCAAAGAGGATGCTACGCCACAACCCTACTCTATGGAACAACCACCCCAAAAAGTAAGAACCCCAGAAAACTCCACCCAATCCACTATTTTTTAGTTTGACATCCAATTCCATAGGACTCACCAACACTCTATGGAATCTCAACACCATGAAACAACCATTATGAAAATGGAAGTGGTATAAAAACTTCTCCTCTGAGCTCCCCACACCATAATAGACACTTCCACACCACAAACACTAAACCTTATGGAACAACACACCCCTCCATGCTGTATGAATACCTTTATTGAATTTTCTTAGATCCAAATCCACCACTCACTCCCCAAATCCCTATAACATCCTTTGAATACCTCCACCACCTGGATTCACACAATGTAATGGGTCATAAGGTCCAAACCATTACATTAGATACCACTAAAACTATTCTATCCCATGAGAAACAAAACCAAACCATAAGGTAAAGAGGGGATGAGGTAAAAACAACCATCCCATGATATAACTCTCAAGGATATAATTACAATTGAACACTGAATCTAACCAAACACACCAAACCCAGCCAAAAATATTTATAAAACACCTCACACAGCCACACCACCACACCAACCTCAAGAAAATTTTCTCCCACAACCATCCACATAATAGTCTTAACCTCCACATAGACTAAACCAATAATTAACATAACCACCACACAATAGATACCCAAGCACACATATCAAGGGATTCTACCTCCCATGTCAAAATATTATCCACTTTGGTTGGCACTGACTCTCCCACATAATTTTAATCATGTCAAAGTATAATGTGTCTTAGTTAGGAATTATCTTTTCCCTTATTCATATGCTTTAAGTGCTAAAACAAATCACATCAAGAAGGGGAATATCTCATAAAAAAACAATATTAAAACATTATATCATCCAAAAAAAAGAGTAAGGTAAAACAAGACAAGGCTAAAAAACTCAGGGTATTGGTAATACATATGAATATCATGCTCCCGAGTACTCTCCTCTATGACACCATGAATCCAAAAAACATGAACCAAAGGAATAGTCTGTCCACACAACACATTATCCCAATGATCCTAGATCTATACTAGCCACTCCATGAACATCAAATCTTCCTAAATATCCAAATCTCCCTAGTACATGACATTAACATTATTATGAATATACCAATGGATATGATATATGTTAAATACATCATGAATATAATGTATCCATGGTGGAAGTTCTAATCGATAATCCACTTAATCAACACACCCCAACACTTCAAAAGTCCAAACACACTTTGGCGAGTGATTACTCCCCTTTCCAAACCCCTACTGTCCACGTCGAGGGGAAAATATTTGAAAAAAATGATCTCCAACCCTTAACTCTAATTTCCTCCTACAATCAGGATAATACTTTTTCTCATCCTATTCTACCTTCACCCTCTCATGAACAACCTGAACCTTATCTGTTATGCTCTGCAATACATAATAGAGAATGATATGGGAAACTGTAAAAATCCCAAAATGGGGGTATTCCAATGAATGAATGATAGATATTTTTATAATAAAACTCAAAAAATGAAATTGATTTATATACCAAAGTCCAAGATGTATGTCCGCAACATATCATATAGTGTCTAGATGGTCCGATCTATCTTCCAATCCATTTGAGGGTGAAAATCATTTCTAAGGTGTAACTGAGTGAAAAAATAATTATGAAATAACCTCATGAACCATGAGGTGAAATGAGCATCTCAGTCTGAGATGATAGTCCTTGAAACTCCATGAAGCTTCACAATGTCATCCACACAACTCCTTGCCAAAAAATCCATGACACTCGACTCCTTGATCAGTAAGAAGTGAGCTGATTTTATCAACCAATCCATGATTACATAGATATAATCACAACCACTCGAATATTGGGGGTAAAAATATGATGAATACCATTGATATTTCATATTATTTACACTCGGTAACATCCAAGGATTGAAAAAAACCCTTCCAGAACATAATGCTTGACCTTTACCTACTGAAAAAAAAACATCAAGCCACGAACTCTACCACTACCCATTTCATCCCAGGTCACCAAAATTTCATCCTCAAGACATGGAACATATTGGACACCCCTGTGTGTAATATTAAAGGTGATTAGAGAAAATCATGAAGGACTCCCTCACACATCACCACCAGAACAAACAACCTCTCCCAAAACAACATCTAGTTCTGGCCATCCTATATCCATCCCTCCAGAGCATCACTATGAACAACACAATTACAAAAAACCCTTACCTATAAGTCTATCCACTAAGACTCCTCAACCTAACAAATAAGAGAAGAATTTACTATCATCTAAAACAAGAAACCACCTCTATAAACCACCCTTACATATAAGTGGAGGGCTACCAACACCTCCATCAATTTCTAAGTATCTTCATATTTCTAAATAATATCATTCTGTGACTTCCCACTCAACAAATCAACCATAATATTCCATTTTCTAAATTCATAGGAGATATAAAATTCATATTCATGAAGAAACTCTATCCACCTCAATTTCTACAGGTTCAGATCACCCTGATAGAATATATACCTTAATTTCTTATGATCTATGAATACCATAATGTACACCTTAACGAGGTAATGTCTCAAAAGATTATATGAAAACACAATCGATACTAGATCTAGATCACGAGTGACACATTTATGTTCATGGGGAAATAACTAGATAGACCCATAAGAGATCACTACTTTCTACTACATCAAGATGCATCCCAATCCCATATGTGAAGTGTTAAAAAACACCTCAAACATAACCCCTTCCTCTAGAAACTGAAGCACTAATCAATATTCCCTTCATGTAGTCAAACCCGGACTAACATGATCAGTCCAGAGAAAATCTAGGAATTTCCTAGTTGAAGATGTTAATAGGGATGTAATCTATGAGAAATTAGATACGAACCTCTAGTAATAGCCTATAAGACCGAGGAAACTAAGAACCTCCACCACATTATTGGGTTCATCCCAAGAAACAACTACCTTGATATTTGACAGGTCTATGACCACACCCTAATGGTATACCACATGTGTAACACCCATGTGTTTTATAAAATATTTAAATAATTTTTATTCTTCATTATCGTTTTTTCACACAATCATTAGTTTAAACAAATTGTGAGGTGCCCTTAAAATAAAATTTCCGTTATAAACTAGCCGTTACGTTAGTAGGAATAAATATAACAAAAATTTAAAAATCTATGATAAATGTAAATCAATTATATGTCATATTAGTTATTTGAGTGAATGAAATTAATAATATTTGTATGTTATATAATTAAAATGATATTTTTGATATTCATCAAATAGATATTAAAAGAATTTTTTTCTACCTTTTAATGGAAAACCATTTTTAATTTAAGATTTAGGCACATTAATAATTTTAATATTACAATGTAAACATTTTATTTGGAATCAGGATATAAAAATTTACTTGGGTTAAAATTCTGATATTTTTCTGATAAACTTCATAATTTGATGAATAGTAAAAATATGCTAAATTCTAATTAAAAACAACTTTTTTCATCAAGATAATTTATATGGTTAAATTATAATATTGAATGGTTTTAAATTATAAATAGAATATTTTTTTTACTATTTAATATAATTTATTTCATTATCATTAATTTTACAATGAATTCATAAGTAAAATCATTTCAATCTTCTGTAATGTTTTAAACAAAAACCCGTTTTTTTCGACAACGAGATTAATTTTAAATTAAATTTCTACAACTTCTGTGTCTTTAATTTTGAAAATGGATTCCATATTTGGAATCATTAGGTCCAAATTATGTTAATAGGCTACTTTTATTTTTGGGCATTATGAATAGTAACTATAGTAAATTTTATTTACCATAGTTAAAGGTAAATCGTGTAATTAAGGGTAAAAATAATATTATAAAATTATCCTAACACTTGTATTAATATAATTAGATGATTATATTTCATCCAAAAACATACTTGGGTCAAAATGGTATCTATTGGAACCCACTTGTATGAGATTAAGACAATTAATTTATTTTATTTAAAGGAAAGTGAAATATGTCTCACTCAAACTTTAATAATTAAATTATTTTTAATATAAGGTTATATAGAATATAAATTCAATTAGAAATACTAATTTGAAATATAATTTTTTTTATCATGGTACTTTATTTCTAATTTTTATGAAATATATAATTACCTTAATATCTTATACATTAATGATGCAGAAATTATTTATTTAGTGAAAAATCAGTAATATAGTTTTTATTAAAATAATAATACCCATTAAAAGGACCAAAAACTTGACCAAAACTTATTTTTCGTGTATATATACACTATAATCATCAAATTTCCAACTTTTGGACTATTTGGAGCCGTATAAAATAGATTATGACATTTATATTACTTTATTTTAAATGATGTCAAAGTTGTCACCTTCATAATTTAATAAAGCTAACATTTTAAAAGTTGGCTGTTTTAGAAGATAAATTAGAATAAATGTGTCCTTATGAAATATATTAGATTTATCTTAATCATAGTATTTTATTTTTAATTTTTATGCAACAAATAAGTAGATTAAATAATTATACAAAAATTTTGTAGTAATTATTTTATCAAGAGAAATATCAAATTAATAGTTTTAAAAATATTGAAAAAATATTTTATGATATAATTAATGTTCTAAAATAATTTTCTAGATGAATATGAATTTTTAGGAATCTTTTAATTTATTTTTTCAAAAAAATATTCTGTCTGGATTTTATTTAAATTCAAATAAGCGAATTCTGTCAAAACTGACACTATTGATATTTTATGAAAATAAAATATTATTAAATTGTTTAAAAATCACAAAAAATATTTAAAAATTACAAATTAAAATTTATATGGTCTAAAATGTTATAAAGTGTCCAATTATGTACAATTAACAACACATAAGTAAGTATTTATAACCATTTAAAATTTATAACATTATTACCACAAATAAAATTAAATAGATTAAATAAGGATAAATCAAAATGAAAAGGTTTAAAATAAAATAAAAACATGTCTAAATTTTATTGGTTTATTATATTACAACCCTATATCATCTCATCTTTGATGTTGAGTCATTTTTGAGGTTTTTATGTGGGGTTGGTTTTTATTATAAATTAATATTTTTGAGGTTTCCAAAAGTGCCCCTCTCCTCTCTTATAAAAGGGAACCCCTCTTACCTATCCTCTTCACTCAATTTTGAGCCTTCAAGCTCAGAAAAACCCTAAAAATTAATCTTATCAACCTTTCTAGTTACATTATAGAGGTTATTGTCTTCTCAAAAGACCAACTCTAGTGCCCTAAGAGGAATTTTAAAGGAGGCACTTCGAGGAAGAGGTAATATCTTCTACCAATTATTTAAAATTTATTTCTTCTTCAACTTCCTCTTATTTAGTTGTTTAATTATAAAGTAATAACATAAGTATCACTCATATACTGATATGTTATTATAAATATTAAACAACTCTATTTCACCTTCTATCCATCCTATGAAAAATGAAATCACCGCGTGTGCGTACATACGGAATACCGTCTCCATGCTGTGGTGTAATCTTTTTTTTTCATCACCAACATACTTGGATGGGTATAATGATGGAAGAAATTACTATATATGATTATTTTAAAGTGATATTGATTCTGAAATATTATACACCATACACTTCAATACAAATTCCACAATCATGGAAATGATATAATCGCTTGTGCGTACGTACGACCTACCGTCTCTACAATGTGATGCGATTTGTTCTACATGATCTTCATTGAAGAATGATTATATAAATGAATTTAATGAATAAATATGATATATATTATAATAATACAATTCTTTAAATGATATATCTATAACCTAAAAAGAGGAATAAGAATTTATTTGACAAAACATGCATAAGTATATAAAGCGGTTAACACCTGAATAACGAGTAACAACGAAATGTTACTAATAAAAAGATAACAATATGATCATATATGATATAATAACAATGACTATGATTTTGGAATAATTCAATGACATTATTTAAATCATTATACAAGAGGTTCATATAGGTATAAAGCATATCAGACCTAAGGTAAGGGAAAATATCGCAATCTCATTTTTTTATCTAAGATTGTTTATACTTCAGTATTTACTGGGGAATATTTATCATCCAAATCCATGTTTCCTCAATATGTAATATTATTTTTTTCCTCCTAAAATTTTTTAAATCCATTTTTACCTATTTATAATTTTTTAGTATAAGAAATTAAAAGAATATTTTGTCGTTTTCAGTACGAGACACTTTTTGAATATTTCAGCAAAAGTATGAGAAGAATGTTTTTTTAACTTATATGACATGAGCATATTTTTATGATTTATTAAAAAATTATTTCCATGTAATATTCTTTTAAAAGTTTTTTAAGTTTATTTTTAATTAAATTCTTTTAATTTAAAATTGCGTGACATGTTGAGAAAAGAAAATGTCTTGATGAAGAAAGGATATTTTTCTAAAGAACTAAGTTTAGGTGTTTTATCAAAATTATTTTCCATATATGATAATACAGGGTTATGTTTCTATCCTTATTATTAAATTTATTTGATTATGTTCTGATGGAATTATTTTTAAAAAGTCCTTTTATCTTATGATGGCATGATATTTAAGAATCCCATTTAATTTCATGGGTTATGCTATACTGTATGATTTATGATTTTGTGGCACACATAAGAATGGTTTCATTATGAGATGGGTGTGACCTATATATCCCTCCAATTAATTGGGTAAATATTTGTATCTCATGAGATAGACATGGCTAGAACAACAAGTTAATCTGATTTAGTGATACAGGACTGGAATGAGGAGTGATCTTGGTTCAGTAATGGACATTGTCCGCTACGATGTTCTTGGAAATGATCCATGAATAATATGAAATGATTTTATATGATTATGTGTGTATGCCAAAAAATTTCATGTCTTATTTTATGATGATTGGGATTACAGTGTAGTTCTATGATTTATCCCATGACATGATATTATGACCTCTTATGTAGGATAAGATTTTAAAATGTTATGATCTTAAGAATATGATATGATTGATATTTCATTTGTTTAACCTTACTGAGCATTTTATCTCACCCTTTTGTATGTTTCTTTTCCCCATGTTTGGAAGAAGGTTATTAAATATGATATGCCAAAAAAGAGTCTAGATATTATCAAATTAACAGGAGACAACATAGATGCTTTATGAACTAGTTTTTTATGTTTCCCAGTTTCTAAAGACACTATACCTATATGGTCCTGTCATGGTTTTGTTATATTTTGTAATACATATATATCAATTCTGAAGTATTAAAAATATATGTAATGTATGGGTTGTTATAGTTGGTATCAGAGGAAAGGTATAGTTAACCTTTGGAAACTAAGATGTGAATGCCTTAGTAAGAGCCCTAAGGATATGTCTAAGCATAGGAAACAATCCTAGTGTATTATAAATGGCCATGAATAACCTATGATAAGACCTAAAGTGTGAAATTTTATTCTTTATTATGTGGTTTTCCTGTTGTAATTAGTGTTTATCACACTATGCTTCTTGGTTTTAGTCAATGGCTGGAACCCAAAGGAACCGTGTTAATGCTGAATGTGACAGGAAATACAATGATTGTCCCCTAAGCAAAAAATGTTATAGGAGATGGAATGAAAAATCTTGTAGCCATGCTCACACAACTTTCTCAATATATGAATCATGTAGTAAATCCAAATGAGCAAAGGAAGAATCAAAATTATTTTTAATCCTTCATGAGGAAGCGTCCACGTTCTTTCAATGGGTCTTCTGATCCATTAGTGGCTGAACAATGGATCAGTACCACTGAAAAGATATTTTCAGTTCTACAATGTTCTGAACATGATAAAGTCATCTTAGAAGTATATTGTTTGGAAGGTGAAGCTGATCAATGGTGTAATCTTATCAAGAATATAAGGCAAAGAGATGAAATTGAGTCCATGGAATGGGATGAGTTCAAGAACTTATTTTTCAATAAGTACTTACCTCATATTCTTCGAACAAAGATGGAGAAAGAGTTTCTTGAACTAAATCAAAAGGATGATGAATCCGTTGGTACCTACGAAGAAAAATTTGAAAGACTTTCAAGGTACGCTTCTGAAATTATTATCCAACCTAAGATTAAGATCGATTAATTCTTTAGTGGCTTAAAACCAAGTCTCCGAAGGGTGTTAGCCATAAGGGACTTCAATAGCTATGAGGAAAATTTTCAATGTGCTCTCAAGGTCGAGATGTATATTAGAGTAACCCATTAGTCATATGGGTTTGATAAGAAGAAGAAAATGGAATTCAAAGGAAAATATAAGGACCACATTGAAAAGAATATGATTTTCCCTTATGCTCAAAGTGTGGAAATAAATATATAGGTAATTTTCTTGAAGGGAAAAGTAAATGTTTTAAATGTGGAAAATAAGTTCATTAGGAAATTGAATGCCATAGTGATGGGAAAAAGATGTCTAATGATGCGAATAGAGAAAAGGATACATAGAATGCACCTACTACACTTAAATGTTACAAATGCAAGGAAATAGGGCATTATTCCAATCAATGCCCTAATCCAAGGGTTTTTTATGATGATCGATGTCAATAAACTCTTAAGGCCAAAGAAAATGGAAAGTCACGTGCAATTTCTATCGGCGATGTGGAGTACGTCAACGAAGTGATGAACAATACACTTACCATCCAATCTAAAGTAGACAATGTTTTATTTGATTCTGGATCCACCCACTCTTTTATTTCTGAAAAATTTTCTAAGTATATTTCTGTACTACCTCAACAATTAGATGTTGAGTTAGCTGTGACAACTCCTAATAGCACGACAGTTGCATCAAAAGTTTATAATTCTTCTCTAATTGACATTTGTGGGAAAGTGCTTCCTGTAAATCTTGTAATCCTTCCTATAGTGTAATTTTATGTGATTCTTGTCATGGATTGGCTTTCCTTATATGGAGCTCATATCAATTTCCAAAGAAGGGAAGTCACATTTCATATTCCAAATCAATCTATGATCATCTATCGATGCAAGGATGAATATAACCTTCCAGTGGAAATTTCTTCCATCTTATGGGTCTTGATTCCAATAAATGAAGGTTATTTATTTCAAATGGTTAGCGAGAAACTCATGATTAAGAATATTCCTATTGTACATGAGTTTGATGATGTATTTCCATAGGAATTTCTAGGTCTTCCACCAAATCGTGAAGTTGAGTTTTCAATAGAACTCATATTAGGTGCTATTCCCATTTCAAAGACACCGTATAGAATGGACCCGATTGAGTTACAGGAATTGAAGTGGCAACTCCAAGATAATATTGATAAGGGATTCATATTCCATACCGCATCACCTTGGGGAGAACCTGTTCTGTTTGTTAAGAAGAATGATGAATCAATGAGACTTTGCATTTATTATCAAGAACTTAACAAGATCACTATCAATAACAAATATCCTCTCCCACACATTGATGAATTATTTGAACAAATACATGGAGCTCAATACTTTTCCAAGATTTATCTTCGTTTAGGGTATCATCAATTAAGGGTAAAAAATGATGATATACCAAATATGGCTTTCCGTATAAGGTACAGACACTATGAATTTATAGTGATACCATTTGGTCTTACTAATGCCCCTAATATCTTCATGGAAATAATGAATAGAGTCTTTAGAGACTATCTTGACCAGTTTGTGGTAGTATTTATAGATGATATTCTTGTCTATTCAAAGAGAAAGTAAGAACATGAAGATCACTTAAGAATTTTATTTAAGACCCTAAGAAAGGATAATATTTATGCCAAATTTACCAACTGTGAATTTTGGCTTCAAAAAGTTTCATTTTTGGGTTACTTAATTTCAAGAGATGGGATATCTATGGATCTAGAAAAAACAGAGGTTATTGAAAGATGGTCAAGACCAACAATAGTGACTGAGATCCAAAGTTTTCTTGGTTTTTTTGGATATTATCAAAAAATTTTGAATGATTTTTCATGATTATCTAATCCACTCGCCAGGTTGACTCGAAAAAGAGTTAAGTTCGTTTGGACAGAGGAGTGTGAAGATAATTTTAAGGATTTAAAAAGAAGGTTATCCAGTGAACCTGTGCTCACACTTCCTTGTATTGGAGAAAGGTTTTTGATCTAAAATGATTCATCTAAGAAGGGATTTAGGTGTGTTCTCATGAAAAATGATATGGTGATAGCTTATGCCTCACGACAGTTGAAAATCCATGAGCAAAATTACCCAACTCATGATTTGGAGTTAGATGCGGTAATATTTGCATTAAAAATATGGATGAATTATATTTATAGTGAAAGGTGTGATATTTATACTAATCATAAAAGTTTAAAGTATATTTTCACACAAAAGGAGCTGAATATGTGCCAAAGAAGATGGCTGGATTTGATTAAAGATTATGACTGATCCATACATTACAACCTTGGGAAAGAAAACAAGGTGTTAGATGACTTAATCCAACAAGACCATTCCATATTATCCATGATGGGATCACAAAAGATCCAATATTTATGTATTTTCAAAAGATGGATCTTGAAATTATAATGGAAGGGGAAAATATTATCTTTCTCAAATGAATGTTCAACCATCTATACATGTGAAGATTAAAGAGGCACAAAAGGAAGATTTAGAGTTACAAAAAGAGATATTGCTGAATATGTCTCTCAATGCTTGGTTTGTCAGTAAGTTAAGGCTGAAAGACAGAAGTCTAAGGGGATGCTGCAACCATTACCCATACCAGAATGGAAATGGGAAAAAATCACTATGGACTTTTTCACCGAACTTCCCAAAACATCCAAAGGAAATAATGCTATCTGGGTTATAGTTGATCATCTTATGAATTCAGCACACTTCAGTTCTATTAGATAGGATTTATCTCTTGATAATCTTGCCATGATATATGTAAAAGAAGTGGTAATATTTCATGGAGTACCACTTTCCATTATATCTGATCGGGATCTGAGGTTTACCTTGAAGTTCTAGCGAAGTCTTCAGTATTCTCTAGATACAGAGTTGAGTTTCAGCACTACTTATCATCCTCAGATAGACGGTCAGTCTGAAAGGACAATTAAAACTCTATAAGAAATGTTGAGAGCTTTCTCTATGGATTTAAAAGGTTGTTGGGATCAACACCTACCATTGGTGGAATTTTCTTACAACAATAGATTTCACTCTAGTATTCAGATGGCACCTTATGAAGCCCTCTATGGAAAGAAGTACAGAACCCCAACTTGTTGGGATGAAGTTGGGGAAACAAAGCTATTAGGACCTAATCTTGTTGATGAAATGGTAGAAAAGGTTATATCTATTCAACAACATATAAGAGCAGCTCAGAGTCGACAAGAAAGATATGCTGACAATAGAAGAAAAGACCTAGAGTTTTAAGTGGGAGATAAGGTGTTATTACGAATATCTCCCTAGAAGAGAGTAATGAGATTTGGAAAGAAGGGAAAGATGATCCCTAGGTATATCAGTCCTTTTGAGATTCTGGATCGTGTTGGGAAAGTAGCTTACCGATTGGTGCTTCCACCGAATCTCTCTCAAGTTCATGATGTGTTCCATGTATCCCTCCTAAGAAAGTACATTCCCAATCCTTCACATATACTAAGATCAAAAGTCATACTGCTGGAGAAAGATATTTATTATGAATAACAAACGATAGAGATTCTTGATCATAGCAAAAAAGTTCTACAAAACATGACCACTCAATTGGTTAAAGTTTTATCGAGGAACCACCAATTAGAAGAAGCTACATGGAAACTTGAGGATATGATGAGAGAGAGGTATCCTAATCTATTTATTTCCAAGTGATGAATTTCGAGGGTAAAATTCAGTTTAAGGGGGATAGAATGTAACACCCATGTGTTTTATGAAATATTTAAAAAAAATTATTCTTCAGTAGCTTTTTTTGCTGGCAATCGTTAGTTTAAACAAACTGTGAGGTGCCCTTAATATAAAATTTCCGTTATAACCTAGCCGTTATGTTAGCGGGAATAAATATAAATAAATTTTAAAAATCTATGATAAATGTAAATCAATTATATGTCATATTATTTATTTGAGTGAATGAAATTAATAAGATATGTATATTATATAATTAAAATGGTATTTTTGATATTCATCAAATAAATATTAAAAGAATGTTTTTCCACCTTTTAATGGAAAACCCTATTTAATTTAAGATTTAGGCACATTAATAATTTTAATATTACAATGTAAAAATTTTATTTGGAATCGGGATATAAAAATTTACTTGGGTTGAAATTCTGATATTTTTCTGATAAACTTCATAATTTGATGAATAGTAAAAATATGCTAAATTCTAATTAAAAACAACTTTTTTCATCGAGATAATTTATATGGTTAAATTATAATATTGAATGGTTTTAAAGTATAAATATAATATATTTTTACTATTTAATATAATTTATGTCATTATCATTAATTTTACAATGAATTTATAAGTATAGTCATTTCAATCTTTTGTAATGTTTTAAACAAAAACCCGTTTTTTAGACAACATAATTAATTTTAAATTAAATTTATGAAACTTATGTGTCTTGAATTTGGAAAAATGGATTTCATATTCAGAATCAGTGGGTCCAAATTATGTTAATAGGCTACTTTTATTTTTGGGAATTATGAATAGTAACTACGGTAAATTTTATTTACTATAGTTAAAGGTAAATTGTGTAATTAAGGATAAAAATAATATTATAAAATTACCCTAACACTTGTATTAATATAATTGGATGATTATATTTCATCAAAAAACATACTTGGTTCTAAATTGTATCTATTGGAACCCACTTGGATGAGATTGAGACAATTAATTTATTTTAGTTAAAGGAAAGTGAAATATGTTTCACTCAAACTTTAATAATTAAATTATTTTTAATATTAGGTTATACAAAATATAAATTTGATTATAAATACCCATTTTAAATATAAATTTTTTTTCTTTATAATCTTAATTTATTTTTAATTTTTATGGAATATATAATTACCTTAATAGCTTATACATTAATGATGCAGAAATTATTTATTTAGTGAAAAATCAATAATATAGTTTTTATTAAAATAATAATACCCATTAAAAGGACTGAAAACTTGACCAAAACTTATTTTTAGAGTATATATACACCATAATCATCCAAGTGTAGACTTTTGGACCATTTGGAGCCTTATTAAATATATTATTACATTTATATTACTTTATTTTAAATGATGTCAAAGTTGTCAACTTCATAATTTATAAAAATAACATTTTAAAAGTTGGTTGTTTTAGAAGATAAATTTGAATAAAAGTGTCCTTATGAAATATATTATATTTATATTAATAATAGTATTTTATTTTAAATTTTATAAAACAAATAAGTAGATTAAATAATTATACAAAAATGTTGTAGTAATTATTTTATCAAGTGAAATATCAAAAAAATATTTTTAAAATATAAAAATAAATATTGTATTATATAATTAATGTTCTAAACGAATTTTATATATGAATAAGACTTGTTAGGAATCTATTAAATATTCTTTTTCAAAAAAATATTTTGTGTTGATTTTATTTAAATTCAAATAAACGAATTGTTTAAAAATTGACACTATTGATATTTTATGAAAATAACATATTATTAAATTGTTTAAAAATCACAAATTTTTAAAAAAATTACAAATTAAAATTTATATGGTCTACTATGTTTTAAATTATCCAATTATTTACAATTAAATACACATAAGTAAGTATTTATAACCATTTACAATTTATAACATTATTACCACAAATAAAATTAGATAGATTAAATAAGGATAAACCAAAATGATAAGTTTTAAAATAAAATAAAAAAATGTCTAAATTTTATTGTTTGATGATATTAAAACCCTAACTCATATCATATTATAATTTGAGTCATTTTTTAGGTTTTTATGTGGGGCTGGGTTTTATTATAAATTAATATTTTTGAGGTTTCCAAAAGTGCCCCTCTCCTCTCCTATAAAAGGGAACCCCCTTCTCTGTCATCTTCACTAAATTTTGATCCTTCATGCTCATCCAAAACCTACCAATTACTCTTCTCAAACTCTATAGTTACATTATAGAGGTTTTGGTATTATCAAAAGACCGACTCTAGTGCCCTAAGAAGAAGTTTAAAGGAGGCACTTCGAGGAAGAGGTAATATGTTCTACTGATTCTTTCAAATTTATTTCTTCTTCTACTTACTCTTATTTAGTTGTTTCATTATAAAGTAATAAAATCATTATCAATAATATAATTATATGTTATTATAAATATTAAACAACTCTATTTCACATTCTATCCATCTTATGAAAAATGAAATCACTATGCATGCGTACGTACGAAATACTGTCTCCACGCTGTGGTGTAATCTTTTTTTTCATCACCAACAAACATGGATGGGTATAATGATTTAAGAAATTACTATATATTATTATTTTAAAGTGATATTGATTCTGAAATATTATGCACCATACACTTCAATACAATTCTGCAATCATGGGAATGATATCATCGCTCGTGTGTACATACGACCTACCGTCTCCACGATGTGATGCGATTCGTTCTACATGATCTTCATTAAAGAATGATTATATAAATGAATTGAATGAATAAATATGATATATATTATAATAATACCATTATTTAAATAATATATCTATAACCTAAAAATAGTAATAATAATTTATTTGACAAAACATGCATAAGAATATAAAGCAGTTAACACCTGAATAACGAGTAACAATGAAATGTTTCTAATAAACAGATAATAATATGACCATATATGATATCATAACAATGAATATGATTCTGGAATAAGTCAATGACATTAATTAAATCATTATACATTAGGTTTGGATATGTACAAATCATATCAGACCTAAGGTAAGGGAAAATCTCGCAATCTCATTTTTTTTATCCGAGATTGTTTATACTTCAGTATTTACTGGGGAATATTTAGCATCAACATCTATGTTTCCTCAATATGTAATATTATTTTTTCCTCCTACCATTATTTAAATCCAATTTTAACTATTGATGATTTTTTAGTAAAAGAAATGAAAAGAATCTTTTGTTGTTTTCAATACGAGATACTTTTTGACTTTTCCAGCCAAAGTACGAGAAAAATGTTTTTTTAACTTATAAAACATGAGTGGATTTTTATGATTTTATAGGAAATTATTTTCATGTAAGATTACTTCAAGAGTTTTCAAGTTTATTTTCAATTAAATTCTTTTAATTTAAAATTGTGTGACATGTTGAGAAAAGAAAATGTTTTGATGAAGAAATGATATTTTCCTCAAGAACTAAGTTCAAATGTTTTATCAAAATTATTTTCCATATATGATGATATAGGGTTATTTTTATATCCCTATTATTACATTGATTTTATTATGTTCTGATGGAATTATTTTTATAAAGTCCTTTTATCTTATGATGGCATGATGTTTAAGAATCCCATTTTATTTCATGGGTTATGCTATGATATATGATTTATGATTTTGTGGCACACATAAGAATGGTTTCATTATGAGATGGGTGAGACTTATATCTCCCTCCAATGCATTGGGTAAAGATTTTTATCTCATGATATAGGCATGGATGGAATGACAAGTTAATCTGGTTCAGTGATACAGGACTGGAACGAGGAGTGAACTCGGTTCAGTAATGGACATTGTCTGCTATGATGGTCTTGGAAATGATCCATGAGTAATATGAAATGATTTTCTATTCTTATTTGTGTATTCCAAAAAGTTTCATGTCTTATTTTATGATTATTGGGATTACATTTCAGTTCTATGATTTATCCCATGACATGATATTATGACCTCTTATACAGGATAATATTTTCAAATGTTATGATCTTAAGAATATGATATGATTGATATTTCATTTGTTTACCCTTACTGAGAATTTGAGATCACCCTTTTGTATGTTTCTTTTCCCCAGGTCAGGAAGAAGGGTATTAAATATGATATGCCAAAAAGGAGTCTAGATATGATCAAATAAACGGGAGACAATGTAGATGCTTTATGAACCAGTTGTTTATGTTTCCCAGTTTCTAAAGAAACTATACCTATACGGTCTTGTCATGGTTTTGTTATATGTTTTAATACATATACATCAATTCTGAAGTATTACCAATGTATTTAATGTATGGGTTGTTATAACATGCCCTTGGAAATTCACCTATCATGTACAAAACTTACACTTGGATGACTTTCCATAGATTTGGTGTTGTCAAAGAACCTACAAGATAACTATGAGATTATATGCATGCTTCTACTATTATTTTGAGTAGATCAAGATATTTTCAATGAAAATTACTATGAATTAATCTAGGAATTCATGGAACAAAAAGTTCATGATCCCCATAAACACAAATATTGAATCCACAACACCGAACGACATGAACAGAAGATAAAAGTTCCCCTACCTACATATGAAGGCAATATTTAAGATATCATCCTCATTCCCCTTCAACTGGTGATATTTAGACTGAAGATCAATCTTTGAAAACCAAATCTCTCCCCTAAATTAGTTTAAAATATCATCTATCCATAGGATAGGGTAATGATTCTGAATAATCACCACATTAAACCTCTAGTAGTCTATAAAAAATCTCAGACTAACATTATCCTTATTATAAAACAATACTAAAGCACCCCACAATGAATCACTAGGAAATATGAAACCCTTATACATCAGATAATCTGTTTGAATTCTCAGCTCCCATAAATTGAAGGTTTCATCCAATAAAAATGCATCAAAATGAGAAAAGCATCGAACATTTGATATATCTCAAAATCATCATCATGTTGTGGGGGTAGTATTACAACCTCCTTAGGGACAATATTCAGAAACTCTCCAACAACCTTGGGATTCTCCATTGTCCCAACATATTTCTATTCTATAGACAACTCAGCCATTAAATAAATAAGGTTATCCACACATCTACTTCCCACTTGAAAACTCTATTCAGTAATGAAAAATTCACACTAGCCATCCATATTTGAGAACATGAATCTCTTCTAGAAGTACTTGATAACAACATGCATGGAATATAACTAGTCTATGATAATAATGACATTGTATGACTATTTATGTAAAAATAAAATGTACCTACATGACTAATGTATCTCTATCATTATTCTACACCTCAAAACACATCAAACAAGATGGTCTAGACTCTCACTGGAATAGTAAACACAAGGGTCATGGGAAGCCTCTTTACATCTAGTCATAGAGAACATACTAGAGCAGGCGAAAGAAAGGAGTACAAAGATCCTTAAAAAACAAATAAAAAACAAGGGTGAAAGATAAACTAATCATTCCTCAAACAATATATGGCCTCTCTGGTGTTTCCACCCCACTAGATGAAACTGACTATGCCCAAATACTATGAATCTATATTGATGGCCACCTCTATGGACACACCCAGGTTGGGGTCCCTAAACATGAGTAACATCTTGAGGATGACCTCTTCCTACTCAATATCCTATAATTAGATAATAAACCTAATTCCCACACTGCTTAAATGACCTTGCTGGTGGTAGCTACTGAGGATGCCATTGAACCAGATCACCCCTCCACACTGATATTAAATAACCATGGGGAACCAGTTTTAATGATGACAATGATCCCCAAATATGAATAAAACTAGACCAAATACCCTAGGAAATTAATGAAAACCAATAGCCCCAAAAGGCCAGAAAGGAAGTTCATGTGGTCAACCCACCATTGGTCTAAACCTCAAAGATCATGGAGCCAGAGACCTACCACTGACAACTATGCTTCTTGAGGAACCCAGCTGGTTCACCTATCATGGTAAACCACCCTAAGAGTATATATGATGGATCACCTCTGCATTCTTCTACACCTCCAAATAAGTTGGCTGTATAAAGGGAGTAACTTCATATTAGATTGAACGTTGGATCACCTCCTCAATACACCATGCTCAGGACTCATAATTAGGGAAAAGATATAGTAAAAAATATAAAATATCCTCGAACCTAATTCCTAGCTCCCACACAAACATAATCCCTCACTCAAGAGATAGAATCTCATACCTTTTTACTTCCTTCATGGCCAATGAGAGTAATTCCACTCAAAACTCCTTCTAAAAGCTAACCCATGAAACTTTTTACTCATTCCACTCACCAAGATATAATTTCCACCACTAATGTGTAGATCCTAACATATGAATAAATAAAAATGGGACCCATTGATCATCCCTGGACCATATCAAACTGAAGGTGATCTCAAGCTCATACAACCAGATCTCTGTATCCAGATCAGAGACACTACCCTCATACTTTCACAAATACCTTTCCTAAAAGGTTCATAATGTTATCTAATACTAACCATCCAACTAAACTAAATCAAACCTCTAGTGATCAACCAAATCAGTTTTCTGAACCATAAACTCATGAACCACACACATATGATGACCAGGATTCATAGATAAAAGGGAAACAAGAATTTCCAAAGCAAGGTAGTATATAATTTAATTAGGATTTATTTAATTAATTTTAACTTCTCAAAACAAACAAATTCAAAAAATAACACAAGTCAGTCATGCTGAATGTAACTCACTAAGGTATATACCTGCAAAGAGTTTCCACCTCACTTGGTCATTCAGTAGGCATAGAGTATTTTCATTGGATCAAAGGGATCCTAAAATCCCATGTCCTAGCCAGTCTTCATTGGCTTATGTCACACACCAAGATCAACTTCCATCATTGACTTAACACCCCATAAAATCCTCACTATTTATAACTTAAAACTCTATCCTATCCTTTAACCAATAATTTGATAACACTTTGTAACAACCCCCTCACTCCAAGTATACTCTTCCTGGGATAACAATGAAGAAATAAGGATAATGACCCCCCGAGTACTATCTTCAATAGGCCCTAGGTTGGTGACAGGAAATGAGGGTATAAAATATCACATAAATAGAAGGAATTACCCTCCATAATATAAGATTGGGAAATAAGATAAATCATCCATAAGAAACTCCATGACATAATATAAAATAAAACTAAAAAACCACCCCACAATGCATGTATAATGTAAAAAATAAAAGTAATATTTAAATAAGTACCTAAAAAAATCCTATAGAAGCAACTCAATAGAAACTCCAAAGGACTGATCTAGTAATGTCTAATATAGACTATAAAGACCTCCGAGAAACCTGAAAATAGTTTTATATACATAGGGAGATAATACAATTATACTTAGTTGGATCATACCCAAAGAATATCATATACATATAAAAAGATCATACCAATGAACGAGTGTGAAAAGAACATAAAAAAAACACCTAAAAATGTCAACTAAAAAAAATCCAACCTCACCATGTCACAATTACCAAATAGAGAATCCTAGAATAATATCATAATAATAAGTATATCGATAAAAATGGTACCACAAACCACTTTCCCTACTGATTTTCCACTCTCACACCCCAACATTGTACATCCTGGCCCTCCCATCTCTTTTTTACATCACAATATTACAAGAACCTAGTGTGAAACTATCCATCACATCAAATATTTCAAAAATAAATCTAGGCCATCACATCATATCTCACCTAAAGACACCCGAAACATCACACCACATCTCACCCAAAGACACCCAAGACATTAAAAAACATCCATAACCACATAATAATATTAATAGGGTGTCATTAACATGAATTACATCAATCTCATACCCACTTACTATCATGCCTGACCCCCACCATAAGCTATCTCATTAATGCATCAAACATCACCAAAATTTACCTTTGACTTTTGGAAATCATATCCCATGTATTTCAAGGTCACATGGAAGAGAGATAAGATAAGAATGTGTAGAAATCCATCCATCCAAAAAAAATAAATGTTGGGGAAAACACCCCCAAAAAATTTGGTTGTCGGCATGTTGTGCTCGACATGGGCGGGGTGCATACAAAAATCACAAGTAATATATGACACACACACACACACACACATATATATATAACCACAAAAATTCCAAACTATGGGTTCTCAAAAATAATACCAACCATCCTAGAACATCACCACTAAGCTTAAGAACATTCACCACTTTCACTTCCACCATTAAATGCACAACACCACCAAATAAGCCACAAGAAAAAAACCACTTTTCTTTATTAGTTAATCTATTTTTTCCATATTTCACATTTACCATCCCATTTAATATTAACCAACCCATTTATATCCCTTATAAATATCCACCACATTTAATCACAAATCCCATTTGATTTTATTAATTTATTTTCCATTTAAATTTAAATTTATTTCCATCACTACCCATAAAACTAGAACAACACACCACATCACAATAACCACAGATATTTATCCTACCAAAAGTCCCCCAAATTTCTACCATTCACAAACATAGACATATCCTCATCATAACCTCCACATACCATAACCACATCTCTTAACATCTTCCCCCATAACACAACCACTTCACAAAAAACACATATCTTATTTTAGATTTTAACAAGGGGATTTACATCACATTTCAATTTACTTTTCAAGTAATTTTCACACAAAATATAATTATAGGGGAAAAATTTTATTATCTAGAAATTAATGGTTATCAAATTCCATTTTAGGTGATATCAACCAATTACACAAATAAGGGTTCTACAATACATCTATTCTCATTACAAATAAGAGCTCTCAATAGACATAATTTTCAGAAAATTAATCAATATTGTACAATCACAATATAAAATAATATCAAAAGTGGTAAAAAATGCATTTATTTCAAATTACCATTTCAATTTCAATTAAACGAATTCATTATGTTCATCAAGATACTGAATAATTTCTTCCCAAAAGATAAAAAGATCATAAAACCTCCCAAATAATACAACTCGATGAGAAATAAAGTATCTCATACCTCAATGATATTTTCAAACCACTATCGAATGTTAGATCAAGAGGGGAAACCCACCAAACACCTCAATAAAGAATAAAACATTGATTTTCTTAGAACATAACACCCCATATCACCTTATTACCAAAAACAATACCAAATCCTAGGACTTCCCATGGAAGCAACCTTCCCAAACTAGAAATATGGATAAAATAGGGAAAAATAGGGATAAAAAAGGGAAAGTAACTCAAACCATGAAAAATCAATCTCCCAAGGATAGGGTTGAAAGACACTAAAAGGGAAAATAAAAGTGATTTTTAGGACACACTTGGGTCTCCCAAGAAATGTGAGAAATTACTGAAGACTTTTAGGGTTCAAAGGGATTTTAGAATTTATAAGTGGTTGTAAAACATGATACCACTATAAAATTCCTATCATCACATTACAGAATTTCTGAAAATGGTTTGGACCATGATGAAGTTTAAGGTACCATTCCACAACGGTGTTGGTCAAATCATCTCTGATATCTGCAACTATCTCCAAACCACATATTTGATAAATTGGGGAGGAGAGCACAATGAAACCAAATCCACTATGCCGTATACCCTCAACAACTAAATAGGAGGCTATGAAGTATCCCTTCTCCATAAATCAACCACCCCAAAAATTCAAAAACTCTAGAAATATACACCTAAGATACTATACCAAATTCGACCACCCTACAATGATGGACTCGCCATAACTATGCAACAGTCCAACACCATGGTGTAGCCATGCTAAAAATTGAAGTGGCATAAAAACTCCTCATTTGGGATCCTTACACCATATCCAAAACTTCAATACCATAACCACTATAACTTACTATGTAGAACACCCTTCCACACATCAAGACTCATCTTGTTGTATTTTCTCAGCTCTAGATCCACCACTCACTTCTAAACTACTCATAACCTCATATGAACACCTCCACCACCTAAATTACTAAAAATTAATGGTATGGAAGGTTTAAACTATTACATTATTTATGTTTTATAAAGTTATATTGCATTGGGTGTGCCATTGGTGGTATGAAATTAGTTTAATGATTAAGATAGGATTTGTCACTTTTGAGTTGAGGAAGAGATATCTCAGGCTCAGTTGATTAGGATGGAAGTACATTTATTAAATCCATGTCCATAGTGATTAAAGGTATTACAATATATTATGTTCAATAAATAAATAAATAAATAAAATAAGATGACAAAGAGTGCGCATCATGCTTTATGAGATATCATGAGATAAAAAGATTATGTAACACAGAGCATGTTTGTAAAATATTATTGTAGCTATGAAATTATTTATCTCCATAGGGGATATGATGGATTTCCAGAGTCCTATACTGGTCTGTGAGAGAAAATTACTCCTATAAATATAAGGGTCTAGAGGGTCACACACTAAGTGTATCCACAAGTTCTACCAATACACATGAATAAGTGTTTAGGATGAAGTGGTTCCGACGTGTGAGGGTTGATGAATGTCTTACTATGATTGATAAAATGTAAAATAATTAAATTATATTATTCAAGTTTATAATAATAATTATTTAATTTATTTCTCACAATATTCATAAGTTTTTTCATTATGAAAGAGGATACGATAAAATATAAATTTTCAAAGGAATATAACACTTTTAAGGTTTGTTAAATTATTTGTTGATCTTATGAGCTGAGTTAACGGTTCATAGTTTATCACATAACATGTTAAATTATTATAAGTGAGTGATAATTTTTTGAAATTTATAACAAGTTTAATTAATTCAAAAGTGTGCACAAGGGTATAAAATGACGATAATTACTTTCTTAGGACCAAAGTGCATTTTTTGAAAGAATAACCTTATTATAAAAAATCATTTTATCATCTTGAATATAACTGTACTTCATTTTTATAAATTTTATTAGATGAGGTATCATATAATCTCTTAACAAGCTTATATATAGAGAGAATTAAAAGGAATAAAAAGGTTGAATCTATCGCACTTTCTTGATTGAGTCTTCATTCTTCATGCAATTGAAGAGACATCGTAAAGATATTTTATTTCCATTTCTAGAACCATGGAGTCAAAGATGAATTATCTAGGATATGTGGTTCATGTTTTTAAAATATATAGTATTATTATATTGTCATATTTAATCCACGACACACCAATGATGAGTGAATCAAATCATTGATTTCAAATGAATAAGGTCCCATTTAAAGTTTAATTCAATTTTATTATTTATTCTTAAATTAAACTGCACATGATACTTTGATAAATACATGTATTTTTTTTTGGATTCAATGTTCTTAACATTAATATTACCCTAAAATTTTAAATTACGTATTTTCACAATTTCTTTGTGCCCTGGGTTCCTTCAATTATTATCAGAGTGATCAAGTCATAATTTAGGTTAAATAACTTCAAAATTTCGATTAAATTTTCTATGATTCAGAAATAGGGTTTTGATACAGTCCCAACTCAACTTATTGTGTGTCTATATGAGTTTATATGAACAATATATGGTCGATCAAAGATCTATGAGTTTAAATAATTTATTATGATGAAAATTAAATATTTAATTTTTTTCCACTCTTATGGATACTGGTATGATGGATTTATGGTGTGGGTGTGTTTTGATCATGCTACATGTTGGCCGAATATACTGGTAGCTGGTAGAAACTATTCATTGGCTAGAAAAATTTCTATGAAAGAATGAATAATAATACTAAAATAAAAAAAATCTAAACACATCCCTCTAAGAGAAGGATAATTTTTGATAAAAAATAAATATAAAGAATAAAATTGGAGGGGGTTTTGGCGGTTTTCATTTTCCACCCACTTTTAAATTATATCCATCCTATTAATTGGGGTGGTCACCTTTAACTAATATATATATATATATATATATATTAAATATTTTATATTATATTATATAATAAAATATGAAATATAAAATATATTTTAATATATTATAAAATATATTTTAATATATTATAAAATATATTTAATATATAATATATTAGCGTACTATTGGGATGCCATGCCTAAACCCCACTCTTAACTGGGTCACCATGATTAGGACTGAACTGGATCGGTCTAGATCCAACCTGCCTAACTCATAAAACCCATAAAAATCCCTAATTTATTACATGAGGATTTTATTTTGGTCTAAATGGACCTATAAAAATTGTATATAAATTTAAAAAATTATATTTTATTTCCATGAATTTAATAAAATTATTTTTATCATCATAATACATATCGATAATAAAATATAATTATTCTAATGAAAGTTAAAGTATTAAAAATACCATTTTGTTTAATTTTAGAAATTTTAATTTCAATCATGAAATCTAATTACATGTTGAATGATCATGAGTTTATACCGACCTGGGATTTTTTGGTTTATTATTTATTTAATTTAATTATTTCATTTGAGTGATAAAATGTTTTTTTTAATTTTGATGATCCATGTATTATACCTCCCTCTTTAAAATGTATAAGGTCCTATGTATCCTTATTTGAGTAATAAAATGTAATTTCACACTTTGAGTTCTCCTCACCTGCCTATGAGTATACAATATAAATATTGGAGAAGTTTGTGGCAATATAGTTCGAGTTAAGAGCCAGTGTAAAACCAAAGTGATAAAATGCATGATAGTTGTGGGCGCTAAAATTTGAGTCAAAAATTAACTTAATAAATCCCCCTTGGGTCTCAGTTAATCCATTATCCACTGGATAGATTAAATAATATTTAATGTCTCGTGATCATGTCATTATTTATTTATTTTATCACTTTCATGATTTATTATTTTTTGTATGTATATTTATTACATACAATCACTTAAAATGATAAACAATAATGCATAGATAAAATGAACATGTATGGTGAATTTTTTCTATTTTAAGAATGGTTAAATTTTTATTAAAATCACATAGAACAAGAATGTTAAATAGGAATGGATTTCATTCACTAAGAAAAATTAAAAAATCCATCAAAACCAATATTAAGTCATTAAAAATCTTCCACTACTTGAATTTGGACATAATTTATTTTTTAAGGACCTTATCAACCCTAGTTGAGGGTGTATACTACTATTGAGGAGTTCTTATGAGAGCAGTGGGTCAACATAACTAAATTTGGAATAAAATAAGTAGTCATACGTAGCTTGTTGAAACTTTAGAGAGGTTTAAAGATCCTTTACACTAGAATAATCAAGGGGATGAGTATTACAAATCTAGTAGTTGAGGGTTATTATGATTTTATAAAATAGTAGGAGATATTTAAAAAATTAATAATTTGAAAATTTCATTTTTTAATCTAGATAATGTACTAATTTTCTAAATTTCATTTATTATAGATCAAATTGATGTCACCAACACCATTACAATTTCACCATGTTTAATATTTGATAAATAGAATATCTTGATCGGAAATAAATTCTAAGAGTGGTACAAGTTCATATGCATAATACTATTCCAAGAAAGTAAGCATTATGTGTTAGAACCCCAACTTTCTGCTGAGTATCCTCTGAGAGAAACCAAGGAGGATAAAGATAAATACAAGAAGCATGTGGATGATTCATTGAATGTCTAGTGTGTTATATTTTCATATATATATATATAGTGAGCTGTATAAAATAAATGATAATGAATAATCCTACAAGATGATATCTCATCTCTAAGAGTAATATTAAGAGAGTGATAAAAAAGAAATATATGAGATTTCCAGTCCGCTGTATAGATACAGGATTGCTGAAGGGAATTAGGAAGGACCTCATGTACTTAATACTATCAGACACATTGATAGAATAGAATACCTTAGGTTTAAATTATACCAAGAATTAGAAACTAATCTCATTATTTTCTATTTACCACCAATATTCTCAACTTTTATCATTAATTATAATATAAATAACATGAATTAGTTTCTCCCAAACTTGTTGGATTTAGTTTTAAAAGAATATAAGGATATGAATAATTCCAAATATTTTCTCCTTATGGTAAAAAAGAGAATAAATAGAAAGGATGAGGTGTAAAATGATAAGACCAAGTCAAAGGAATCGACACACCGCAACCCCAAGAAGCTAAAGATACAAGGGGAGAGAAATTAGTAGGAAGAATTTTGCTTTACATGTGGCATGAAAGGCCACTAGAAGAAGAACGACATAGTTAGGAAGAGAAAACAAGGAAATTATTTTTATTTAAGTATATTTTTCATTGAATTAAATATATCTAAATATATAATTTGGTTACTTTATACTACATGTAGATCAAACATTATTATTCAAATATAAGAGCTAAGTAGATTTAAGAAAATTGAAAAAAGTGAAGTTGATCTTTGAGCAGAAAATGGTGTGATACGAAAAGAATTAACAGTGATAGATTATCATCTTACATAAACTAGTGTAATTGTTCTTATATTATATAATTTTTATTATGTATCATCTATTACCATAAACAAAATCTTAGTGTTGAGTTTAGACATTATGGGATTTTATTCCAAGTTTAGAAATAAATGTTGTCTTATATATAAGGACAACATATGTTTTGGTATGGTATATCATAAGAATTGATTGAATATAATTGAACTTGAAAATCCTATTTTGGTAATCAATGAAAAATCCAATGATAATGGCTTATATCCCACCAACCTATGGAACTTTAGGTTAGGTTATCTAAATGAAAATAATTTATGAAAGCTACATCAAGTAGGGAATTGAGACTCTGTTGAGTTAAAACCCTTGAATGCATGTCATGATTGTTTACAAGGTAAAATGACCAAATAACCTTTTAATAGTAAAAGAGAAAGATCCAAAGAACCATCAGAGTTAGTTCATACTAATGCATGTGGACTATTTCTAGTAGAGTTAAGTGGTGGGTTATCCTATTTCATTACTTTTACCAATGAATTTAGTAGGTGTGGTTATATCTACTTAATGAGAATAAGTTAGATTACTTTAATATGTTTAAGGAATATAAAAATTAATTAGATATTCTTATTGGTAAGAATAAAAATAAGATCCTCTCAAACCATGTGGGAATATCTAAACCAATAATTCATCGATCAATTAAAGGAGTGTGGTATAGTTTCCCATCTCACTCCTCCTTATAAACCTTAGTGCAATATTGTTAGTTAAAGAATGAATCATACATTTATACACATGGTAAGATTGATGATGAGTCATAAAACTCTACCATTATCCTTTTGGGTATATGCACTTTATAATGTATCATATACATTCAACCAAGTACCAAGTAAAGTATAATATGATATTCCATATGAGTTATGGTATAATAAAAACCAAATTTATATCATTTATATTCATGGGGATGCAAGGTGTTTGTAAAAATATACCTAATAAAAAAATAGAATCTGAAAGCACTAAGTGCATCTTTATAGTTTATCCCAAGGAAAATAAAGTATATTACCTTTATAACCCTTAATATTGAAAAATTATTGTTGAAAGACATTACACATTTCTATAAGGGGAAAAAATTTACAATGGAAATATTAGGAGAAAGATCGACTTCAAAGAAGTTGATGCTCTAGATGTACAAGAGTTGGTATGAGAACAATCTTCACAAGAGTTAGTGGGAAATGAATATGATCCTAAGACATAAGTACTATGTAAGTCAACAAGAGAGGTTAAAGAAACAGAGAGATATGGTTTTTTTATCACTAATCTAGGTGAAACATTAATCCCTAAGAATTATGAACTTCTAATTTACAAAAAAGCAGTAGATAGAAAAGATGATACTAAATGGATAAAATATATGCATTTTTAGATGGATTAAATGTATAAAAATCATATTTGGATTTTGGTATATGCTTTCGTTTATGTAAAAATTATCATGGGTAAGTGAGTATTCAAGAAAAAAATATACATGGATTGTAAATTAAGTACCTATATAGAACGATTTGTTGAAATTTTTTTTAGGAAATATCAAGGCATAAGATATAATATAACATTTTCACCATTTGAAATGTTGAAATCCATCCTAATATTACTTGTAATAATAGCCTTCCATGATTATAAAGTTTTATAAATTTATGTCAATACTTATTTTTTAAATGAGAAGTTGGTTGAAAAATTTCTACATAAGACAACCTGAAGGGTTTATTATATGAAACAGTTCGAATAAAGTATGAAATATGAATATATATATTTATAGATTGAAGAAGGAATCACAACCATTGAATTTTTATTTTTATGAGTCTATAAGAGACTTTGATGTCATTAATAATGAAATATATATATGTGTCTATTAGAATGTTAGTGGGAATACCATCGTTTTCTTAGTTTTATATGTTGATGACATATTAATCATGGGAAACTAAGTGAATGTTTTACAATTAGTGAAGACTTGGTGAAATGAATATATATCCATAAAAGAATTAGGAAAAAAACATACATTATAGGGATCAATATCTATTGAGATATATCTCACAGGCTACTTGGGCTATGTCAATGTATATATATTGAAAAAGTATTAAAATGGAATAATATGAAATAATCCAAGAGTTTATTATTTCTGTTGTTACATGGTATTAATATCTCTATGAAAATGTGTCCACAAATACAAGAAGAGATTGTAAGAATGTGTAGAATCTATTATCATCTGGTAGTGTGGTCTATCATGTATGTCATGCTATGAACCAGGTTTGATGTTTCCTTTTCTTTAAGCATCATAGGAAGATATAAATATAATCTATAAGAGAAGTATTATCCAACTATGAAAGTATCATAAATTAATTGATACATATAAAGGATATGTTACTGGTGTGTGGAAGAGATGAAGAGCTAGTCATTTTGGGATACCCTGTTAGTAGATTCCAGACAGATCAAGACGATATGAAATCACAACCAAGCTATGTATTTTTACTAAATAGTTATGAAGTAAGATGGGAAAGCTTTAATTACTCCATGGTTTCTGATTTTATAGCACAATCTAAGTATATAATGGCTTTAAATACTGATAATGATGTAGTTTTAATACAAAACTTTGTTTTTTAGTTTGGATTTATACATAACAGTGTAGAACCTGTTACAATATAATATTATAATATTATGGTAGCGATTCTTTCCAAGGATCGTGAGTCACACTAGGGGATAAATCATATACTTTATAAGTTTCACCTCCTAAGTGATTTTACTCAGAGATATTAATTTAAATTTAGTATATTATCCATGGGGGTTAACATGGTAGAACCCTTAACTAAATCTATATCTCAATAGAAGCATGGTTATCATGTGAGAGAAAGAAGGATGAAAATTTTACAGTAGTTGGATCTAGTGTAAGTGGGAGTGTTATAAGTGGGTTCCCTTGGTCCAACTTCTGTATGTATTTTTATTACCATTACATGTATATAGTTTGATATATACATGTGTTTCTCTTACTCTCATAATAAAGACTCTTCTGAATTTACTATTTTTATGGTAATGTTCTTATATTACATTTTTTATGAAAAGATTATATTAGTTTCCTGCCATAACAAGAACCTTTAGGAACTATATAAGTAATCTAAAATATATTTAATATAGTCTAGATACATCATATTGACAGATCATAGATGTTGTCTGACAATTAGGTACCAGGAGTGTTGGAACCAAGGCTGTTATTTGCTGGAAATGGAGAATGGTTTGTGTTTCCTATCAATCCTCACATGTAAGATCTAGGAGTTTTCAAAGAAATGGTTTTTACAGTTCTAGATTAAAATAGTATTGAAGGTGGTATCATTTCCCAGTGTTTTCCAAATTTTTGGGTCAAAAAATTGGACAATAGAGAAAAGTTTTTTGGCAAAGGAAGTTGCGTGCAAGAATGAAGGTGGTTTGAAAATTTGCACTTAAGGAATGTTTTGAGATGATTGCATAAAAATATAGAAAATTATAAAAGAGTGTAAAAGATTTAAATTTTCATGAAAGATGAGGTTTCATGGAAGAAACTTACATGTAAAATGTGACGTCAAAAGGGGTTTTCACACTCGGGGAGAATACTACATACACCAATGAAGAAGCATCAAAAAAATTTCATGTAGGGTCATCGGGGCCTATAAACAGGTGGATACCCTTACTCAATACTTAATAATTTTTTCAATGAAGATCTGGTTTCCCTGTCGCATTAAATATTTGTGCGTAAAAGATTTACGTGTAGTTAAACTTGAAAGCAAAGTTTTCCTTTGGTCTAAAAATACCAATTGAACCTTTGGTGTAGTTTTGGGAAATATAATGGTTTCATGGAAAGTAAGGGTTGTGTGAAATTCATCTTGCATGAAAATTCCAAATCTTGCACACCAGAATATGTGTTACGTGTAAGTGTAGTGTTGAGATTCTAACAAGCATCTTGTATCTAGTTTGTTTGATTAGTGGTTTCAGGAACATAATTTTAGGACTTCGATGAAAGAAGAGTCTCATGCTAGGTAGAGACAATTAATTAAATGAAAATATATTGAAGTTACGTTTAATTTGATAAACTGAGTAATAATTATCTCACAAAAGTGATCTAGTGGGAGTCAACAGAAGTGTTTCGAGGGACATAGTGTGTTATCCCTAAATTATTGTAATGTTAGTGTGCCTAGAATAGAGTGAATATATCTAAATTATTGTAATCCACAACTAGTGAATATTATGGGACTTAGGTATGTCTGACACCCTATTGGCATATGTTCCTTGGACTAGAACTTAGTGGTGAACCAAGTAAAACTATTGTGTCATCTCTTTGCGTGTGATTGTTTAAAAAGTTTAACAGGTTCCTACCAACATGGGAACAAGATCCATATCTTTAAGAAGAAAAAGTTGACACACTAATTCACCCTTCCCCTATCATGGTGTTTCTAGGTCCTTCATGTTGTATCAGAGAGTACAAGTTGTTGGTGTTAAATCAGTTCTTCTTTGTTGACATGCAGAACTCAGTTAATTT
Organism: Viscum album; assembly: GCA_963277665.1. Taxonomy (NCBI): domain Eukaryota; kingdom Viridiplantae; phylum Streptophyta; class Magnoliopsida; order Santalales; family Viscaceae; genus Viscum; species Viscum album. The sequence goes on along the minus strand of OY728148.1, from coordinate 755,375,289 downwards.
CAGGAGAGTTCCCCTCTTTGATGGAAGAAACTTACAAATTTGGAAAAATAGGATGAGATAAAATCTAATATATCTTGGAATGGAATTAATTTTTGATACTATAGAAGTAATACAGATAATTAATCCAATAAGGATGTCTATGACTGATACATACAGGAAAATGATTGATGTAGATACAAAAGGGAAGAATTCCCTCATTGCAGCCCTTTTTGATCAGGTATATCTTAAGGTGATGGTTTTCACTTTATAAAAGTCTATGTGGGAAAAATTGGAGAATATATATGTAGGTGACAAAAAATTAAAGGAGAAAAAACTAAAAGTCTTGCATAATATCTTTGATAATCTGAAGATGCACCATAATGAAAATGGAGATTCCTTCTTCAATCGAATTACTGAAGTTGTAAGAGAAATTCGATGGCTTAGTGAAGATATCAAAGACATTGACATTGTGAATAATATTTTGAGAAGGATTCCACATATATACAATACAAAAGTGTCATCCCTTAAGGAAAAATACTTTTCTAATATTTCTCTAGATGATCTGCTAAGAAGTTTGATTTCTTATGAAATGAGTGCCAAGCTTGATGATGTGATGACATGTGTTAGCAAGGAAATGGAATTCAAACCATGGAAAAACTTGATATTTCAGGAGATATTGTTAATGAAGAAATTTAATATGATGAATTATTTTCCTTCTTTACCAAGAAGTTAAAGATAGGAAAATGTAGATTTTAAGGAAATCTACCCTTTCCCTTCTTTCATTGTGGAATATTTTGGAACATTGCTTCTTAGTTCTCAAGGAAGATCAATAGCAAAGAATGTGAAGCTAAAAATTCACAGAATCCTCAGAAAAGGTTTTATCAAAAGGGAGACTTCAAATTTGGAAAGAAAGTATGGAGGAAGAGTTTTTTCTATGAAGAATAAGATGATGAAAATGTATTCTTTGAGGAAGAAGAACTAGAGTTTAAATATGGAAACTAAACATCTATGATGGTGACAGCTGAAAAGATAGAACCATCAAAAGACAAAGCCATAGATAATAATTTGATTTCTGATGATGGTCTAAAGTTAAAACTTAAGGACTCTCTTACTAAGCTTGATAATCAAAGTAATAGATGAAAAAATCAGGGAGCAGTTGTGGAAGAATCATCAAAATATGCTGATCATATTGAAGATAAAATTGAACAATCGGAAGAAGTAGTGAAAGTAAAATCAACAACCCTTGAAATCATAGAAGACATAGTGGAACTAAAGAGAAAAATTGAAGAACATGAAAAGGTCATCAATAACCTTAACTCTAGACTATAGGAGAATTCAAATACTATTATGGGACTCAAATAAGATTGGTTACTCTTAAAAGTAAACTTGAAATTGAATCAATCTCCAAAGAAATAAAGAAGAAAATGCAGTTTATAAAATTCTCAGATGATGAGTTTCTGGAGAGAGATAATCATGGTTCTAATGGATTTGAAGAGGTTTTGAATGATCAAATACCAGTGTGAATGGGAAATAGTGTAATCAGCTATGATTATGAAACATTAAATGATGGAAATAAAATGGTCCATAATAAAGGAAAACTGAAAGTTGGACATATTGAAAAGTCTTCTGAAGTGCTGGAAAAGAAACCATAAAATAAAACTAGGAGGAGAACTGAAAACTATCCTTGAGAATCCAAAAATGATAGTCAGTCAAACTATATTCCTAAGTAAGTATGCATGAGGACGAATAGAAATAAGAAGACATTTCCACTCATGCAATGTCAATTCTATGGCTATCTGGGCCATAACATGTCATACTGTGAATAAGAAATGATCTATTTGAATGGGGAAGATCTAGGAAGTCAACAAAGGAGAAAAAAATACATATCCTACTTCTTATAGAAGAAATAATTTCTATGGATATTGTTTTCATAGTTCTAACTTTGGCCACAAATCTGTTTATTGCAGGCAGAGGAAAATCATGAACAATTCCTACAAAACTCAGAGACTATTCAATACTCGTCAAGTAGACGGTGTTTCTATTACAAACAAGTTTTCCCCTCTAAAAAAGAGTATGAGTATTAATAACCTTACTACATGTAAAAGAGATCTGAAATTCCATCTTTATCCTTCAACCATTCTAATATATCATGGAAGGAAAATAAAATTATTGAAAAATACAACTTGGAATAATTATCCCTCAAAGATATAAAGAGAAACAATACCTAGATTATTGATAGTGTATGTTCATCCCATATGACAATTAATGTAGACTTATTAATAAATTTTAAGAAAAGGGTTGATGGAACAATAAGTTTTGGTAATGATGGTGCTTTGATGATCAAAGGTAGTAGAAGTAATGAACTAGCTAATGATTAGATAAAGAAAACTGAAGTTCTTTATATGTAAGGTTTATTTAAGAATATACTAAGTGTGCTTCAACTCTATGAATTAAGACCTATAATGAATTTCAATAAAAAAGGTTGTACTATAAAGGGAAAGATAGGGAATTATCTCATGAAAGGCTTCAGAACAGATGAAAACTTATATCAGTTTGATAGTAAAAAGGACATTTTCTATCTGATCGTTGAAGAAGAAAAAAACTTGTGGCATAAAAGGTTGGGGAACATTAATCAAAAAGACATAGAGAAGATATCTAAGTTGAATATAGTCATAAATATCCCCAATATGAAGCATTAATGAGAAAATACTAGTGATTCTTATGTATGAGGAAAGTTGGTATGCAGTTCATATCGACCAAAGAATAAAAGGGCATCAAAGCTTCTTGATCTCATACATACAGACGTATTTGGTCTGATAAATGCTGACTGAACTCATGGAGAAAGGTACTTCATCCTTTTAATTGATTATTATAGTAAAATGGATTGTGTGATGGTTATACATAGAAAATGAAAAGTGCTTGATTACATGAAAACTTATCATCGAATCACTAAGAATGATACTGGATAGACAATCAAAGTTCTACAGTCTAAAAATAGAGGGGAATACAAATCCATTATCTTTGAAAATTACCTAGAGAAGCATGGAATACAACATAAAGTGGCTATTGTGAGAACCCCATAGAAAAATGGAGTTGTTGAACCCAAGAATAGACAGGAGAACAATATGGTTAGAACTATACTAATTGAGATTCATATCCCATTAAATTATTAGAAATAGGCTGTTTAAGTTGCAATGTATATTCAAAATCAAATAGGGATTTATATGGGTGAAACCAACTCTATGTATGAGTTATGGAAGGGAAGGAAACCCTATGTTGACACTCCTTTGTAAGAAAAAAATACTATGATGATGCCCCAAGATATTTCAAAGCCTCAAGATGAAGATTGAAGAACTAAAGGGCAAGAAAAATCTTAGAGGACCTGTGCGACGGACCTGTACAGAAGATCTGTGCATCATGATACTTTCTGGAAACCTAAAAGGGGGAACTACATGGAAGGGATATGTGACCAACCTACACCGCCGAATTGATTTCGACCAACCCCCTCCTTGCTTATAAATATGACCCTTGTTCTCCTCATTTGATGACTGAAAAAGTTGAAAGACTACTTGAAGCTCCCATTGTGTAGATCCTTCACCCAACTCCCTAAAATTGTCTCACGTAGCTCTCTAAAAACATGAGACAAGAGAGAATTATATGGGATAAGCATGTTTGGAAAGTTTTTCATAGTTTTAATATTATATAGGCTTGGTTCCCCTATGTTAATAATTTTCTTCAGTCATCAATAAGGCCTACACGACATACCTACGCAACTCACCTATGCGAGGAACCTACGAAACACACCTACATGGAACACCTACGTGGGGTACCTACGTTTCATAGCTGCGCATAGGGACTATGCATTATTTTGCAATCCCTCTTCAAATCCACTCATGGTAGGGTATTTCCTTCCTTGGTTCCCTTATTTGAAAGGGACTATGTTGAAGCCTCCACCAAAACCTCCCGACTTATCAAGACTTTGGGAACGACACATCAATGTTTCTCTTATTTGGGTTTGTATATCCATAGTCAGAGGTTTCCAAAATTTGTTTTTCAATGGATTTAGGATTCATGGAGTGTCTGTGGGTTTGTATATCCGCAGTCACATTGACCTTCTTCCCAGGAAAAGTGTTAGGAAGTTCCCAGTTTGGTGGATTAGGGTTCAGGTTCTGTCCTACCCTTTTTGTCTCTAAAACCCAGAACCTCAGGTCTTTGATAGGGAAGGTATGTTTCACACTTTCATTTCCATAAAAGAAAATGAGAATTCTACTTCCTCTCCTGGGATCCACTAGGGAAGCCATTATAGTGTAATCCCTTAACCTTTAAAGTAGAAGGTTTCAATCTTTCCCCTCTCTACTTCCTTCACCTTCACTCCTTCCTTACATTGGACCCTTGTATAATATAAAGTGAATATAGGGAAGGCTCGTTGCGTCACCCTCTTCCTAGATCTCTTTGGCCTCGTCCACCCTCACCGCCGTAGACACATCCTATTCCACCAATAGATGAGGAAAAGTGTGGGTGCATTTGTTGAATCTTTCACATCCTCTTGTTTCTCACACTGATTACGACTCAAGCAGACTTAGAGATTTGTGATTATCATAACATCTGCATAATCTAAATTTCTTGAACTACAAGAACTCTGATTCCCACCATAATCGGGATATGTAGTAAGACTTCAACAGGTCCCGAGCTCACTAGATACCCTCTTTAGGAATAAAACCCTAATTCCCTTAATCTAGGCATCCTCCTTAGGAGTAAGCCTCGAATTAATCCCCCTATCACCAAGGAATCCTTTTTAGGAAGTAAACCGAAACTCCTTTCTCTCAAAGAACTATACTCTCTTAAGAGATTAATAAAACTACATGGGATTTGATTCCCATCCAAATGGGATGCGTAGAAAGCCTCTCTATGGTTCAAATCCAATACTTCAAATCAATCATGTTCTACCTAGGCCATATTCCCAATAGGGTCTAATATAACTTGGAAACCCACATTCTTTCCATGTTACTCTTCATGTTTAGGCATAAGTCCCACACCAAACTTCAAATCAGAACTTTTATTTTATATGTCCTTATCACATGACATTATACTATATGACTAGGTCCTTATCACATTAACTTAAAAGGTATGATGTGTCCCATTAAGTGGCACTGAACTACGAGGGTTCTGATTCCATTCACAAGGATACATAGGTAGCCCATTTATAGGTATGATCCCAACGTCAAAACAAACCTTCGCCTCCCTAGACAAAAATAAATTCTAGAGTTCCCCACTGAGTGGCTTAAAAACTAGTATCATCATAACAATGGTTAAAAAGAATATATAAATAATATATGAAAGGATACCATTGATGGAGAACATAAAATACATATGGTTGTATCCATTAATTAAGAACCTCGAATACATACAAATGATTCTAAATTTCACACAAGCTAATAATTGATTGAAAAATAGAAGGGAAACCTATGTTATAATTGGTGAATTAATTAGGATTCATGAAAATATCTCAAATATATAAGAGAGTTCCAGAGTAGACAATAATTCCCCCCAAAAGGGTGTGATGAGTCCGACATCTCATCCTCTCAACCAATTCATGTTCTTAAGTATCGTAAGTCCAAACACAACAAATGCCTGCCTTTAGAAAGAAGGTTCCTTTTGGATAAAGAATTATTGAATGTTTCTAGTTCCATAAATAAATCCAATGGAAAACACTAGGAAACAGTTATTCATAACTACAACACACATTCGAAGGCACTACTAAACAAAAATGGTGAAACCAACGTGATTCCTTAACCAAGTTAATAGTGTTACCCATCTGTCGTGACCCTATCAATTTATAAAGGAAGGCCATACAAAGTAATAAATAACACCTGTATCCATATAAAAAGATATTTCTTTAATGAATTTTATTGTTTTTATCAGTTTTATCAGAACTCTCTTCTTTCCAAATGGATTCCTTCAAGTTTGCACTCGTGAACGCCCTAGCCGCTGCTCAAACTGGACCGTCATCCACTAGTATTACATCATCACAAACTTAGTGTCTTTAATTCTAGGTCTCAAATGTACTAGTAAGGGAGTACCATCAACACGTTTCTATCCCAACCTTTTAGGATACCTGATAGGCTCTCCAGGTTAACAATAACAATCGATCATTCGGTCAGCGATGAACAACAGTCAAGAAGCAGATGGTTCCAACCATTGTATTCAACTATTTCAGGTCCTTATCCCTATAATACAACCACAAGTCCCTCCCATACTATAGGGAGGTGGATCAAGAAGTCACTGATGGCCTCAACTCAAAGATGCATGGGTCTTTCCCTAGGGTTTCGACCAACAATCATCGTCAGCAGAATTGTGTGACAATGAACCCCCGACATGATGGGGGTGTTTACTTCGGTTTTTCAAACTAGGTACCTCAGACCCAGGAAAACAAGAATAAATACTGGGGACAATGTCCGACCAATAAGGATCAGTTTATTATTTTTTTCACTCTGAAGAATTCCATCAACTTAACTTTATAGAAAACAATGAACGAGTACATACACTCATCCATCCCAATTTTGCTGGCTAGCATACTCATCTAAAAGAAACCCACAAATACCACCCATTAAATCTAGTGGAGTATCGAGAAAAGAAACATAAAACTATTTACAAACTATCAGCCAGTCATTAGGCTCGTTTGAATGCATTCAAAGAAGACTGTCAATCAAATATAGTGGCAAATGGTATGCAGGAACATACACATGATTACACTCACCAATTCTGCCAGTAGTCTCATTTGTTAGCATTGAAATAAGTCTATAGACCATACTTGGTAGAAAACATATAGTATACACATAAAACATCCATATTTTTTCAATATTTCCAACAGTCTCGTTTGGAAGAACCTATAGAAGTCAGTCCGAAAGCTCTGATGACAAACCTAGGGAAGACTCAACTCTCTACCCCCATACATGAGTACTGTCAGTATGCACTGATAGGAAAAGGAAGACTGAAGTAGGAACATTCACATAATATATATAAGGAATGGATGTATATTCCTATTATGGCCACTAAGGTCACCAAACACATCTTATCAATGGTGAAAGGGTAGCCACAAATTCCTGCCCATATTCTGGAAGCATGCCATGATATCATAACAGCAACTTCAGCAGTACCGGGGAAAAAAACACACAACTATGTCCCCATACCTTGTATGAATCATCAACATGACATCTTAGAGTAGATACACACCTCTGTTCTAGTCCAGGAGGGTTATGGGGTGTACTCCCCTATATCATACAGACAACTGAATTGAGAACATACACCCTTTCAAATAGATATAATCTGCCCATTCCAATGACTACTCCAAGGTAGGCACATACACCTACCCATGATAACCACTTCTCCCACCAAGTGGCCCCAACTACATATAAAAGAGCATCCAAGAAGAAGTCTCACCAAACACGATTGGAAAATAAAAGGCTAATCTGCAATATGGATCTTCTTAATGATGGAGTTATTGAAGTCCTCATACATTTATTTATTTCAAATAAATATCCTACTCTCCCATTACCAAATAATGGGAGTAGTAGTAATTTTGAAGTTTCCCATCATACAATTCACCATGAAGGCTTGATTCATGAAAATTTGGTCAATATAGAGAACCTATCTCCAGTTGAGAACCATGGTAACCCTACATGTGGATAGAAGACCAAGGAGAAAGAGTATTTATCCCTTGTTTTAATCCACCATGGTAGTACTCCCCACGATGGCATTCATTGTGAAAGTTCTCTCAGTAGTAGTGTTTCGCATTGTCAAGATAATTCTCTAATTAACAATGTAGTAACGAGAAACCCCTCTTACATTGGGGCACTTGACAACATAAGGCCAGTCATGTTTGATTCTTTGTCACTAACAGGTGAAATTCTTTAGCAAACATAAGACATACTAAGGTGACAGTCTTTCTTCGAACCCTCCCTGGGTCATTTTTCTTCTAATACAGTAGAGGAAAAAATGGATGATTCCATTATTTGTAATAAAACAATCAAGAAGCATCCACACTGGTTAGACCAAGTGGAGAAATATCTAGAAAAAGATGATGAAGATATGCTGAACATGATAAAACAATTGAAAAAATGTAAAGTACCAGTCATGTTATGGCCTTTGGAAAACTCTCAATACAACATTCCAGAATTGATGGTAGAAAATTGCATTCATGATATCTTCCTTAACTTATGAAAAAATCATTTTCATTTGAAAGACAAATTTTTACCATATGATAAATATCAAAGTCATGTAAATGTAATAGAAGGGTTGAAATTCCAAATCAACCTAGCATCTCTCTCAGTTTCCCAATATCCAATGGTTGAAAGGTAGAAGAGAACCCTTCAACATGTATGTGTTGATGCACTAAAGAGGTTGGTTAAGTTAATTTATGATACCCTATCTGGTGTTCATATCAGAGGATGGGGTGCACATGGAACATTGCATTTCATTGCGCTCCAAAATCAGCAAATCCCACCAAAAGTGGTCTGATGAAATGTTATTTCCCACAACCAGCTACAATCAATATATTTTATGGGTAATCACGTATACACTCGAGAAAAATTCTCAATTAGATCTCATTAGAGTCAGGCCCAAAGAGAGAAAGCTATTGAGATACTTTTGCATCAAGCATCTGAGAACATTATGCAGGCCTCCCGCTTAGAGGATGTCAGCCATCATACGATGCAATTTTTTTTGAAATATTACAGTGGTATTCTGAAATTGGCAATTTAAGTGGTTTTTGAATAATGCATCCAGCTAATGTTCGGACCAAAATTTGAAAAATCATAAGATTATCTGTGCGAATCTCAACTATAGTAGTTCTAGATCCACCCCATCTTGTAGGGTTGGGGGATTATTTAATTAAACTTTGAATTTGATTAACAAAGTTTAAAGGTTTGAATAAGAAGAACAAGGACAAACCCAACCTATAGGGCTGTTGAAGTTTTTACATCAACAATCCTATCCTTAATGAAATTTAGTTTTCTCCCGATTATGGAATAATCCAAAAAGTGAATGCACAACTAAACTATCCAATGATTCCCTTCAGGTTACTTTCTATCAAACATTTCTTATGAATGAAACATATAGGATAATAGAGTCTCATGGAAGATACAGAAGGAGAATATCTTACGAAGATACTGATAGAATTCCACCAATGCATTATGCATCAGTAAATGTCATTAATACCATTAAAAAATATCCTATAAAGAATGAGTCTAGTTTAGGGGAGTTATAAGATGAAGTTCTTATCCATAACACCATACACACTGAAGAAAATAAAGAAGGTGTGCATACCCAAAATCATAGGCTTACCTAAAATCTAGGTATTCCTTCAAATAACCAACTCCCACCCCTTAAAAGGCATATAACAAGGTGAAAGGTAAATGTCAGATCACATCTCACTTTTCCACTAGATAAGGTCAATATATTTTTCTTAAAGAAAGATTTTCTTAGAAATAATATTAGATGAAGGAATTAAAATGACTCAATACAGAGTTACTTAGAAGTATCATTTCTGCCAGGCATGCTCCGTAAGCAGATCATCGACTTTAACATCCTGTAGGAACTCCTCAGCAAAGAGGATTTATTGCAACTACGGATGTGGATAATAAATTCCCTCTATTGAGTACATATCTAGGACATTATAAAACACATCCTTATAGGCCTATTCCCATGGGTTATCCCAGAAAAATACCAATATCAATACCACCAGTGGTTGTGCTGATTATCGCGCCGGTTCAATATCCAACAGTTGTACCTGTACAAGTACCAACTCATCCAGATATTCCTCAAATTCTTATAAATACAATTGAGGAATTAACGACTCGATTTGAATCTATGGAAGAATGGTTTGCACCAATACAACTAGAAAAGAAAGCTTACACTGAATGGGTGTATCTGATCCCCCCACCAAAATTTGTGAATAATATATTTCCAATATTTAATGGTTCATGAGATCTAGAGTAGCACTTAATACATTTTTTCTCATTGTGATCCCATGATGGGGAATCCTCAACAACAAGAAGTAGTAAATCTTAGATGCTTTTTGAAATCATTACAAGGGACAGATTTTGTATGGTATACAAGTTTGAAATCTTGATCAATCACTGGATGGGAAGACCTCTGTGAGAAATTCCTTCTCCAATTCATGTAAACACTGCCAAAGAAAAAGGTTTTTTATATTAAAAATTGAAAACAAAGATAAATAAAAGAGTTTTAGATTTCATTTCTCATTGAAAAGGATCAACAGATTCCTTAAACCTAGCACTCCCTTGAGAAGAGTTACTTCCAATTTGTGTGGAAAATCTGCGTGATGAGTTACGCACACCACTGATCCCTGTGAAATACATAGGAGGATTTCAAGATCTTGCTTCAATCACCCAAAAAGTGAAGGATTCCATTATAGAAACTAAAGATAAATATCATATAATTACATTAGCTATGGGAAGGAGAAAAGGGAAAGAAGAGACTGCTACAGTCATACTCAAACCAGCACCTATATCTGCTTCTACTTCAAAAACTTTATCATATCGAAACGCTCCACCTCCTGAGCATCAGCAGCAATGACCACCTTGTCAAGATGATCAAGAAGATCAAAGGTTGAGACAATTTGAGGAGTTAAATGAAAAATTTTATTATTTTCAAAATGAAAAATTTCCCAGTTACATAATTTTAGTTTTTGAAAACAATTTGGTTTAGTTTCCAAGGTTAAAGAAACCAAACAAGGAAAGAGATGAAGATCTTCCAAATTATTGTACCTTTCAATAAATGTTGGGGAATCCCATTCATGAGTGTTTTTTTCAAAGAACTCATACAAAAAATGGTAGAATCTATAAAATTGAAACTAAAAATTTCATCAGCCCAAGTATCATGTTTTACTACTACTGATCTAGAGAAAGAAGGTGAATGGTAGGAAGTCAAAATAAAAAATGTATAAAAGTATGATGACTAGATGATCATAAAAATGATCAATCAAATGCATGCTATTCTATAAACACAATTGAAACATTCAACTGTGTCTTTTTCCACTCCCACCATAGAAAATCCATCTTCATCAAAATATTAGTCCTTTAAAGGTTAATTCTTAAAGAAGCAACATGATAAGAAAGATAAATAGAAGTTAGAAGAGGATAAGCTCATGTCAAGGACAAAGTTGTCTTTGAATTTGGAAGATTTCATGCCATTTATTTTAAAAGTATGGGAACCGACCCACTAAATGGAACGACCTAAACCAAACCGTTAATAAGAATCTTTATCAGATGAGGATTTGATCTTTAGTTTTGTTAATGTTATCCACTTAACTAACCCCTATGAAAATGATGACTCTAGTTATGATTTTCCTAGATTCCCTACACCTGGTTGGGAAACTGGAGGAAGAATCCAAGGCTGAGGATACAGGGGCAGATGTGGATATGCTATGAACCACTATTTTAACTCTACCTCTACTCGAACCGTTTATGTGGTAGAAACTCACGGGAGAGCCCTTTAGTGGGCTAATAAAAAACAAGGATGTTCTCCCGCACATGACAAGATCGGTCCTGACATGATTATTTTAGAGGAATGATTAGAGGTTACACCATCATTATTTCAGAAATTAGATAGACTTAGTTAGTCTAATCTACCAAAATCAGAAGTATTTCCATCTTCTTCCCTGACACAGGGTACATATACATCAGGAGCATCAACTTTTAAGGCACCTGCAAAACTGCATCTCCATGCTACAAAATGAAGACCTATGAACCGAAAATAAGATGTTTTGAAATATATAGTCCAATTAGAGGCCATATTTTCAATATTGGATGCCTTGAATATATCAAAATATATTAAAAAAGAACTTATTGAGGCTTTTTCAAATCCTCAAGAGTTTGAAACTGAAGTTTCTACAGCTAAATTTTACCATATAGAGAATGATCCTACAGAATGTCTTACAGTTATATCTTTTACAGATGAAGATGAAGATTATGTTTTACATGGACATATTAGGCCCTTGAATCTATATGGAAGTGTTAATGATACAGACATTTGATGAGCCTTCATTAATAATGTCTCAAGGGTCAACCTTATTCCCATCTGTACACTTCATCGATTGGGTATCACTGAATCTTACTTATCTCCATCCTCTTTTATGTTTCAAGGTTATGAAAATAATGAACAATAATATTTAGGTGAGATTACACTCATAACTCAGTTTGGGGATCTTGTGTCTAATTCATATTTCATGGTTGTTTGTTAGGACACAACCTTCAACCTTCTTCTTGGAAGGCCTTGCCTATATCAACATACAACCATTCCTTAGTCATATCAATAATGTCTCTATTATTGCATCAATGGTCAAATTGGGACATTTTATGGTGAAAAGTCTCCATTAAAAATGCATGAATCTCAATATATTGAGGCAGAATTTTATCACACAAAGAGAATGAGGCCCATGAAAAAAGAGGTAATGAGAATAAATGCTTTGAATGGAATGGAAAAAATCCAAGATAACCCATTAAAACATTTTAGTATAGATTATGTGTTGCCTATAAATCAAATTTAAAGGATATAACCAAATCTAAGTACTCATACAATGACTTCCATAATGTCAATTGTGGAAATCAAGCCTGACATCATGGGAGAAATTGTTGATTTACTAAGAAGTGGTGAAAGCTTAAATGGAGATGTCTTCATTTCATCTATTGATCTGAAACAAGTTTTTTATTCCTTAATCAGGCTAGAAGAGTCTTTTGCAATAATGAAAGAAGACAAGGATGTTGATTCCCAACCCATCATCTCCTCTACAATGCTCTAGAAAGACCATTCATCATCAGTAGGGTCAAAAATGGTTTCCTCTTCATTAGGATGTTCAAATACTGACTCCGTCTCTAACTCTAAAAGTTTTAATTCATCACCTACATGCAAGAAAAAATAGAATAAGTGACCCATAAGGAGGAAGAATAATAAGATCTCAAGGATTGTCCTCCAGCATTTGAGGAAGGCATATCCACCACTATGGACGAGCTCAGAGAAATAAATCATGCTAAAAAAGAAGATCTACACCCCACTTTAATTAGTGTGTCCATGAATTATGAAGAGAAATAAATGTATACTTTATTTCTAAAGAAACATTGAGATATATTTTCTTGGAACTATACATAAATTCCATTCCTTAATCCCAATGTATCCACTCATCACCTAGGTTTTCCAGAAGAGAATTGATAATTCCAACTGGAAGTAAGAAGAACACACCCAATTCATGCCTCTAAAATTGAATCTTAAGTCGACAAGGTTATTAAGGATAAATTTTTCAGGGAGGTGCAATATCCCAAATGGCTGGCCAACATTTTCCTAGTAAAAAGAAGAATGTTAAAATACAAGTTTGCATTGATTTCAGAGATCTTAACCAGCATTATCCCAAATATGACTTTCCAGTTCTAATCATAGAACCTCTAATTGATGCAATAAACATCTATGAAGCTCTATCATTCGTGGATGGATACTCTGGGTACAATCAAATCCGAATGGCCCTAGAGGATAAGGAGTATACAGCCTTTAGACCCCCTCAAGGTTTGTTTTTCTATTGGGTAGTACCCTTTGTCTTAAATAATGTAGGTGCAACATATTAATGTTCTATGTATCATATCTTCAAACCCTTATTAGGAAAGTTTGTTGAATGTTATGTAGATGATATGGTAGTTAAATCCAAACAGTGTTCCAATCACTTAACTAATTTTGAGACCATATTCAATAAACTTCGACAACATAATTTGAAGATGATTCCCTTGAAATGTTATTTCAGGGTAACCTCAGGAAAATTTATCAATTTCTTTGAACTCCATCATGGAATCAAAGTTGATATTGAGAAGAAAAAATAAATCCTTGGCATGCCACCTCCTCAAAATTTGAAATAATTAAGAGGAATTCAAGGACACTTAGCCTATATTCAGTGCTTTATCACCAATTTGGAAGGCAAGTGTTTACCCTTCCCCGGGTTAATGAAAAAGGGTGTCACCTATCAATGGACCAAAGACTACCAAGAGGCATTTGATACCCTCAAGAAATATATCTTGAGTCCACCAGTATTAATGACACCTGTTGAAGGAAATCCACTTATTCTCTATGCGACAGCTTTAGAGCGATCACTAGGTACCTTCCTTGACCAAAATAATGATACTGAGAATTAAAATAGACTTTACTATCTCAGACAAACTATGATTGACATAGAGACTCAATATTCAAGTATCAAGAAGTGTTTCCTGAAATTAATATTTGTAGTACATAAATTGAGGCACTACCTACAACATCACAACATCCAATTGGTATCTCACAATAACCTGCTTAAATTTATCCTCAGTCGTCCTATGCTAACAAGATGTTTGGAATGGTGGGCAGTTATTTTGAAATAGTTAGATATCAATTTTGTTCCTTATAAAGCAATAAAAGTCCAAGAATTAGCAGACTTCCTTGCTGGGCATCCATCTGTAGAAGATACATCTTTGAATACTGAACTTCCCGATGAAGAGGTATTCTCTATTCAAGATAATCCCCAAATATGGGAAATGTAATTTTATGGTGCTTCCTGAAGTCCAATGGGGAAGAGAATGGAAAAACCTAAACTCAAAAAAATTAGGTTAGGAATTGTACTTATCTCCCTATAAAAGGCAGTGTTTCTATATTCCTTATTATTGTCAGAAGAAGGTACTTACAATGAGGTAGAGTATCAAGCTCTAATTGCATGCCTATAATTGGAACTCCAAGTACAAGTGAACTACCTTAAAGTGAAGGATGATTCAAAGTTGGTAATTAAATAGTTCAATAGGGATTATACTATTAGAAAAGAAGAATTAATCCCTTTGTGTGATTATGTCAGAGGATTAATGGCAGAATTCCTCTCAAATCCAATATTGTCTTTTGTCCCACGATCATAAAATTCCCAAGATGATGCATTGAATAATGCAGCCACAACCCTGGAAGATCCAAACCAGGATGAGACAATCATCAGTATTTCTTATAATTGTGTGGTTTCACCTCTCGTTTAAACTAGAATGGAGTAAATTAATGAAATTATCCATAATTCTGAGCTATATGGTCATACTATAGTATGGATTAAATCCATTATAGAATACCTTAAAAATAGAGTAAATCCACCAGATAGAGATGAAAAAGAATGGATCCAACGACAAGTGTCCAATTTCACACTTTATGATATCCTAGATCACCAGAAGATCCTCTACCAACAAGGCTTCGATGGATTCCTCTTTAGGTATATTGATGGAGAACAAACTGTAGCTATCATAAAAGAAGTACATGCAGTAGCTTGTGGTGCTCACCAGTCAGGGCATAGGCTTTCTAATCAAATCTGAAGACTTGGATACTTCTATCCTTCAATGATGCAGTATTACATAGATTTCAACAATAAATATCATCCCTGAAAAGTTCATGAAAACTTCATTTATCAACCCCCAGAGTTGTTACATACAGGTAAATACTCCTAGCCATTTGCCACATAGGGAATGGATGTAGTAGAAACTTATCCTCCAGCTATGTCTAAGCAATTCAAGTACATTCTTACTACTACTGATTTATTCTCCAAATGGGTTGAGGCAGTACCCCTCAAAGAATTCAAATCCAAAATCATTGTTAGCTTTGTAAAAGCTAATATCATTACCATATTTAGTGTCCCTCATACTATATTGATGAACAATGTCACCAATTTATATTATGTTGAGATAAAGAAGTTATATCAGGAGCACAATATCAAATCCAACCATTCATCTCACTATCATACATCGGTCAATGGAAAGATAGAGGCTTTCAAAAAAAATCTATCAAATATGCTCTAGAAGATGGCGGATAAAGATAAAAAATCTTTTCCTGATAAACTTTTCATGCTTTATGGGTTTATCGGACTACTACCCATACTACCACTTAGGCAACTCAATATTCATTGGTATACAGAATAGAATCTATTTTTCCAATTGAAATTCAATTTCATTCATTCTATGGTGCAATCTATGATCATTTATCTACATATGAAATGTCTCAGAAATGATTTGATGAGATGGAATGATTAAACGAAAAGAGATTGCATACTTTGCATCATTTATAAGTCTATCAGAACAGAATAGTATGAGCTTTTAATATGAAAGTTCACCTCTACTCATTTATTCAAGGAGAATTGGTATTGGTCCTCATGACTCCAATGACACTAGTAAAGAAGCCTCCAAATCTTTAGTCAAAATGGTAGGGACCCTATTACATAAATATGGTCAACTTAAATGGATCTTATTACTTAATCTCAATGTATGGAGAAATTATTACAACTCCAACCAATGTGAGATTCTTGAAAAATTACATTTTGTAATTTCAAATCCAATATCCTTACTACATGTATCTAAACTACAAAACACAAATCCCTAGTCACAAGACATTAAACCATATAACAACTATAAGCGTCCATGATGCATGAAGATAAAATTCATAACATCTTTGTCCTTGTCTCATGATGTTAAAATGCATGACATCATTTTTCCTCATTACAAAAAATTAAATTGTATGATTAACATATTATTTATTTGACGTTAAGAGATTCCATGTTCAAGAATCATTTACATCATTGCTACTCCTTAGTGGAACACGACTTCCATTTCTCCCTATATCTGAATCAGACCTGCATAGGGGCATCATTTCAAGAACTATGTGCGGCTTAATTCTCATTTTCAATGAGATACATAGAGACGCTTGGATCTCCAATCTTGGGCCCAACTACAATCACAAAGAAATTTATTTCCCTTATATCCTCCTATATATGAATTAAGTCTATATAGAGTTATCTTTCAAGATACATAGTTTGATCTTCATACCATTTTGTGTCTTAAGTTTAACCATTCTTATTTTGGAATGTGTTAAAAGCCCCCATCTCCGACATCAAACTTAATTAGTGTGGGAAATTATTATTTCAAGAACTATGTCTGGCTTGATTCTCATTTTTTAATGGGATATGTAGAGATTCCTAGATCTAAAATCCTGGGTCCATCCACTACCATGATACCCCCCCCCCTTTATTACATATGTAAAAATTAAACATGCACAAGAAGTGTTCAAAGAACTACGTCTGTCTTGATTCTGATACATATGAGATATATAGTGACACCTAGGTTTAATTCCATGGTCCAGCTACACTATTCCTTTTTCACTTCGGAATCACTTCATGTCCTCACTACATGGTTCTAAACTGCACAACATAATGTCCTTGTTGCACGACATTAAAATTCAAATCACCCAAAGAACTACATATGTCTTGATTATGTAGTGAAAGCTAGGACTTATCTTATAGTCCCAACCATGTGATAAAATTTTATCTCTCTTCCACATATAATTAACAATCTAAGTTGGAGTATTTATTTTGGGTCCTCCCCTTAGAGAGCCCACCAAATAAACAATAAATGTCCCCATTTTACATATGTGTTAGATCTATGTAAGGGACTCCAAACTCATGGAAAATATTGATTCAAATATTTCTCCTATTCCTTGAGCATTACCCACTTCCATATTTCAAACTCTTAATCTTTAATATTTTTAGATCTTCATAATCTTTCTTATAGTTTTTGGAGGTAGGGTTTCAGTGTGAGAATAATGCAAGTAAATGAGTTGTCGGACAAAAGAGCCCCCTTTTCGTCGATGAATCATTTTCTTCTAACTGTCACCACCTAAAAACATTATAAAAAATGTGATACTATAAATGCATATCTAATATCATGCATATGAGATTGAATATGCCTATGTAGCAGCACATTTTTCATAATGTTTTGATTCGGTGAGAGTTGAAAGAAGAAAAGTCATCGAGCAAAAGGAGTGTCGTCAATCCATTGGGAATTGTAACCAGTTCTTAAAATTTATAAAAATTTATTAAAATTTATTCCTAACTGTTCTTAACTAATTATTCATATTTATTACTAATTATTCCTATTTATTACTAACTATTACTATTTATTACTAACTATTACTATTTATTACTAACTATTACTATTTATTACTAACTATTACTATTTATTACTAACTATTACTGTTTATTACTAACTATTACTAATTATTACTAAATATTACTAATTAGTACTAATTATTAATAATTATTACCAATTATTACTATTTATTACGAATTATTCTTATTTATTTCTAATTATTCCTATTTATTACTATTTATTCTTATTTATTGTTATATATTCCTATTTATTTCTAATTATTTATATTTATTGCTATTTATTCCTAATTATTACTAATTTTTAGTATTTATGCCTATTTATTACTAATTATTCCTAATTATTACTAATTATTCCTAATTATTACTAATTATTCCTAATTATTCCTAACTATTCCTAATTATTCCTAATTATTCCTAATTATTCCTAATTATTCCTATTTATTCCTAATTATTACAATTTATTAGTAATTATTACAATTTATTACTAATTATGACTAATTATTAATAATTATTACTAATTATTACTAATTATTAGCAATTATTACTAATAATTACTAATTATTTCTGATTATTACAATTTATTACTAATTATCACAATTTATTACTAATTATTACTAATTATTACAATTTATTACTAATTATTAAAATTTATTACTAATTATTACAATTTATTACTAATTATTTCAATTTATGACTAATTATTACAATTTATTACAATTTATTACTAATTATTACAATTTATTACAATTTATTACTAATTCATACAATTTATTACTAATTAATACAATTTATTACTAATTAATACAATTTATTAATAATTATTACAATTTATTACTAATTATTACAATTTATTACTAATTATTACAATTTATTACTAATTATTACAATTTATTACTAATTAATACAATTTATTACTAATTAATACAATTTATTACTAATTAATACAATTTATTACTAATTAATACAATTTATTACTAATTATTACAATTTATTACTAATTATTACAATTTATTACTAATTATAACATTTTATTACAAATTATTACAATTTATTACTAATTATTACAATTTATTACTAATTATTACTAATTATTACAATTTATTACTAATTATTTCAATTTATTACTAATTATTACAATTTATTACTAATTATTACAATTTATTACTAATTATTACAATTTATTACTAATTATTACAATTTATTACTAGTTATTACAATTTTTTACCAATTATTACAATTTATTACCAATTATTACAATTTATTACTAATTATTACAATTTATTAATAATTATCACAATTTGTTACTAATTATCACGATTTATTACTAATTATTACAATTTATTACAATTTATTACAATTTATTACTAATTATTACAATTTATTACTAATTATTACAATTTATTACAAATTTATTACAAATTATTACAAATTATTACAAATTATTATTAATTATTACAATTTATTACTAATTATTACAATTTATTACTAATTATTACAATTTATTACTAATTATTACAATTTATTACTAATTATTACAATTTAATACTAATTATTACAATTTATTACTAATTGTTACAATTTATTACTAATTATTACAATTTATTACAATTTATTACAGTTTATTACTAATTATTACAATTTATTACTAATTATTAAAATTTATTACAATTTATTACTAATTATTACAATTTATTATTAATTATTAGAATTTATTACTAATTATTACAATTTTTTATTAATTATTAAAAATTATTACAAATTATTACTAATTATTACAATTTATTACTAATTATTACAATTTATTACTAATTATTATAATTTATTACTAATTATTACAATTTATTACTAATTATTACAATTTATTACTAATTATTACAATTTATTACTAATTATTACTATTTATTACTAATTATTACAATTTATTATTAATTATTACAATTTATTACTAATTATTACAATTTATTAGTAATTATTACAATTTATTGCTAATTATTACAATTTATTGCTAATTATTACAATTTATTACTAATTATTACAATTTATTACTAATTATTACAATTTATTACTAATTATTACAATTTATTACTAATTATTACAATTTATTATTAATTATTACAATTTATAACTAATTATTACAATTTGTTACTAATTATTATAATTTCTTACTATTTCTTACTCATTATTACTATTTATTAATAATTATTAATATTTATTACTATTTATTAATAATTATTAATATTTATTACTAATTATTAGTATTTTTTATTATTTATTACCAATTATTATTAATTACTACAAATTATTTATATACATTACTAATTATCGTTAATAATTACTAATTACTACTAATTATTAAAAATTAATTCTAAAAATTTCAATTTATTAGTACAAATAAATGGTCATGGAAAACCAATTTAAATTCAATTTAATTACAACTAATCAACAATAATAAAAATTAACATAAAAAATT
Organism: Viscum album; assembly: GCA_963277665.1. Classification (NCBI taxonomy): domain Eukaryota; kingdom Viridiplantae; phylum Streptophyta; class Magnoliopsida; order Santalales; family Viscaceae; genus Viscum; species Viscum album. The sequence goes on along the minus strand of OY728148.1, from coordinate 755,354,851 downwards.
GAAATAAATAATAAATTAAATAAAACATAATTACCTTTAAACTTGATTTGCTATTGATATAGACAGCTTCACAACTTCTTCGTGTCCAAAAAAATTAACTTAGAAAAATTTTCCCTATGAAATCAGAGTTCAGAGAGAAACAAGATCTAGAAATTGAGTGGAATGAGAAGAAAAACGGATGAGGGATATATATAGGTTAGATTATTTGCGACGGGTTACCCGTCACAAATAGTGTCTTTTGTGACGAGACCCGTCGCAAATACCTACGCCCGCATTAATTACTGTCGGCGGTTAAAAAGTTATTTGCGACGGGACCCGTCGCAAATAGTCCCTGCTGACACACCTTTTTGCGACGGGAGGACATCCCGTCGCAAAAAGCTATTAATCGCCGCTGGGCCCCGTCGCAAATACCCTTCGCGCGGTTTAACGCGCTACTCATGCCAAACCTTTTGCGACGGGACACAAAATCCCGTCGCAAATAATAGGTTATTTGCGACAGGTTGTTACCCCCATCGCAAACAACCACTTGGACGGACTTTTTGCGACGAGATTTATTCCCGTCGCAAAAAGCCCGTCGCAAAAAGTCCTTTTTCCCGTAGTGAATTCTGCACAAGTCCTGCATACCCAAAATGCCCACATCCATTCAGGTTTAACACCTCCTCTAGAATGAAGATCCCAATCTTCCTTCCATCCATTAGACTGATCTATTTGTGAAGCATGAAAGGTTGAATCATAACAATGTGGCCTTGGCTCTACAACATGATCTTTCATGTCAGGAGTACAACCACTATGGTGTAGGATGTATCCAATAGGGGTTGTTCCCTCATGAACTGGCATACCCCTGGTAGTAATATTCTTGAAATGACATTTGGAGTATTGAAGAAACCCATTCTTTGGAAAATACTTCTTAATGGATGGAATGTGGGCATCTTTTAAAAGCCCATGTTCGTATAGAGGAAGATAGTGACTTCGTGGATATTCACATTGAAATGGAATTAAAGCATTCCATAGTCCTGGAAGAGTACTCTCAAAAACTTCATAATAGTCTGGTCTGACGATCATCATCATCTCATTTTGACAAGCCTTAGCTTCCTTAGTAGAGGTTATCAAGTGAGCCATTTCCTGCAAAAGAATTACTAAATTTCCCTTATTAGGTTGGAATATTGACTTAAGAAAAATTCAAATTTCAACTTAAAAGAATATAAAAATTTGGAAAAGGAAATTCTTTTTGTAGGTCCTTCGATGAGGTCATCAGCATAGGCCCCTCAACAGGGGTCCTAGTGTAAATACTTTGATGAAGTCCTTCCACATAGTTCCATCTCTAAAAAGGTTTCACCTTGAGAAAGTTTCAAGGAACCTACGCGAGTGCACAATGCGGCAAGGCTGGACGAACAAGCTATGCAACGAGAGCAAAAAATCTGATGGCCCGGGTGAAGAAAATCGAAAAGGAATGGACCTATTTATAGACACTGGAAGACCTATGCAGTATTCCTACAAAAAATATCTACATGTCATACCTATGCAAAATAGCTCCGTGGTAAACCTATGTGACTCAGAAATGAGTCTATAGTCTTTTTCCCACTGTCTTACCTCAGGACTCGACCTTCTTTCTAATCAGATCCAATCTCGAGGGGGGATTTTTTTGAAACTCCTTCGTAACACAAAAAGTCTATAAAAATTTCCACCATATATTTCAAAGCCTCAAGATGAATATCAAAGAACTAAAAGTCAAGAAAAATCTTAGAGGACCTACACGGCAGACCTACGCAACAGACCTGCGTGGAAGATCTGCGCGTCAGGATACTTTCTGGACACCTATACTGGGGAACTATGCAGAAGGGCTGCATGTTCGACCTACACCACCAATTTTCCTTCGAACATCCCCCTACTTGCCTATAAATAGAAACCTTGTGCTCCTCATTTGAGGACTGAAAAAGTTGAAAGACTTCTTGAAGCTCTCATTGCGTAGCTCCTTCACCCAACACCCTAAAATTGTCTCAGGTAGCTCTCTAAAAACATGAGAGAAGAGATAATTAGATTATATAAGCATGTTTTTAATGTCTTTCATAGTTTGAATCTTATATAGGATTGGTTCCCCTATATTAATCATTTTCTTCAGTCATATCTAAGGCCTACGCAGCATGCCTATGTGGCTCACCTATGTGAGGAACCTACGCGACACACCTACGCGACACACCTATACGGGGTCCCTACACTACATAGCTGCGCACAAGGAATGCACATCATCTTGTAAACCCTTGAATCCTTCACCAAAACCTCCTTAATTATCAAGCCTTTGGGAAAGACACATCAGTATGATTCCTATTTGGGTTTTAATATCCACAATCATAGGTTTCCCACATTTTTTTGTAATGGTGTTAGGATTAATGGAGTGTTTGTGGGGTTATATATGTGCAATCACATGGACCTTTCTCATAAGAACAATTTTGGGAAGTTCTAGGTTTGGAGGATTAGGGTTCGGGTTCTGTCCTCCCCTTTTCATCTCTAAAACCCAGAACCTATGGTCAGTAGTAGGGAAGGTATGATTCACACTTTCTTTTCCATACAAACAAATGAGAAGTCTCCTTCCTCTCTTGAGATCCACTAGGGAAGCCATCCTAGTGTATGACCCTAACCTTTATAGTAGAAGGTTGCAGTCTTGATCTTCTCTACTTCCTTCACCCTCACTTATTCCTTACATTAGACCCTTGTCTAATGTAAAGTGAATATAGAGAAGGATCATCACCTCACCCTCTTCCTCATTCACTTTAACCTCTTACACCCTCGCTGCTATAGGTGCATCATCTTTCACCAGCAGAGGAGAAAAAGTGTGGGTTTCTTTATTGAATCTTTCACATCCTCTTGTTTCTCACACCGAGCATAACTCATGTGGGCTTAGAGATTTGTGATGATCATAACATCCACACAACCTAAATTTCTTAAACTATGAGAAATATGATTCCCACCATAATCAGGATACGTAGGAAGGCTTCATTAGGGCCCGATATCACTAGATATATTCTTCAGAAATATAACCCTAATTCCTTTAATTTGGGAATCCTCCTTAGGAGTAAGCCACGAATTAATCCCCCCTATCCCCAAGGAATACTTTTTGGAAGGTAAGACAAAAATCATTTCTCTCAAAAGACTATAATCTCCTAATATATTAATCAAACTATGTAGGCTTTTATTACCATCCAAATGGGATACGTAGGAATCCTCTATGAGGTTCAAACATAATAATTTAAATCAATCCTATTCTTCCTGGGCCATATTCCCAATAGGTTCTAATCTAACTTGGAAACCCATATTCTTTCCAAGTTCCTTGGGATGTTTAGGCATAATCTCCACACAAAACTTTGACTAATAAACTTTTTCTTAGATATCCTTACCACATGACATTAAACTTTACAGATATGTCCTTATCCCAAGACCTTAAAAGGTATGATGTGTCCCATTAAGTGGAATCAAACTACAAGGGTTTTGATTCCTTTCACAAGGATACGTAGGTATTCCATTTATGGGTATGATCCCAACATTAAAGAAAACCTCCATCTCCATGAACAAAAATAAATTCCTGAGTGCCCCACTGAGTGGATTAAAAACTAGTATCATCATAACGATGGTTAAAATATTCTCTAAATAGTATAGGAAAGGATACCATTGATGTAGAACCTCAAATACATACGAATGTCTCCATTAACGAAGAACCTCGAATACATACGTATGATTCTAAATTTCACACATGCTAATAATTGATTTAAAATTCACTGGGAAACCTATTTTATACTTGGTTAATTAATCAGGATTCATCAAAATATCTCAAATCTATAAGAGAGTCCCAGAGTAGACAATAATTCCCCCTAAAAAGGTGTGATGAGTCCGACCTCCCATCCCATCGACCAATGCATGTTCTTAAGTATCATAAGTTCAAACTCAATGAACATATGCCTTTGGAAATCAGTTCCCTTTTGGATAAAGAACTTTTGGATGTTTTGGTTCAATAAATAATTCCAATGGAAACAACCTGGAAGTAGTGATTCTAACCAGAACACACGTTCCAAGGAATTATGAAACACCCTATTTGATATATTTTTGTGTTTTCAGAAGTAAATGTTTTATCAGAAACAAAGAAGGAAATCAAGGAAATTATGGTGATGTGGTAGATGAAGGAATATTCCTCAGATATTCAATGAATAGAAAAGCCTAAAAATGTTTAAATAAACATCTTGGAAAAATTGTGGAAATTAGAGATGTTAAGATAATTGAAGATAAGAACAAAAATACCATGAGGTGATCTTATGATAATGTGATTGATGATGTAGAAGATAGTGGAAATGTAAGAAATTCAAATGAATATGTGGAGGAAGGAGTTCAAAACATTCAGAGGTCACAATAAGATATTGATTCAGAAGAAGAATTAGATGTTGAAACCGTGGTTAAAGAAAATTCTTTTGAACCTCACAAGAAAAATAGAAGAGTATATATTGATCAATCCAACATCATTTGGGATTGGAAAACACCCACACAAAAAAGGATAATGAGGAATAATACATAGTCTACCTTCCTATAAATTTTGGAACCATCCTCATTTAAAGAAGCGTCAAAGGATGAATCCAGGGTTAAAGACATGAATAAAGAGTTGGATCAGATTGATAATAACCAAAAATGGGATCTATTTAAGAGACCCTAAATTGCAAATGTGATTAGTATTAAGTATATTTTCAATAATAAATTCAATTAGAATGGTAATGTGATCATAAAAAAGCACGATTGGTGTGAATAATATGTTCACATATTGAAGGTGTTGATGTTGAAGAAAACTTCTCTATAGTGACTAGACAAGAGTCAATCATACTTTTTCCTTCCATGAAAATTAATATAGGATACAAAGTGTATCAAATTCATGCCAAAATAGCCTTATTAAATGGTGTTCTTAAATAAGAATTCTACATATAATAACCACTAGGTTTTCTTCTTGGTAATTTTGAGATGAAGGTTTGTAGATTAAAGAAAGATATCTATGGTTTGAAATAGCCACCACAAGCATGGTATTCTCAACTTTATTCTTATCTAAATATGATCTAATTTAAAAGTGGATGAGTGGATTACAATCTATATGTGAATAATTCTTAGAAAGATCAGTTCATAGTGATGGTGTACGAAGACGATATTATATTTGGTGGCGCAGGAAGGGATTGGTGGATGAATTTTCCAGTCACATGAAATCAGAATTTGAAATGTCCATGATTGGGGAACTCACATATTTCATGGGGCTACAAGTGATTCATAGGAAATACTAGACTTTTATTTCTTAGAAAAAATATTCAAGGGAGTTTCTAAAGAAATTCAATATGAATGACTCCGAACCAATTTCAACTCCGATTATAGTTGGGAAAAAACTGCGAAAGAATGAGGATATGACATCTATAGATCCCACAATGTACAAGAGAATCATAGGAATTTTGTTGTAACTAATAGTGACGCGGCCATATATTATGTTTGCAACATGATTAGCGGCCCACTTTCAGAGAAACCCGAAGGAAGAATATTTGGAGGTAGTGAAAAGAATCATGATGTACATTTAAGGTATTCACAATTATGGATTATACTTTACTATATGAAAGATAATAAACTATCAGCATTTTCTGATACTGACTGGGCTAGAGATGTTGTTGATAGAAATTTCACAAGGGGTGGAGCATTCATTATTGGAAAGAAATGTGTGGGATTGTTGATTAAGAAACATGAAAGTACTTATCATAGTACTACTGAATCAGAGTACATCTCTACTACAAAGGATTCCACTCAACTACTTTGGATGAAGCAACAACTGACCGATATTGGTGATGAGGTGAAATTGCCAATGGTGATTCACTATGATAAAAAGAGTGAAATTGATCTTACGAAGAACCATTTTCTACATTATCATATGAAACACATTGAAATCAGATATTAATTTATCAAGGAAAAAGTTGAACAAGGAATAATTAAAATGGATCATGTTGGCACTAATGATCAAGTGGTTGACATACTGACCAAGCCATTTTCAGCACATGTGTTTGAGAAGCTTCGGTCAAACCTCAGAGTTCAGCCACTTTCTAGTGCATGAGGATGTAAAGACACAACCGTAGTTTCCCAGAGATGGTACCTTATTACATTACATTGGCATGATTAAAAAAAATTCATATCCCTAAGGAAAAAGTAGTTTAGTATATTTGGAAATCCATATACATATATAATTTCAACATTACAACTTTAAATGGAAAACAAAAAATAAGTTCTATTGGGAACATCCACCACTATAAAATTATCCCAAAAAGTAAGTCATAATATACCTCTTCACGTCCTTTGAAAAATAAATCATAAGAAGGGTTGAGATCATATGCATAGTAAGGGTAAAAATTATATAATAATATAACATAAACATTAGGCATGGTTAATAATTGAAAACAAATGCTTTTAAAAATAAACATGAACATAATATGGAAGTAATATTATCTGAGTAAATATTTCCATAACAAAACATAATCATGGGTATTGTATTAGTCTAATAACCTCATGAAATTTGAATTTATAGTTTCATAATGAGGGAAATGCATATGCCATACCTTTTGAAATGCATCGTCAAGGCCTCAACTAATACATCTAGAAATGATTAAGGCCTCAGCCAAAACCATATCTAAAAATGGGCAAGGCCTCGATCAAGTCCACATCTATTTGTCTCATAAGATCTACCGATGCATCAAGGGGATATAGTAGGCCCCATCCATCACATAATAATTCCAATAAATTACTCATATGAACAGGGATAAACATAAAAAACATATACATTCATATTGAAACTAACATATGAAATGTAAATAACTTTTCCCTAACATTAAGAATAAACATTAAACCTTCAGAGTAAATTGGTGAATGGTTTAATGATAGAACATCCATAGTCAAAATAATTATAAACCATTCATTTAAATATGGCATATGATATCATAAAATATTAATCCCAATAATACATAAGAATCGTCAAGAGTGTTTAAACAGATGAAGATACTCCTATAAAATCATCGAGTAATTTTTGAGATAAATACTCTTTTACTTTGAAAAGAAGAGTTCTTTTGGAAAATTATTTTTATAAAACCATAAATTAAGTTATATAGTTTTTTCATAATAAAATTAGTAATTTTATAGAGATAATGTTTCCTAAAAACATATTATAGAGTTCCTTTTAAAATAGATATGAATTTGATAAATTCCCTGGAATTGGGATTGTATTTCAGAAATTTTTTAAAGTTCCTTTTAAAATGTGTAAATACACATAATATAAAGAATTATTCTGGTTGGTAAACATATATATAACAATAAAACAGAATTTATGAGAAGTACATAATAATACATTAGAATTTCATTGAGGTAAGTAGACAATAAAAGTAACCTGAATGAAAATTGAGGTTCGGGTGGAAAACCCTTACCTTAAGTCCGAATGTGTTACACACTTGATATAAATTACCTGAATAATAAAATTTAGGTTTATAAATTAATGAGTAATAAACCTCCAATACAAGTAATTTATTTATTATAACCTTATTATGTTCATTCATGGCCTTTTAATGGGTTAAAAGATTCAATTTCTTTGTTTGAGAGCATTTTCTTTCTTGGTTTTCATGATCAGTTTACTTATATTCATTTACGGATAAACATGTAGAATGAGAATGTTTGTACAGAATAGAAGATGTATGTTATTAGTGAAAAAATAGAATATTACATGTTTATAAAATTCATTTGGTTTTTGGAGTAAAGATGAATCATAAATAAAAATTTAATGATAATTGTTTGGGTTAATTGGTAGTTTTTGATCACAACGAACTCATTTTGATTTATAAATTAATATCATGTGTAAAAAAGGATTCTAGAACCTTAAATAATTTATAATACATATATTATATTCTATTTCAACAATCAAAATAGTTTTTTAACAAGAAATGAAAACGGTAATAGAAATTGAAAACCAGTCATCATTGAATGTGACAAATTAACACATCTCATATGGTGTTTTCATTTCTATTATAAAATAAGGGGAATTGATGGATGGTGAAGAATTATTACTTTATCACAAAAAAAATCTATTATAAGTTAGTTATTTTATTCATCACAATATTTGGATGAAAAGAGGTGAGGAAATAAAATAATTGAACTTGAAATAAAAGAAATGAAAAGAGGAATTGACCTCTGGAAGTAATATTCCTTGAGAGCCTATTTAGGGCAGAGGTTTTGGTCTTTTTATGATACCAATATATGATGGACTTGAGGGAAGAGTTTGGGAGTATATTTTATTAGAACTTAGACAAGGAAGAAGGATTGAGATGAGTCAAGAGAAGGGGGGTGAGGGGGGTATATTGGAGGGGAGGAGTGTTTTCCCATTATTTTAATCATTATTTTATTATTTTTCCAAAGACAACCAATAATTTTAATTATTGTGACTAAAAACCATAATAAGTGCATGTGAGCTCAAACCAATGGTCATTTACATCATCCATGACTCAAATATGATGCAAAAAATCATTTATTTAGCATATTTCGTAAATTATCATATTTCACTATTCAAAAAACTTCAAATATTTCAGAAAAATACCAAAATTTTACCTTAACCATTTTTCAATGTCTAGAATTAAAAAATGAACTCCATTTTTTGAAAATAATTTTCTAAATATTATTAAGTTTTTTTTAAATAAAATCAAAATTTATTTAAAAAATAACAATTTTAAAACTATATTTTGTTTTATATCACCTTGAACAATTAATCAAGATCACATTATCTTATAACTTTATGACAATAAAATAATAATATTATTTAATATTCACAAGGGTCATATTACTATTCATATTACTATTCATAATGGTATGTTGATATTCACCAAAAATAAATTTTTTCTTATCATACTCTAAATATCTTACTAAACGCAACCGCATATGTCTGTTTTTTGAAATTCAAATCATAGATGTGGAAAAATTATGTTTACAAGATATTTTGTAATTAAATGGTATTTTGTAGAGACTCAGTGTTTCATGAATTCAATATTAAATTTATTTGAAAAATATTGGGGTGTTACATTCTCCCCTCACAAAAATTTCATCCTCTAAATTACTAGAATGTTACCTTGCAAAAATATTTGGGTAGTTCTTCATCATAATCTCATCAGGATCCCATGTTACCTATTTAATTTTATGATTTTTCCAAAGTATCCTTACCAGTTGAGTCTTCCGATTCCTCAAAACCTGTTCATTAGTGTCCAAAATACGGATAGGCAATTCATAGTAAATAGGCCAGGTTCCAATTCTATACCTTCATAAGTGAGGACATGCGTTGTGTATGGCATGTACTTTCTCAACAATGAGACATGGAACACATTGTGTACTTTAGAAAGGCTAGGTGACATTTCCAAATGATAAGACACAACTCCAATTCCCTAAAGAATTTCAAAAGGTCCAATATATTTGGGGATCTGTTTCCCTTTCTTCCGAAATCTTATAACACCCTTCCATGGAGATACTTTCAATAAAAAGTGATCTCCCACTTGAAATTCCAAATCCTTCTTTCAATTATAGACATAGATCTTTTTCCTGATTTGAGATTCTTTGATATGGGTTTGAATAGTCTTTTCCTTTTCTGTTGTTTCCTCCATAATCTCTGGACTAATAAGCTTCCTTTAACCAACCTCATCCCAACATATTGGTTTACGACATCTATTTCCATACAATGATTCATACAGTGCCATTTGAATAATTGAATGGAAAATATTATTGTAGAAAAACTCCACTAAAGGTAAATATCGATCCTACATACCTTGAAAGTCAAGTGAACATGGTCTCAACATTTCTTTTAAGTTTTGGATCATCCTCTTTTATTACCCATTAGTTTGAGGGTGATAAGCAGTACTCAATCGAATCTCGGTTTCCAAAGATTTATGAATAATTTTCTAGAATTTCGATGTAAATCATGGATCATGATCAAACACTATTGAGAGAGGTATTCCATGAAGTCTCAAAAATTCATTGATATAGAGTCATTCTAGGTGCTCCAATGAAAAATCCCCCCTTATAGCGAGGAAATGTGTATATTTCGTAATTTGATCAACAATTACCCATATCGCATCATTATTCCTTGGATTTTTGGGTAATCCAGTGACAAAATCCATGGCAATGTCAACCCATTTCCATGTAGGAATAGGTAGAGGTTAGATGACTCCTCTAGGATGTTGTCTTTCAGTCTTTATTTGTTGATAGACTAGAAATCTTGATACATAATCAGAAATTTCCCACTTCATGTTGTCCCACTAGAAATGTTCCTTAAAATCTCTATACATTTCAGTGCTACTAGGGTGTATAGAGAAATTCGAGCTATGAGCATCATCCTACAAGTCCCTTTTCAGCTAAGGTATAGAGAGAAAACATAGCCTCTTCCCAAATTTCAGAATTACATTTTCACACATGAAGTCGGAAAAATTCCCATCATTCACACTATTAATTTTCTTTTGAATATTCCCATCATAAGAATGATAAGTTTTAATCCTTTACAACAGAGGTGGTTGGAAAACCAAATTAAAAAGTAGTGATGTTTAACCTTCTTTAATAATTACCATATGTATCATTACTAGATCCATCTTTACTATATCCATAAACACAGGACCCCTTTCGATCCACATTTTATTTAGGACTCGATGATCCTTCCTACTTAATGCATCGACTATAACACCCCAATCTTCCACGGTACGTTTCCCTTCGAATAATGCGATAGCGTGTGTTGTACGCAACCTCGAGTTCTAACACACACCACAACTAATTAAACTACCCATTGTGAATAGTAATACCTACTTTTTGAAATCATATATATTTTATATTTCAAAATGGACTTCATTTTTGGATTCAGAATATTGAAGTTAGCCTAGGGTGAAATTTTGGTACTTTTCGGATAACTTTTATATTTTGATGAATAGTGAAAATTACTAAATTTTAATTAAAAACAACTTTTTAAATCAAAATAATTAATATTGATAAATTATGAATTTTAGAGGTTTTAAAGTATATTTAGAATATATTTTTACCATTTAATTTAATGTTTGTCATTGGACATAATTTCACAATTAAACCAGACATAAACAAGTGTCAATCTTTTGATAGTTATTATCTCTTAAAAACACGCTTTTTTATTTTAACAACGGGAATTAATTTTAAATTAATTTCTTCCACTTCTGTGTTTTGAATTTGGAAAAATGGATTACATATTTGGAATCAGGATGTCCAAATTATGTAAATAGGTAACTTTTATTTTTACACATTTTGAATAATTACTGCGGTAAATATTTTATTTACCATGGTTAAAGGGTAAATCCGGTAAATAAGGGTTAAAAAATAATATTATAATATTACAAAATTATCCTAAAACGTGTCCTAACCTTATTGGTGGACACATACCCGACCATGGGCATCATTGGGTCTATTTGGGGACCCCTTGGAGCCACTTGTATGTGGTAGGGACACATTATATTAATAAAGTTAAAATAAAAATAAAAATGGCATAAGCTTACATATTTTAGAAGAACAATTTTTACATAGGGTTATACATGTTGGATTTTCGATTATAAATATTCATTAGAAAGCTAAAAATATTTCATACATAATGATATTTTATTTATAATTTTTAGACATCAAATAATTTAAATTATTAATGACACAATAATGATGCAATGTTTACGTCATTAATAAATCATTTAAATAAATAAGATTATAATGATTAAAATATTATCTAAAACCTGTCCAATTCTTATTTGTTGATGTTATTTAGAAAGGAGTCATCTTATCTTCGACCTCAATGATTTTTGGACCATTATAAACCGAATATAATTATATTATAAAGTAATACTTTCACTCTTTCCTAAAGAGCCCCTCCTCTCCCTTATAAAAGGAGACCACTTCTACTCATTCCTCACACCTCTCAAGCCACTTGGCTCGTCCAAACCCTACCCAAATAAGCTCCCCACATCCCTCTCTTCCTCCTTTAAGCTTCCCCTTAGGCAGAAAGCATTTTAAGAAGTCCTTTGGTTCCAACCAAAGTGAGTTACCTAAATTAAAGGAGGTTAACCTACCCTAACAAAGGAAAAGTACAAGGTAAGGGATTTTCTTATCTCACATTCAATTCCGTGAGATTTCCATTATTCTCCACTAAATTATTGAAAGTGGTGTATTGTGTACTAGAATTTGATATATATTATCTTTATATTAATGTTATTCTGTAAATAATTTGGTGGTTATTAACTTTTGGCCATACGACTCAGTTGATTAACGTGGTAAGGGGTTTTCATCTCACTCTTTATTTCGGTGAGATTCATGCCATATTTCCACTATTATCTTTTGTGTGGTGTATGTACTGCCCATAATTGTATTCTTTGTGTAATACACTTTACCTTATGTGTGTTTACATTTTCATTGTGTGATACCTCTTTCATGGGTTGTATGTTTCATAAGTTACCAAATTGATAAGGGTTTACTTCACAATCTCTTTAATATCCGAGGTTGTCTTTACGTAAGTATCTACAGGGACATATTTACTATCCATGTCCATATTTCATAAAAGTGTTTTCAAAGGGATTATTTCTAAGAGAACTTTTACTAAAACATCATTTTAAATGTTTTAAATATTTATTCTTCTAAATCATCCTCATTTATGTCCACGTTTTCAAAATGGTTTGTAAGGATTTATTTATATGAAAATGAATGTTTTAAAAGTGTTAATTCCATTCAAAAGTTTCAAAGTGGTATGGGACACTTTGATTCAAAAATGTATTTAAATGCCTTACTTTCTAAATTTTGTAACATTAAAATGTTTTCATGAAAAAGGGATATTTCTCTCAATAATTTTAAAAAAAAAACATTTTTATCTATGTCAACATCCTTTGATGGATTTTTAGATTATTTTAAGTTGATTTATTATGATTTAAAACTTCCATATTGTAATGAAGTTTTGTGATATGTTTGACTATAGATGTGTCATTTATATAGCATTCATGGTTTATGAGTAAAGTATTGACATTTCGTATGCTAGTTCCAATAAGAATGTTTATGTTATATTTCAACATTTACTTCATATGAATGTGTTGGACAAGTATGTTCCAGGTTGGGGACTGGTAAAAGTAAGCCCTCCAGGTTAGGGACTGGTAAAAGTAAGCCCTCCGGTTTGGTCTCCGATTATTAGAGGCACTCAGGGTTGGTGTCCGGTTATTAGAGGCACTCCGGGTTGGTGTCCGGTTATTAGAGGCACTCCGGGTTGGGTTCCGGTTACAGTTAGCCCCAAGGTCTTGGGACGAGGCCTTGAAAAGAAATTAAAGTTTAGCATTATGCATTCCAACATTATGAAATTGGTTATTTATTTTTGCATGTGATTATTCGATTAGTAGAATATCCATGTGAATAAGTAAATGGAATTATTTCATTTTATTTATGCCATACCATGTTGAAAGTTCATGTTTGAAAGGATTTTGTTTTAGTTATACATTGCCTTAAATGTTTATTCTTATTTATGAAAGTTTCCGCTATATTGTTATCCTTACTGAGCATTTGAGCTCACCCCTTTTCTATGTTTTATTTTTCCCAGGAAGTGAAGAAGTAATTTATTAATGATCTGCAGGGATATTATGTGGGGATATGAGTGTGGATTATGGAGACATTATGTTGTTGTAGTAGTTTTTCATTTTATGATGTAATGTAAAACTTATGAATATATCTAGTGTTTCCAAGGCTACTAAACCAATCGGTCTTTCGAGATTTGATCTTTATTGTGATCATGCCAATGTTATGTAATAATGCACCGACTCTGGGTAACTAGGGTCGGGGCGTTACAGTTGGTATCAGAGGAAGTTTAGTACAAACCTTGGAATCTAGATTTAGATAAACTCTGATTAGAGCACTTAAACCTAAGATGAACTTTGAGGATTAGTATAGAAGAACTTCCTAGAATTTTGGTATTGTAGAGATTTTGTGAGTTTTCTGAGCAATACATCCCTGTCTGGATACGAGCAGGTAGAGGTGGCTCTGGCACAGATGTACCTAGGGGTAAAACCCGAAAACACCGCTTTGAGCTAGACTCGAACGAGAACTGGTGCACGACAACGGGCCTTGCTGCACTCTTGGTTACGACACTCCCGGGGGATATGCTTAGGATAACTCTCATTTTCTTTACAAATCATTATGAAGGGTTTATGAGTATATACTTCCTCAAAGAAAACATTTTTATTATTATGGGTTATATCCATAAATAGTTCAATTTTTGTTAAGTGTTTTATAAGTATAGGATTATGTATTTTGATTCATAAACTGATCTAGTTTATGCCATTATTTAGAAATGGCGCCTAGTGGAAGAAATGGAAACCATATCAATGCACACACTCCATGTAGGGATTTCCCTCCTGCTCAAGATAATTATAGTGGGGCTGGTGATGCAACCGGTGCCGATCATCTAATCACCATACTGGGACAACTTACTCAGGTTATGAATAATAACCTTACCCGTATAGAGCACCCTGATCCGCAGCGTGGAGGATCAATGTTAGATCGATTCATTAGGCAAAAACCACCAACGTTCAATGGAAGTACAAATACCTTAGTAGCCGAGCAGTGGATAAATTCCCTAGAGAAAATATTTCAGGCTTTGGGGAGCAGTGAAAGGGAAAAAGTTATCATGGCAGTTTACCGCCTCACTGGAGATGTTGATCAATGGTGGTCATTGATTCAAAACATGAAGGAAGATGATGAAGTATCAAATATTGAATGGAGGGAGTTCAAAGATCTGTTTTTAGAAAAATACTTCCCTCGCGACCATCGAGAAGATATGGAAAGGCAATTTCTAAGTCTGAGACAGAAGGAGGATGAGAATGTCACAAAGTATGAGGCTAACTTTACAAGGTTAGCAAGGTACACTGGTGATTATATACGTAACCAAAGAAGTAAGATTGATCGTTTCTTTGATGGGTTAAAACCATTTCTCCGTCGAGCATTAGTCTCACAATCCTTTTCATCGTACGAAGACATTGTCTCATGTGCTATCAAGACCGAAGAGGAATTCTCTAAGTCTTATGATTTTAAAGCAAAGCAAGAGAAGAAGATACCTGCTGATCAATCTGGGAATGGAAATAAGGGGAAGAAGGGAAAGGTTGAATATCCATCCTGTGGTAAATGCGGGAAGAAACACCCTGGTACTTGCTTGAAGGGAATGGGAGTCTGTTACAAGTGTGGTGAAAAAGGCCACCAAGCTCGTGATTGCAAAGGGAAGAAGGAAGCCGCCAACATTCAGTGCTACAATTGCAGGGAGATGGGACATTATGCGAATGAATTTCCTAAGAATCAGGAGAAATTACCTCAGAAAAGGCCAAGGGATCAAGGCCAGGCTTATGCTATCACTACTGCTGAGGTAGAAGCTCTGAAAGACGTGGTGGCAGGTAATTTAATGGTTTCCTCAAGTTTAGAAAATGCATTATTTGACTCTGGATCGTCGCATTGTTTCATATCTTCCCAGTTTGCTAAGAAAATTAGATATTTCCAATTTGATTTAATAAGGGAGTTGTCAGTTAAAACTCCTAAGGGAAGTATCATTGCAACAAAGTGTTGTGAATCAGTCCCCATTAGAGCACATAAATTTTCTTTATCTGCTGATCTCATCGTCATACCTATGATTGAGTTTGATATAATCCTCGGTATGGACTGGATTTCGGACTATGATGCGAAGATTTATTGTAAGAAGAAAGAGGTTACGATTCTTGATGATAATGATAAGAAACACCTTATTTTTAGAGCAGAATCGTCACCACTTAATTCTTATTTAGATCCACCCCCAGTATCTCAACTTAATTCAATTATTGGGGAGGAAGAGAATGAAATAACTGTCGGTGAGGAAAGGAATGTCCAAATAGAGGATGTACCTGTTGTGAAAGAATTTGTAGATGTATTTCCGGAAGATTTACCTGGACATCCTCCAGAACGAGAAGTTGAGTTTTCCATTGATTTGATTCCTGGATCAAGGCCTATATCGAAGACCCCTTATAGAATGGCCACTGTAGAATTAGTCAAACTAAAGAAACAACTAGAGGAATTGAGTAATAAGGGATTTATTCACCCTAGTGTTTCTCCATGGGGAGCCCCTGTTCTTTTTGTTAAAAAGAAAGATGGATCTATGAGGTTATGTATTGACTACAGGGAGATCAATGCTATAACGATAAAGAACAAGTATCCCCTACCTCGTATTGATGATTTATTTGACCAACTGCATGGAGCTCAATACTTTTCAAAGATTGACCTTCGATCTGGATACCATCAGTTGTGTGTGAAGAAGGAAGACATTCCGAAGACAAAATTTTGAACCAGGTACGGGAATTACGAGTTTACCGTAATGCCGTTTGGATTGACTAATGCACCCTCTGTATTCATGGATCTGATGAATAGAGTTTTCAAGGAGTATCTCGATGAATTTGTGGTGGTATTTATTGATGATATCTTGGTATACTCCAAAACCTACGAAGATCATGAAAATCACTTGCGCATTATCTTGAAGACTCTGAGGAGGCATGAATTATATGGGAAGTTTAGCAAGTGTGAATTCTGGCTTCAGGATATTTCTTTTCTTGGCCATATTGTCTCTAAAGATGGAATCTCTGTTGATCCTTCTAAGACCAAGGCAATCCAAGAATGGCCAGCACCTACGAGTATAACTGAGGTACGTAGTTTTATTGGTTTGGCAGGTTATTATCGATGTTTCGTCCAGAATGTTTCCCGATTGGCTAACCCATTAACGAAGCTCACACGAAAAGGGGTTAAATTTGTTTGGAAAAAAGAGTGTGAAGAATGTTTCGAAGAACTGAAGAGAAGATTAGTCAATGCTCCTATATTGACTCTACCATCGGGGAATGATGGGTTCGTTATTTATAGTGATGCATCAAATAAAGGACTTGGTTGTGTCCTTATGCAGAATGATAGAGTTATTGCCTATGCATCACGACAGTTGAAAATTCATGAACAAAACTATCCTACTCATGATCTTGAGTTAGCAGCTGTGATCTTTGCTTTGAAGATATGGAGACACTACCTCTATGGTGAAAAATGTGAGATTTATACTGATCACAAGAGTTTGAAGTATATTTTCTCACAAAAAGAACTCAACACGAGGCAAAGGAGATGGCTTGAATTACTCAAGGATTATGGTTGCACGATACACTACCACCCGGGGAAAGCAAACAAGGTGGCAGATGCTTTGAGCAGAAAAGACCATGGAGTTTTGAATATGATGAGAATTGAAAGGGATCCAATTTTCATGGATCTAGTGAAGATGGACATGGGAATAACCAGGGAAGGTGAAACATAAATGCTTTTTCAAATGGTTTCCAAACCATCTTTACTAGAAAGGATTAAGAGTTCTCAGACCGATGATGAAGAATTTCAGAAGAAGATTAAAGCTGTGAATGATGGGAGATTGAGAGAATTTGTGTATGAAGATGGAATTTTGAAATTCGGGAAGAGACTTTGTGTTCCCGATTTACCTGATCTAAAAAGGGAATTGCTGGATGATGCTCATAGTTCCAATTTCTCTATACACCCTGGGAGAACCAAAATGTATAGAGATTTGAAGGAACATTTTTGGTGGGACAACATGAAGAGAGAGATTGCTGATTTTGTGTCAAGATGTATGGTTTGTCAACAAGTGAAAGCTGGAAGGCAACAGCCTGGAGGAGTCATGCAACCTCTTCCCATACCGGAGTGGAAATGTGACAATATTACGATGGACTTTGTCATGGGGCTACCAAAGACTCCTAGAAGGAACGATGCAATATGGGTTATTGTTGATCGTCTTACCAAGTCAGCACATTTTATTGCTATAAGAGAAGATCTACCCCTGGAATTCCTAGCAATACTATACATTAATGAAGTTGTGAGACTTCATGGAGTACCCCTATCGATTGTTTCTGATCGTGATCCCCGTTTTACTTCAAGATTTTGGAAAAGTCTTCAGAAATCCCTGGATACTGAACTTCATTTTAGCACTGCTTACCACCCTCAGACAGATGGACAATTAGAACGGACTATTCAAACCCTAGAAGACATGTTGAGATCTTGCTCACTTGACTTTCAGGGTATGTGGGATCAATATTTACCACTGGTAGAATTTTCCTATAACAATAGCTTCCATTCGAGTATTCAGATGGCACCATATGAAGTGTTATACGGAAAGAGATGTTGTACACAAACCTGTTAGGATGAGGTTGGTGAAAGAAAACTTGTAGGCCCAGAACTGGTGGAGGAAACGGTGGAAAAGGTGAAGGTAATCCAAAATCACATCAAAGCAGCTCAAAGTAGGCAGAAGAGCTATGCCGATAATCGAAGGAAGGATTTGGAATTTCAAGTCGGTGATCATGTTTTCCTGAAGGTATCTCCATGGAAGGGAGTCATACGTTTTGGTAAGAAAGGTAAATTGAGTCCCAGGTACATCAGACCCTTCGAAATTCTAGAACGAATTGGGGTTGTAGCTTACCAATTGGCAATGCCGCCAAGTCTCTCCAAAGTTCACGATGTGTTCCACGTATCTCTGTTGAGAAAATACATGCCTGAACCAATGCATGTACTCACCTATGAGGAATTAGAACTGGAACCCAATCTGTCTTATTGTGAAGAGCCTGTTAGGATTCTTGATACAAGAGAACAAGTACTGAGAAACCGGACGACGCGTCTGGTAAAAGTTTTGTGGAGAAATCATAAGATGGAAGAGGCAACGTGGGAACCCGAGGAACTTATGATGAAGAACCACCCGAGTCTTTTTATGCAGTAATACCCTAGAAATTGCGAGGACGCAATTATTTAAAGGAGGGGAGAATGTAACACCCCAAGCTTCCACGGTACGTTTCCCTTCGAATAATGCGATAGCGTGTGTTGTACGCAACCTCGAGTTCTAACACACACCACAACTAATTAAACTACCCATTGTGAATAGTAATACCTACTTTTTGAAATCATATGTATTTTATATTTCAAAATGGACTTCATTTTTGGATTCGGAATATTGAAATTATCCTAGGGTGAAATTTTGGTACTTTTCGGATAACTTTTATATTTTGATGAATAGTGAAAATTACTAAATTTTAATTAAAAACAACTTTTTAAATCAAAATAATTAATATTGATAAATTATGAATTTTAGAGGTTTTAAAGTATATTTAGAATATATTTTTACCATTTAATTTAATGTTTGTCATTGGACATAATTTCACAATTAAACCAGACATAAACAAGTGTCAATCTTTTGATAGTTATTATCTCTTAAAAACACGCTTTTTTATTTTAACAACGGGAATTAATTTTAAATTAATTTCTGCCACTTTTGTGTTTTGAATTTGGAAAAATGGATTACATATTTGGAATCAGGATGTCCAAATTATGTAAATAGGTAACTTTTATTTTTACACATTTTGAATAATTACTGCGGTAAATATTTTATTTACCATGGTTAAAGGGTAAATCCGGTAAATAAGGGTTAAAAACTAATATTATAATAATACAAAATTACCCTAAAACGTGTCCTAACCTTATTGGTGGACACATACCCGACCATGGGTATCCTTGGGTCGATTTGGGGACCCCTTGGAGCCACTTGTATGTGGTAGGGACACATTATATTAATAAAGTTAAAATAAAAATAAAAATGGCATAAGCTTACATCTTTTAGAAGAACAATTTTTACATAGAGTTATACATGTTGGATTTTCGATTATAAATATTCATTAGAAAGATAAAAAGATTTCCTACATAATGATATGTTATTTATAATTTCTAGACATCAAATAATTTAAATTATTAATGACACAATAATGATGCAATGTTTACCTCATTAATAAATCATTTAAATAAATAAGATTATAATGATTAAAATATTATCTAGAACCTGTCCAATTATTATTGGTTGATGTTATTTAGAATATGAGTCATCTTATCTTCGACCTCAATGATTTTTGGACCATTATAAACCGAATATAATTATATTATAAAGTAATACTTTCACTCTTTCCTAAAGAGCCCCTCCTCTCCCTTATAAAAGGAGACCACTTCTACTCATTCCTCACACCTCTCAAGCCACTTGGCTCGTCCAAACCCTGCCAAAATAAGCTCCCCACATCCCTATACTCCTCCTTGAAGCTTCCCCTTAGGCAGAAAGCATTTCAAGAAGTCCTTTGGTTCCAACCAAAGTGAGTTACCTAAATTAAAGGAGGTTAACCTACCCCAACAAAGGAAAAGTACAAGGTAAGGGATTTTCTTATCTCACATTCAATTCCGTGAGATTTCCATTATTCTCCACTAAATTATTGAAAGTGGTGTATTGTGTACTGGAATTTGATATATATTATCTTTATATTAATGTTATTCTGTAAATAATTTGGTGGTTATTAACTTTTGGCCATACGACTCAGTTGATTAACGTGGTAAGGGGTTTTCATCTCACTCTTTATTTTCGTGAGATTCATGCCATATTTCCACTATTATCTTTTGTGTGGTGTATGTACTGCCCATAATTGTATTCTTTGTGTAATACACTTTACCTTATGTGTGTTTACATTTTCATTGTATGATACCACTTTCATGGGTTGTATGTTTCATAAGTTACCAAATTGATAAGGGTTTACTTCACAATCTATTTAATATTCGAGGTTGTCTTTACGTAAGTATCTACAGGGACATATTTACTATCCATGTCCATATTTCATAAAAGAGTTTTCAAAGGGATTATTTCTAAGAGAACTTTTACTAAAACATCATTTTAAATGTTTTAAATATTTATTCTTCTAAATCATCCTCATTTATGTCCACGTTTTCAAAATGGTTTTTAAGGATTTATTTATATGAAAATGAATGTTTTAAAAGTGTTAATTCCATTCAAAAGTTTCAAAGTGGTATGGGACACTTTGATTCAAAAATGTATTTAAATTCCTTACTTTCTAAATTGTGTAACATTAAAATGTTTTCATGAAAAAGGGATATTTCTCTCAATAATTTAAAAAAAACATTTTTATCTATGTTAACATCCTTTGATGGATTTTTAGATTATTTGAAGTTGATTTATTATGATTTAAAACTTCCATATTGTAATGAAGTTTTGTGATATGTTTGACTATAGATGTGTCATTTATATAGCATTCATGGTTTATGAGTAAAGTATTGACATTTCGTATGCTAGTTCCAATAAGAATGTTTATGTTATATTTCAACATTTACTTCATATGAATGTGTTGGACAAGTATGTTCCAGGTTGGGGACTGGTAAAAGTAAGCCCTCCAGGTTAGGGACTTGTAAAAGTAAGCCCTCCGGTTTGGTCTCCGGTTATTAGAGGCACTCCGGGTTGGTGTCCGGTTATTAGAGGCACTCCGGGTTGGTGTCCGGTTATTAGAGGCACTCCGGGTTGGGTTCCGGTTATAGTTAGCCCCAAGGTCTTGGGACGAGGCCTTGAAAAGAAATTAAAGTTTAGTATTATGCATTCCAACATTATGAAAGTGGTTATTGATTTTTGCATGTGATTATTCGATTAGTAGAATATCCATGTGAATAAGTAAATGGAATTATTTCATTTTATTTATGCCATACCATGTTGAAAGTTCATGTTTGAAAGGCTTTTGTTTTAGTTATACATTGCCTTAAATGTTTATTCTTATTTATGAAAGTTTACGCTATATTGTTATCCTTACTGGGCATTTGAGCTCACCCCTTTTCTATTTTTTATTTTTCCCAGGAAGTGAAGAAGTAATTTATGAATGACCTGCAGGGATATTATGTGGGGATATGAGTGTGGATTATGGAGACATTATGTTGTTGTAGTAGTTTTTCATTTTATGATGTAATGTAAAACTTATGAATATATCTAGTGTTTCCAAGGCTACTAAACCAATCGGTCCTTCGAGATTTGATCTTTCTTGTGATCATGCCAATGTTATGTAATAATGCACCGACTCTGGGTAACTAGGGTCGGGGCGTTACATCAACCACCTTATTTTCCTTTCCTGGGTAGTAGTGTATGGAACAATCATAATCCTTGAGTAGTTCAAGCCATCATCTTTTCCTCATGTTGAGTTCTTTCTATGAGAAGATATATTTAAAGATCTTATGATCTATATATATCTCACAACTTTCACCATAAAGATAATGTCTATATATATTTAGAGAAAAGATTATAGCTACTAACTCAAGATCATGAGTAGGATATTTTTTCATGCATTTTTAACTACCTTGATGCATAGACAACAACTCTATAATTCTGCATAAGGACATAACCAAGTCCTTTCTTTGATGCATCACTCTAGATCACAAAGCCATCATTCCCTAATGATAGAGTTAGGATCAGAGAATTCACTAATCTCTTATTCAATTCTTCAAAAAAATACTTAAATTATTTTTCCATACATACTTAACCCCCTTATGTGTTAGCTTGGTCATTGGGTTGTCTAAATGGGTGAAATTATGAACTAAATGAATATAAAAACCTACTAAACCAATAAAACTACATACCTCAGTTATGTTCATTAGAGTATGCCATTATATAACATAATTTGTCTTCATATGATCAACAAATATTACAACTTTATAGACAATGTGGCTAAGAAAGGAATCTGATTGAATCCAAAATTCACACCTTGTAAACATACTATATAATTTATTTCTTCTAAGAGTCTTAAGAATACTGCTCAAGTGGTTTTCATGATCTTTTTAGGTTTCGGAGTATACTAAGATATCATGAATAAATACCACCACAAATTCATCAAGATATTGTTTGAAAAATCTATTCATTAGATCAATGAAAATAGAGGGTGCATTAGTTTTTCTAAAAGTCATTACTATAAACTCGTAATGCCCATACCAAGTTGAAAATTCTATCCTTGGAAGATCTTCCTTCCTCACTCGCAACTGATGATATCTAGATCGAAGTTCAATCTTCAAAAAATATTAGGATCCATGAAGTTGATCAAATAAATCATCAATGAAAGGTAATGGATACTTGTTCTTTATTTTTATATCATTGATCTCCCTGTAGTCAATGCACAACCTCATAGATCCATCTTTCTTATTAACAAAAAGAATAGGGGCTCCCCACAGAAAAACACTAGGGATAAAAAATCCTTTATCACTTTATTCCTCTAGTTTTTTATTTAGTTCTACTAATTCAAAAATCTCCATTCTATAAGGAGTATTTGATATAGGTATTAAATAAGTAATTAAATCAATAGAGAATTTAACTTCTTGATCGGGAGGATGTCTAGGTAAATCCTTTGGAAAACATCAACATATTATTGTACATAGGTACATACTCAATTTGAATATTTCTTTCCTCACCCATAGAAATTGTATTCTAATAATATCCATGAATTTCATTAAGTATCTCTACTAGGGGTGGAACTAGATAAGAGATAGACGATGATGTTTCTTATCTAAAGATAAGGGATTCTACATCATTCTAAAAAATTTTAACCTCATTATTCTTGAAATATATTTTTCGCATCATGATTCAAAATCCAATCCATACTGAGTATTATATCAAATTCAATCATGGGTATGATAATAAAACCAACCGATAAAGAACGTTTATATGCCATAATGGGGACTTCCTGACACATATTTGTTGTAATGATACTTCACTTAGGATATTTGACTGACAAATACCTTATTAAATCACATTGGAAATATCTAATTTTGTTATAAAACTTGGAATATATGAAATAATTCTATGATACATAATCAAATAAATCTTTGGCTAAGTTTTAGGAAACGATTAAAGTACCTACCAACATATCATTGGGAACTTAAATATTAGCGGTTGTGATCGTATAAGCTTATCCCTTCTCCATTGTCCTTTTTTGTGTCACCTTTCCTTAAGACTTTGGAAAATAAATATCATAGTGTCCCATCTCCTTGTAATTATAGAACTGAACATTAATAGATTATTTCTTCCCCTTGAAATCACCAGATTGATGGCCTTTATATCCACACTTGTAGCACACCACTTTTCCTTTTAAGTAGGCACCAGGGTGTTTACTTCCACAATTATCACAGGGTGAAAAGTCAAATATTCCCTTATTCTCCATTTCCTTACTTTTCCAGAGTTTTCAGCAGCCCTATTATTCTCTTGATTTACTGTAAACTCATAAGACTTAGAGTACTCCTTTTTTATCCTGATAGCACATGAGACTATGTCTTCATATTATGAGAAAATTTGGAAGAACGGTTCCCATCCGAGGAATGGATTTAGTCCATAAAATAATCAATCAATCTTCATCCTTGGATTACATATATAGTCCACCACATGCCTTGCTAACCTTGTGAAGTTATCCTCATTATTTTCAACATTTTCATCTTCTTTTTCCCTTAAATTCAGAAACTACCTTTCCATATCTGCTCACTATTCATGAGGAAAGTATTTCTCTAAGAAAATTTCTTTAAATTCAATCCATTCTATATTTTCCATTTCCTCCCCCTCCTTTGTATTTTTAATTAGTTACCACCATTGATCAACATATTCCAAAATACAATAAACTACCATAACAACCTTCTCCCTTTTGTTACTTCCCAATGTGAGAAATATCTTCTCTAAGGAACTTATCCACTATTCCTCTATGAATGGGTTTGTAGTCCAATTAAATGATATAGGCTATTTTCATATAAATAGATCTAACATAGTGCCTCTACATTATGGATCATGATGCTTCATATAGGTAAGGTTATTGTTCATAACCCAAGTAAGTTGTCCTGGTATAGTTGTAAGTTTCCCCACACTAATCTCAGCCTTAGAGCCAATATCATTATCTTGCATTGCAAGTAAATACCTCCACGGTATACGTACATTCATGTGGTTTCCATTCTTCCCACTAGGAACCATTTCTAAAAAATGTAATACACTAGATGATATTATGAATCATATTTTACTATCTCAACTTATAACAATAGTTAACATAAATTGAAATCCTATGCATGGATAATCCCAAAATCATAAACATGGATTCTTTGAGAAAAAATATACATTTAAATCCTTCATAATTTCTTGTAAAGAAAACGTGAATTATCCTAAGCATATCCCATGGGAGTGTCAAACCAGGTGCATAGTAAAACCCATTATTGTGTACCAAGATACCCTGGTTCAAGCCCAAAACTCCTTGTTGGATTTTTCACTCCTTGGTACTTCAGTGCCAGAACCACATCCACTTTTAGTATCCAGACATGGATGAATTTTCTATAAATATCCACATAATATATTTCTTACCAAAATTCCAGGATGTTCTTTTATATTTATCCTCAATGACTATCTTAGGGGTTTTTTCCCTAATCTATGTTTTCTAAATCTGGTTTCCATGTTTTTTACTAAATTTCCTTTGATACCGACTATAAAGACCCAACCTCAGTTGCTCCGAGTTGGTACCTTATTACATTAAATTGTAATTATTAAAAGAAAGTTGTATCCTGAAGGAAGGAGTAGTTTAGTATATTTAGAAATCTAGGTACATACATAAGTTCAACATTACAACTTGAAATGATAAACAATAAATAAGTTCCATTGGGAACATCCACAACTCTAAGATTATCCCTTCAAGTCAATCATAATATACCTCTTCATGTCCTGGGAATAATGAAACATAAGAAGGGGTGATATCAGATGCTCAGTAAGGGTAAACATTATAGTGGAAGATAACATGAACTTTAGGCATGGTGAATAATTGAAAACACATGACTTTAAAAATAATTTTGAACATAATATGATAGGAATACGATCCAAGTAAATATTTCCATAATAAAACATAATAATTGTTTTCTATTAATCGAATAACATCATGAACTTTGAATTTATAGCTTTATAATAAGGGAAAGGAATATGAAAGAAATTATGAAACATACCATTAATTCCTTATCCAAGAAATCAATAAATGATTAAGGCCTCGACCAAAACCATATCTTAAAATGGGCAAGGCCTCGGCCAAGTCCATATAGATTTTTCCCAGGAGACCTACTAATTCATTGAGGGGTTGTAGTGGGTACCACATATCAAATAATAAGTCCAATTTATTCCTCATATGAATGGGGATAAACATAAACAACATATACATTCATATTGAAACTAACATATGAAATGTAAATAACTTTTCCCTAACATTAAGCATAAACACTAACCATTCAGAGTAAATTGATGAATGGTTTTAAGATAGAACATACATAGTCAAAATAATCATAAAAAATTCAATTAAATATGGTTTATGATATCATAAAATATTAATCCCAATAATACATAAGAATCAACAAGAGTGTTGAAACATATGAAGATACTCTTATAAAATCATCAAGTAATTATTGAGATAAATACTCTTTTACTTTGAAAAGAAGATTTATTTTGGAAAATTAAATGCATAAAACCAGAAATGAAGTAATATATTATTTTCATAATAAAATCACTGATTTTAGAGAGATAATATTTTCTAAAAATAGATTATAGAGTTCTCTTAAAAATAGGTAAGAATTTGAGAAATTCAGTTGAATCAGACTTATATTTCAAAAAGAATTTTTAAAGTTCCTGTTAAAATGTGTAACTACCCATAAAATAAATAAGGATTAAGGTTGTTAAAAATATATATAACACTCAAAAATAATTTATGAGGAGTAAATAATAATACATAAAAACTTCATTGAGGTAAGTAGACAATAAAAGTAAACCAAATGAAAAATGGTGGTTCAGGTCGAAAACCCTTACCTTAAGTCCAAAGGTGTTACTCACATGATATAAATGACCTGAATAGTCAAATTTAGGTTTATATATTAATGATTCCAGAACCTCTGATACATTTAATTGATTTAGTATAACCTTATTAGGTTCATTCATGTCCTTTTTATGGGTTAAGAGATTCAATTTTATTGTTTGGGAGCATTTTCTTTCTTGGTATTCATGATATGTTTACTTATATTCATGTATGGATAAATATATAGAATGAGAATGGTTTTATAGAATATAAGATGTATGTTATTAGTTAACAACCATAATATTACATTGTTATAAAATTCATTTGGTTATTGAGATTGAATATGAATCATTATATAAAACATTAATGACATTTGTTTGGGTAAATTGGTGGATTTTTTATCACAACAAACTCATTTTGATTTAAAAATTAATATCATGTGTAAAAAATGATTATAGAACTGTAAATAAGTTATAATTAAATATATTACAGTCTTTTTCATCTATAAAAATGGTTTCATGACTAAAATTGAATATGGTAATAGAAAATTAAAACCTGTCATCCTTGAATGTGATAAATTAACATATCTCAAATGGTGTTATCATTTCTAGTATAAAAGAAGTGAAAGGAGGGATAATGAATAATTATTACTTTATCATAACAACATTATATTACATTTATGGTACTGGATTCATCACAACATTTTGATAAAAGGAGATGAGGAAAGAAAATAATTGAACATTAAATAAAAGAAATGAAAAGAGGAATTTAACTCTTGAAGTAATCTTCCTTGAGAGCCTCTTTAGGGGAGAGGTTTTGGTATTTTTATGAGACCAAGGGATACTATATTTGGGGGAGGATCTTGGGAGGATATTTGAGTAGAATTTAGGAAAGTAACAGGGTTTGAGAGGAGTGAATAGAAGAGGGATTGAGGGGGGATTTTTATAGTGGAGGATAGGAGGGTTTTCCCATTATTTTAATCATTATTTCATTATTTTGCCAAAGACAACCAATATTTTTGAGGCTTATGACAAAAGATAGTAATAAGTGCATGTGATTTCGAACCCATGGTCATTTAAATAATCCATGAATCAAGCATGATGCAGAAATTCATTTATTTAGCATATTTTGTAAATTATCAAATTTCACTATTCACCGAAAATTAATGTATTTAAAAAAAATACCAAAAAACCACCGTAACCATTTTTTGATGTGTAGAATAAAAAATAAAATCCATTTTTTGAAAATAATTTTCTAAATAATTTTAATTTAATTTTTTTTAAAAATCATATTTTATTTGAAAAATAACAAATTTAAAACTATAATTTGTTTTATATCACCTTGAAAAATTAATCAAGACATCATTATCTTATAAATTTATGAGAATAAAATAATAATATGATTTACTATTCATAAGATTCATATTACTATTAATATTACTATTCATAAGGGTATGCTACTATTCATCAAAAATTAAGTTTGTCTTATTAGACTCTAAATGTCTTACTGAACTCAACCGTGTATGTCAGTTTTTCAAAATTCAAATAAAAATTGTGGAAAAATTATGTTTACTAGCTAGGTTGTAACAAAGTGGTATTTTGTAGAGACCCAGTGTTTCATAAATTCAATATTAAATTTATTTGAAAAATCTTGGTGTGTTACATATGAGGTTAAGAACATCCCCTCTCCCCAGTTGTTTTAACTACATTAATTTATTTGTGAAAGTGATGCATGTTTATGGGGGAGATACGATCCAGAGGGTGTATGTTTTTGAGATCTACAAGTAAAACATTGGTTATTTGGGTTTATTTCTAATGGGTGAGAATGGATAAATTTAATGGTTCAAAATAGGACAATGAAATGGTTTTTTGGTTACAAGAGAATGGAGCATAGAGAAGGGAGATTTTTTTTGAGTTTCAAAGGGGGAAATGAGAGTGGAGAACATAATTTGGTGTTATGAGGAAATAGTCAGAGGAACGAGAATGAAAAAAACTTCAATGTTATGAGGAAAAAGTTCAGGGAATGTAATACCTCTGTGACATTATCATATTTGAGTTTGGAAATCTTTAAGAATTCCAAAACATGAGAACCCAATTCATGCTTCCCCTATTGTTTTCTACATTGATCATTTATCTTGTAGACTTAGAGAGATGGATGAGTTATTTCTTGCGTATTAGGTGTTGATCGTGGATGGTGCTTCATTGAATCTATCTGCAAATTTCCAACAAACAAAAATGGGGGAGATTTTTTCAACTAAGGGTATTCTTTGATAGAAATGGAGCATGGTTTGTGTTTGTTCTCAATCCTCACATAGAAGATCTGAGTTTTTTTTTTGAGGAAATAGGTTTTACAGTTCAAGATGAAAATAATATTAAAGGTGGCATCATTTCTTAGTGTTTATAAAATTTTTGGGTCAAAAAATTGGCGAATGGTGGAAAGGGTTTTTGAAAAAGGAAGTAGTGCGCAAGACTGAAGGTGGTTTGGAAACTTGCGCATGAGAATTTTTTTGGGATCATTACATCAAAATATGGAAAAAGAAAAAAGTTCGCAAAAGATTTACATGTGTATGAAAGATGAGTTTGTGTGGAAGAGACTTACGTTACAAACATGAATTCAAAATTGGGTTTTCACACTTAGGTAGAATATTACATGCACCAATGAAGACGTGTCAGAATATTCTGCTTAGGGTCATCAAGATCTATAAATAGGCATCTACCCCCACCAAAAACATAAAAAATTTTCCAGTGGGGATCAGGTTTCTCTGCCGCCTAAAATATTTGTCCATGAAATATTTATGTGCCGTTAGAATTGCATGAAAAGTGTTCCTTTAGTATAAAAATACCAAGTGAAACTTTTGTTGTAGTTGTACAAAATATAAGTGTTAAATATAAAGTAAGGGTTTCATAAAATTCATCTTCATCGACAATTCCAAATCTTGCGTGAAAGAACTAGTGTTGCATGCAAGTGCGGTGTTGAGATTCTAACAAGCATTTACTATCAAGTTTATTTGATTAGCATTTTTAGGTTCACCATTTCAGGACATCTATGTAAGAAGAGTCTCATGATGGACATAGAAAAAAACTTTAATGCAAATATATTTAAGATAACTTCAAGTCGATAAACCTTGTAAGACTTCTCTCACAATAGTTATAATAACCCTACTTTTTATTACACACTTAAACAAGATTTATTACATAAAACCTTCACTTGATACAATATAGAAGATCTATAGGTCTAGTGTCTTTGGGGATTAGGAACATTACATAACAACAAAAAATGTGAAACACAACATCTTTATTGAAAACTTCCTTTACACGACCACTGCATTCTCTCTTACTTAGCATTTCATGGGATAACCTGAGGACATGCATAAGAAAAGGGTGATCTATAATGCCTAGTAAGGGAGTAAACAAGGAATAACATGAATAATACAATAAATTTTAGGCAATAGTTATATCAATGGAGCATAAAAGAAACATGAACATAAAGTCATGATATAACATGATTGTCATAACATGGAAATGTGGAAACAACACTTAACATGGTATTAGCATGAGACAAGGATCATTGAACATATATAATGAGTAAATCACCATCACACTTGAATTATCATGAGTAAAATCTCTTTTAAATTTAAGTATCATGATACTAATATTGACCCAATGCATTGAAGCGCTATCTGGGCAAAACCTTCTTAAACATCTCATTTCATGCATAAGTGTGCCACATGGATCATAAAACACGGAATCATTCAACATAATCATTTATTAAATGATGATGTAATGGGGAATAAATTAATTAAAATCTTTAAACAATAATTAAATTTGAATAAAGATGAATACCCTTGATAGTGAAATGGGCATGGTATTTACTACAGAATGACTTTGGCTTGGAAAATTGCGGTGCAATTTCAGCAGCATAACGACGTGACATTAAATTCATAAAAATGGTTGATGAGAGATAAAGTGGTGTATCATAATATTTAAATTAAATAGACAGTAATAGGTTCATATATATTCATTTCCTAACATAAGTAATGTAATTTATACTCATAATAGAAAATAATTTCTTGAATGTAAATGAGGAGAGAGAAATTCCTTACGGAATTTTGGAATGGTAATGGGTATACATGGAAGGAATTAATTAGAGAGAAAGGGGTCTATAATCATTAAAACAAAAGGAGGGAATTATTGGGGAGGCGTGAAATCATACCCTAACTTTTTTAATTGAAATTGAAAGGTATAACATATTTAAGAAACTTGGACAAAAATGAGAACGGAAGGAATCCATTACATGGAAGTATGGTCCCAAAGGTTTGGGAGGGGCTTGAGAGAGAATTATTGAGATCTTGGGGTGAATTGGGTGGATTATATAGAGATTAGGGAAGGGTTTTGTCGATCTCTGAAGGCTTTAGGTGAAGAAGAAGTGAGATCTTGGGTGGGTTTATATAGGAATAGAGATGGGATTCTTTATTTTTTAGGTTTGGGTCACCACACATTAAACTAATCCAAACCACAAAACATCCCATGGGTTATGCCCATGGTTTTTTCCAAAGGGGAGTGGAAAAAAAATATTTTATAAGGCAAATGGATGAAATTGTTAAAATAATAGGGTTGCTTATGTGGAGGTGACTCACACTCTCAAGGAAATCATTTAAAAAGATAAAATGTTTTATAAGTCTTGGAGGGTCCACTAAGGCTTGGTAAAATAAACCAAAAAAAAACTAAAATTACATTATTTTAATGGTAAAATATATATTTTTCAAATATAATGTTTATATTATTTTATTACATCACTATTGGGTCATTATGATGTCATAAAACACATTATATATTTAAACGGTATTTAATTTTTACCCTAAAATAAGACTGTCTCAGAATATTATAAAAAATTCAACATGAGATGATTTAAAAATCCTGATTACAAAAATAATATTCATTTTATCTAAATAATTTTCAAAAAATGGGAATTTTTACTTTTAAAATAAAAACCGACATTTATCGAAAATTCATGGGTTTTGATAAAAATGGTTTTCAAAACATAATAAAAATCACTACTGTATTCATAAAAATTATACGATCATTTATATTTAATAAAAAGTAATTTAGTAATAATATTTTATTAAAATATTATTTAATTAAAAAAATCCATTAATTCATCAATATAGATTTCTTAATTTAATATTGACTAAAAATTCTATTTTTAACTTTAAAAACTATTTACAAAGTGAAAATAATAAAATGAATTTATATTCTCTATAAAAATAAGTTACATAATCATAGTGCTAGGGTATTGTTACATAATCCCTGATAACATCTGCATAAGACCTAAGGGTAAGGTGTCCAATGATGACAGACTCTTGGGGCGACTTGGATAACATCGATCTGGTGGTAATCTCTATCAACTTCCACTTCTCACGTAGGCGGTTCCGTTCGAGCTTAACATGTTGAAGCTCGGCTTGGGCTTGGTCAAGAGTGAAACACAATGACGCCACCTCCTTTCCAAGCTCCGACAAATGGGCTTCATATGGGGAAAGTCTACTGGATGAGGCCATCATTTCCTTTGTCTGAGTAAATTAGATTTGTTAAATCCCTATATTTATACTAATCATGTGATCACAGTTTAACAACTATATTAACAATGATCACAATTATTAATGGTATTTTAAAATAAAAAAACATAAAACCAAGGAATTTCATAATTTATATAACCATTTTACATAATAAAACATTTAATTGGATCAAAATGAGTTTTCATTAATGAAAGTTTGGGTCGTTACAATCTTCCCCCCTTATGAAATTTCTCCCTCAAAATTTCATTTTATTTTCTAAGATGAAAATAGGTGAATTTACTTATCCTTCATTGCCTCCTCTAGTTCCCATGTTTCCCTTTTGTACTTATGGTTTTTCTATAGTACCTTGACCAGGTGGGTAGTCTTGTTATGTAGAACTTTATCTCTACGATCCAAGATCTTCACTGACTACTCCTTGTAAGAAAGATCATCCTCTAACTATACTAACTCTGAAGAGATTACATGTGAAGGGTTTGGTATATACTTCCTTAAGAAGGATACATGAAAGAAATCATTTACTTTGGCCATGGTAGGTGGAAGTTCTAGTCGATAGGCCATAACCCTGACAAGATCAAGAATATCGAAGGGGACGATATACCTAGGACTTAACTTCCCTTTCTTTCCAAACCACATGACCTTCTTCCATAGAGATATGCATATAAATACCATATCTCTAAATTTGAACTCAAGTTCTTGTCGACAATTATCTGCATAAATCTTCTGTCGAATTTGGGCTACCTTGATATATTGTTGAATTGTTTTCACTTTCTTCACCATTTCTTCGACCATTTTTGGTCCTAGCAGCTTATGCTCCCCAACTTCATCCCAACACACCGGTGTTCTGCACAGTTTACCATAATGGGCTTCATATGGCACCATTCAGATGATCGAGTGGAAACTATTATTATAGTATAATTCAACCAGTGGAAGATGATGGTCCCATCCTCCTTTGAAGTCTATAGAACAATATCTTAATATATCTTCTAGTTTATGAATAGTTCGCTCAGATTGGCCATCAGTTTGAGGATGATAGGTCGTACTGAAGTTCAGTTCGGTGCTTAGAGCATGTTGGAGAATTTTCCATAACTTAGAGGTAAATCTCAGATCAAAATTGGATATAATAGATAGTGGTACACCATGCATCCTTACAACTTATTTGATGTAATTCTACTCAAGTTGATCCAATGAGAAGTCCTCTCAAATCGTGATAAAGTGAGATGTCTTCGTAAGACGATCCACAACGACCCATATAGAATTGTTTCCTATGGATGTCCTTGGAAGTCCAGTGACAAAGTCCATGGTAATTTTCTACCACTTCCATGTTGGTATGGATAGTGGTTGCATCATCCCCTTAGACTTTTTCCTCTCAGCCTTTACTTGCTAACATACCAGACACTTTGATGTATATTTAGCAATCTCCCTTTTCATATTGTCCCACCAAAAGTTTTCTCAGAGATCCCAATACATTATTGTGCTCCCTTGGTGAATAGAGATGGTTGATCTATGTGCGTTATTCAGAAGCTCTTTATTTATCTATAAATCATATGGTATATATAATCATGACCCAAATCTCACAATTCCAGCCTTATCAACCACGAAATCTGAGGATTTCCCATTTCTAATAGCTTCCACCCTTTTCATAATTTCCACATCCTTTCTCTGAGAATCATTTATTTTCTCCATGAGATATGGATTGTAACACCCCAACCCTAGTTTCCTTGAGTCGGAGAAATATTACATAACATTGGCATGATCACAATGGATAAAATCAAAAAATATTGATTAGTTTAGTAGCCTTGGAAGTATTGGATACATATATAAGTTTTACATTACATTATGAAATGAAAAAAAACAACATTGTGTCTCCTTTTAACACATTCATCTCTATTAGACTATCACAACAGGTCAGTCAAAATATACTTCTTCGCATCATGGAAAAAATAAAACATAAAAATGGGTGAGCTCAGGTGCTCAGTAAGGATAACAATATAGCGTAAACTTTCATAAATAAGCATAAAAATTTAGGGCAACATATAAGACTAAAACACAATCCTTTTAAACCTAAATTTTAGCATAATATGGAAAAGATAAATCAAATAATTCTATTTTATTATTCACATGGATATTATACTAGTCAAATAATCACATGTAATATCAATATCCAATTTCATAATGATAGAATACATAATTCCGGACATCATAACCACATAGTCAAGACCTCGTTCCAAGACTAAAAATAAGATTTTGTCAAGGCCTTGTTCCAAGACACTAATTTGTCTCATGAGACCTACCAATGAATCAAGGAGTTATAGCAGGCTCCACCCATCACCTACTAAGTCCAATGCATTCCTCATATGAAAATTTTGAAATATAATATATACATTTGTATTAAAACTAGCATATGGAATGTCAATACCTTAACCATAAACCATGAATGGTATAAAAATAACACATCCAAATTCAAACATATCACAAAACCTTCAATACAATATAGAAGATTGTATTATAATAAATTAACTTCAAACAAGTTTAAAATCTATCAAAGGATATTGACATAGATGAAATCAAAACTATTTGAGAGAAATGTATCTTTCTAATTTTAAATCATTTAAAAGTCACGTAATTATAAAAGAAAACATTTTTTTGAATATATTATTATAATTTTGTGAGGGAATATTTGAAGGTGTTATAACAGCGGAAAATATCTGAACCCGTCATATAAGTTAAAAAAACATTCTTACCTTAATCTGTTGAAAAGGTCATAAAGTACCTTGTTTAGAAAACGATAGAAAGATTACTTTCAAACCATTCTATAAAAAGTCAAAAAAGGGTAGAAATAAATATAACCCATATTCTAGTAATTAGTAAAAATGTTTTGAAATACATTTTTAAGAAACACGGATTTGGATGATAAAGAGGTATTAGTATATACTGACATACAAACAACCTCGAATAATAACGATACTATGAAATTAACCCTTACCTTATAATTTTTCCTGATCAAAGGTACCTTAACCTCCTATATAATAGTTAAATCATTGTTATTAAATCATACTATAACCACATACATAAATATTATATCATATATGATTTTATAATATTTGTTTGTTAATAATATTTTAGTAGTATCATTGTTTTGGGTGTTAACTGATTCATTTTCCGTTATATGGTTTGTTACATAAGTCATGTTTGATATGGATATTGTCACGAATCGCCTTCACCAAAAGGAGGGAAGGGTCAGCAGACTGCTAGGTGCTTCATTTTTTAAGTTGAAGGAGAGATAAATACCCCCAAAACCTGCCTTCAATAGGTCCCAGAGTGGCGACTAGAACCAAGGGTATAGAATCACACACTAAATGGAAGGCATTGCCCTTTTTCTATTTTATAGGATCGGGAGATAAGATGATGAAACCCAAAAACACCAAAACTAAAAGAAAATTAAAGCAAAAAGTAAACCATTCCCACATTCATGTTTCAAAAGTAAAAGCCACAAGGTACAAAAGTGACTACAAGAGTAAGTACCAAAGAATGAAAAACAACAACTACAACTGCCCCAAAGGTCCGAGCTAGTAAGGTCATGTGCGATCCCCGAAGTCCTCCCGAAATCTTGAAAGAAGTTTTATATACATAGGGTGAGCATACAATTACACTCAGTAGGGAAAACCAAAGACTCTCATGCACAAGTGGGGGAACGTACTAAAGTCCCGTGAGAAAAAGGAGTAAACCAAACACCTAACAAGGTAAACTATCCACCCAAGCCTCACTAAGGAACACTCCCCAAATAACGCAAGTCAAGTAATATATATAATAAGACCACATCGA
Source organism: Viscum album (assembly GCA_963277665.1). Classification (NCBI taxonomy): domain Eukaryota; kingdom Viridiplantae; phylum Streptophyta; class Magnoliopsida; order Santalales; family Viscaceae; genus Viscum; species Viscum album. The sequence continues at coordinate 755,318,674 of OY728148.1, read as the reverse complement.
TGTTTGGGTACCCCACGACACTTTCCCACGGGTTATTGAGACATCACACGCATCGAACCAATCTCGCCATTCTCACCGCAGTCCCACTGCCACACCCGCCCGCACACACTTGGGCCACAACCACACACAGTCCCACTGCCGAATCCCGCCCGCAAACACCTGGTCCACAACTGTCACACGTAACCACACCTACAAAAACCTAGGACAGAACAACCATCACCACGCCCGAAGACACCTGGGATAGAAGATCCACTACCACGCCCGAAGGCACCTGGGCCTCATCCCGAAGATACTTGGGAAACTACCTGCCCGCACACACCTGGGCCATAACTACCACACAACCCCGCTCGAAGGTTCTTGGGATAATAATGGACCTCATGCCATCACATCCTACCCAAAGATACTTGGGATATCTAGGAAAGGGAGCAAAAAAGGAGATAATAACCAGCCACTAATAATAGTGTTGGGAAAAACACCCTCCCCCATGAAATGGGGGTGTTTGGAACTAAGTGATCAACTTGGGTGGGGCGCGAATAAGAAAAAAAACTACAAGTATATATTTAGGTAACAAGAACTCCCCCAAGTTTAGGTTTTTCAGCCAGCCTAAGGAACGCAAACAACACTCAAGTCCGAGTCACAACTCATACCAAATGAAAACCCATTGTCCCATCATTGTTTTCGTGTTCAGTAATGATGTTTAATTAAGTTCTGCACCTACTTGGGAAACTATTAAGCATAGGCACAAGTCCAGGAAAGAAAACAGTCAAGCATTAACTACGACATCCACACCCGGTTCTCTCATAAAACCACAAAAACCAAAAGAACCCCAAGGTACAGACCCAAGTCCAATACACAGGATCCAAAAGGTTTCTCAACAACATAGGATCCCACCCCAATTTGTGATATAAACAAGGTAACCACCCGGTCTTAAAATTTACAACCACTGAATCCATAACACAGGGGATCCCATCCCCAATTTCACAACCACCGAGAGTATAAAAATAGGGGATCCCATCCCCACCCACATCACCTAGCAATCGGCCCGTGAAGAAAAACAACCCAATCACTACCACTAGTACGAGGAAGGGCTATGCCGATATTTTCAGATTTATAAGATTTAACACACTCCATGATTTCAATTTCCGTGCACTTTAACCGAGGGTTATCACAGAAGGATTGATCATGGTGCCTCAATTTATTTAGCCAGATATACGTGATTAACCAATTTCCTTTTCACAATAGGATTTCATAATTACAAAAAAAAAGTCATTTAAAACATCCCCAGGGGTTCAATAGTGCACAGAGAAAGACCACCAACGGCCATGATTTTCAGTAGGCGTAATCCCGCACAATTCAGAAAGAAGATCATAATATAAAACAGCATCAACGATCACATCCCCCCTTCTTTCTTTATAGAATCCATTCATTATCTTTATTTAGGTCTGGTTTATCTAATTATACATAATCAAAATCACTCCCACCCCGCATGATTTACAAAAGAGAGAGCAGAAAGAGAAATTACCTACCTGTTGATCAATTATCGACACTAAGGCTGGGCACAGAACTTCACGTATAGCGATGCAGCTCACCTGAACGAAAAGCTGTTCGTGAATGAAGGGTACTCTCGACCGTGATTGAGTAAAGAAGAAACCACGGCTAACCCTTTAGTTTATAAGGGTCGGGGATGGTTGAGATGAAATCGCGTAAGGAGAGGGGTCGTGGGTTGACCACATGGCCCCACACGTCATTAAAGGGTCGGGCGGTTTAAACTGATGCACACACCGGGTTAATTCATTAAATATTTAATTAAAACGTTTATGGGCATTACCAGGCTTTAAAACAAGCTTAAAGGGGTCAAAATAGGGTTTAAACCCCAATTTTCGCAAAAAGGAGCACTAATGGAAAGAACCCGTGGGGGTAGATGAGAGACACCAGTAGCCGAGAACCACCGGTAGCTGACAGTTATCGGTAAACTGAGCTACCGGTAGGCTGCAGCTACCGGTAGACCGAGCTACCGGTAGACAGAGCTACCGGTAGGCTGCGGCTACTGGTAGACCGAGCTACCAGTAGGCTTGCTACCGGTAGGCTAAGGCTACCGGTAGGTCTACCATTACACCAAACTTCACCGAGATTCCCAGACCAGAAAAACCAACATGGGATTTTCACAAAGTAATGGACCCCTAAAACCCGGGCCATTACATCAGATACCTCTTAAATGATTCTCGTCCTCGAGAATCAAAACAACCCAGAAGGAAAGAGAGGGTCCGAACAACCACCTCGAAAGATACCTCTTAGGAGTGAACCTCATGTTAACTAAAAACACCCTTCTGTCAAGAACCAAGAAACATATCATGTCAAACTGCCCGCATGTGGGGGTTGGGGAGTCTCCTTCCCTATGTCAATATATTATCCGCTTTGGGCGGCACTGACTCGCCCGCATGGGTTTAATCGCATCCACCTTAATTCATCTTGATTAGGGGTCAGATTCTCTCCTCACCCATATCCAAGGCTTTTCACACACATTCAGAGGAAAGAAAACTAGTACATTTCATATCCAAAAAGACAAAACATTATATCACAATAGGTACAACAAAGAACAAAACTCAAAACAACTCTGGGTACTGGGTACGCATCTGTGCTTCCCTCTCCCACGTACTCTCCTCAAGCCCACCATGTCTCCACAACACAGGAACCAAGGGAAATGTTCGCCCACGAAGCACCTTCTCCTTGAAATCCTCGATCATCACTGATCTCTCCACAAAATTCATGTCATCCTCGATGTCCAACTCACCCCAATCAAGGACGTGTGAACCATCATGTAGATACTGACGGAGCTGGGACACATGGAAGACATCATGTATCCTCAGTAGCGGCGGTGGTAACACTAGATGATAAGACACTTCGCTGACCCACCACAACACTTCTAAGGTCCCGATGAACCTGGGAGAAAGCTTACTCCCCTTTCCGAACCTCCATTGCCCACGCCGAGGGGATACCTTCAAGAATACATGGTCTCTAACCTTAAACTCCAATGGCCTCCTCCTGGTATCAGAATACGACTTTTGTCGGTCCTGGGCCACCTTCATCCTTTCCCGTATGAGCTGAACCTTCTCCGTCGCGCTCTACACCACCTCCGGGCCAAGGATGCCCACCTCTCCGACTTCGGTCCAACACACAGGTGAGTGGCATGGCCTCCCGTACAAGGCTTCAAACGGGGCCATACCAATGGTAGAGTGGTAGATATTATTGTAGGCAAACTCTACCAGGGTCAAGTATCGTACCCATGATCCTCCTGAGTCCAGAACACATGCCCGCAACATATCCTCCAAGGTCTGGATGGTGCGCTATGTCTGTCCATCTGTCTGGGGATGGAAAGCAGTGATAAGGCGCAACTGGGTGCCAAAAGCATGTTGCAATCCTCTCCAAACTCACAAGGTAAACTGTGGATCCCTATCCGAGACTATAGACCTAGGAACTCCATGCAACCTCACCACATCATCAATGTACCTTCATGCCAAAGCATCCACTACACTTGACTCCCTGATCGCTAGAAAGTGAGCCGATTTCGTCAACCGGTCCACTACCACCCAGATGGCATCGTTTCCCCCTTGGACCTTTGGTAGTCCCATGAATAAATCCATTGAGATGTCTTACCACTTCCACTCGGGGACATCTAGAGACTACAGTAGGCCACCTGGAACTCGGTGTTCAGCCTTCACTTGATGACACACTAAGAACTTGGCCACAATCTCTGCCACTGATCGCTTCACTCTAGGCCACCAAAAATGTCTCTTCAGTCCCTGGTACATCTTGGAAATTCCTGGGTGTACCTCCAGGGGTGAGTTGTGGAACTCACTGAGAACCTTGCCGCACATCGCTTATAGAACAAACATCTTTCTCTTGAAAAGATTCCAATTTTGGCCATCCTCTGTCCATCCTTCTAGGGCATTGCCCTGGTCAACTTGGTCGCGCATCACTTATCACTCTGGGTCTCCCCACTGAGACTCCTCCACTTGCTGAAACAGAGACGACTGCACTGTCATCTGATACAGGTAACCTCTACTGCTATCCATCCTCGCATCCAAGTGTAAGGCAGCAAACTCATCCATCATCTTCCAGGAATCCACCGACTCTCGGACCGCATCCTTTTTCATCCTCCTGCTCAAGGCATTGGCCACTACATTCCCCTTTCCATCAGTATAAGAGATATCAAAGTCGTAATCCTATAGGAACTCCACCCATCTCCGCTGTCACAAGTTTAGGTCCCACTGGGAGAAGATATACCTCAAGCTTTTGTGATCTGTGAAGACCACAAAGCGTTCTACAATGAGGTAGTGCCTCCATAAATTTAGTGCAAAAACGACCGCTGCAAGCTCCAGGTCATGGGTGGTGTAATTATGCTCATGAGGGTGTAGCTACCTGGACCCATAAGAGATCACCCCTTGTTGCTGCATCAACACACATCCCATGCCTTGTCCGGAAGAATCACAAAACACTTCATACGCCACCCCTTCTTCTGGTAATCTCAGCACTGGGGCACTAACCAACTTCTCCTTCAAATAGCTGAAGGATGACTCACACTGCTCACTCTACACGAAAACCTGGTCTTTCTTGGTCAGAGATGACAAAGGGGCTACAACTAGGAAGAAGTTGAGTACGAAACTTTGATAGTAACCTACCAGCCTAAGGAAACTATGAACCTATGCCACATTCTTGGGTGCTTCCCAAGAAAAAACTGCCTCAACCTTTGATGGGTCCACCGCTACCCCCTGGTCGGACACCACGTGCCCAAGGAAGTGCACTTATCGTGTCCAGAATTTGCATTTCGACAACTTCCCATAGAGATGGTGCTGTCGGAGGACCTCCAAAACCGTCCTCAGGTGCTCTGCATGGTCCTCCTCTGATCTCGAATAGATCAGTATATCGTCGATGAACACAACCACGAACCGATCCAAGTACTCCCGGAAGATGGAGTTAATAAGCCCCATGAACACAGCTGGGGAGTTCGTAACACCGAAGGGCATGACCACAAACTCAAAGTGTCCATATCTGCACCTGAACACCATCTTCGGGATGTCAATTTCCTTCACTCTCAGCTGGTGATACCCATACCACAAGACGATCTTCGAGAACCACCCTGCCCCTTTCAGCTGGTCGAAACAATTGTCTATCCTCAGAAGAGGGTAGCGATTCTTGATCATCACCTGATTCAGCCTTCTGTAGTCTATGCACAACCTGAGACCACAATCTGCCTTCTTTTAGAACAAGACTGAAGCACCCCACAACGACACACTCGACTGAACATAACCCCTCTTCATCAGATCTTCAATTTGGATATGCAACTCCCGTAGCTCTGAAGGTTCCATCCGGTAAGGATCCATCTAGATCGGACGAGCCCCAGGCTGCAGGTCTATACTAAACTCGATATCACGTCGAGGGGGTAGAGTCGTCACCTCCTCAGGGAAGACATCCATAAACTCATGGACAATCTCTTGAACCTCCACCATTTCAGTATATACTGACTCTACTGACAGCTCAGCTAACAAGGAGAGGAGGGGTTCCTCTCGCCTGCTACCATTCTGATTGCTCCGCTCGCCGGTGAAGGTAACATGCCAGCCACCCAAGTCCAAGAACACAACCCTTCCTCAGAAACAGTCGATGATGGCACACACAGAGAATAGCCAGTCGATGCCTAGGATGACATCGTATGGTTGTATCTGTAGCAGAAGAAGATCCCTAACTGACTGATGTGGCCCTATCATCAGTCTGCATCCCTGAAAAACAAACAACAAGTCGGTCTGACCTCTGACTAGTGTGATCAACACCAGGGGCACTGGAAGTATCTCGGCATCTAGACCCAAGGCACGGGCTAGACTGGGTGCAACAAAGGAGTGCGAAGATCCGGTATTGAACAAGTAAAAAGCAAGGGTACTGAACAAATTGATCGTACCTCGAACAACCTCCGGCCCTGCTGGAACTGCTGTCTTCGCAGCATGTAGCTATCCATGCCCAGCTCCTCTTCCCCTAGGTTGTCGGCCACCTCCCCGACCACGCCCCAGTCGAGGTACCAAAGGAGCGCCCTGAGGTCGGCCTCCTCCTCCTACGTATGCCCTCGGAGGAGAGGGAGCTCGCTGTCCCTGCTACTGCTGCTGGAAAGGCCTGGCTGGAAGCTACTGCTGGGGTGGGTGGTGGGGCTGTCCGCCACCGCCATACTGTACCCGGTCTGGGCACTGACTCCGGAGATGTCCAGGGCTCCCACAGACGAAGCACCGCGGCCCTGGGCCTGAAGAAAAAGTACGAGGACCAGAGGATCAGAACTAAAACTTCTGCGGCCTGCTCCCTACTGGTCGGAACCTGGAGGGCCCTGACGCTATAGGCCTGGTGCTGTCGGCCTTCCCCTTAGATGGTCCTAGCTGGATCCCCTCTCGTGACTCTCCTCCTAGAGCGTGCATCCTCTCCACCACTTCATCCTTTTTCTGGACCTCCAAGTACATCGACAGGGTAAAGGGGGTAACAACATACTGAAGGGAGGGTCAGAGTGCCTCCTCCAAACATCTTGCATGCGACTCCTTTTCGGGAAAGAGGTCCGGATAAAAACATAGGAGGTCCTTGAACTTGATTCCTAGATCCCTTACTGACATACTCTCCTGTTGGAGGGAGAGTAGCTCCTGTCTCTTTTCCGCATTCATCGTCGAGGAGAGGAATTCCGCCTGGAACTCCCTCTTGAAATCATCCCATACCACCTCAGCCTCTCTCCTCTCCCCCAGGTAAAGCGTCCACCACTGACACGCCGCTCCCCGCATCTGGCTGACGGCCAAAGGAACCCAGTACTCGGTCGGAGCCCGGATCAAGCCGAAGGCTATCACCAGCTCCTCTAGCCAGCTCTCCATCTTCATATCAGAGGTGTCGCCCTCATACTTATCGAGGGTCTGTAGCTGGAAGGCCCGAAGTGTCTTTTGCCACTGGTCATCCTCATCCTCTCGATCAGCTCTCCGCCAATCGGCCAAAGTAGTCTTCGGTGCCTCGATCGCCTATACCACACGTGGTCGCCTTCCAGGTTCCATAGCTGCAAGGTAAACAAGGAATTCCTAATCCCAAGTAGTGCATAATATTGTCTTTAAAACTTATTAAACTTTTTGTTTATTCTTAATTCCCAAAAAACCCCAGAAACACGAGAACACAAGTCATTATGATGCTTGTACCTTTCCTAGGGTCTCTCTACCCTGCAATCAGCGTGGCCTTACTTGGTCATTCGGTAGGTCCAGAGTCCTTGCATCAGATCACGGGGGGACCTAAAATCCCATGTCCTAGCCGGTCTTCCCTAACCTAATTCATGCACCAAGGTTACCCAACACTGTTTCCCTACCATCCCATGCAATCCTCACTATGCCTAACTCTAGACTCCATCATATCTCTCAACCATCACCTTTGATACCATTCTGTCACGACCCACCTTCACCAAAAGGAGGGAAGGGTCAGCAGACTGCCATGCCCTTCCTTCTTTAAGTTGAAGTAGAGATAATGACCCCTGACACCTGCCTTCAATAGGTCCCGGAGTGGCGACTAGCACCAAGGGTATAGAATCAAACACTAAATGGAAGGAATTACCATTTTTCTGTTTTATAGGATTGGGAGATAAGATGATGAAACCCAACAACACCAAAACTAAAAGAAAATTAAAGCCAAAATTAAACCATTCCCACATGCATGTTTCAAAAGTAAAAGCCACAAGCTACAAAAGTGACTAAAAGGGTAAGTACCAAAGAAGAAAAAATAGCAATTGCAACTACCCGAAAGGTCCGAGCTAGTAAGGTCTTGTGTGATCCCCGAAGTCCTCATGGAATCCTGAAAGCAGTTTTATATACGTAGGGTGAGCATACAAGTACACTCAGTAAGGAAAACCAAAGACTCTCGTGCATAAGTGGGGGAACGTACTAATGTTCCATGAGAAAAAGGAGTAAACGAAACACCTAACAAGGTAAACTATCCACCCAAGCCTCACCAAGGAACACTCCCCAAATAATGCAAGTCAAGTAATATATATAATAAGAGAACATCAGTTTTTGGGTACATCACACCACTTTCCCATTGGTTATTGAGACATCCTACGCATCGAACCAATCCCGCCGTTCTCACCGCAGTCCCACTACCACACCCGCCTGCACACACCTGGGCCACAACCACACACAGTCCCACTGCCGAATCCCGCTTCCAAACACCTGGGCCACAACAGTCACACGTGACCACACCTGCAAACACCTAGGCCAGAACAACCACCACCACGCCCGAAGACACCTGGGCTAGAAGATCCACTGCCACGCCCGAAGACACCTGGGCCTCATCCCGAAGATACTTGGGAAACTACCTGACCACACACACCTAAGCCATTACTACCACACAACCCTGATCAAAGGTTCTTGGGCTAATAATGGACCTCAGGCCATCAAAACCTGCCCGAAGATACTTGGGATATCCGGGAAAGGGAGCAGAAAAGGATCTAATAACCAACCACTAATAATAGTGTTGGAAAAAACACCCTCCACCATGAAATGGGGGTGTTCGACACTAAATGCTCAACTTGGGTGGGGCGCGAATAAGAAACAAAAAACTACAAGAATATATATACGTAAAAAGCACTCCCCCAAGTTTAGGTTTCTTAGCCAGCCTAAGGAACACAGACAACACTCAAGTACGAGTCACAACTCATACCAAATGAAAACCCATTGTCCCATCCTTGTTTTCGTGTTCATTAATGATGTTTAATTAAGTTCTGCACCTACTTGGGAAACTAGTAAGCATAGACACAAGTCCAGGAATGAAAAAAGTCAAGCATTAACTACAACATCCACACCCTGTTCTCTCGTAAAACCACAACAACCAAAGGAACCCCAAGGTACAGCCCCAAGTCCAATACCCAGGAACCAAAAGGTTTCTCAACAATAGAGGATCCCACCCCAATTCATGATATAAACAAGGTTACCACCTGGTCTTAAAATTCACAACCACTGAATCCATAACACAGGGGATCCCATCCCCAATTTCACAACCACCGAGAGTATAAAAACAGGGGATCCCATCCCCACCCACATCACCCAGCAATCGGCCCATGAAGAAAAACAACCCAATCACTACCACTAATATGAGGCAGGGCGATACCGGTATTTTAAGATTTATAAGATCTAACACACTCCATGATTTCAATTTTTGTGTGCTGTAACCGGGGGTTATCATAGAAGGATTGATCCAGGTGCCTCAATTTATTTAGCCGGATATACATGATTAACCAATTTCCTTTTCACATCAGGAGTTCATAATTACAAAACAAGTCATTTAAAACATCACCAGGGACTCATTAGTGCACAGATAAAGACCACCAAAGACCATGATTTTTAGTAGGCGTAATCCCACACAATTCAGAAAGAATATCATAATATAAAATAGCATCAATGATCACAACCGCCCCTTCTTTATTTATAGAATCCGTTCATTATCTTTATTTAGGGCTGGTTTATCCAATTCTACAGAATCAAAAGCATGCCCACCCCGCATGATACACAAAAGAGATAGGCGAAGGAGAAATTACCTACCTGTTGATCAATGATCGACGCTAAGGCCAGGCACGGAACTTCACGTATAGCGATGCGGCTTGCCTGAACGAAAAGCTGTTTGTGAATGAAGGGTACTCCTAGCCGTGATCGAGGAAAGAAGGAACCACAACTAACCCTTTAGTTTATAAGGCCCGAGGACAGTTGAGATGAAACCACGTAAGGAGCGGGGTTGTGGGTTGACCACGCATCCCCACACACCATTAAAGGGTTGGTCGGTTTAAACCGACGCACACACCAGGTTAATTCATTAAATATTTAATTAAAATGTTTATGGGCATTACAAGGCTTTAAAACAAGCTTAAAGGGGTCAAAATAGGGTTTAAAACCCAATTTGAGCAAAAAGGAGTGCTACTGGAAAGAACCCGTGGGGGTAGGCGAGAGCCACCGGTAGCCTAGAACTACCGGTAGGCTGCAGCTACCGATAGACCGAGCTACCGGTATGCTGCAGCTACTGGTAGACAGAGCTACCGGCAGCTGCAGCTACAGGTAGACCGAGCTAGCGATAGACATAGCTACCGGTAGGCTGCAGATACCGGTTTACCGAGCTCCCGGTAGGCCTGCTACCGGTAGGCTAAGGCTACAGGTAGGCCTACGGTTACGCCAAACTTCACCGAGATTCCCAGACCAGAAAACCCAACATGAGATTTTCACAAAGTAATGGACCCCTCAAACCCGGGCCATTACAGATATGATGTATTTGATTCATATAAAGAATTATATTAAGTTCTTAAAAATTATTTTTAATCATAAAATGAAAATTATTCTTGAATGGTTATGATGGGTAATGAATCTCATCACGTTCGTGGAGACTGTAATCAGTACGTACGCACGCGTGACAATATAATTATCTTTATGGTGAAATTGTATGTAATTGGATGATATATCATATATAAAGAATCATTAAAATGTTATATTTATTATTTAAATAAATTATACTCATTATTTTACCCATCCAAATAATAAAGCATTGAATAACAAACTACACCACAACGTGGAGATGGTAAGCCGTACGTACGCACGTATGGTGACTTGTCATTCATAGGATGGATAGAATAATTAATATGGTTGTACCATATTTATAATAACATAAAATTATATATAGGTGTTAGAGTAATTATTTTGGTATGGATACAACAACGAAAGAGAAAGTAGAAGAAGAAAATAATTTTGAAAGAGGTGGGGAAATTATTACATCTTTTTCGGGTCTTTCCTTTTGAGTTGATCAAAAGGGATACTTAGGTTGGATTTATGATCAAATTAAGGACTTTAGGTATAATTGAGGGAAGTTGGGAGGATATTTGAGTAGGTTTGGGACGAGACAAATGGATTTGGAGGTGTGATTTGGAGAGAAGGGGAAGTATCCTTTTCTAAGAGATGTGAGAGTCACTTTTGGAAAAGCTTGAAATATTATTTTATTATAAAATAATATTCAGTTTATAATGGCTCCAAAATGATTTATTTCGAGGATAAGGTGTGGATGGGTCTATAACTTCTCAACCAAAAAGTTTTATACAGGTTTAGGTCACCATATTAACCTTATATTTTATATTTAGCTCTTAGTTAAATAGTTAAATTTCTACCATGTATTCTAGTATTATTATAGTAAATGATTAATAAAATTAGTATAAAAAACCAAGCGAACCCCAAGTGGTTCATTATTGATATATATAAACTTATCTAAGTCCTTTGTCCAAACCTTAGATTTTTAGGAATATTATATCAATTAATAATGTAGTATTTTTTCTAAAAACTCATTTATGTCAATTTAGACACTATTTGGTATTTTGTTTTCATGGAACTCATAACAATTTTATCACTAAGAAAAAAAATTATTTAATAAACCCTAAAATGACATATTAACCAATAAAATTAGTGTAATTTATCATAAGTCTCAATTTTCATTTATTTTGATATTTATAATATCAATTATTTTAATCTTTCATTAATAAGGTAATTACTCCATCATCATTGTGTCATAAATAAATTTAATTATTTAATGTATACAAATTATAAATAAAAAACAACTATGCAGAAAATTTTATTAGATTTATAATTAATATTTATATTCAAATTTATCTTATGTATAACCCTATATTAAAAATGGGTTAGTTATTAAAATTTGAATTTAACACTTTTAACTCTTCTTTAAATAAAATAATAATAAATGTCCTAATATAATCCAAGTGGGCAAAAAGGATCATATTTTATTCCTAAGGTTGATTTTGGTAGAAATACACTTATCCAATAGAATTAGGATATGTGTTAGGGTAATTATAATATCATTTTTTACCTTTAATTACCCTATTTACTTTTAACCGTGGTAAATATAAGTCAAAAGTTACTATTCACCAAAAATTATTTTCATCTTATTGAACCAAATTTTACTTACTGATGTCAACCGTGTCTCTCGGATTTTTGAAATTCAATTAAAAAAAGCGATAAAATTACTTTTTATGAAAATTTGCAAATTCACCTAGAAGGTGGGTAAAAGATGATAAAAAGTTTAATAAAATTTTATATATCTAATATTATTATAAAATGACTCCAATAAATTACATTGAAAATATATAGGTATTATGTATCTATTTTTACCTAATATAAATTTAAATAAAATAACTAATTATTTAAATAAAAATTCAATTTTAAACAATAATGTAGTGTTTTTCACTATTTATCAAAAATTGAAAGTTTTTAGAAAAATACCAAAAATCCACCCTAAGCTAATTTTGATAATCTGAATGAAAAAATGAATTCCATTTTGAAAAATAAAATTTATAAAATTTATGAAATTTCAAAAAGTGGGTATTACTATTCCTAATAGCTAGTTTTATTGGTCGTGGTGTAGTAAAACTCGAAGTTGCATACAACGCAAGTTATTGTATTATTCAAAGAGAAACATACTGTGGAAGTTTGGGGTGTTAAATTCTTCTCCCCATCAAATAATTTTGTCCTATAAATTTCTAGAATATTATAACATAAAAAGATTTTGGTGGTTCTTCATCATAAGTTCCTCGGGTTCTCACATTGCCTCTTCCATCTTATGGTTTCTCCATAGAACTTTCACCAGACGAGTCGTCCGGTTTCTCAGCACTTGTTCTCTGGTATCCAGAATCTTGACAGACTCTTCACAATAAGACATATCAGGTTATATTTCTATTTCTTTATAGGTGAGTACTTTCATTGGGTCAGACTTGTATTTTATTAATAGTGATACATAGAACACATCATGAAATTTGGAGAGACTTGGCATCATTGCCAAATGATAAACTACAACTCCAATTCGTTCTAGAATTTTGAATGGTCCGATGTACTTGGGACTTAATTTTACCTTCTTACCGAATCTTATAACACCCTTACATGGAGATACCTTCATTAAAACATGATCTCCTACTTGAAATTACAAATCCTTCATTTGGTCATGAGCATAGATATTTTTCCTAATTTGAGTTGCTTTGATGTGGGTTCGGATAATCTTCACCATTTCCTTTGTTTCCTCAACAAGTTCAGGGCCTAAAAGTTTTCTTTCACCAACATCTTCCCAACAAGGTGGTGTGAATCATCTCTTTCCATATAACGCTTCATATGGTGCCATATGAATACTTTAATGGAAGATATTGCTATAGGAAAATTCTACCAGAGGTAAATATTGATTCAACATACATTGAAAGTCAAGTGAGGAAGATCTCAACATGTCTTATAAGGTTTGAATAGTACATTTTGATTATCCATCAGTTTGGGGGTGGTAGGTAGTGCTCAAATGAAGTTCATTATCTGTGGCCTTATGAATAATTTTCTATAATCTTGATGTAAAATAGGGATCAAGATCAGAAACTATCTATAGGGTTAATCCATGATGTCTTACAACTTCATTAATATATAGTCTTTCTAAACGTTCAAGTGGTAAATATTATCTTATAGAAAGAAAAAATACTGAATTTTTAAGACAATCAACAATCATCCATATTGCATCATTCCTTCTAGGAGTCTTCGGCAACCCCATGAAAAATTCCATCGTAATATCATCACATTTCTAGTCAGGTATGAGAAGAGGTTTAATGACTCCTCTAGGATGTGGTCTTCCAGTCTTCGCCTATTGAAAAACCATACATCTTGACACATAATAAACAATATCCCTCTTCATGTTGTCCCACCAAAAATGTTCTTTCAAATATCTACACATCTTAGTTCTACCAGGGTGTATATAGAAATTAGAGCTATGGGCATCATCCAACAATTCCCTTTCTATATCAGGTATGTCAAGAACACAAAGTCTCTTCCCAAATTTCAAAATCTCATCTACATATACGAAGTCGATCAATCTCCCATCGTTCATAGCATTAATTTTCTGTTGAAACTCCTCATCACCAGTCTGAGAACTTATTATCCTTTCTAGTAAAGTTGATTTGGAAACCATTTGAAAAAGTATAGATGTTTCACCTTCCTATATTATTCCCATATCCATATCTACTAGATCCATGGAAATATGATCCCTTTAAACTCTCATCTTTTTAAAAACTCCATGACCCTTTCTACTCAAAGAATCTTTCACCTTATTTTCCTTCCTCTAGTGGTAGTGTATAGTGAAATAATAATCTTTGAGTAGTTCAAGCCATCATCTTTGCCTCATCTTGAGTTATTTCTGTGAGAAAATATACTTCGAACTCTTGTGATCAGTATATATCTCACATTTTTCACCAAAGAGATAGTGTATCCATATCTTCAAAGTGAAGGTTACAACTGCTAACTCAAGATAATGAGTGATATAGTTTTGTTCATGGATTTTTAGCTATCATGATACATAGGAAATAACTCTGTCATTCTGCATAAGGACACAACCAAGTCCTTTCTTTGAAGCATCACTATATATAACAAACCCATAATTCCCCGATGGTAGAGTCAAGATAATATAATTGAATAATATTCTCTTCAGTTCGTCAAAACATTCTTCACACTCTTTTTTCCAAACAAATTTAAACCATTTACGTGTGATATTGGTTAATGGGTTAGCCAATTAGGCAAAATCTTGGATAAAATGCCGATAATAACATACTAAACCAATAAAACTGCATACCTTAGTTATAATCATTGGTTCTGGACATTCTTTTACTTCTCTGGTATTAGATGGATCAATAGAGATTCCATACTTAGAGGCAATATGATCAAGAAAAGAAATCTCCTAAAGCCAAAATTCACATTTTCTAAACTTTCCATATAATTCATTTATTCTAAGTGTCTTTAGAATAGTACACAAGTGATTTTCATGAACTTCATAGCTTTTAGAGTAAACCAAGACATCATCAATAAATTCCACTACAAAGTCACCAAGATATTACTTGAAAACTCTATTCATTAGATCCATGAAAATAGAGGGTGCATTAGTCAGTCCAAAAGGCTTTTCTGTAAACTCTTAATAACCGTACCTGGTTCAAAATGCAGTTTTCAAAATGTCTTCCTTCTTCACACACAACTGATTATATCCATAACATAGGTCAATATTTGAAAAATATTGATCTCCATCAAGTTGGTTGAATAAATAATCAATGAGAGGTATGGGATACTTATTCTTTATTATTATAGCATTGATCTCCCTGTAGTAAATGCACAACCTCATAGACCCATCTTTATTCTTAACAAAAAGAACATGGGCTCCCCATAGAGAAAAACTAGGTAGAATAAATCATTTATTACTCAATTATTATAGTTGTTTCTTTAGTTCCACTAATTCCACAATGACCATTCTATAAGGGGTCTTCGATATAAGCCTTGAACTAGGAATTAAATCAATATAAAACTCAATTTCTCATCCCGGTGGATGTCCAGGTAAATTATCTGGAAACACATCAACATATTCTTGTAAATAGGTATGTACTCTATTCGAACATTATTTTCCTCACCCATAGTTATTTCATTATCTTCCTACCCAATAATTTAATTTAGTAGAGCTAATGAGGGTGGATCTAGATAAGAATCAGATGGTGACGTTTATTCTCTAAAGATAAGGTACTTTTTATAATCATCGAAAGTTGTAACCTCCTTCTTACAATAAATTTTCACATCATGGTCTGAAATACGATCCATAATGGGGATTATATCAAATTCAATCATGGGTATGATGATGAGACCATCAGATAAAGCACATTTATATTCCCTAATAAGAACTAATTTACAAAAATTTGTTGGGATGATACTTCCCTTGGAAGTTTGACTGAAAACTCCCTTGTTAAATCAAATTGGAAATATCTAATTTTCTTAGAAAACTGGGAAGATATGAAACAATGAGATGATCTAGAATCGAATAAATAATTGGATGAATTTGAGAAAACCATTAAATTACCTTCCACCACATCATTCAGAGCTTCAACCTCAGCAGTAGTGATTACATAAGCATTGACTTTCTCCCTTGACCTTTTCTAGGGTAAGTTTCCTTGGCGCTTAGGACATTCATTTTAATAATTCCCCATTTATCTAAATTTTAGCATTCAATGTTGACATCCTCTTTCTTTCCCTTACAATCACGAGTTTGGTGGACTTTTTCACCACACTTGTAATAGAATCCCATTCCCTTCAGGAAAGTACTAGGGTGTTTATTCCAACATTTACCATAACATGGAAATTCAACTTTTCCCTTCTACCCCTTATTTTCATTTTCAGAGTGTTCAACAGATCTCTCTCTTTCTTTGCTTTAAAGTTGTAAGTCTTAGAGAATTCCTTTTCTTTCTTGATAACACATAAGACAATATCTACGTACAATGAGAAGTATTTTGAGACTAATGATCGATGAAGAAATGGGTTTAACTCATAAAATAATCAATCAATATTACTCCTTGGGTTACATATATAATCTGTTGCATGCCTTGCCAACCTTGTAAAGTTAGCCTCATAATTTGTGACATTCTCATCCTCCTTTTGCCTCAGACTCAGAAATTGTCTTTACATATCTACTCGATGGTCACAAGGAAAGTATTTTTATAAGAAAAGTTATTTAAACTCTCTTCATTACATATTTGATAATTCTTCCACATCCTTTGTGTTTTGAATTAATGACCACCATTGATCTGCATCTCCCATGAGGAGATAAATTACCATTAAAACCTTTTCCCCTTTGCTACTCCCAAAGCATAAAATATTTTCTCTAAGGAACTTATCCATTTCTCGGCTACAAATGGATTTGTATTACTATTTAATTTCGGTGGTTATTGCCTCATGAAGAGGTATAACATTGATCCTCCGTGTTGTGGATTGGGGTGCTCCATACGGGTAAAGTTATTGTTCATAACCTCAGTGAGTTGTCCCAGTATGGTGATAATTTGATCAGAACCAGTTGCATAACCAAATCCACTATAATTATCTTGAGTAGGAGGTAAATACTTAAATGGATTACGTGCATTTATACGGTTTCTATTCCTTCCACTAGGTTCCATTTCTAAACAATGTCATATTGTAGATTAGTTTATGAATCACAATACATAATTCGAAAAATTTAAAATACCTAACATAAATTGATCAGTATACACATATAATCCATAATCATAAAAAAATGTTTTCTTTGAGGAATTAGTTACTCATAAATCCTTCATAATGTATTTTAAAGAAAATTTGAATTATCTTAAGCATATCCCCTGAGAGTGTTGTAACCAAGAGTGTAACAAGGATCGTTGTCGTAAACCAGGATACCCTGAGTCAAGCCCGAAACTCCTTATTGGAGTTTTCACTCCTAGGTACATCTATTCCAGAGCTGCCTCTACCTGCTCATATCCAGACAAGGATGTATTTCTTGGAAAACTCACAAAATTTCTAACTTACCAAAATTCTAGGAAGTTATCCTTTACTAATCCTCAAATTCTATCTTTGGGTAATGTTCTCTAATTAGAGTTTTTATAAATATACTTTCCAAGGTTTGTACTAAACTTAATTTGATACCAACTTTAATGCCCCAAATCTAGTTACCTAGAGTCAGTGTAATATTACATAACTTTGGCATGATCATAAGGGATCAAATCCCAAAAGACCGATTAGTTTAGTATCCTTGGAAGTACTAGATAGATAAATAAGTTTTATATTACATTATGAAATGAAAAACAACAACATTGTGTATCCTTTGAACACATTCACCTCCCTTAGACTACCCCTACAGGTTGGTAATAATATACTTTTCACATCATGGAAAAAATAAAACATAGAAAGCGGTGAGATCAGTTGCTTAGTAAGGATAACAATATAGAAAAAATTTTCATAAATAAGAATTAACATTTAAGGAAATGTATAACACTAAGACACAATCATTTTAAACTTAAAATTCATCCTAATATGGCAATTATAAATCAAATAATGTCGTTTACTTATTCACATGGATATTCTGCTAGTCGAATAATCATATGTAATATCAATAGCCAATTCCATAATGCTAAAATGCATAATGCCAGACATCATAACCACATAGTCAAGGCCTCGTGCCAAGAATACAAATAAAATTTTGTCAATGTTTTTTTTCCAAGACACTAGTTTGTCTCATGAGACCTTCTGATGCATCTAGGAGCTATAGAGGGCTCCACCCGTCACTTACTAAGTCCATTACATTCCTCATATGAAAAGGTTGAAACAATATATAAATATTCATATTAAAACTAGCATATGAAATGTCAATAATTTAACCATAAACCATGAATGGTATAAAAATATCACATAAATAGTAAAAAATATCACAAAACCTTCAATAAAATATGGAAGATTGTATCATAATAAATTAACTTCAAAAAAGTGTAAAATTAATCAAAGGATGTTGACATAGAAGAAATCAAAACTATTTGAGAGAAATGTCTCTTTCTATTTTGAAATCATTTAAACATCACATAATTATAAAAAAAATGTTTATTTTGAAAATATTATTATAAGATTGTGAGGAAATATTCAAAGGATTTATAATGGTGGAAAATATCCACACCCTCCATATAAGTTAAAGAAACATTCTTACCTTAATTTGTCGAAATTTTCATAAAGTACCTTGTTTGGAAAATGACAGAAAGATTACTTTAAATTTTTTTTATAAAAAGTCAAACAAAGGTATAAATGAATTTAACCCATATTCTATTAATTATAATTTTTTAAATACATTTTTAAGAGACATGGATGCAGATGATAAAGAGGTCCCAGTAGATACCCACGTATAAACAACCTCGGATAATAAAGAGATTGTGAAATTAACCCTTACCTTGTAATTTTCCTTGATTGAGGGTACGTTAAAATCCTTTATAATAGTAAAATAATTGTTATTAAATCATACATGAACCAAATACATAAATATTATATCATATATGATCTTCTAATATTTCTTTGTTAATAATATTTCAGTAGTATCATTGTTTCAGGTGTTAACTGATTTGTTTTCATTTATATGTTTTGTTATGTAAGTCATGTTTGATATGGATAGGATGTATTTGATTCATATCTGGAATTATATTAAGTTATTACACATTATTTTTAATCATAAAATGAAAATTATTCTTGAATGGTTATGATGAGGAATGAATCTCATCGCGTTCGTAGAGACGGTAATCTGTACGTACGCACGAGTGATAATATCATTCTATTAATGGTGAAATAGTATGTAATTAGATGGTATATCATATATAAATAATCATTAACATGTTATATTTATTATTTATATCAATTATACTCATTATTATAGCCATCAAAATAATAAAGTTTCGAATAACAAACTACACCATGACGTGGAGATGGTAAGTCGTACGTACGCACGTATGGTGACTTGTCATTCAGAGGATGGATAGAATAATGAATATGGTTGTACTATATTTATAATAACATCACATTATGTATAGGTACTAGAGTTATTATTTTGGTATGTAAACAACAAAGAAAGAGGAGGTGGAAGAAGAAAATAAAATTGAAAGAGATGGTGAAATTATTACATCTTCTTCAGGTGTTTCCTTTTGAGTTGATCAAAAGGGCTCCTTAAGTTGTCTTTCTAATAAAATTAATGCCTCTAGGTAAAAGTTAGGGTAGTTGGGAAGATATTTTAGTAGGTTTTGGCCGAGAAAAATGGCTTTGGAGGTGTGATTTGGAGAGAAGGTGAAGTACCCTTTTATAAGAGAGGTGAGAGTCACTTTAGGAAAAGCTTGAAATATTATTTTATTATACAATCATATTAGGTTTATTATGTCTTAAAAATGATTTATTTCGAGTATAATGTGGTGATGGGTCGAAAATATCTCAACCAATATGTTTTAGACAACTTTAGGTCACCATATTAACCTTATCTTTTAAATTTAACTCTTAGTTAAATAGTTTAACTGTTACCATGTATTCTTGTATTCTTATAATAAATGATTAATAAACATACTATAAAAAGATAAGAGAACCCAAATTGGTTAATTATTAATATATATAACCTTATATAATTCCTTTTTCCTAACCTTATATTTTTAGGAATATTAAATCAATTAATAATATAGTATTTTTTTTAAAAACTCATTTATGTCAATTTGGACACTATTTGGTATTTTGTTTTTGTGGAAGTCATAACAACTTTATCACTTCAAAATAAATTTATTTAATAAACCCTAAGATGTCTTATTAACCTTTAAAATTAGTTTAATTTATCATAAGTCTCAGTTTACATTTATTTGGATATTTATAATATTAATTATTTTAATATTTTATTAATAAGGTAATTTCTACATCATCATTCTGTCCTAATAAATTTAGTTATATAATATCTAAAAATTATAAATAAAATATAATTATGTAGGAAATATTTTTATATTTCTAATAAATATTTATAGTATAATTTATCTTATGTATAAACCTATATTAAAAATGGTTTAGTTATTTATATTTGAATTTAACACTTTTAACTCTTCTTTAAATAAAATAATAATAAATATCCAAATCTAATCCAAGTGGACCAAAAGTATCATATTTTATTCCTAAGGTTGATTTTTTTGAAATACACATATCCAATAGAATTAGTACATGTGTTAAGGTAATTATAATAATATTTTTACCTTTAATTACCCTATTTACTTTTAACCGTGGTAAATAAAAGTCAATAGTTACTATTCACCAAAAATTACTTTCATCTTATTGAACCACAATTTACTTATTGGTTTCAACCATGTATCTCGGATTTTTTAAATTCAATTCACAGAAGCGGTAGAATTACATTTTATGAAAATTTTCTAATGCGCCTAAAAGGTGGGTAAAAGACTGTAAAAAGTTCAATAAAATTTTATATATATAATATTATTATAAAATGAATTCAATGAATTACATTGAATATATATAGATATTATGCATCTATTTTTACATAATATAAATTTAAATAAAATAAATAATTATTTAAATAAAAATTTGGTTTTAAACAATAATGCAATGTTTTACACTATTTATAAAAAATTGAAAGTTTTTAGAAAAATACCAAAAATTCACCCTAAGATAATTTTGATATTCCAAATCCAAAAATGAATTCAATTTTAAAAAATAAAATTTATATAACTTCAAAAAGTAGGTATTACTATTCGTAATGGCTAGTTTGATTGGTCGTGGTGTCCTACAACTCGAAGTTGCGTACAATGCATGTTATTGTATTACTCAAAGAGAAATGTACCGTGGAAGCTTGGGGTGTTACATTTTTCCCTCCTTCAAATAATTTCATCCTCATAATTTCTAGAATATTACAGCATAAAAAGATTCGGGTGGTTCTTCATCATAAGTTCCTCAATTTTCCATGTTTCCTCTTCCATCTTATGGTTTCTCCATAGAACTTTCACCAGACGAGTTTTCTAGTTTCTCAGCACTTGTTCTCTGGTATCAAGAATCTTGACATGCTCTTCACAATAAGATAGATCGGGTTCAAGTTCTATTTCTTCATTGGTGAGTACATTCATTGGGTTAGGCATGTTTTTTCATAATAGTGATATGTGGAACACATCATGAACTTTTGTGGATAGACTTGGCGGCATTTCCAAACAATAAGCTACAACTCTAATTCGTTCTGGAGTTTTGAAAGGTATGATGTACCTCAGAATTAATTTTCCCTTCTTACCAAATTGTATAACACCCTTCCATGGATATACCTTCAAGAAAACATGATCTCCTACTTGAAATTACAAATCCTTCCTTTGGTTATAGACATATCTCTTTTTTCCTAGTTTGAGATACTTTGATGTGGGTGTGGAGAATCTTCACCTTTTACATTGTTTCCTCAATAAGTTCTAGGACAACGAGTTTTATTTCACCAACATCATCCCAACAAGTTGGTGTACGAAATATCTTTCCATATAACACTTCATATGGTGCCATATGAATACTTGAATGGAAGCTATTGTTATAGGAAAATTCTATCAGAGGTAAATATTGATCCCACATACCTTGAAAGTCAAGTGAGTAAGATCTCAACATGTCTTATAAGGTTTGAATAGTCTTTTCTAATTGTCCATCAGTTTGAGGGTGGTAGATAGTGCTCAAATGAAGTTCAGTATCTAGGGTCTTCTGAATAATTTTCTATAATCTTGATGTATAATAGGGTCCTAATTAGAAACTATCGATAGGGGTACTCCATGAAGTCTTACAACTTCATTAATATATATTCTTTCTAAATTTTCAAGTAAATATTTTCTTATAGCAAGAAAATGTGTTGACTTGGTAAGATGATCAACAATGACCCATATTGCATCATTCCTTCTAGGAGGCTTTGGTAGCCCCATGACAAAGTCCATCGTAATATCATCCCATTTACACTCAGGCATGAGAAGAGGTTGTATGAATCCTCTAGGATATTGTCTTCCAGCATTCACCTATTGGAAAAAAATACATCTTGACACATAATCAACAATCTCCCTCTTCATGTTGTCCCACAAAAAATGTTCCTTCAAATATATATACATCTTAGTGCTACCGGGGTGTATAGAGAAATTGGAGCTATAAGCATCATCCAAAAATTCCCTTTCTAGATCAGGTATGTCAGGAACACAAATTCTCTTCCTAGATTTCAAAATCCCATCTTCATATACTAAGTCAGTCAATATCCCATCGTTCATAGCTTTAATTTTATTTTGAAACTCCCCATCATCAGTATAAGAACATTTTATCCTTTCTAGTAAAGATTATTTGGAAACCATTTGAAAAAGTATCGATGTTTCACCTTCTATTATTATTCCCATATCCATATTTACTAGATCCATGATCATATGATCCCTTTCAACTCTCATCTTGTTCATAACTCCATGATCCTTTCGACTCAAAGCATCTTCCACCTTATTTGCCTTCCCTGAGTGGTAGTGTATAGTGAAATCATAATCTTTGAGTAGTTCAATCTATCATCTTTGCCTCATATTGAGTTCTTTATTTGATAAAATATACACCAAACTCTTTTGATTAGTATATATCTCAATTTTTTCACCATAGAGATAGTGTATCCATATCTTCAAAGCGTTGATTACAGCTGCTAACTCAAGATCATGAGTGGGATAGTTTTTTCATGATTTTTAGCTATCTTGATGCATAAGCAATAAATCTATCATTCTACATAAGGACACAACCAAGTCCTTTCATTAAAGAGTCACTAAAAATAACAAACCCATCATTCCCTGATGGTAGATTCAAGATAGAATAATTGACTAATCTTATCTTTAGTTCTTCAAAACATTCCTAAAACACTTTTTTCCAAACAAATTTAACCCATTTATGTGTAATATTGGTTAATATGTTATCCAATCAGGAAAAAATATTGGACGAAACACTGATAATAACCTACTAAACCAATAAAACTACATACCTCAGATATACTCATTGGTGCTTTCCATTATTGTATTTTTTTTGTCTTAGAAGGATCAATAGAGATTCCATCCTTAGAGAAAATATATCCAAGAAAAGAAATCTCCTAAAGCTAGAATTCACACTTTCTAAAATTCCCATACAATTCATTTCTTATAAAACTCTTTAGAATAGTGTGCAAGTGATTTTCATGATCTTCATAGATTTTGGAGTAAACTAATACATCCTCAATAAATACCACTAAATATTCATCAAGATATTTCTTGAAAACTCTATTCATTTAATCAATGAAAACAGAGGGTGGATTAGTTAGTACAAAAGGAATTACTGTAAACTCTTAATGCCCATACCTGGTTCAAAATGATGTTTTCAGAATGTCTTCCTTCTTCACACACAACTGATGATATCCAGATCAAAGTTCAATATTTGAAAAATATTGAGCTTCATGAATTTTGTCAAATAAATCATCAATGCGAGGTAGGGGATACTTGTTCTTTATTGTTATATCATTGATCTCCCTGTAGTCAATGGACAACCTCATAGATCCATCATTATTCTTAACAAAAAGAATAGGGCATCCCCATTGGGAAACAATAGGGTGAATAAATCCTTTATTACTCGATTCCTCTAGTTGTTTCTTTAGTTCCACTAATTTCATAGTGTACATTCTATAAGGGTTCTTTGATATAGGCCTTGAACCAAGAATTAAATCAATGGAAAACTCAATTTCTTGTTCTGGAGGATGTCTAGGTAAATCCACTAGAAACACATCAACATATTCTTATACAATAGTTATGTCTTCTAATCGAAAATTCTTTTCCTCACCCATATTTATTTCATTCTCTTCATCTCTAGTAATTGAATTTAGTAGAGATAACTGGGTGGATCTAGATACGAATCAGATGGTGACGTTTCTTCTCTAAAGATAAGGTACTCCTTATCATCATCGAAAGTTGTAACCTCCTCCTTCTTACAATAAATTTTCACATCATGGTCTGAAATCTAATCCATATAGATGATTATATCAAATTAAATCATGGGTATGATGATGAGATCAGAAGATAAAGCACGTTTATATGATTTAATGGGAATTGATTCACAAAACTTTGTTGCAATGATACTCCCCTTAGGAGTTTTGACTGAAAACTCCCTTGTTAAATAAAATTGGAAATATCTAATATTCATAGAAAACTATGAAGATATGAAATAATGTGATGATCTAGAATCAAATAATGAATTGTCTAAATTTGAGGAAACTAATAATTTACCTGCCACCATATCATTTGGAGCTTCAGCCTCAGCAGTAGTGATTGTATAAGCTTATCCTGGATCCATTGGCCTTTTCTGAGGTAAGTTTCCTTGGAGGTTAGGATATTAATTTTCATAATTCCCCATTTCTCTACAATTGTAGCATTCAATATTGACAGCCTCTTTCTTTCCCTCAAAATCATGATCTTGGTGGTCTTTTTCACCACACTTATAACAGACTCCCATTCCCTTCAGGAAAGTACCAAGGTATTTCTTCCTAAATTTACCACGAGATGGAAATTCAACTTTTCCTTTATTCCCCTTATTTCCATTTCTAGATTATTCAGTAGATCTCTTCTTCTCTTACTTCTCTTTAAAGTCGCAAGACTTGGAGAATTCATTTTCTATCTTGATAGCACATGAGACAATATATTCATATGATGAGAAGTATTTTGAGAATAATTCTCTATGGAGAAATGGTTTTAACCAATAAAATAATCGATTAATCTTACTCCTTGGGTTATATATATAATCTGCTGCATACCTTGATAACCTTGTAAAGTTATCCTCATACTTTGTGACATTATTATCCTCCTTTTGCCTCAGACTTAGAAATTTTCTTTCCATATTTGATATATGGTCATGAGGAAAGTATTTTTCTAAGAAAAATTCTTTAAACTCCCTCCATTACATATTTGATACTTCGTCACACTTCTTTTTGTTTTGAATTAAGTACCACCATTGATCTGCATCTTCCGTGAGGCGATAAACTTCCATGACAACTTTTTCCCTTTCGCTACTCCCCAAAGCATGAAATATTTTCTCTAAGGAACTTATCCCATACTCAACTAAAAATGGATTTTTAGTCCCATTGAATGTTGGTGGTTATTGCCCCATGAAGCGGTCTAACATTGATCCTCCGCGTTGTGGATCATAGTGCTCTATATGGGTAAGGTTATTGTTCATAACCTGAGTGAGTTATCCCAGTATGGTGATAAACTGATCAGCACCAGTTGCATCACTAGCTCCACTATAATTATCTTGAGTAGGAGGGAAATCCCTACATGGATTAGGTGCGTTTATACAGTTTCTATTCCTTCTACTAGGCGCCATTTCTACAAAATGTCATACTCTAGATTAGTTTATGAATCGTAATACATAATTCCAAACTTATAAAATACCTAACATAAATTGAATAGTTTACGCATATAATCCACAATCATACGATTTTTTTTCTTTGATTAAGTATTTACTCATAAATCCTTCATAATGGCTTGTAAAGACAATGTGAATTATTTTAAGAATATCCCCCAAGAGTGTCATAACTAAGAGTGAAATAAATCCCATTGTCGTGTACCAGGATACCCCGAGTCAATCCCAAAAATCCTTGTCGGAGTTTTCACTCCTAGGTACATCTGTGCAAGAGCCGCCTCTACCTGCTTGTATCCAGATAGGGATGTATTTCTTGGAAAACTCACAAAATATCTACATTACCATAATTTGAGGAAGTTCTTCTATACTAATCTTTAAAGTCTATCTTAGGGTAATGTTATCTAATCGGAGTTTTTCTAAATCTAGTTTCCAAGGTTTGTAATAAACTTCCTATGATACCAACTATAACTCCCCAACCCTAGTTACCCGGAGATAGTGCAATATAACATAACATTGGCATGATCACAAGATATGAAATCCCGAAAGACTGATCAATTTAGTAGCCTTGGAAGTATTAGATACATACATAAGTTTTACATTACATTATAAAATAAAAAACAAAAAACATTATGTCTCTTTTGAACAAATTCTTATTCCTTAGACTATCCCTAAAGTTCAGTCATAATATACTTCTTCGCATCATAGGAAAAATAAAACATAGAAAGGGGTGAGCTTAGGTGCTCAGTAAGGATAAAAATATAGCGGAAAATTTCATAAATAAGTATAAACATTTAAGGAAATATATAAGTCTAAAACACAATCCTTTTAAAATTAAACTTAATCATAATATGGAAAAGATAAATAAAATAATTTCATTTACTTATTCACATGAATATTCTACTATTTAAAAACTCACATGTAATATCAATAGCCAATTTTATAATGATAGAATGCATAATGTTGGACATCATAACCACATATTCAAGACCTCGTACTAAGGCTACAAATAAGATTTTATCAAAGCCTTGTTCCTAGGCACTAGTTTACCTCATGAGAAATACCGATGCATCGATGATCTATAGCAGGCTTCACTCGTCACTTACTATGTCTAGTGAATTCCTCATATGAAAAGGTTGAAACATAATATAAACATTCGTATTAAAACTAGCATAAAAAGTTTCAATACATTAACCATTAACCTTAAATGGTATAAAAATAACACATCCATAGTCAAACATATCACAAAACCTTCAATATAACATGGATTATTGTATCATAATAAATTAACTTCAAACAAGTGTAAAATCCATCAAAGTATGTTGACTTAGATGAAATCAAAACTATTTGATAGAAATATATCTTTATATTCTGAAATAATTTAAAATTCACATAATTATAAAATAAAAAATTTATTTTAAAAATATTATTACAAGCTTGTGAGGGAATCTTTGAAGGTGTTATAATAATAGAAAATATCTACA
The DNA here is from genome assembly GCA_963277665.1 of Viscum album. Lineage (NCBI taxonomy): Eukaryota > Viridiplantae > Streptophyta > Magnoliopsida > Santalales > Viscaceae > Viscum > Viscum album. Next base: position 755,291,391 of record OY728148.1, on the reverse strand, counting down.
CCCACTGTATAAGTTAAAAAAACATTCTTACCTTAATTTGTCCAAAAGGTCATAAAGTACATTGTTTGGAAAATGACAGAAAGATTATTTTAAAACCATTTTATATAAATTAAAAAAAGGGTATAAATGAATTTAACCCATAGTCTATTAATTATTAAAAATGTTTTGAAATACATTTTTAAGAAACACAGATGTGGATAACAAAGAGTTCCTAGTAGATACTCACGTATAAACAACCTCAGATAATTAAGAGATTGTGAAATTAACCCTTACCTTCTACTTTTCCTTGATCGAGGGTACGTTAAAATCCTGTATAATAGTTAATTTTTTTTAATTCATACAGGAACCACATACATAAATATTATATCATATATGATCTTCTAATATTTATTTGTTAATAATATTTCAGTAGTATAATTATTTCGGGTGTTAACTGATTTGTTTCCCTTTATATGTTTTGTTAAGTAAGTCATGTTTTATATGGATAGTATGTATTTTATTCATATCTATAATTATATTAAGTTCTTAAACATTATTTTTTATCATAAAATGAAAATTATTCTTGAATGGTTATGATGGGGAATGAATCTCATCATGTTCGTGGAGACAATAATCCTACATACGCACGAGCGACAATATCATTCTATAGATGGTGAAATCATATGTAATTGGATGGTATATCATATATAAAGAATCATTAACATGTTAAATTTATTATTTTCATAAATTATACTCATTATTATATCCATCCAAATAATAAAGTGTTGAATAACATACAACACCATGACATTGAGACGGTAAGTCGTACGTACACACGTATGGTGACTTGTCATTCATAGGGTGGATAAATAATTAATATTTTTGTACCATATTTATAATAACATAAAATTATTTATATTTATTGGAGTTATTATTTTGGTATTGAAACAACAAAGAAAGAGGGAGTGGAAGAACAAAATAACTTTGAAATAGGTGGTTAAATTATTACCTCTTCTTATGGTGTTTTATTTTGAGTTGATCAAAATGGGTCCTTAGGTTGGATTTATGATCAAAGTAAGGCCTATAGGTAGAATTAAGGATAGTTGTAATTACATTTGAGCAGTGTTTGGCCGATCCAAATGGCTTTGGTGGTGTGATTTAGAGAGAAGGGGAAGTACCCCTTTATAAGAGAGGTGCATGTCACTTTAGGAAAAGATTGAAATATTATTTTATTATACATTAAAATTTGGTTTATAATGGCTCAAAAATGATTTATTTCAAAGATAAGGTTGGTATGGGTCTAAAACCTCTCAACCAATAGGTTTTAGACAGGTTTAGGTCACCATATTAACCTTATCTTTTTTATTTAACTCTTAGTTAAATAGTTTAACTTTTACCATGTTTTCTTGTATTATTATAATAAATGATTAATAAACTTACTATAAAAATCGAATAGAACCCAAAATGGTTAATTATTGATATATGTAACCTTATCTAAGTCGTTTGGAATAACCTTATATTTTTAAGAATATTATATCAATTAATAATATAGTATTTGTTTTAAAAACTCATTTATGTCAATTTTGTCACTATTTGGTATTTTGTTTTTGTGGATGAAATAAAAACTTTATCACTTTGAAAGAAATTTATTTAATAAACCCTAACATGTCATATTAACCTGTAAAATTATTGGAATTCATCAGAAGTCCCAATTTACATTTATTTTGGATATTTATAATATCAATTATTTTAATATTTCATTAATAAGGTAATTACTGCATCATCATTGTGTCATAAATAAATTTAATTATTTAATTTCTAAAAATTATAAATAAAATACCATTATGTATGAAATTTTATTTATATTTTAATTAATATTTATAGTTTAATTTATCTTATATATAAACCTATTCTAATAATGGTTTAGTTATTAAACATTGAATTTAACACTTTTAAATATTCTTTAAATAAAATAATAATAAATGTCCTCATATAATCCAAGTGTAACAAAAGGATCATATTTTATTTCTAAGATTGATTTTGGTTGAAATAAACTTATCCAATATAATTAGGACATGTGTTGGGGTAATTATAATATTATTTTTTACCTTTAGTTTCCATATTTACTTTTAATAGTGGTAAATAAAAGTCAAAAGTTACTATTCACCAAAAATTATTATCATCTTAACACATTTTACTTACTGATGTCAACCATGTCTCTCGGATTTTTGAATTTGAATTCACAGAAATGGTAAAATTACATGTTATGCAAATTTCCAAATGTGCCTAGAAGGTGGCTAAAAGACGATAAAAAGTTCAATAAAATTATATATATATAATATTATTATAAAATGATTCCAATGAATTAAATTGAACATATATAGGTATTATGTATCTATTTTTACCTAATATAAATTTAAATAAAATAACTAATTATTTAAATAAAAAGTTGTCTTTAAACAATAACACATCGTTTTTCACTATTTATCAAAAATTGAGAGTTTTCAGAAAAATACCAAAAATTCACCCTAAGATAATTTTGATATTCCAAATCCAAAAATGAATTTAATTTTGAAAAATAAAATTTATAAAATTTTAAAAATTGGGTATTACTATTCATAACGGCTAGTTTGATTGGTCATGGTGTGCTAGAACTTGAAGTTGCGTACAACGCAAGTTATTGTATTATTCAAAGAGAAACGTATCATGGAAGCTTGGAGGGTTACTTAGTTGAGAAATCATTTGAGAAAAAATTGTTGATATTCCTCCCTTAATGATTTCCATTTCCATCTTCTGCAAATCTAAGAAGATTGGATCCTTTTAAATTCTCATCATTGATAAACATGCATGATCCTTTCTATTTAGAGCATCTGTCACCTTGTTTTCCTTACCGAGATGGTAATGGATTGATTAGTCATAATCCTTGATGATCTCTATCCATCTTCATTGGCACATATTAAGCTCTTTTTGTCTGAATATATATTTGAGGCTCTTGTGATCAGTATATATCTCATACTTCTCCCCATATAGATAATGCCACCAGATTTTCAACGCAAATATCACTGCTTCCAACTCCAAATTATGTGTGAGATAGTTTTGATCATGAATTTTCAGCCGACTTGAGGCATAGGCTACCACTTTATCATTTTGTATTAGCACCCTGCCTAAACCCCTCTTTGAAGCATCACTATACACCACAAAGATTTCTCCACTTATTGGGAGTGTGAGTACTGGTGAATTGATAAGCCTCCTTTTCTACTCCTTGAAGATCTCTTCGTATTCATCACTCTAAGAAAAATTTACTCCCTTTTGAGTTATCTAGGTAAGAGGTTTGTAAAATTGTGAGAAATTACTCACAAATCAGCAATAATATCCATCTAACCCCAGGAAGATACAAATATCCGTTACCGACGTTGGCCTCAACCATCCCTCAATTACATCTATCATGGAGGGATCCACATATATCCCATTTCTTTTGATGATATATCCCAAGAATGATACCTCCTTCAACCAAAACTCACACTTTATGTACATCACATTAAGCTTCTCCTTTCTCAAGGTCTCTCGTAAAGTGCTTAGATTCTCCTCAGGCTCATCCTTGGTTTTGGAGTATATAAGAATATAGTCTATAAATACTACCACAAATTTGTCAAGGTAATATCTAAAGAATCTATTGATCAAATCCATGAAGATTTCTAGAGCATTGGTGAGTCTGAAATGCATTAATATGAATTCATAATGCCCGTACCTTGTACGAAAAGTAGTCTTGGGGATATCCTCCTTCTTCACCATTACTTGGTAATATCCTAACTGTAGATCCACCTTGGAGAAGTATTGTGCTTAATGTAGATTATTGAAAAAGTCATAAATTATAGGGAGAGGATACTTGTTCTTTATCATGATTTGGTTGAGATCATGATAATCCATGCCAAGGCGCATGACCCATTCTTCTTCTTGATGAAGAGTACTGGAGAACCCCATAGAGAAGCACTTGGGCATATAAACCCTTTATCCAGATTATCCTGAAGTTGTTTCTTTAGATCACCAATCTCCACAAAATCTATTCTATATGGATTCATGTATATTGGAAATGCCCCATGTATAAGGTCAATTGAGAATTCAACATCTCTTCTAGGAGGAAGACCAGCCAATTCATCAGGAAACACTTCAATGAATTCCCTCACAATAGGCATGTCTTGAAGGATGGTTTCTTCCTTAGACTTAATCATCTGAGCTATATATGTGTGCTCATAGGGTAGTAATTTCCAAGCTTGAGATTATGGTGCTAAAGAAGATTCACCTTCCTCCTTGCACTTTTATAGAATCGGGGGTTGATTCTCCATATGGAGATTGATTTCCCTCTCACAAAAATTTATGTTGGATATATATATGGAAGACCAATCCATGCTGGTAATTGCATCAAATTACACCAAAGGGAGTATGGCAAGGTACGCTGGGAAGTTCAATCCAAAAATTATAATAGGGGAGGAGTTATATTCACGGGTTGTAATGATTTCCCCATTTATCGTACTCATTGAAATCTTTACATCCATGATTTTTGGGTGGTGTTGGGATTGTTATACTAAACATTCAGGTTATAAAATAATGCATAGAACCAGAACCAAAAAGTACATTCGATATTATTGAATGAATAACTAGTGTACCTATCACCACTTCATTTTTGGGGTTCACTTCAGTGGTAGTGATAGGAAAAGCTCTCCCTTTCTACCTTGGAGGTTTTTGGTTGCCTCTAAAAACCCTTTTCTTAGGGAACTGGTTTGCAAGGTGCCCTGGTTCTTTGTAGTTGAAGTAATGAACAACATGTTTAGGGTCGAACAAAGTGTTCCTCTATTCTATTGAAGCCACATGTTTCTCTTGTAGGTAGTTAACGACTAGGTTCCCTTCTCTTCCACACCTAAAGCATTTCCTCACCCCCTTTAGGCAATTCAAGGGTGCTTCTTTCTGCACCTTTGGAAAGTAGGTTACTATATCTTCTTAGCACCATTGGATTTATAAATCGGACCACCAGAATTGAATTCAACCTTACTCTTATTATCCCCATGATACCCCTCATATTCTTCAATCTCCATTTCAACTTTGAGGTCACATAGAACAATTTCCTCATATCTATCAAAGTCACGGATCTCCAGGGCTTTTTGTAGACTAGGTTTTAGCCCAATAAAGAAGAAGTCGACCTTCCATTTAGGGGTAACGAAAAATACGGAGCCATATCATGAAATACTTGGTAAATTTTCCTCATATTCTCCTATGTATTCATCATCTTTTTTCTCTAGGTAAAGTAATTCCCTTTCCATCTTAAGTCAGAGGGTGCGCAGAAAATATTTATTGATTTTTTTCCAGAATCCTTCCATTCCAATGCCTTGATCTCCTCCCCAGGCTTTGTATTTTTTATCAATGTCTACCATTGATCAACTTCACCCTCCATATGATAAGCAACTAGAATAACCTTCTCTTGTTTAGAACATTGAATGATGTAGAAGATCTTTTCAATAGAGTTGATCCATTGTTCGATAACTAAGGGATCAGATGATCCATTAAAAGTATGAGGCCTTTGTCTCATGAAGCTCTCGATTGTGACCTATTATTTATGGGGGGGGGTGACCTTTACTCTTAACCCATGTTTCAATTCAAATATTGAGTTAACTTAGAGAGTATCATGGAAATGTTTGTGATTCTTGATCCCATAGGATTGGGCATCTCATTAGAACAGTCATCACATTGATCTTTACATCATTTGTTAGCCCATGTCCTCCTATTATTGGCCATTGGATGGAATAAAAGGAAAGTTATGGGTGACACATAAAGGGTAATCTAATGAAAAAAATGGATGAATTATAAATAAATTTTATTTCGTTAACTTATGAATCTATTGGATTTAATCTATGTTATCTATGATATACATCCCAACATTTATTCTTTAGGGAATTTTTTTTATTCTATTAACAATGGTTCATAATATGATTGTGAATTTACCAAAGCATATACCTCGGGAGTGTCATAACCAATAGTGTATAAAGGCCCATTGTCGTGTACCAGGATACCCTAGGTCAAGCCCGAAACCCCTTGTTGGAGTTTTCACTCTTAGGTACATCTGTGCCAAAGCCGCCTCTACCTGCTCACATCCAAGCAGGGATGTATTTTCTTGATAAACCACTTACTCAATAATCAAAAAAATTTAGGTATATTATTATTTTTATACTTATTCTTATCCCAAAATATTTTAGTAGGGTTTCCTAATCCTAATCCCCAAAATAACTAAACATATCCTTTAATACCAACTATAACAACCCTTATTTTTATTACACACTTAAACATGATTTATTACATAAAAACTTCACTTGATAAAACATAGAAGATCACAGGGTCTAGTATATTTTGGGATTAGAAACATTACATAATGACTAAAAATGTGAAACACAACATCTTTTTTGAAAACTTCCTTTACATGACCACCACATTCCCTCGTACTTAGCATTGCATGGGATAAATTGAGGATATGAATAAGAAAAGGGTGAGCTATAAAGCCCAGAAAGGGAGAAAAAAATTAATAACATAAATAATACAATAAATTTTAGGCAATAGGAATATCAATGGATCATAAAAGAAACATGATCATAAATGCATGATAGAACATGATTATCATAACATGGAAATATGGCAACAACACTTAACACGGTATTAGCATGAGCCAAGGCTCATTGCACATGGAGCATGAGTAAACCCTCAATGAACTTAAATTATCATTATTGGACCCTAATTTAGATTGAAGTATCAATATACTAATCTTTACCCAATTCATTGGAGTGATATCAGGGCTCACCCTTCTTAAACATTTCATTTCATGCATAAGTGTGGCACATGGATTATACAAAACAGAATCATTCAACATCATCATTTATTACATGATAAAAGAATGTGGAATAAATGAATTAAACTCTTTAAACAATAACTATATTTTCATAAAGCTGAATACCCTAGATAGATAAATGGGCGTGGTATTCACTACACAATGGATTTGGCTTGGAAAATCGCAGTGCAATTTCGGCAGTATAACGACGCGACATAAAAATTGATAAAAATGGTTGATGAGAGAGAAATGGGTGTCTCATAATATTTAAATGAAATTGATAATAATGGGTCATATATATACATGTCACAAAATAAGTAATGGAATTTATACTCATAAAACAAAAGAATTTCTTGAATGTAAATGATGAGAGATAAATTCCTTACGGATTTTCAGCATGGTAATAGGTATACATGGAAGTCATTAATGAGAGAAAAAGGGGTATCTCATCATTAAAAAATAAAAAGTGAAGTATGGGGGAGGTTATAAATCATACCCCAACATTTTTAATTTAAATTAAAAGGGTATAACAATATTAAGAAACTTGGACAAAAATGAGAAAGGAAGGAATCCCTTACTTGGCAGTGTGATTACAAAGGCTAGGGAGGGGATTGAGAGAAGATTATTGATAGCTTGGGGAACCTTTGGAGGATTATAGAGAGATGATTTCAGGGGTTGGTAGATCTACAAATTCTTTTAGTGAAGAGTAAGTGGGAGCTTGGGTGGGTTTATATTGGAAAGGAGATGGAATTCTTTATTATTTAGGTATGGGTCACCACACATTAAACTAATCCAAAACAAAAACTAGACTATGGGTTTTCCCCTGATTTTTTGAAAATGGGAGTGTAAAATAATATTTTATAAGGTAAATGGACTAACTTCTTAAAATAATAAGGTTGCTTATGTGTAGGCGAGTCACACTCTCAAGGAAATCATTTTAAAAAGATAAAATGTTTTATAAGTCTTGGAGGGTCCACTAAGGCTTTGTAAAATAAATCCAAAAAAACTAAAATCACATTATTTTAATGTTAAAACATATATTGGCCTAAAATAAGGTTTATAGTATTTTATTACATCACTATTGGGTCATTATGATGTCATAAAACACAATATTTATTTAAACAGTATATAAATTTCACCCAAAAATTTGATTGTCTCAGAAAATTCTGAAAAATTCACCGTTAGAAAATTTCAACATCCCGATTAAAAAAATAATATTAATTTTATCTAATTAATTTTCTAAATATTTGAATTTTTACTTTTAAAATAAAAACCGACATTTATAAAAAATTCATGGGTTTTAATAAAAATGAATTTCAAAACTTCATAAAAATCACCACTGTATTCATAAAAACTATAAGATCATTTATATTTAATAAAAATTAATTTAGTAATAATATTTTATTAAAATAATATTTAAATAAAAAATCCATTAATTCATAAAAATATATTTCTTAATTGAATATTAACTAAAAATTATATTTTTGATTTAAAAACTATTTTCAAAGTAACAATAATTAAATGAATTTAAATTCTCTATAAAAATAATGTACATAATAATAGTTCTAGGGTATTGTTACATTACCCCTGATAAAACCTGAATAAGACCTATGTATAAGGTGCAAAATGGTGGCAGGCTCTTAGGGTGGGTCATATGACATCACTCAGGTGGTAATCTATACCAACTTCCACTTCTCACGCATGCGGTTCTGTTCGATCTTAACGTGTTAAAGCTCGACTTGGGATTGATCAAGAGAGAAGCCCAATAACACAACATCCTTTACAATCTCCGATAAATGGGCTTCGTACGGGGAAAGTATACTAGATGAGGCCATCACTTCCTTTTTCTGAGTAAATTGGATTTGTTAAAGCCCTATATTTATACTAATCATGTGATCACTATTTAATGACTATATTTGAAATGATCACAATTATTCACAGTATTTTAAAATTAAAAAATATAAAACCAAGTAAGTTCACATTTTATATAACCATTTTACATGGTAATAAATTTAATCGGATTAAAAGGAGTTCTTATTTATGAAAGTTTGGGTCATTACAACAGCGAGCTAGGGGAGTCAACAGAAGTGTTCTGAGTGATGTCATGTGTAATCCCAAAATTATTTTAAAGGTAGTGTGCCTAGTATAGAGTTACTATGTCTAAATTCTTGTACTCCAAAACTAGTGAAGATTACTTTACTTAGGTATGACTGACACCGTGTCGTCTTATATTCCTTGGACTAGCCCTTAGTGGTGAACCAAGTAAAACTATTATGTCATCTCTTTAAATGTGATTATTTGATAGGTTTAAAAAGTTCAAACCAACATGGTAACAAGATCCATATCTTTAATAATAAAAATTTTACACCCTGATTCACCCCTCCCCTATCAAGGTGTTTTGGGGTCCTTTAGGGAGATCATATGAATTGATACTTATTCTCATGAAGTTAACACTCAGTGATATCGAGTAGATGAGTCATGTGGACTGGACCAACAATATGAACACTACACATTTCGATTATCATTGGATATTACTATCTATAGAAATTTTTATTGATCTCTTGAGTTGATATCATTATCAATGTGTTCCATTTTATCTCATACTATGATGGAAGATGATAACCTTGAAATTTATGTTGTGGAGAGGTAGCTTACATTGGGTGTGTCATTGGTTGAATGGAATTGGTTAAAATACCATGATAGGATTTGTAACTTTTGAGTTGAGGAAGAAATATCTCTGGACCAGTTGATTAGGATGGTAGAACCTTTATTAAATCCATGAATATAGTGATTAAATGTAAGTTTTTCTAGTAAGATCAATGAATAAATAAATCAACGAAAGAATATTTCACATAGTGTGTATTATACTTTATAAGATATCAAGAGACAAATAGATTATATTATAAAGAACATGTTCAAAGAAGATCATCATAGCTATGGAATTCCTTATCTCCTTAGAGGAAATGATGGGTTTCTAGACTCTACTCCTGGACTGGGAGTGGGACTCACTACTATCGAGATAAGGGCCAATATAAAAACACACTAAGTGCATCCACAAGTTCCAACTATTAAAAATAATAGGAGTTTATGATGATGTGGGACCCACATATAGAGTTCATTGGATATTTGAGTATGATTAATCATAAGTAAAATAATTAAATTAAATTATTTTAGTTTATAATATTAATGATTGAATTTATTTATCATGGTATTCACAAGTTGTATCATTATTAAAGTAGATAAAATAAAATATAATTTTTAGAAAAAACATAACTCATTAAAGGTTCATTAAATTATTTGGGGTGATTATGGGATTGTTGGGAAAAAATACCTCAAGGTATCATTGAAGCATTTTTGAGGTGATTGTGTTTATTGACAAAGTGGACATCTGTATTGTGATTTTTGACAAAGAAAACCATGACATAAAAATTTGTTGAAAAAAGGGATTTAATGGTGGCATGTCGAGTTCAAGGGTTGTGGTTAACAATACATGTTTGATTCAAGAACGTCGAAAAAGGAATGGATGATCTGGAGGTGGTACAAAAAGAGCAGATACAAGGTGGAACCATTTTCCAATGTGCCAAAATTTTGGGCCTGAAAACAAACAAATGGAGAAAATTGGTTTTGGAAAAGGGACTTGCGTGCCATTGTCTTGAAGGAGAGGAATGTTGTGCGCCATATTTTTTTTAAAGATCAGAACATCAAAATATGGCAAAGGGATAAGGGGCGCCCAAGTTTTAGGGTTGGTCGCGCAAGTGACTTGTGTGGAAGAGACTTGTGTCTCGAAACTTGCGCGCTGAGAGGAGAGTTGCGCTCCATCGTGCATGGTGTCCAAATGCCTATAAATAGAGGTCGACCCCTCCTCATTCGGTAAGAGTTAAAAAATTAGAGAAAATCATAGCTCACATAGCACATGTGTGGTGGTCGCACAAGTGGTGGTGTGGTCGCGCAAGTGGAAGTTGCACGCCTGTTGACTGTTGCACGTCTATAGTGGTTTGGGTGAGAAAGGAAGGGAGTCGCCCAAATTTTGAGTTGAAGAAGGGGGTTTCATGAAAGTGGTTTGGTGACACTTGCATGGCATGTTTTGAAGAAGCGTGGTAGTTGGTGGTTGTGCACCAATATTGGTTTGGGCGTAAAAAGGTGTGAGTCGCGCAAGTTTGGAGTTGCAGAAGCTAGTGTCACGCAAGTGGTTGAGGTGAACTTGTGCGCCAGTTTTAAATTGCATGCCGAGACTTGCGCACCGGCTTGGAGAAGGGATCCAGGTATGGTTGAAGCACGATAGTGATTCAGGGCTACGTGAAAGTTGGAAGATTTCCCAATACCTTCGGTGCAAAGTGAGATTCATCTACGGGTGAAAGTTGGACTTCAATAGAGAATCTATATACAACTGAGTATGCATTCATTAGTGATAATAAAGAGACCTACAGGTCTATAAACTGTGAGTGGATCCTTTCCAGAGCAGTGAGAAAAGGAAGATGGAGAAGGTGATCCTCTCCACCGGTAGTGAGCTAGAGAGAGAGAAACAGGGAGTGACCCTTGGGAAAGTAGTGAGCTAACCCTAAACATTGTAAAGGCAGCGAGCCTGGGAATAGAAGTGATCTATCCCGAACATTGTAAACAGCAGTGTGATTTTAGTGGATTTGGTACTTCGGCACATCGCCAGTGTATGTTCCTTGTACGTAGCCCAGTGAGGGTGAACTAAGTAAAAATCACTGTGTCCTATGCATGCTTTACTTTCTATTTATACTTTGCTGCAGGAAAGAGAGAGAAGAGAGTCTTGCTTAATAGCGAGACAAGATCAATACAGGCAGTTTTTTTTCAATCTGTCATACCCTAATTCACCCCCCTCTAAGAGTATCTAACCTAGTATACCTAATAGGTATGAATTAATGGTTCATATTTTATCACATAACATGTTAAAGTGTTGCAAAGGAGTGATAAAATGTTAATGACATTTATGTCAAGTTTAATTATGTTATAAGTGTGAATAAGGGTCTAAAATGAAGATTATTACTTTCTAGGGACCAAATTGCAATTTTGGAAAGTATAACCTAGGTATAAAAACACATTTTTGCCTATTGAATAGTAATATACATCATTGGTATGAATTTAGATATTGGATCTCTCCTCTCCTATCCTCTCAATCTTAGAAAGATAAAATCCAAAGGAAGAATAAGGTCGGATTGATCTTGCTTTCTTGATCAAGTTTTCATTCTTCAATTGACTGAATAAACATCATAAAGCACTTATATTTCCTATGATAGCACCAAATAATCAAAGATAGATGATCTAGGAACTATATTTATCATGTGGGAGACATTTAGGATGCCTCGCTTCACATCTTTAAGACACAACATGCTAGTAGTGAGAGAATAAAATCATCGATTTGAAATAAACAAGGTTCCATTTATAGTTTCATTAATTTTTTTTCTTCATGATTAAATTTACCTATATGTTATCCTTTGAGAAATTAGGGAAATAAAATTTTTGGATTAAATTTTCTTAACATGAATCCAGAACAAATATTTAAAATACATATTTTTCTTGCTTCCACTGTTCCACTAGGTCCATTAGAACTAATAATTATTCTACTGTTGTCTACAATCCAAATTCTTGATTGAGATCCGTTAGAGGTATCTAAAATACTCCCTCATATATGGTGTATCCATGGGTTGAAAAAATAACCTAATGATTAGGATGGATCATCCTAACATCCATGGTATGCTAGTTCATCACTAGTAAAAGGATGAATAATGAAGAGAATTTTGACATGGTGATCAAAAATGGATTTTAAAAGAGTCTACATACCATTATCAATGGGTTTTCCTCCTTATATAGTCACTAGAGACACTATTGGGTGATGAAAACATTTACTCATGTGTTAAAAAATTTATGAGTAATGCTTTATTTTTTCATGAATCCATTGCATGAATGTATTGTTTTAACCTCCAAACGGTACATATCATGAAACATTAATAGTAAATAATTACCTATATAAAATATCACTCAAATTTTAACACTTGACATTCAGTATCCATATCAACCATAATTATATATTAATTTAAAATAATTATTTTTATCCATTATGCTTATCATGTTTAATTATACACATGCATATTTATCTAATTATATCTATCTATCATCATCATCATCATTATCATCAGCATCAATCTTATGATGATGATTACTAATATATAATATTTTTAATAATAACAATAATAATAAAAATAATTATTCCCTAGCATTATTGTGAGGGTGGTTTAGGTTTGAGGTGGTGAGGGGTAGGTCATGTGGTTGATCCCCTGTGTTCGTGTAGTTTTATTCTCTCATGTTGTGTGTGGAAGGGCCACTATAACCTTCATATTTATTATTTTTATTATTTAGATTAAATTTAAAATGGATTTTTTAAAATTTTAAATATAGAAGGATAACATGATACTTTGAAGGGAATATCGCATGTTACTATCTACTTCTTCTAGGATCATACTCTTTAAACCGTGCTGCGACCCCCATCTTCAGCCTCATTCACATCATCAGCCAACCCTTCTCAGTTTATTATCTCCCATATGGGAATCCACTAAACTTGAACCTCTCCATATATTTGAATTTTATTTTTTATAAAAATATTTAAAAATATTTTATTTTATGTTTTTTAAAGGGGATGCATTTTGGGAATCCTACAGCAGAAAGTGGGTAGGGATGGGATCACTTTATTAAGGGGGAACTTTTATCATTATTTAAAATGATAAATTGTGGAGAGAATAATCCAACACGGGATGATGAACCACAATTTTTATGTGCACACACATGTGTATATATAAAAAGACAATGTGGAACTTACATAATGTAATTTACACTATCCACATCATATTTTTGAAATTTTCTTGGAAGTGACTTTATTTTTACCAATAGATCAGTGGGTCATATCAGTTTGGGCTAGTAAAAAACGGGTATGCCCAGTGGGTTGACCAAATTCACTGAAAATGTATGATATATACCATCAATAAGATCAAGAACAATATAATAGAATTATATATATTCACCAGTTGTTGTGATATGGGGAACTTAATTGTTTTTTTGATATTTGATGGATGCGATTGATTCTATAAAATACATTTCGTTTTTGAAGGGGCATCTACCCAATTACAAGGGATATGATTCCTTATCTAAATGGGTGCTTTCATTCATATAAATTTGAGTCCCCATTATATGGAAAACTCAATGAATTTAATAAAAATTAACTTCAATCAAATCCCAAGTACTCAAACCCCTTTTATTTTGAGATCCATCAAAAAGTTTTCAAAAATAATCAAAATAATTTGTATTTATGTGAAATAAAAAACTATAAAATACTCTATTGAGTATAATGATTCTCCAAGGGACACTCTCCACTCAGTACTAGAGTAGATTAATGAAACACCATTATATCATAAATAAGATTCACCCATTAAGCTATCAGTTGGGGGGATACATATAAAGAGAGAGGTTACACAACATGTCTTAGTGTAATCCATATACTATCATCCAAGAAAAATTTGTTCTATACCTAACTCAATATCCCCAGTAACTTTAGAGTAGATTATGCTAACATGAATATAGAAATTCTAAATAATGTGATGAAAGTGTATTAATCCAATAATAATAATTTCAAGAGGTGGAAAAAGAGAATTCATTTTCTACATGTGATTCTCAAATTGGTGTATGTGATCTCAATTCCAAATCTCACCACATATGAAGATGAGAGGCTTCATGTTTTCCATACAAGGAAAAAATTGGAGAATGATGATCTTAGGTGTTGAGTACACATACTCAATACATTATTTGATGCCCTCTTCGACACATATCAACATATTCCAACTTTAAAGGAGATACGAGACAATTTGGAAGAAAAGTATGTCACTAAGGATTCCAAAAAGAAATAAATTCCTAGTATGTAAGTTTATTTTATGAAAATGGTAAATAATAGATATAAGGTATAAAAATACTATAGAATACAATTCATCTTCCAAAACCTAAAGCGAAAGAAGATAAAAATGTATAATTCCTTCATTTTCACATCCGTTATCCATAAACTTCCTCTTCTTGGAAGAATTTTACAAATTATTTAAAACAAAAAATAAAGATATTTACCATGATGAGTTATTTATTAACTTACATATTGAATAAGAATATAAAATTCATGAGGATTTAAATGAACTTATGGATGATAAATCCATGGTTGTCATGGTGGAGGGATTGGGTCCATCTAGGTCCCCAAATAGGAAAAAATTTACAAACCATCCTTTATAATTAAATGTTAAATTCAAGAAGATGAAAGGAAAAAAATAAGTATGTGGCATGTTGGGAAACTTCAAACAAAACTATCGTCTCCTTAAGAATAAATATATAAAAAAAACCTAAATATAACCTTATAGAAATTATCTTTGAAACTAATGTGCTTGAGGATAAATATTCTTATTAGATTGATTCTAGAGGTACATGACATGTGTGAAACAAAAAAATATATCTATAAGAGGATTTAATTAATCAAATATGGGGAATCACTCCACATGGGTAAATTTTATATCACATATTTAAATGGTAATAATTTTTTTGATCTTGATTTTACATTAGGAATGACCCTCACCTTAAATTATTTCTTGTATGTGCCCGAAGTACATAAAAACTTAGTCTTTCTGGGATTGTTAAACAAGCATGTGTTTAAGATTTTATTTGAGTAGATAAATTTGTTTTTTCCAATGGTGGGATCATTTTTGTAAGGGGTTAATTATAAAATTAATTATTCAAATTAAATAAAATTGTTGTTTCTTTATACTTACTAGAGTATTCTCATTTATGTTATAATCATTTATGTCTTATAATTATAAGAAAATTACTAACAAGTAAAAGATGTAATTATTACATAATATAGGTAAAAATGATCATAAATATGTGACTTTCATTAAAACTAAAGTAATTGGGTAAAAATTTCCAACTATAGAAAGGAAAAGTAATTTTTTATAATTAATATATAGTGATGAATATTATTTTCAAGATACACCCACCATTGGTAATAAAAAGAGCTTTGTAACTTTTATTGATGATTATTTTATATTTTTTCAATTTTATTGTCTACATTATAAATATGAAGTTGTAGATAAATTTAGTATCTTTAAAAATATTGTTGAAAAATAATGTGGTTTTATAATTAAAATCCTAAAATCTAACAGAGAAAGAGAATGTTATATTTCTTATTTGTTTGAATCCCTAGGGTTCTTTCATAAAGTGACATATCCCTATACACCTCAGTAAAATTATATATCCAAGATAGAGAATATAAAATTAATGAAAATGGTTAATTATATGATATTTATCTTAGGTCACTCAAGAAGATTTTGGAGAGAAACATTATTAATTATGAGTCATATTATAAATAAGGGTTCTATAAAAGGGAAGTCTATGACTCAATATAAATTTGGGAAGTATAAAAAATCAATCCTAAATTATTTAATGGTTTAAGGTTTTCATTAAATTATTTGAGTATAGTGGCGTAGGATCCTTAGACATGGATATTATATATTTTAGATAAATATTCATTAAATTAAACAAAAACAGGCCTGAAGACCATAATAGTATATTGCATTTTGAAACATAGAACACAATCTTATAATTTGGTGAGATATATTCAATGTTTCCCACAAATATCTTTCAATATAGTATTTGTCACGACCCGTCCTAGTGGGGCCCGCACCGTGACTCCCCAAACCCGCCTCCAATAGGCCAGGGGCTGGTGACTAGCACCGAGTAGGCATATCACTAAAATGGGAGGCATTTCCTAAGTACCTGTACACATGTACTCATCTCCAAGCCCACAAATTCTGAACTGTAAAACACTAAGGAACAAAAATTCATGCATACAACTAAACCCAACCAACAGAGTACGACGAAAGTTAGAGTACAATAAAAGTAAACTGGGCCAAAAAAATACAATCCCACTAAAAAGAAAACAAACAAGAGTCTGAAAACTGCAAAGTCCAACCTATAAGCACAAAGGAATTGGGACTGCTGCTCGTAGCCGTAGGAATGCCTCGGCCTGTAGGGAACTCAGAAGGCTCGATCCTGTGCTGGTCCGCCCTGGACTCTGTCAAAAGGATAATCGTCTGCAGAAGACACCAGACGTGCGGGAAAAGCCCGTGCAAGGGTGAGTATAACAAAACTCAGTAGAGGACCCCAAAAACCACAAAGCAGTACACAATGTAAAGGTACAGTCAGGTATGCACAGTATATGTATGAAAAACATATAGAACAAACCAGATATACTCAAAACCCAAACCTGTGGTCTAGAGACAAGTCACACAACCACATACCCCCATAAGGGATTCTATTCGAAGATTCTATGATGCACTCGTTCTGGGAGAACACACTCCATGAGTCTTATAGCTCTGATGACGTTAGTCCGGGAAGTACTGTTCATCGGGAACCATCACGAGAGATAGCTACACTCATTACGGGAAACACACTCCTGAGTGGAAAGGTTACAATAGATAGAAGCACTCATTATGGGAGACACACTCCTGAGTGTGAAAGATCATGATACACAGATGAGGATCACTGCCAGGGCCATGGCGAATACCGCGACTCATCCGGATTCACCAATTATGTGATACACAAGATAGGTAGAGGATCAAAGCCCGGTAAGTTTGGTCACATCGATGCCTGACTCTACCTAGGGTCAAGAATGGATAGAGGATCTCGATTCGGGCCTCTCAGATGGATTCCTGACTCTATCACAGAAAGTCCTGCTGAAGGGATCATGCTCCTGAGCGGGAAATGATGCCTGAACTTCAGGGGAACGCAAAGAAAAGGCACTAAACCAAACAAAATATGTCCAAGAAATGGTGAATGAAAGGACCATGTTGTTTTCCTAAAAGTACACGGCATGTAGAAAATATACACGCCATGTTGTCTGACCCTGGGTACTGCCCACGTACGACGACCCATGTCTTAGGCTAGTCATGTAGGAAAAACTAAGTACACGGCGTGTATTACGGTGTACACACCGTGTCTGGGTAACTGGGGTTGGCTCCGTGTACTCTGGCCATGTGCCCGTACACGATCATCAACCCGTGTACACCAACCCGTGTAATCGCCACACGGGGTGACCCACGTTACTGGACTTTCTTGGCCGTGTGGTGGAGTACACGGTTGTGTACTCCATCTCATGTCTGCGTATCCCTAAGATACACGCTGAGTCCCGCGTAGCTGCTTCTGCCAAGTTGTACACTTCGTGTCTCCAAAAACTGTGTGGATCATCCCGTGTTCGTGTACTACCCAAAGTACACATTGAGCTTCGGGGAAGGTCTAACATGTCATGTGACTACGGTCACACGCCGTGTGATTCTTCTCTAACCCCGAAACCCTAGCTGCTGTTGCTAGTACTACACAGCGTGTTCTTCGTAATTACATGCCGTGTATTATAGACATTTCTAGAAACAACGCTCTTCACCGGCGCGCCTCCTGTGCTGCTCCGATCGTTGATTCAGCCGTCCGATCGCCATAAAACCTTCAGGTTTTTGGTCATCCCGATGCCACGAAGCCGCTTCCGTCGTTTTCGGTCCTCCGATCGGCTCCGAAAACGCGTTCTGATCTTCCCGCATGAAGAACGCTCAAAGAACGCTCTATCTGCTCTGGTCCGATTCATCGTCTTCCATTGTCGTCGCACCTCCAAAAAGCCGTTGCGGTGTCGAACCTTTGATTTGGGATCATTGTGTCGCAGAATGGATGCGGAACGATCCATTGTTCATCACCCCGCGAAGAACACTAAGAACGCGTGAGGAAAGAAGGGGGAAGAAATCTAGAAAGACAAATTGAGGAACGAACCTCCACCGTCATTCGTCATGGCGTTGATCTTCTCCCATTAATAGGTTTAAATGGAGCAAGAATCAACAACAACATAAAGCATGGATCAATTCCCCATAATCTTCCCAAAGAAAAATCCCTCCTGTAAGAACGTACGAATCTGCAGATCAACTTGTTTGTGGTTGATCTGTGTTTTTCATTTAAACTCAAATACGGGGAAAAGAAATTGAAATAAAAACCCCTACCTTTCGGAAGGATCGATCACTGACGGAGGCTCCAAACTGCTGTTTTCATCGAGATCCTTCAACGTTGTTGGCAAATCGATTCGCAGCCTCGATCCGTTGTCATTCGTCATCGAGGGTTTGCTCCAACGCCGTGCGGATTCTGCAGAGGTTCCTCTCATGTTGCCAATGATCAACAATTTCTTAACCCATTAAAAAGGGAAACATGTTGGTATTTAATTACGTGGCGGTATTAATGAGTCCAACTTGTCATTAATGGGAAGTCATGACACGTCATTAATTTAGGAAACATCTGTGCCATTTACCACACTGCAACAGATGATTCCTTAAAAGATATAAAATAAACTTGTGAATTTATTTTATTTCATTTTAATTTAAAACATACGAAAAAATTAACTTTTTCCCTCAACCCATGCCGGTCAAGTTTATGCTCATTATTAGGTAAATTCGTCGTCTCGGACGCAACAGTGCGCTCATATTTTTAATCCGGGCATTCGTTTGGAAACTGCCACAACCGCTCACAAGCGCCGATCTTAAAAAAAGTTTAAACCACCATTCCGGACTTAATGGACCTCGGAATGATGTACTGTCTTCACACCCGATGTCGAAATAATTCCATATAATATTTAAAAATAATAACAGAAAAATCAAAGACATTATATTCTCCCCACCTTGGGGCTTTACGTCCCCAAAAAGCCAAAACAAAGGCTACTCAAAAGGATGAGGGCACTGGGCACAAATCTAGGCCTCCCGCTCCCACGTGCTCTCTTGAAGATTACCATGTTTCCACCAGATGCGCACCAAGGGAATTGATCGCCCACGAATGAGCCTCTCCTGCCAATCCTCGATCTCCACTAGGTACTCAGTAAAGGTCACTCCATCCTCGATGTCCAGCTCGCCCCATTCGATGACATGCGATGGGTCATGTACGTACCTCCTCAACTGCGACACGTGGAATAAATCATATACCCAATGCAACTGTGGCGGTAGAGATAGGCGGTACGCCACCTTTCCAACTCTGCACAGAATCTGGAAAGGTCCGATGAAACTCAGAGATAGCTTTCCGCCTCGGCCAAATCTCTGCAACCCTCGTCGAGGTGAGACCCGAAGAAATATGTGGTATCCCTCTTCGAACTCTAGAGGTCTCCATCGCCTATCATCATAAGACTTTTTCCAGCTCTGTGCAGTCTTCATCTGCTCTCGAATGACCTGAAACTTCTATGTGGTAGCTCGCTCTAACTCTGGACCCATGAGTGCTGACTCTCTGGGGTCGATCTAACAAAGCGGTGACCGATAGGGTCTCCCGTACAAAGCGTCGAACGGTGCCATACCAATGGTGGAGTGGTAGCTGTTGTTGTATGAAAACTCCACCAGTGGTAGGTGGTCCTCCCAACTATTACCAAAGTCCAAGATACAGGCTCGCAACATGTCCTCCAGAACCTGTATGGTCCTTTCCATCTGACCATCCATCTGGGGATGAAACGCTGTTCTCAAGCGTAGCTGAGTCCCAAAAGCCTCCTAAAATCCCTTCCATAACTGGAATGTGAAGTGAGCGTCTCAATATGAGACTATAGTCGAGGGAACTCCATGAAGACAAACTATCTCCTGCACGTAGAGACGTCCCAATCTCTCTATGGAACTCTGCTCCCTGATAGCTAAGAAGTGGGCCGACTTGGTGAGTCGGTCAACAATCACCCAGATGGAATCATGCCCCTTGGACGTACTTGGTAAGCCTGTCATGAAGTCCATCAATATTCCATCCCACTTACACTCTAAGACTTATAGGGGGTGAGCTAATCCCACTGGAACCTAGTGCTCAGCCTTCACCTGCTGGCATGTGAGGCATCGAGAAACGAGCTCTGCTACTGCCTTCTTCATGCCTCACCACCAGAATTGTCATCAAAGATCCTGGTACATCTTTGACACTCCAGGATGTATCGCCAAAGGGGATGTATGAAAATCCCTCAAGACCTCCTCTTAAAATTCCACTGGTACAACAGTGCATCCTCTGAAAATAAGTACGTACTCCCCACCTTGTGAATATCCATCAGGAGCATGTCCTGTGGATAACTGAGCACGTAAAGCCACACAGTCGACATACCCAAGCTCTGCCTCCCTAAATCACTATAAGAGTGAAGGGGTGACAACCATCGACTGTAGGTAAGTTGTATCCTCTCCATTCACGAAGGATAACTGTAACGTGACTAACTGCTATGTCGCCTCACTCAACAGCTGTGAGATCCACTTTCTGCTAAGGTAATACGCCACCTTGTTCCCCTTTCCAGGAGTATAGATGATCTCAAAATCATAGTACTGGAGGAACTCTAGCCAAAACCTCTACCTCAGATTCAGATCCTTCTATGAGAAGATGTACTTGAGGCTCTTGTGGTTAGATTAGACAATGAACCGCTCACACATAAGGTAGTGTCGCCACATCTTCAATGCGAAGACTACTGTTGCTAACTCGAGATCATGGGTCGCATAGTTATGCTCATTTGGCCTAAGCTGGCGCGAACCATAAGAAATCACTGCATGCAGCGGCATCAGGACACAGCCGAGCCCGGTCCCTGATGCGTCGCAGAAAAATATGTACTCGACACCCTCCTCCGGCAATCTCAAGACTAGGGTGCTCGACAAACTCTGCCTCAACTTCTCAAAAGCCTGCTAGCACTTCTCCATCCACATGAAGGGTTTCCCCTTCCTGGTCAAGGCCATAATTGGTGCTGATATCCAGGAGAAATCAGGAATGAATCTATGGTAATATCCTGCCAACCCAAGGGAGCTCTGCACCTCCGTTATGCTCCGAGGTGTCTCCCATGCTAACACAGCCTCCACCTTGGCTGGGTCCAAAACTACTCCATCTGCTGAGATGACATGTCCCATAAAGTGGACCTCTTGAATCCATAACTGACACTTCGAGAGCTTCCTATAAATATGGTTCTCCTGGAGTACGTCCAGAAGCATCCGCATGTGTCTCGCGTGCTCCTCCTATGACATCGAGTACACAAGGATGTTGTCGATGAAGACCACTACAAACCGGTCCAAGTAAGACTGGGAGATCCAGTTCATCAGCCCCATGAACACTGTGGGGGCGTTCGTCATGTCAAAAGGCATCACCAAGTACTCATAGTGACCGTAGGGACATCTGAAAGCTATCTTCGGTATATCCGAATCCCGCACTCGTAGCTGGTGATAGCCTGATCGAAGGTGAACCTTCATGAACCACTGTGCCCCTCTTAGATGATCGAAGAGGTCATTAATTCTTGGCAGTGGATGCTTGTTCTTCACCATCACCTGGTTTAGGTGCCGGTAATCCACGCACAGTCTCAGACTCCCGTCGGCCTTCTTGGAAAACAAGACCAGGGCCACCCAGGGTGAAACGCTGGGTCTCACGAAACCCTTGCTCTACAAATCCTCCAACTACACCCTCAGCTCGCGAATCTCTGTGGGAGCCATCCGATATGCCAACGAGGAAATTGGTGTCATCCAGGGGTGTAAGTCGATGCAGAATTCAATTTCTCAATGGGAGGTAATCCTGGAACATCTTTGGGAAAGACATCCTCATACTCCGCCACCACTGCTGGGAACTGAGAGCTCACAACATCTACTGCTCCGAGGGTAAGGCTGGCCAACTCATGAGTGATCGGCTGCACCCTCCTATGCATGAGCCCATTCTGTGCTGCCTGGGTTTCCCTTTCTCCGAAAAAGGAAAACCTCGTTCCATCACGGCGGACACACCGCACCCTTCGCCTAAAATAGTCAATCTCGGCATGGACTAAAGATAACCAATCCATGCTGATAATGACGTCGTAAGGCCTCGACGCTACCACCAAGAGGTTAAAATTGAAACTCTTGCCTCCAAGGGTAAGATCACACTATTTTCAAAGGTGCGTGATCATCAAGTCTCCTCCCGTAGGTGTCTCCAAGCGTAAGGATCGAGTCAATGGTTCTACCAGAATCTCGAGGTTTTGTACAGGACATGTGGCTATAAGGGAATGAATGGCACCTGTGTCTATGAGTATGGCAGCTAAGGTGGAAAAGACACAGATCGTACCTCAAATCATCCCTCAAGCCCCTGAGTTGTATGCCTCGACCGCATGCAGTTGTCCTCGCCCTTGTCCGCAGCTCCCTGAGCCTGGTGCGGACCTCCTGGGGGTGGTGGTGGAAGTAATTCGAAGCGTCTGCCACCACCTGCAGCTCTCTCTAATCATCTTCCACGTCCTCCGCCTAGCGGGTTTGCCTGATTTGTTCTCTACATCTACCTCGGTGGTCCATCCACCGCTTCCCTATCAGCAGCTCGACGGGTTAGGAAATCTCTAGTGAGATGTCCCCTACCATCGCATGCATAACATCACTTCTCCCTAGGCTGATTGGATCCACCCTGAGAGCCCTGGACCATCAATCCTCTATCCTGGGTCCTCCTATGACATTTCCCACGTCCAGATCCCTGTGCTTGACGTCGAATCCCTACTGCCGGGGTCTCTGCACCTGTCTGCCTGCTAATGACTGCCGGCTGCTGTCTCTACTCTGCCAAGAAGATCTCAATCACCAAGGCCCGCCTGAGCACTCCAGCATAAGTGGAAATGCGTAGAGGTATGAAACTAGCTCGGATGTCACACCGTAGACCTCGTTAAAAGGTCCGGGCTCTGAAGTACTGATCCCTGAACATATCCATCAAGTACCTGGCGAGGTTAGTGAACCTAGATGAATAGTCACCTACTGTCATAATTCCATGCTGGAGCTGAAGAAGCTCCTAGATGCATACAGATCTCAGCATAACCAGAGAGAACTCTTCCCGAAAGAGTCTCTCAAACTCCATCCATGAAAGAGTCTCCTAGTCACGAGTCTGTGTGGTCAGACTCCACCATCATCCCGCCGAACCCGGAAGAAGGCTCACTCCTAGGATCACCATCTGGTCTGCTGGTGTCCTCACTAGACGAAAAACTCTGGTCACCACCTCAAGCCAATCCTCAGCCGCCTGAGGGTCATACTTGCCTCAGAACCTGAGGGGTCTCTATCTCTGGAACTCACGGAGCACGCTAAACCTGCGCTCCTCACCGGTCGGTACTACAGGTACCACTGGCTGCTCCACTGGTGGTGGTATAACAGGTGCACCACCTGGTGGCAACGCCTGGGGAACTGGTCCCTGTATCGAAGCGTCGTCACTGAGGGGGTCATCCTCATGATCTTACTATTGAATCCTAGTGGGTATGCATCGCGAAGGCATCCTATAAGGAAACAAGATGTACCATGGTCAAAGAGTATATCTGGATAGCTGACACAAAGGACATGGAAACCACAAACCATTCCTATATGATGCATGTAACTTTTTACCCCCTCAACCAGTGTTTTTATGTACTGAGTCTGAAAGCAGGTTATCAGAGTCCTGGTGCATGGATACGTCGGCCGCCGCACCAACACTGGAGTCTCTGGCCTGAATTCCGAACTCGAAACACTTAACAATGTTTCCCCAAACCAAAATCATAGACTATTGGTCCTAAGGTAGATCCGGCCACCTCTGATACCAATCTTTCACGACCCGTTCTAGTGGGGCCCACGCCGTGACTCCCCAATCCCGCCTGCAATAACCCAGGGGCTTGTGACTAGCACTGAGTAGGCATATCACTAACATGGGAGGCATTTCCTAAGCACTTGTACACATGCACACATCTCCAAGCCCACAAATGCTGAACTGTAAAACACTAAGGAACAAAAAAGCATACATACAAAAAAACCCAACCAACAGAGTACGACGAAAGGTAGAGTACTGTAAAAGTAAACTGGGCCAAAAAAAATACAAGCCCACCAAAAAGAAAACAAACAAGAGTCTAAAAACTGTAAAGTCCAACCTGTAAGTACAAAAGGTACTGGGACTACTGCTCGTAGCCGTAGGAACGCCTCGGGCCGTAGGGAACTCAGAAGGCTTGGTCCTGCCCTGGTCCACCCTGGACTCTGTCAAAAGGCTTCTCATCTTCACAAGACACCAGGCGTGCAGGCAAAGCCCGTGCAGGGTGAGTATAACAATACTCAGTAGAGGACCCCGAAAACCACAAAGCAGTACACAAAGTAAAGGTACAGTTAGCTATGCACAATATATGTATGAAAAACATATAGAACAAACCACATATACTCAAAACATAGACCCATGGTCTAGAGACAAGTCACACAACCACATACCCCCGTAATGGATTCTGTTCGAAGATTCCGTGATGCACTCATTCTGGTAGAACACACTCCACGAGTCTTATATCTCTAATGACATATGTCCGAGAAGTGGTGTTCATCAGGAACCATCATGAGAGATATCTACACTCATTACAGGAGACAGTCTTCTGAGTGGAAAGGTTATGATAGATAGAAGCACTCATTACGGGAGACACACTCCTGAGTGGGAAAGATCACGATACACAGATGAGGATCACTGCCAGGGCCAGGGCAGATACTGCGACTCATCCGGATTCACCAGTTAGGTGATACAATAGCTTGGTAGAGGATCAACACCCGATAAGGTTGGTCACGTCAATGCCTGACTCTACCTAGGGTCAAGAATGGATAGAGGATCTCCATTCGGGCCTCTCGGATGGATTCCTGACTCTATCACAGAAAGTCCTGCGGAAGGGATCATACTCCTGAGTGGGAAATGTTGCCTGACCTTAAGGGGAATGAAAATAAGGGGCACTAACCCAAACGAAAGATGTCCAAGGCACAATGAATTAAAGGACCATACTATTTTCCTAAAAGTACACGGCGTGTAGAAAATATACATGCTGTGTTGTCTGACCCTGGGTACTACCCGTGTACGATGGCCCGTGTCTTAGGCTGGTCATGTAGGAAAAACTAATTACAGAGCATGTAGTATTGTGTACACGCCGTGTCTGGGTAACTGGGGTTGGCTCCGTGTACTCTGGCCATGTGCCCGTACACAATCATCAACCCGTGTACACCAACCCGTGTAATCGCCACACAGGTTGACCCACGTTACTGGCCTTTCCTAGCCATGTGATCGAGTACACAGTCGTGTACTCCATCTCATGTCTATGTATCCCTGTGATACACGTCGAGTCCCGCGTAGCCGCTTCTTCCAAGTTGTACACGCCGTGTCGCCTGATGCTGTGTGGATCATCCCAGTGTCCGTGTACTACCCAAAGTACACGCCAAGCTTTGGGGAATGTCCAACATGCCGTGTGACCAGGGTGACACGCCATGTGATTCTTCTCTGACCCCAAAACCCTAGCCTCCGCCACGAGTACTACACGGTGTGTTATTCAGAAGTACATGCCGTGTTTTCTAGAAATTTCCAGAAACAACGCTCTTCACCATCGCGCCTCCCGTGCTACTCCGATCATTTATTGATCCGTCTGATCGCCACGAAACCTTCCGGTTTTGGTCGTCCCGATGCCACAAAGCCACTTCCGTCATTTTTATGCCTCTGATCAGCTCCGAAAACGTGTTTTGATCTTCTCGCACGAAGAATGCTCGAAGAACTCTCTTTCAGCTCTGGTCCGATTCGTCATCAGCCATCGTCGCCGCACCTCTACAAATTCGTTGCGGTGTCGAACCTTCGATTTGGGATCTTTGCGTCACAGAATGGATGTGCAACGATCCGTTGTTCATTTCCCTATGAAGAACGCGAAGAACACGCGAGGAAAGAAGGGGGACGAAATCCAGAAAGACAAATTGAGTAATGAACCTCCGTCGTCGTTCGTCGCGGCATTGATCCGCTCCCGTTAATAGGTTTAAATGGAGCAAGAATCAACAAAAACATAAAGCATGGCTCAATTCCCCATAATCTTCCCAAAGAAAAATCCCTCCCGTAAGAACATACGAATCTGCGGATCAACTTGTTCATGGTTGATCCGCGTTCATCATTTAAACTCAAATACGAGGAAAATAAATTGAAATAACAACCCTTACCTTTCAAAAAGATCGATCATTGATGAAGGTGCCATGTTGCCGTTGTCGTCGAGATCCTTCAACGTCGTTGGCGTAGCGATTCACAGCCTCGATCTGTCATCGTTCGTCACCGAGGGTTTTCTCCAACGTCGTGCGGATTATGCAGAGGTTCCTCTCACGTCGCCAATGATCAACAATTTCTTAACCCATTAAAAAGGGAAACATGTTGGCATTTAATTTCATGGAGGTATTAATGAGTCCAAGTTGTCATTAATGTGAAGTCATGACTCGTCATTAATTTTGGAAACAGCTGTGCTGTTTACCGCGCTGCAGTGGATTCTTCCTTAAAAGAAATAAAATAAACTTGTGAATTTATTTTATTTCATTTCAATTTAAAACTTCCGAAAAAATTAACCTTTTCCCTCAACCCGTGCTGGTCGAGGTTAGGCTCATTCTTAGGTAAATTCGTCGTCCTGGACATAATGGTGAATTCATATTTTTAATCTGGGCATTCGTTTGGAAACTGCCACAACCACGCACAAGCGCCGATCTTAAAAAAAGTCTAAACCACCATTCCGGGCTTAATGGACCTCAGAATGATATGCTGTCTTCGCAGTCGGTCTCGAAATAATTCCATATAATATTTAAAAATAATAACCAAAAAATCCGAGACATTATAGTATTCTTCATTGACATAACCTACATAAAACCTTTCCTAAAAAATGTGGGGAAAGGAAATAAAAGAAAGTGCGATCTCAGATGCTCATTAAGGGTAAACATAAGAGACATCAATCTATGATCACATTCAATCATAAGATAATAATTAGGGTATGTGATAATGAACATAACTTATTAAGTTCATACCCAACCTATCATAGATCATAAACACAATCCATGGCACAAATATTGGTAGTTCATAATAAATGATTCATAATAGAATAAAATACTAGGATCCATGAGAGCATAACATAACATGCGAAATAGATTTTTGGTATACACAAAATCTTATAAAAATTTGAACATTTATAAATATAGACAGGTTTAATTATTAAGTTAAGGAAATTAAGTTAGGCCCTCATATAAACTTATGGACATGAAACTAGGTCCACACATAACAATACAGAAATGAAATAAAGGTCCATTCACAACACTTTGAACAAGTAATTAGGTTCATGTATAACATTGTGAACAAGTAATCGGGTTCACGCATAACATTGTAAACATGTAATCAGGTTCACAAATAACATTATAAACATGTAATCAAATTCATGCATAAAATTGTGAACATGTAATTAGGTTCACACATAACATTGTGAACATGTAATCAGGTTCGTGCATAATACTATGAACATGTAATTGGGTTCATGCATAACATTTTGAACATGTAATCAGGTTCACACATAAAATCACGGACATGTAATGAGGTTAAATCATAACATTATGAACATGTTATTAGGTTCACACATAACATATTTACTCATGATTTATCCATATTTAACTAATTCATTGGATGAATATATAGGTCTCACCCATCACATAATGAAAATCATACATATGTGTTCTATAAGATCATAAAAAAATCATTATATCACAACCCATGAAATAAAATGGGTCTCATAAACATTTCATCATGTCATAACCTATGAAAATGAGATAATTTACATAATAATTTCATCATTTCATCATATCATAACCCATGAATAAATAAATGGTATTATTAATAATTTTTTCATAGTATAACCCATGGAAGAGAAATGGGTATCATAAACATCTTGTTATGATTAACCATTTAGAGAATGAATAATAATGGTATCCTTGGACCATATACCCAAAAAATAATAAGATACATTAAAGGATGTCATCATAGATAGAAAAAAATTTTCAAAGAAAAATAGCATAGAATGTTTCTTGAGGAAAATATATTTTCTTTCTAAATAATTTTTAAAATATAAAAAATTTATAAAATCCTTTTCTTTTAAAATAACCATGAAAAATTATAATGGAATATTTAAAAATTATTTAAATCATTTCTTGAAGAAAATATCCTTTTTGATTTTAAAAACACTTTTTAAAACACAATTTTTTTAAAATCCTTTAATTAATGTAAATTTTTTCAAAAAACGTTTTTTAGAATATGTGGTTTTGGAAGAAAAATGGGTTTCGACCGAGGTGGGAAATAAATATGATTTTTCTTAAAAACATTTTCTCACTTATTTTAAGTACCAAAGAGTGAAAAAATGGAACTATTAATTGGAAGTATCATGAATAACCAAAAGATAATAAAATTAATGAGTTTTTTAGATATGGTTTATAATATTTGATCATTGAAAACATAGTTATAAGAAATATAGAAAAATGAAGAGATTGTAACATAAAATATTTACCACATTGGTAACTTCAAAATGTAAGTCCCATGAATGAATATAATTAAAAGAAACATAAAATATCATGAGTATTAATAAATTAATCATATTTCATGTCAAATGGTATCTATATACACCTCATAAAATAAGTTTTTATATAACATAACCATATGTTTCAAAGGATGCAAATTAAGACAAAAATTCATTACCTATTTGGTAACTTTTTAACTTTAAACCCCATGAAAAAGATATTATAAAATTGATCTGTAAATGAAAATAATTTTAATTATAATCATAAAAAATACATTCATGGTCAGTAAATAAACCACATAAAAGGAACATGTGTTGAATATGTAATTTGTCTCATAGAAATAAAGTGAGCTAGAAATCCCTTACTTAAGTCTTGAATTATTTTAGGCACATTCACACCTCATGTATAATAAATATAAGTTTATTATACATATATTAAATTACCATATTCATATATATAATACCATATAAAGTATTATTATGACATTTTATTATATATTTATTAACAATTCCTTATAAAAGTCACATTTTGGGTGATAACTGTTTTTTTTCGTGTATGTTTTGACCTGTTTTTAGGTCCTTTTACTTCAATCATTTATTCAACATATAAATAATGTTAAAAATGACATAAAAATAATATATATTCATTATATATATATTCATAGTAATAAATTAATATTTGATATATAAAATTAACTACACCGTTCATGGAGACGGTAAACTATACATACACAAGGACACTGTTTCCATTTTCTCGACGAATGAAAGGTAAGAAATATAAATAATATATCACCATTACAGAATCATTATGATTTAATATATTATATATATATATATATCAAACACACAAACACACACATATGTAATATTCATTAACTATATCCTTATTACCCTCCATGTAAAACCTTAGTGAAAAATGAATCACATCGCTTAGCGAGGTAGTAGTCCATCGTACAAATGAACGATGTTATCATATAAATTTTGGAATGAAAAGTAAAAATATACATTTGATATAATTACTCCATAGGTATAATTATGTTATAAGAATCATATATATACTTTATATCCATCATCATACCCAATTGTGATAGGTGGTAATGGAAAAACAAATGACATCAATTTGTGAGGTGATAATCCATTGTACACACGAATGAATATTTCGTAAGCCATTTCATAGAAGTGTAGGTGGTTTTAGGTCATGAAATTAAAATAAAAACATATAATTATATGGAAGATACTAATGTTATTATTTCATCATTGTATAATAATAATTTAAGGATGTGGAGGAATAAATAAAACAAAAATTCTCATTGATGAATGTTAACATTTCTTCATGTATCCTCCTTAGGTTTTCATCAAGATCCTTCATAGGTTGGATTTATGTCCAAAATAAAGATTATAAGATTATTGAATGGAATTTTTGAAGTTAGTTGTGAATGTTTTGGTTGATCCAAAGGTATTAAGAGGTGTAAGTAAGTGAGGGAAGAGAGTTCCCTTTTATAATTGAGGAGGGGAGACATTTTTTTTCAATACCCAAAAGTATTCACTATTGAGAGGTCAATCTTACCTCATGTTCATAAAAAATAAATCAATGATTTATTTTATGGGTAATGGGGTTAATAAACACCTCCACGACACTAAATAAATACATTTTTCTCACGTTATTCCTTAGTTTATAAGTTTACCCAGTTTTACTCTTTTAGTTTTTTACCAGAGTAACTTGAATCTTTTTATTTACTTAGGAAATTTATCATTTAATAATAAAATTAAAATGATATTTATTATATAATTTATACCAATTTACTATAAATATTAAATATAATTCATTAAATAATAATAGTTTTTCTTTTTAAAATTAATTTTAATACAAACACATGTAATGAACAAAAACCCATTTTAACCTTAATCGGGGTAATTAATTTTAATTTTTTTCACCAATAATTATGGTAAAGAATTAAGTTGAACATTATTATATAATAAATTTTATTTTAATTAAATAAAATGAATCCATTTTTCCAAATTTAATTCACAGATGTGATATAATTCAATTTAAAATTATTCTCATAGATGCACTGAGACAGCGAGTTTGTAAAGAGAAAATGTTCAAAATTTTACAATTTTTTTATATCAAAATTCAATATTAAAAATATTAAAATGAAAAAATTGTATTAATAGATATTTAATTTATCTAATGTTAATTTTAAACCAATTTAAAATATAATTTAACTTTATAAATAATTTTAACGAAAAGGAAACTTTTCATTAAAATTTAGTATTTTCACTATTCTTCAAAAATAAGACTTTTCTGAAAAATACAAAAAAATTACCCTAAGAAAATTTATAAATTAAAATTTTAAAAATTAATTTTATTTTTTCAAATAAATTTTTGAAAAGTGTTACAAATTAATTTTAATATAAGTGATCCGAAGGACAAAAATCTACTTTTTAGGAAATATAGTTTTGAGCGTAAAATTGGGTTTTTTCTTATCTCTTTTATAAAAAACACATACGATGATTGTTTAACATTTGATTAAATATATAATACATAAATTTAATTAAAATCATTCACCAAAAGTGATTAATTTAATTTATTGGGGAAAATGTGTTAATATTCACAAAAAAAGTTTTTTCAAAAAATTATTTTCTACATTCTAAAAATATTTTTTATTTTCATTTTTAATTAAATGTTTAGAAAATAATTAATTATATATACATGTGTAACCCATATAGTTTCATAACTTAGTTAATCCTATTAATACTCACCATTCCAATGTATTGGTAATAACTATTATATTAAATTATAAAATTTTAATAGCATGTCATGTTTTGTTTGAACTCAGTGTTATGTGTAACACAAGATAAACCCAATATTATGTGAAACAAAATCTAATAGTGTTGTTTCATGAAACAAAAGCTAAAATCAAGGTTATTTGTAATGCATAATAAAATCAGTTTTGTGTGTAACATAAAATATCAAAAAGATTAAATTCATCTAAAAATATATATTTCATAAAATCTTGGGATGTTATATTATACCCCCTTAAAATGAATTTCACTCTCAAAATTCATCTCGGCTATCGAAGTCATAAAAATTGAAAATTAATTAGTAGAAACCCACATCATAAAATGAGTTAATAAAACATACTCTTGAAAAAGAAAAATGGAGGTGAAAAATTCATCTAGAATAACACATACTAGGTTTCCAAATAGAAGAACATATGTGGGGAGTGAAAACATGGACATAGAAGCGAAAAATAACACCCAAATATTGATTGAGACTGATAGAAAACATAGTGAGGATAAAGTTAAAAATCAAAGTCCATAAACATAAGTGATGTGAAAACGGTCATTGATATCATAAAAAATGATGACAATTGGACAACATTTTATTTCCTGGTGTTTTTCCTAATGTTGGGGAATTCGATTTTCCGTATAGGCTAAGGACACATAAAAATATATGTATTTGATATCTTTTTATTTCATCGGCATAAATTCATCCTTTAGTTATTTCTTTATCAACTTAAACTTCAACACTTACTCTTGGAAATGAAGGTGATTTTTTATGCCTGAAGTACAAATGGATCATAAGATCCATAAATAGAATTACACATCATTTCACCTATCTTTAGTTATCATAAAAACCAAATAGTTAGCACATGTTATTTATAAATCTTCATATGGTTAAGTAATATATTAATCTATAAAACCTCACTTGAAGTTCAATGTAAACCATTACATAAATGGTTAACCTTATAACCATTCAAAAAATTAAAATTTATAAATAAGGTCACTTAATTTTCCAAGCTTAAATTAACACTAATACTCCAAATATCATTATGAAGCTCTTAATAGTCACATTACAAATTTTTGAATACCTTGGTCATATATTCTCTTAAATCTTGGTAATAACCAAAATTACCATTAAATATCAATAAAAACATGCATTATTCCTTATTCCTTGAATAAATTGATAGATTATTGATAATATTCCATAGATAAAATAATGTTGTAAAATCCATCAAAGATAACATAAAACACTTTTTCAAAAAATACTTTATTAGTTCCAAGGTCATAAATACTATCTTCTTTACTTTATCCATCTCAATCATCTATTTATCAAAAATAAATAACAATTACTCATCCTCAAGAACTTTTTAAGTGATATCTTCCCTTAATCATAAAATATAACTTTTCCATTAAATCAATTTTCTAGGTCATTAGTACCAGTCAATATATTATTTAAAAATTTTAACAAAAAAAGATTACACTAAAAAGTCTTTATATATTTCATAATTCATGAATTATAATACCTAAACACTTAAATTATTCCACCTCATCCTTAATCCATTAACCAGACTTCATCATCTTATTACTTAATACCTCTTTCCTATAATATGAAATATGAATCATGTCTTAACATTCATAAACCTCAATTTAATCATGCTTTTAATGTTTAAAATAAACAATTCTATTAGAACAACCATACCTTTCATATTTCATTTGTAGTATCCTTATTATCAATAATAAAAAAATTACTCCTAAAACCTTACTGATTCTCTTCATGGGATTTTCCCTTAAGACATCAATTCATATAATGCCCATAATTTCCACAATTAAAACATTAAACCATTTATTATACCTTTGGGAGACCAATATTCCCATCCATTGCATTAACTGAAATTTGAATTTTCTATGACAATCGCTTACCTTTTGTCTTTACTCTCTACACATAAAACATTTTATTACTCCTTTGAGATATCATATAAAGAGAATATTTCCATATTCATGACATATATGAAACTTTATCTTTTTTCCTTCATGGTCTCCATTACCCAAACTATTAATGAACTATATCCTTCTGTTATTTGGTGAGTCCAATAGTTTTTTATGGTGCATGTTGTTAATCATATATCATGATAATGATTAAGAATAATCACAATATAATTAACTTGAGTCATAATTCCAATTGGCTACTCATAAAAAAATTGTCCATCATATTTAATGTTAACCCAGTTCCTTCTGGTTCCCACAATTTATTAAAACTAAAAATAATAGTGTGAGAAACTCTAATCATAGTAGAAAATAATATAACCTTGAAAGATCTCTTATAGTATGTCTAAATTAAGACACCTTTTTTTAATCTATGAAACCATAGTTTATACTTGTTAATCCATGACCATTGTCTATTTAAATCCTTCAAAATGGTTCATAAAGAGTTTGTGGATTTCCAAATCATATCCCCAGAGAGTGTCAAACCAGGCGTGTAGCAAGGCCCATTGTTGTACACCAGGTTATGATTGATTCCATCTTAATGCACCATTTTGGGAGTTATTACCCCTCGATACCTTTTTTTTAGAGCCACATCCACTTTTAGCATCTATATTGGTACACAATTTCTTGGAAACCCCTTTCTCTATCCTTTTAAAAAATCCTATGACATTTTTTATGCTTGGAATAATCTCTATACTTATCCTTAGAGACACCCCTAGACATATTCTTAGAAATATCTCTATAGATCTCAATAATGTTTTCTCATTTTAGTTATCAATGGTTAAATAAAACTTTCCTCTGATAAAAACTATAGTGACCCAAGATTCTCAAACATGAATATTACATTTTTTAGATGAATATTCATTACATTAAACAAAAACATGCATAAGGACCATAATAGTTTAGTTCCTTTGGAAACTTGGTACAAAATCTTCTAATAATGTGAAAGATCTTCATTGTTTCCCACGAATATCTTCCTTTTTAGTTATCTTCATAGACATACCCTACATAAAACCTTTATTCATATCTTGGGGAAAGGAAACATAATAAAGTGTGATATTAGATGATCAGTAAGGGTAAACATAATATATATCAATATATGATCATATGAAAGAATAATATAATAATAAGGGTACATTATAATGACCATGACTTATGAATTTCATAGCAAAAATATCATATATCATAAAATTGATTCATGGGATAAATATTGAAAGTTAAAAATACCTGAATCATAAGGTAATTTAAGAAAATGATCCATGAGAGAATAAAATTATCATAAGACAAAGTTTTTTTTGCATACACACAAGCTGATAATAATGTGAACATGTATAAATAGAGACAGTTTCACTCATTATATTAATGATAGAAAATATATCTCTCACAAAAACATATAAACATGAAACTAGGTTCATGCATAACATTATGGACATGAAATATATGTGCACACATAGCACTATGAACATGTAATTAGGTTCACACATAACACTGTGATGATATAATAAGGCTCACATATAACATTGTGAACATGTAATCATATCGACACATAACATTGTGATCATGTAATCATGTTCACTCATAAAATTTTGAACATGTAACTGGGTTCATACATAACATATGAATATGTAATTAGGTTCATGCATTTCATTGTGAACATGTAATCGGGTTCAGGCATAACATTGTGAACGTGTAATAAGGTTCAGACATAAAACCTTGAACATGTAATCAGAATCACGCATACCATTATAAAGATATAATTAGGTCCACACATAATATATTTACTCATGATTTATCTATATTTACCCAATTCATTGGAGGGATATATAGGTACCACCTATCACATAATGAAAATCATATATATATGTTCCACATGATCATAAAAAATCAGTATATCATAACCCACTAAATTAAATGGGTTTTATAAACATTTAATTATATAATAACCTATGCAAAAGAGAACATTTTAATAATAATTTCATATTTTAATCATAGCATAACCCATGGAAAATGAAGTGGGTTTCCTAATAATTTTATCATTGTATAATCCATGGAAGAGAAATGGGTTTCGTAAACATATTATTATGATTAACCATTCAAAGAAAGAATAATAATGTTATCCTTGACCCATATCCCAAGAAAATCATAAGTTACATCAAAGGATGTCATATTAGATTGAAAAATATATTTAATGAAAAATCACTTAGAAATTCTCTTGAAGAAAATATATTTTCTTTGAAAATCATGTTTTAAAATATAAAAAATATATAAAATCATTTTCTTGGAAAATAACCTTGAAAATTTTAATGTAACTTTAAAAATAATTTAAAAAATTTCTTGAAGAAAAAATAATTTCAGATTTTAATTTTATTTTAACATAAAACATTTTGAATTTTTTTTGGTAATGTTCATTTTTTTTAAAACCTTTTTTTAGAAAACATGGTTTTGGAAGGAAAATGGGCTTTTGACCGAGGTCAGAAATAAAGAAGAATTTTCTTAAAAACATTTTCTCACTTATTTTATGTACCAAAGAGTGAGAAAATGGAACTATTACTTATATGTATTCTGAATAAACATAGGATAATAGAATTCATGATTTTATTTAGAGATGGTTTATAATGTTTGATCATAAAAAACATAGTAATAAATAATCTAGATAAACAATGAGATTGTAACATAAAATATTTACCACTTTAGAAACTTCAAAACATAAGTCCCATGAAAGAATATCATTAAAATAAACATAAAATATCATGAGGATTAATAAACTAATCATATTTCATATCAAAGGGGTTGTATATACACCCTGTAAAAGAAGATAGGTTCATAACATAACCATATGTCTCAAAAGATGCAAATTGGGACAACAATCCCTTAAATATTTGGTAAAATTTGAACCATAAATCCCATGAAGGATAGATTATAAATAGATATAAAAATAAAAATAGTTTTATTTTTAATCATCGTAAAATACATTCATAGGAATTATATACACCATATAAAAAAAACATATGTTGAATATGGAATTTTTATCCTAGAAAACAAAAGTGAGATATAAATCCCTCACCTCAAGTCTTAACTTCTTTCATACATGTTAAAACCTATTTTATAATAAATATAAGTTTATTATAAATTTATTACATAACCCATGGAAAAATAATCAGGTTTACTAATAATTTTATCATGGTATAACCCTTGGAAGATAAATGGTTTTCATAAACATGTTTTCATGAAAAACCATTCACATAAAGAATAAGAATGGTATCCTTGGTCCATATACCAAAAAAAGCATAATTTACATTAAAGGATGTCATATTAGATTAAAATAATTATTTCAAATAAAAATAACTTTGGACATTTCTTGATGAAAATATATTTTCTTTTAAGATCATTTTTTAAAGCATAAATTTGTTTGAAAATAATTTTCTTTGAAAATAATCCTGAAAACTTAGAATGGATACTTTAAAAATAATTTAAAAAAATTCTTGAGAAAAATATAATTTCATATTTGAAAAAAACTTATTAAAACATAAAATATTTTTAAAATAATTCTGATAAAATTAAAACATTTTTGAAAAAAGTTTTTTTAGAAACCATTGTCTTGGATGAAAAAAGGTTTTTGATCAAGGTGTGAAATAAAGTTGGATTTTATTAAAAAACTTTCTCACTTATTTTAAGTACCAAAGAGTGGAAAAAATGGTACTATTTCTAGTAAATATCATTAATATCCATAGTAGAAAAATATTAATGATTTTTTTTGATATATGGATCAGAATATTTTATCATCAAAATCATATTAATAAATAATCTCGATAAACAATTAGATTATAACATAAAATATTTACCACTCTGGTAAATTTGAAACATAAGTTCCATGAAGTAATATCATTAAAATAGACTTAAAATATCACGAGGATAAATAAATTAATGGTATCACATATGAAATAATATTTATATATACCTCATAAAACAATATAGGTTCATAATATAACCATACGTCTCAATGAAGGCAAATTGAGACAAAAATCCCTTACCGATTTTGTAACTTTTGAACCATAAACTCCATGAAAGAGAGATACTTGAATGAATATGTAAATACCAATAATTTAATGTATAACAATAATAAAATAAATTCAAATGTATTATATACACCATATAAAATAAACATGTGGTTAATATATCATTTTGTCCCATAGAAAATAAAAGTGAGACGGAAATCCCTCACCTTATGTCTTGACTTCCTTCATACACACAAAAACCTAGTGTATAATAAATATAAGTTTATTATACATATATTATAAAATCATATTCATATTTATGATACCATATTTTTTTTCTTATGACCTTTTATTACCTTTTTATCAACAATTCCATGTAAAAATCACGTTCGGTAGATAACTGCTTTGTTTTATGTGTATGTTTTAACTTGTTATTTTTGGTCATATTACATCAATCATTGTTTCATCATCTCCATAATTTTATCCATAAAATAAAAATAATATATATTAATAATATATGTATTTATATAAATCCATTAATGTTATAGATATAAAATAAACTACACCGTTCATGGAGATGGTAGACCATACGTACGCATGAACACTGTTTTCATTTTCTCAATGGAAAAAATGTAAGAAATGTAAATAATATATCACCATTGAAAAATAATTATGATATCATATATACCATATTTTTATATATCATATATATATATATATATATCATATTTATTCATTAACTATATCCTTATTATCTCCAATGTAAAGAATTAGTGAAAAACAAATCACATCGCTTCAGGAGGCATTAGTTTTCTATACACATGAACAACATTATCGTATCCCATAAAGAATGGAAATAAAACATATAAATTTTATACAATGACTTAAAAGGTATAATAATGTTATAAAAATCATATATATACTTTATATCAACGATCATACCCTACTGTTAGAGGTGGTAATGGAAAAATAAATGGCATCAGTCCGTGAGGTGATAATCTATCGTACACACGAATGATGATTTAATAAAATATTAGATTTAAGTGTTTGTGGTTGTTGGTAATAAACTTAACACAAAAAATATCTGTATACTGAATTTAATAATGACATTATATCAGTATGGTGTAATAATAATTGAAGGAGGTGGACGAATAAATAAAAAAAACCCGTTGATGAACACTAACTCTTCATTAGGTATTGTCACGACCAATTCCCCCGGGTCCATGCTGCGACTAACCCAAGCCCGCATCCCAAAGGCTAGGGGTTGGTGACTAGTTTAAAAGTCCATAACCTACAACTGGGAGTCCTTTTCTGAGTACATGTACACACCCACACCCACAACCGTAACCCACAAAGCATAAAGGGAAAACATGTATGCCACTAAGACAACCAATGAGTGTAAACCGTACAAGATAAAAGTAAAGGGGTCAGAATACAAGCCTAACAAAGAAAAGATAAAAGCAATAAAGTGTAAGTTATTTGTAAATCCATCTATAGAAAACCCCACCTGAAGGGTAGGTGTAGAGTTTCTGCTGAAATTCATAAGAGTACGCAACACCTATCTGATCTTACCAGGCACTGCCTGGTCTTAGAACACCCAAATTTCCATCAAAGAGTAGATCATATGAACAAGACATGACATGTGCAGGCGAAGCCCATGCAGTGGTGAGTAACACAATACTCATTAGGGACCCCAAACCACAAACATAGACCATAAAGTAAAAGTACACACGAAGTAATGGATAACTTAGATAGGTATAAACAAAAGAATAGAAAAAAGTTCATCAGTCTTAAAGTTGAAAATTTTATAATACTAAGGGACTCATTCATAATTAGCCACTAAGGTCTGTTAAGACACTATGGTCTGATCGTATGCCAGGCCACTAAGGTTTTCTCGGCTACTCGTCTTTCAGGTCACCGAGGTCCACACGATTCCTCGTCTATCGGGCCACTAAGGTCCATAGGGCTATTCATCTTCTTGGGAACTGAGGTATGCACGACTATTCTTTTTTTGGGCCATTAAGGTCTACACAACTATTAATCTGATTCTGGGATAATATACTCTTCAAGTCATCAGTCATATCCCAACTTCCACAAAAACTCACTTGGAGTTTGTCAAAAGGACTGTCTCATCACGAGGGTCCCAACTCTACTAAGGGTCTTCAATCAGATGCATGATTTTTATGTTATATATGTTTTAGTAAAAAAGTCCTAGTAGGGTCTGGGTGTGGTCCGACCCGACCCGACCAGGATCAGACCCGATCCGCTAGTCCCGACTCGGACTGGATGGGCCCGGCTCAGACCAGCTTAGTCTGGCCCGACCTGCTAAGCAGGCTGGTTCAGTTCACCTGGGACATGGTGGGCACCACGTACCACCCATAATCTAGCTGGACCATGGATTCCAACCA
This sequence comes from Viscum album, assembly GCA_963277665.1. NCBI lineage: Eukaryota > Viridiplantae > Streptophyta > Magnoliopsida > Santalales > Viscaceae > Viscum > Viscum album. The sequence continues at coordinate 755,251,005 of OY728148.1, read as the reverse complement.
CATAATGCGGAGTGGTTTCCGCTTTTGTGTGTGCCATCGCCGCTGGCCATTTTCAGTGGCCCATTCCACCACCCGTAGCTTCCACTATGGCCCCCCTTCTCGCCACGACAACTCGTCGCCCGTGCACAGACTTCTTACCACTGCAACCTTCATCGCCCGACACAATGCACCACCAGTGAAGATATCCCACACCGCTACAGCCCGCTTGCCGTGACGTCCTCCGTTGCAGCACGCCTCCGGTGCATGCCACCTTCCACATGCATCTAACACCGCCATCACCGAACTTCGAGATGGTGGCCCCATGTCACCACAGATGTCCCATTCCTTCTTCTTTGCACCACCCCAATGTTGTCACGAGGTTATATCTTTAGTCCCGGGTCATTGCGCCATGGATCGAAGGCGCAACGATTGCTCATTCATAAGACATGAAGATACAGATGAAAAAATAGCGAGGGAGAAGAACGCACTAGGAAAGAACGAAGGATAGGTCATATCCATTGTTTGTGTCAACATTGATTCATCCTTGTTAGATGGATTAACGAGGAAGAAAAAATCACATGAATCCACTCCATTAAATTTCCACAAGTAAACTCCCATCCTGCAAGAACAAATGACCCGTGGATCAACCTGTTAGTGGTTTGATCCACGCTCATTGTTTATAAATAAAGAATGGGAAACCAAATCATAAAGAAAAAAACCCGTACCTAAAGTTGGATCATTCATTGGCGATGATTCATGTCGCTGCATTCATCATTCCACGATCCGTCATTGGCGGTCGTTCATCGATCATTGTTTGCCAACGCCAAATCTCCAACAGTTTAGAGTGATTATTCAACATGACAAAAATCCCATATTCGATTAACCTATTAAATGTGGAAAAAACATTTCAACGTTTTTGTTACGCTATGTCGCAGCGTGGTCCATTTCAAATAATCCAATATAATTTTATAAAAAAAAATTAAATGGAATTCCAGACACAACTGTACCCATAGATTTTTAATCCAAGCATCCGTGTAGAAGTTTCCCAAACTGCTCACGTGGGTCATTTCAAATAAACTTAAAATTTTTTGAAACACTTATTGTGGGATAACCAGGGATCAAAATTAAGTGTCGGCTGAATTCCTGGTCTCAAAATAATCCCATATAATTTTATAAAAAATTTAAATGGAATTCCCAAAAATTATAGGTATCCTCCTTAGGTTTTCACCAAAGCCTTACTAGGTTGAATTTATGTACAAAATAAGGCCTCTAAGACAATTTTATGGAATTTGGGAAGTGAGATGGGTAGTTTTTGGTTGATAAAAATGGATTGATAGGTGTTAGTAATGGAGGGGAGTGAGGAACTTTTTATAATTGAAGAGTAAGGACATTTTTGTAAATACCCAAAAGTATTCACTATTGGGAGGTCACTCTTACCACATGTGCCTAAAAAATAGATCAATAATGGAATTTCGGGATTATTTGGTCGTGAAATAACTCCACCACACAAAATAAACAATTTTTGTTTTCACATTATTCCTTAATTTTTAAGATTACTCAATTTTAACCTTTTAATTTTTTACCATGGTAACTTGTATCTTTTTATTTATGCAGGTAATTTTTCTTTTAAGACTAATATTAAATTGAGAGTTATTAGATAATTTATATATATGGATTATAAATATTAAATCCAATTTATTAAATAAAAATCCTAGAAGTGCATAAAAGTAATATTAATATAAATGCATGTAATGCACAAAACCCCATTTTAACCTTAACCACAGTAATTAATTTTTATTATCTTCAATAATCATTATGGAATAAAATTAATTTGAACTTAATGAATAATATATTTTATTATTTTTAAAAACATGGAATAAATTTTTACAAATTAAATTCACATAAGTGACATAATTTTATTTCAAATTAATCCCATAAACACAACAAAAATGGAGGTTATTAAAGATAAAATGCTCAAAAGTTTACAAAGTTTTATATAAAAATTCAATATGAGAAAGATTCCAATAACCTAAATTGCATTAATATATATATATATATATATAATTGATATAATTCTAATTTAAAACCAATTTAAAATATAATTTAACATTATAAATAATTTAAACAAAAATGGAGATATGAATTAAAATTCATTATTTTTCACTATTCCTCAAAAAATGAAACTTATCAAAAAAATAACAAAAAATTACTCTAATATAATTTTATATTCTTATTTCTAAAATAATTTTTATTTTTTAAAATAAATTTTATCACATTGTTAAAAAAAATTCAATAGAAGTTCTACAAAGGCAATAAAAATACTTTTTTAGAAAATACAGTTTTAAGTATAAAATTAGATTTATTCTTATCCCTTGTTTAAAAAACACACAAGATGAATATTAAAATTTTTATTTAATATATAATATATAAATTTAATTAAAATAATTACAAAAAAGTGATTCATTTAATTTATTGAGGTAAAACACATTTATGTACATAAAAATAGTTTTTCACAAAATGATTTCTTTCATTTTAAAAGGATTTTTATTTTCATTTCTAATTAATTTATCACCATATAATTAATTATATATACATGTATAAAATATATATTCTCATAATATATTTAATCCTATTTATACCCACCATTCCAAATTCTTGGTGATAACTAACATATTAAATAATAATATTTTGATACTATGTTAAGTTTCATTTAAACTAGGTGTTGGGTGTAATGAAAACTAAAATCAGTATTGTGTGTAACATAAGAAAAAATTAGTGTTTCATGTAACAAATGATAAAATTAGTTTTATATGTAACACAAGATAAACATTGTGTCGTGTGTAATACAAAATATCAAAAAGATTAAATTCATTTGAAAAAAATATTCTATACAATCTCGAGGTGTTAAATTGAGTACCTGAACCTAAAAGGGAAAAGTTGGATAAAAGAGGTATTGATATCATATTTAGTGGATAAAAAATAACTAAAAATCTTAAATATTCACTATTTTATAATATAATGATTTAGTATCAATTAACACAGTTATTGAATCAATAGATGATATATTTGTTGAATCTAGGTTTACCTCTTTACCTAAGAAAATCTAAATAGAGGAATCTAGCACAATTAATAAAGTATCTTAAGAATATAAGTTTGAGTTGGTTAGTAAAAGTAAATACCTCTAATAACTAGAAGATATAGATCTTATTTCTATATGTACTTATTATAAGAAATATTGATATTAGTGTTACACAAACACTTGTTTTTCTTAATATAGAGTCTGAACCAAAATATTTCAAAGAAGGTATACCATATTATGATACATTAATTTTGAAGGAATCCTAAAATTTTAAATAAATCTTATAATTGGGAATAATACCTGGATATTGAATTATTTTTCTCAAGGATCATAACTCATAGGTTGTAATTGGGTATTTTGAAAAAAACATCGATGATAAAATTGAAAAAAATAAATCTAGATTAGTTTCCAATGAATTTACTCAAAAGGAAGGAATAAATTATTTTAATAACTATTATCTCATGGCTAGGATTGATTATATTATAATTATTTTTTGATTTAGATTCCATATACAATTTATAAATTCACCAAATAGATGTTAAAATAAAATTTTAAAATAGTGAATTAGATGAATAAATATATACATAAAAACCAAAAGTATTCATAGTACGTGAAAAGTAAAAGAAGGTTTATAAATTGGTATGGTCATTATATGGTTTAAAAAAATATCCAAAAAATGGAATGATAAATTTAATTAAATAATATTATAAAATGGACTTTTAGTTAAATAATTTGATAAATGTGTTTATAGTATATTCAATAATAACCATGGTATGGTTATTTTTTTTTACATGTTGATAATATGATAATATCTGGAAATGATATAAACCAAGTAAATGAAGTTGAGTCTATTTTATATAGGAAATTTCATGTGAAAGACTTTGGTGAAGATAATGTTATTTTGGGAATAACAATTGTTAGAAATAAGAATTTTATTCTACTTTCTCAATCACATTATATTAAAAAAGTCTTAAATATTTTCAAAAAAATTTATTGTTCGCTAGTTTTTACCCCATATACTTTTGGGAGTGGTATATTACTACATCCTGGTATGTCAGTTCTCAACTAGAATATACAAGGGTTATTGGGTTTCTTATGTATGTTATGACTAGAATATTACTTAATATTTCTTATGTTGTTTGATAGTTGAGAAGGTATACAAGTAATACAAGTTATGCATAATGGGATATGGTTAATAGAATATATAAGAATCTAAATGGTAGAATGTATTATTATATATTTTATAGTGAAAACCCAAGGGTCATGGAAGTTTTTTCTAATGAAATATAGATAAAAAATCTTGGAGATAATTATTCTATGAATTGTTGAGTTTTTATAATTATAGGTGGAGTAATTTATTTGGATTTAAAGAAATAAAATTGTATAAAAGACACCACAATGTATTTTATGTTTATTGATTTAAGAAACTTTAAAGTAAGAAAAATGGATTAAATCTATTTTATCAAATCTACCATTGAATCTTATTGCAATGTCTCTGGTTGCTATACATTGTGATAGTCAAGAAATGTTGGCCAGGGAAAATAAAAATACATATAATGGAAAATTAAGACACATTGGTCTTAGACATAACTATATAAGGAATCTGATACAAGATGTTATTATAACTTTGGACATTTTTAGATAGACCCAAAATTTGGATGATCTAATGAAAAAGGGTCTTTCATGGGAGTTGGTATAAAAAATATCCTTTAAGATGAGTTTAAATTACTTGTAAAATATTTATCAACAATGGGAACTTAACTTAACATGTGACAACTTCACATTTATATGTTTAATGTATGAAATTATATCATTTTTGTGATGAAAATACCTATTCTACATTTAATTATAGGAAAATAGTGTTTTCCCACGAGGAAAGGGAGGGTGAGTTTCAGAAAACACTTTATTAATAAAGAAAAAAGTGTTGAAACACATGATCACTTTTTGGTTCATCAATGTGAATGTAAGAGTGGGGACACTCCAAAAAGATATAAATTTTGCTCTCAAACATTCATGAATTGATATTTGACACATAGATATAATAGTGTCTAGGAGTAGACTATGAAAATATAAATTTTAATGGACTTTTTTAGGATGAATATGACTAATAACATGAAATCCATATTCAAGGAAGTGTCTATCTATTTATCTATTAAAATTTGATATTCATCTACTATATAAATATTCAAGTCAAGATATACCTTTTTTATGCACGTTTTTTAAGAGAGTATGGTTCTTTATTTTATAAAGGATTTTTTAAATATTTTAAAATGGGGTAAGATTGTGGGAATTTTAAATGTTTTTAATATATTTAAAATTATTTTATTTTATGTTTTTAAATGGGAAATAATTTTGGGAATCCTACATCATAAAGTGGTTGGAATGAGATCAATTTGTTAATGGTAACAACATTATCATTGTTTAAAATTTTAATTATGGAGAGAATAATCCTTTTAGGGATATTTAATGATAGTTTCCATGCACACACATGTATACATATGTGAAAATGCAGAATGTGGTGCATTGATTGTGCAATTATCACATCACATGATACATCATCATGAAGTGATTATAGGATTCTTAATTTTTCAGACTAGATTAGTGCGTCATGATGATTTATTCTCGGCCTGAATAGGTACATATGGTGGGTCAAAATAGTTTCTTTAATAAGAAAGATATAGACCTTCGATTAGATCATGAAAAATATAAAATACATAATTATTCTAGTCAGAGTGATTTGGTCAACTTAATCAATCAGGTGTGATCAGATAGATAAAATTAAATCTATAAAATATATGGATTTCTAAAAGGGAAATCTACCAATTAAAAGGGGTATTATTCCTTATCCATATGGGTGCTTTCATTATTATAAATTTGGGTCCCCATTGGATGAAAAGTTCAATAAATTTAATACCAATTTTCTTATATTAAGTCCCAAGAACTTTAATCCATATCCTTTTGAGATCCCTCAAAAATAATTCAACAAGTATCAAATGAATAGTTTTTGTTAAAAAAACCTATAATATAATCTATTTGTTCTTAGGATTCGTCAAGGGATACTCTCTACTTAGTATAAGTGTAGAGTAACAATCTAGTATTTTATTCAAAAGAGGATTCACCCACAACCCATTACATTACTAATTTTTTGGATCAAATATTCTCATTAGGAGAGAGAAAAATATAAATTTCATAGTGACCTCCTTCTACTATCATCTAATAAAAATACATTCAGAACCTACCTAAATATTCCCAATACCCTAATCATAAGTCCGACACAATTAACATCATTTAATAACACTAAACCATTCCCAATAAATTATAATCTTTTATTAGACTATCCCAATGTTTCTTCCACCCTTGTTCACACCTAATTCTAGGTCAACAATGACCTCCTGACGTTCTATTAATGTTTCTATCTTAGACTTAGTACTACTAGATCACCTTCCCTTTACCATCTTATCAATCATAAAAACACTCTATTATCAACCTCTATATTTTGGGTACAAAACCTATTGGAATACTTACATCCATCCTTCACCATCACCATACAACTCGATCTAGATTATCCTATACTAATTAAAGTCCTTTACAAACTAGGAAACCACTTTTCTACCTAATAAAATATTGTAAGAACCAATAATTTCAAAATCACCATCCAAATTGACTCCATCTCCATCATCTGAAACGCATAACAATAAGAACACATGGTATTTATACAAACATTGGTTCATGTTGGTAATGAGTGTTAACAGTATCATACACACTGATTAGAGATAATTGTTGAAAGCTGTTCCTATTTAATTTGTGTTTGAAAGATGTTAGCACATGCCATACGTGTGTGTTGAGGTTCACTTTGGTATTTTTGGGAATTGGAACCTACTTTAAAAACCATAAAATTGGTCTATAAATATCATTAGAGACTACTTAATAATATACTTCTTTATAAACTACCATTTGGGGATAGTGAGGGGATGTTATGGGGGTGGACTGGAAGGATAATAGAAGTATGTTGGGGGTAACTGGTAGTGGTCGAGGCATGTTGGTGGTGATGATGGTGGGGGTATGTTAAAGTGGGGAGCTGAGGAAGACATTTGGAAGGTTGAAAAAATAAATCTAATTTTTTTATAGTATTAAAGACCCCCAAATCGGTATTGATAATTCCCCATTTAGTGGTCACCAAATGATAGTTTCTAATACTCTTCCACTTCTATAGGTACATATAGATGAATTTATAGTAGTGGATCATAGAATGTTTCTTTCATGCATGATTTTATTTTCATTTTTTATTATATTTTGTGTTATAACTCATATTTTTATCATGATATTAGGTTAAATTATAAATTATCATGATTTTAACTATGAAAGACAAGTTCACATATCAAAATTTCAATTCATGTTTGGGGTTTATTTTCCAATTGAATTTCATTGTTATTGGATTTCTATTTTACGTAAATTTTGTTTTTGTTAAATTTAATTTCTAAAAAGAAAATCTTTCTAGTTTAATTTTATGTTTATTAAGTAAGACTGAATAAGTTAACTTTTTCAATTAATGTTATAAAAAATATGTGTCTCAGTTTCTAAGAAATGGGGATTATCATTTTTCCATATAAATTACATATTTAAATTAGTATCATAAATTATTTTTAACTTGAATTAGAATTTAAATAAATTTGGAGATAAAAATATGTCTTAAAAGAAAGGATTATAATTTTAGAATAAGTGATAAATAAGAAAAATATTTATTTAATCATAGAAAATATTTTTTTATTACATGAGCATTAACTTTATTAGGATTATTTCACCTCAACAAATTTCTATAATTAAATTTCACAATCATTTTTGAATATCATTTTTTATACCTTTAGTTACCTTATTTTTTAGTTTTATAAAAATAATAAAATACTGAAAAATACCCCTTATAGATTGCTAACCTATAAATTATAGAAAAATACATACTTCATAGACCTAAAATTTTTCACCATGGGGATTGACCCTACTTTCAACTTTTATAGTTATTATTAGGGTAAAAAAATTCTAAATTTGGTGTGCCATGATATATCATATAAAATTGCATGATTTTTTTCTAGAGAGCACACACTAGTATAACGTTAGAGTAGTGTTGACTAAACATCAATTTAAGAAAATTTTTTAAGGTGAATACTCATAATTAATATCATATGAATAATGAGTCACCACTTGATCTTGAATTATAAAATCAAATGAAATTAAAAGATTCAATCAAGAGTTCTTATGAAAAAAATATATCAATGAGAAGAGAGCATAGAGACTGACATCCCAAAGTTTCTTACTGGATAAGTATATCCTCTATTATAAAACTGTTTTAATGAATAAAGACATTGCAATACCATGTGAAAATTAATGATACCCAACACATTTGGAGTCAATATAGATATTATAATACCAATTATCCAAGTGACACTCTTTTATTTAAATATCTCAATGATTTACTTGTTTTTACAAAATGTTCAATTCCATTTCTTTGATAGTGAATATGCTTATATGCATGAAAATTGGTTTCATGATGTATGTGAAACATTTAATTGTAATGGTTTTAATGATTAATTTTTAATATTTAGTCTATATCCATTATAATTGAATGGAAAATTCAAAGACTATTTATATATCTTATACTCAGACACTATCATTACCTGGGAAGTGTTGACAAGAAAATTCATTGATCATTAATATACAAATATATAATAATTAAATAACAATAGATACCTTGATTACTTCTATTATAATGAGTAAAAATAAATAGGAGAAGTCTGGGAATGATTCAAGGCTATGTTAAGGCGTTTTCCTCATCGTGGGATGAGGTTGGATAACTTTTTTTAATATGTCTACTATAGACTTTAATTAAAAGTTAGTCAACCATCAACACAAATATTTGAAATGTATTCACAAATATGGATCCAAATGATCTAAACAAATTGATTCAAAACATGATGGAAAATAATTTCCAATTGATAAAATAATTTGCTAAAAGGAAATTAAAAGAACATCAATTCAACTCTTATACATTCATAGCTACATAATATAAAGCTCCCAATAAGAGGGTAACAAATAAGTAATTAATTGTTCCAAATTAGGTTCATATATTTGATATTGAAAATATTATACACTATGGAGTAACTCATGATTATTATATCATTCCATGGAATAATTCATGGAACAACATTTCTAAAGATAATTTTTTAGTTATAAAAGAAGAAATTATGAAAAAAATGCCACACAGAAACAGGTGAAAAAACTAAAATATAAATTAGAAGAAACAAATGGATAATAAACACTCAATAAGAAAATGTATCCACCTAGATTCCACTATCACCATACATTTATAGCTATTAGAAAATCACAAGGTAAATGATCTCAATAGACACATCAATTACCCTCATATCTATAATAGCATTACAAAGAGAAAAAAAACAAACTATGATCCTACTTCAACACAAAGTCGACTTGAATAGGAAGTAATTTTTGTGAAATTATTATCATCCATTCAATAAAAAATTGAGACTTAATATATATCTATAAAAAAATTCAAGTTTTTATGCCCAACATGGAAAAATAATTGGGTCAAATAGCTCCAAAAATACAAGGTAGAAAAAAAGGAAGTCTATTAGGTCACACAATGGTTAATCTAAGAGAAGAGGAAACATATTTCACATTAAAAAGAGGTATATATTTACAAGAATAAAAAATTAGTATAGAAACCCATGCTTAACATACATGGATATTACATCATTTTAGGTGAATATTTATTATATTACAAAAATACATGCCCTAGGACTATAATAGTTTAGTGTTTTTGGATACTTAGAAAAATATATATTTTATCCTAGTGAAAGATCTTCAATATATCTCATTAATATATACACCTTTAGTAATTATACCTATAAACATTATTCATAACTTGTGGAAAGGAAACATAATAAAGGGGTGAGATCGGATTCTCAGTAAGGGTAAATAAAGAAAATTTATAAGCATAACATGAACTAAAGGGTACGCAACTTGAGCATAACATTTGAAGATCATACCCTGCATATTAGAGATCATAATAAATATTTGCAGTTCATGAGACATTGATCATAAGATAATTAAGATCACAAGTCATGAAAGCATAACATATAAACAAGACATGGAATATTCCGCATGAACATTTGTTTATAACATTGTGAACATGAATAAGTAGAAACAAGTTCACTCATTAAGTTAAGGACATGAAATCAGGAACCCACATAAAATCATAGACATGAAACCTGATTAATGAATATTATTGTGAATGTATGATCAGGTTCATGCATAACCTTATGAACATGAAACTAGGTCCATTCATAAAATTATGAACATGTAATTAGGTTCATGCATACCATTTTAAATATGTAATCAGGTTCACACATAAAATTATAGACATGAAACTAGGTCCATGAATAATATTACGAACAAATAATATGGTTTTCTAAAAAAATAGTGAACATATAATAAGGTTCACACATAAACTTTTGGACATGAAACCAAGTCCATGCATAACATTTTGAACATGTAATCAAGTTCATGCATAACATTGTGAAGATGTAATAAGGTTCATGCATACACTTATGGACATGAAACCAGGTCCATGAAGAACATTGTAAATATGCAATCAGGTTCACACATAACATTTAAAATCATGAGTCATCCATCGTTACCCAATACATTGGAGGGATATACAGGTCCCACCCATCTCATAATAACATCATTCATACATGTTCCACAAAGTAAAACTTTCATCCTATCATGAACCATAAAAATAGATAGGTTTTATAAACATAAAATCATAACCCATGAAATGAAATGGGTATCACTAACATTTTTTCACATCATAAACTATGAAAAGTGACAGGTTTCATTATCACTTCATGAAATCATAACCTGTTAACAGAAGCAGGTCTCAAAAGTATATAACCCATTAAAGAGAAACAAGTTTCATAAATATAATACCATAAAAACATAAACCATTCAAGAAATAATATTAATGGATCCTTCAGATTATTTCCTATAAGGTAATGAGTAACATAAAAAAATTTCATCTTAGAATGAAGATAAATAAGAAGGATATTTTGAACACATTTATTGAGGAAAATATCATTTCATCTTTTAACAACTCAATTTAAATCATAAAACCATTTGAAAAGCATTTTCTTTGAATATAATTTGAAAACATAGAAATAAGGCTTGAAAACATTTTGGAAACCATTTTCCTTGAAAACTTAAAAAATAATATTGATAAAATTATGAAATACATTTTCCTTGAAAACTTTTAAAATAATCATGAAAACATTTTAAAAACCATTTTCCTTCAAAAATTATAAAATAATATTGAAAAAATTTTGAAAATGATTTTACTTGAAAAATTATAAAATAATATTGAAAAAAAATTGAAAACCATTTTCCTTAAAATCTTATAAAATAAGTTTAAAAACATTTGAAAAACATTTTCCATGAAAACTTATAAAAGGTGCTTGAAAATGTTTTGAAAACTATTTTCCTTGAAAACTTATAAAAGGATCTTTAAAACTTTTTGAAAACCATTTCATTTAAAATATCGTTTAAAAAATATATTTTTTAAAAATAACCCTTAAAAATGAGAATAATTATTCAAAGGATTGATGGTGGATAAATCCATACATGTAATACGAGGTAAAAATAACATTCTTTTAGTAAGGTAAAAAGGTTTGAAAAATTCCTCATTTAGAAAGTGACAATAATATTACTTTTAAAACATTGGTAAAATTTAAAAAGGGTAAAAATTTATTTTAATGATTATAGGATATTAGTATAATATTCTTGGAAACCCTTTTTAGAAAACATGGTTTTAAAGAAATATAGATTTATGACTTAAGAGAGGGTTAAGTCGAGATTTCATAAAAAAATTTATTAAATATATTATGTACCAAAGAGTAAAATAAATGGAAAAAATATTTAGGAATAAATCATAAATAAATATAGTATAATAAAATTCATGAATGTTCTTGAGACATGGTTCATAAAATTTCATTAGAAGAAGCATAAACATAAACAATCTCAAAAAGTGTTGAGTTTGTTTCAATAAACTCTTACCACTTGGTAACTTTAAACCATACTCCCAATCTAAGAAAATAAAATTTAATAAAGCTTAAAATATCATGAAAATAAGTAAAATTATAATATAAACTTTAAAAGGAATTATATATACCTAATGTAAAAATATTGGTGCATAACTTGGCATGTGTCTCAAAGAAGGAAAATTATGAAAAAAATATTTTACCAATTTGGTATCTTTTAAAACATAAATACCATGAAATAAATGTCATAAAATTGATATTTAAATACCAATAAATGTAATTATAAAAATAATTTAATAAAACCAGGGGTAGTATACACACAACTCAAAAGGAATGGATGGTGAATAAATCATGTATCTCACAGAAATAAAAAGTGAGATGAAATCCCCTTACCTTATATCCTAAATCTCATCATACTCATTAAAACCTCATGTATAATAAATATTTATTTATTATAAATATATCAAAGAACTATATTATTACATCTAATACCATATTTTGTTTGATCATGGATTTATATTACATTCTTGTTAACAATTCTATGTTAAGGTTTCACTTTGAGTAATATCCTCTTTGTTTTTCACATGTGTCTTAATTTGTTATATCTTTGGTCCTTATATTAATATAATTATTTCCAGAATGTAAACCATGATTTAAATAAAATTTATATTGTTTATATGTGTATTATAATAATCCATAGGATATATAATTATGAAATGTAAAACACCGTTGACAGAGACGGTAATCCATACGTACGCATGAACACTATTTCTATTTAATTATCGTGTTGAAAGAATGAAAGTAAAAGAAATATATGTATATATATCATTATTAAAGTATATTAATTATATCATATTTATTAAATATATTATCTAAATCTATCCTTAATATATTCCATGTATTTTATGAACAAATCACATCACTTTTAGGGGGTGGTAGTCCACACTTTCTCAAAAAAAATATCGTATTAGCACAAAATGACACGTATAAAAATATGTGTTTTAAAATAATTACAGATTATTAAAGACATAATAAATAAATTATAATATATATATATATACAAAAATTATTTATCATAATTTCCACCATGATAGGAGGTAAAGTAAAAATGAACAATCAGCGTTTAGTGAGGCAGTAGTTTTCTATACATGTAAAATGTTTGTTACCCATTAGATGGAGGTGTGTGTATGTTTAGGTAAAAACCATATCATAAAAAAATCTTACTATATTTATTATATTTTTTTTATAAAATCTTGTAATAATTATATTTTAGGGGGATGTGAATGAAAATAAAAGAATGGAGGTTGAGAGAGGAGGTTACCTCATAATCAGGTAACTCATTTTGGTTTGTGCCAAAAGGTTTCCTTGAAATTATTTATTCCCAAGGATAAGATTCTAAGATTAAGGGATTTAATTTTAGAAGTGTATTGGTTATATATTTTTCTATCCTATTAGGTTTTAAAGGTGTAAAGAAGAGGGATAGGTGGTGGGATTTTATAGGGAAGGAAATGATCTCTCTTGGAATTTTTGAAAATAAGTTTGGTGTACATATGTTCTTACCTAAAAAAGTTCACAAAAAACCAACATATATTAATAATTGAAGGTTTATGGGCGAAATATTTCCATAAAATGGGTTTTGGGAAAGATTATATGTCATTTGGGCCCCTAATATTAAGGGTTTTCCCCTAATTAAGCTTAAATTAACCTTAATTGCTGTGATTAATTTTAATCACTTTACTAATATATTTTGTAAAAAATTACCATGATATGATTTGAATATAAATATTATACTGATTAAAATGGTTTATTTCCATTTTTATAAATTCAATTAAAATAATTAAAAAAGTTAAGATTAATGTTAATCTCACAGATGGGACGAAATAACAAGTTTTTAAAGTAGAATAATGTTCAAAAGTTTGTTAAGTATTTATATTAAATTTAAAAGTTAAATTGATTATAATGAACTAAATTTTATTAATATATTTATATTTAATTTAATTTTACCTTAAAACAAAATTAAAGTTTAATTTAACATTAATTATTATTTAAACAAAATGTAGTTATTAACTAAAATGCAGTATTTTTCACTATTCATCGAAAACGAAGTTTCATAGAAAAATCCCAAAAAAAATCACCCTAAGATAAATTTGGAATTAAAAATTTAAAAATGAAGTTTATTCTATCAAATTAAATTTATATATGTCTATAAAATTAAGTTTTTTTGTTCTTCACACAAGGACTTGAAAACCAATTCATTGGAGAAAATACTATTTGTAAACTAATAAAGACTTTATAAAAAATTATGTTTTTCATTATCAATATGTTTTATTTAATATAAAAACATTATAAAAATGTATGAAAATTAGTTATTAATATTCATATTACTAACTTTTAATATCTATGTTATAACTAACCCATTTTTAAAATTATTATAATAAAATGATGTTTTGTAGAAATTCAATATTTCATATAATGTATGCCAAGTTGGTGTTGTGTGTAGCACATGACAATTCGGTGTTGCATGTAGCGCAATCCAAGTAAATTTTATGTATAGAATAATCCAATTTATTTCCGTGTTAAAGGAAATTTGGACTTAGTGTTATAATATATATATATATATATATATATATAATTATTTCTAATGTCATGTGAAATGTAGAATTTCAAAAAGATAAAATAATTCAAAAAAAATAATTCAAAAAATATTGGGGTGTTACACTCTACCCCCCTTAAAATGAATTTCACCCTTTAAATTTGTCTGGGTTATCAAAGGTTTAATACTTGAAAAGTCATTTCATAGAAACACACATTATAAAAATAAACACTAAAACTTCCTTTAAAAAAAGAAAGTTGGAAACATAAAGGTTACCAAAAGTTACATATAACTAGGTTTCCACATAGGATAACATAGGTGTTAAGTGAAAACCTGGATATATAAGAAAAACATAACAATCAATTTCTTATATAGATTGATAGAGAACATTGATCAACATAAGTGGGTGATCACAAAACCATAAATCTACGATGATCTAAGGGACCATCTGGTTTATCTGAAATAAAGGTTCTAGGATAAATCTTTTTCAATACAATTTTTATAGATTCTATTAATTCTTTTAATATCTAAGAACCTAAGGAAACATAATTACTTTATTTTTTACTTTTCATATATACAATATCACCCTTTAGTTTTTCCTTGACCAGTTCCCACTTCATTCCTCATTCTAGATAATGATGCTGAATTTTTCATTCATGAAGAAACAACATATCATGAGATCCATAAATTGAATGATAATTCATTCCATAAGTGTTCACTTAACATCTCAGTGAAATGGTTATCAATTTTTATCCAACATGTATAATCTTCATATGTTAAGATAATACTTTATTCACAAAAACTTAATCCAAACATTAACTTAATCTTTCCATAAATTGTTAACCTCATAACCCTTATGAAATATTAAAATTCAATACTTTAGAAATAAATTAATGAAATAAGATTAAACTTTATCCCCCATATATCACAATGTAACAATTGTTTTTCACATTCTAAACATGTCAACAACCTCATCATATATTCCATTTAAACATGGTAATAACCTTAATTACCATACATCCTTTTGGAAAACATGCATTTCCAAAAACGGAATCTGGTCGCCATCTAAAACAACACCCAACCCAGCCCGTGGCAAGGACTAAAGGGAGTTCCTGATCCCCATGAGCTAGAAAAAGTTCGCAGTTATCACAAAATGCAATTTGGGAATGTTTTACCCAATTTTATAAAAATAAAACAACAAACAAAACCAACATAACAAATATGGATTTTTTTAAAACAAACCATCTTTTAAAAAAATTCAGAATTGAATTAAATAATTTAAAACAATTCTCAAAGACTATAAAAAATGAATAAACCCAAAATGGACAGCCCAAGAACCTCTTCATGGAAAGAGAGACTGGCCTCAAACCATCTGCATGACACTACACCAAGAAGGACTGATAGAAACCCGAACCATTGGCACTAAAAGATTTACCCAAACCTGTGACAAAATAACCAAGTATACTTACACCCAAAGGTGTAAGTAGGGTGTGATCCAAATCCCAGTAGGATTATGCCACTAAAAGATTCAATGCGATAAAAAATCAAATAAGAAAATCTTGAAAGTTTTTATAAACATGAAATGCTAATAAGAATTTTAAAGAGATGCAACTTTAAATAAAAACAGTTTTCAAGTGGGATACTTTAAAGAATCAACACTTCTAAATAGAATGAAAAAGCTACTGAATTTTCCAGCCAAACATACCATATGCCAATGCTAATCATAAAGTATCTAATGAGAACAAGTAATAGAAAAACAACCCCTATCCACTAGCTCACTGTGGGTCCTAGGTACCTCATATCTTGGTGAAAGTAACCATACAAATATCTGTTGTCATGCACACGAGCCACTAGTAGGGAGCATACCAATAACCCAGTGGTTACCCATCATCACCACCATCATCATCATAATCATAGTTTAGTTAGTGTTTTCATCATCATACTTGCTACATAAAATAGGGGAATAACCCCACAAGACTACTAGCATACTATTATTACTCCACCTACCTATATACCTGAGTTTTTCCTCTTGTTCTCAAAAAAGTTCCGCAACCCATAAAATAAAATTTTCACCAAAGATGACCATTGCGACTACCGAGTCCCAAATAGCACACGATTCCAGAAATTGGCCATAACAGCCTCTCATGGCCAGATTTCCAACACTGGTGGTTTAACGTGAACCTGTGCTTCAAAGAGACTATGAAGGACCCAAAGGCCCTCTTAGACACCATCCACACTAACAACGCTAGACTACTGTCACCTTTGACAACTTAGGTAACTTAAGAAACTATGGTCAATTTCAACCTCCCACGACACTATCCCTCTATAAGAAGATCCATAAAACAAAGATAATAAATGTCATAGACTCAATCTACAAAGGTCAAGAAAAAGATTCCATATATTGATCAATTGGAGGATCTTCCTATGGCGAAATAATCCGGGATTCACTTCAGTTGTGCACTAACCCTTAATGGGAGCGTGCCTTATCCAATGATAGAACCCAATGACCCAACCAATATTGTCCATTAGTCAATACATAAGACAAACTAGAAGTTAACACATGAGGGGAACTACCGTAAAATAATACCAAAAAACTTCTCATAAGAAAAACACTAACTAGCCCCCTTCAACCCAACTTACCAACCAAACACAAACCAAAAAAACCGTTCAAACAAGAGGGGTTATTGGACTCAAAACATCCCACAACCAAAATATTTCCAAAAACACATAAGACACACCATCCCAAATTATTCATCAAGACATCATGTTTTCCTTTAAAATAATCTCTTTAAAAATAAACGGTTCTGCGGTTAGTGCATCTACCAATGGTACCCCCCAAGCCACATACATGCATGTTTCCATGCCATACTGGGAACCCTCATCATATCTATCTTGAAACTCATCCGATTGTTCCATTAAACATACATCATCCAATATAACCCCATGCATATGGTCACTCATGGAAATAAAAAAAGGTTAAAACAAAAATTCATTCCACTTTTTAAAACCAAAACATTCAACCGATACTTCCTTTTTCTCAAGACAGCTATCCATTAAATAAAAACCCAATTTTTGTCTTATTTTTTTTCAAAATATCACCAATAATTCAATAAAATCTCACATTCAATTCATGCACATTAATTTCAAATCATTTCTGCCCGTTTTAAAACACTTCTAATTTCATGAAAAAATCCATTTCACAAATCACTATTAAATTGGGAACTCAAATCTTTTCATTTTAAAACCAGATTCAAAAATTTCATAAAATATTTCAAAGGTTATCTAGATACCAAATCAAAATCCATTTCCAAACTCCACACATGACCTCCAAAACATTCTATCCCATTAAAACACCTTTCAATAGTTTAGAAAACTCTATTGGAAACACTTTTTCAAAACCACTTTAACATAGTTCCTGCTTTCAAAAGAGGTGTAAACACACCATTTTCTGTTTCAAAACAATTATGAAAATCCAGTTCTACCATTTCATAAATCAATACACTTACTCTTTAATAAAAAATAATTTTATAAAAGTTCACATTTCTAAAATTAAGTCATTTTTTCTTTAAAACCAGGTCCCAATATTCCAACACGAATAGACATAAGACAATGCGAGAGGAAACTAGTTTCAGTGGGTGACTTGGACATATGGTTTGAATACATAAGTAAATAACTTCACCATCATGAAGAGTGTTCTAGGGAAATATCCCCAGCTCCATATAGATTTCTAGGCCCTGTGATCTCACTGAGACCATTAGCCTAACTCTCTTTTCATTTCCCCAAATCATCATCAAACCAAGAAAACTAAAGGACTCAAATAATTTTTGACTTCCCCTAGAAACTTGAATCACATAACAAGGTGTGATGGTCATGTACACTACTCATAATCAGAATTCCAATCCCTAAAATTCCTAACTCTATACTATCCCAACTCTTCCCCAAATAACATGGCCCAAGAGAGTGAACCTCCTCTGATACCATTTTTTCATGAACTGGATCTAGTATCCATAAAAAACAAAACTTTACCTAGCTAATGGAAAGGTCTTAATGGATTTACCAACCCCCATGGGATAGAAAAAGTGCTTGAGTATCACGAAAATTGAATTTGGGAATGTTTTATCAAATTTTATAAACATGAAATAAAAAAAGACATAACAAATCTAGATTTTTTAAAACAAACCATATTTTAAAAAAATTAAGAATTGAATTACATAATTTAAAATAATTATCAAAGATTATAACAAATGAATAAACCCAAAATGTAAATCCCATGAACCTCCTTTTGGAAAGAGGCACCAGCCTCAAGCCATCTCCATGACAGTTCACAAAGAAGGACCAATAGAAACCCGAACCATTGGCACTAAAAGCTTTGCCCAAACTTGTGGAAAAATAACCAAGTCTAATTACACCCAAAGGTGTAAGTAGGGTATGATACAAATCCCAGTAAGATTCCACAACTAAAAGATTCCATGTGATAAAAATTAAATGATGAAAATATTGCAAGTTTTTATAAACATGAAATGATAAAAAGAATTTTAAAGAGATACAACTTTAAATAAAAATAGTTTTCAAGTGGGATAATTTAAAGAATCAACACTTTTAAATAGAATGAAAAATATAATCAATTTTCCAGCCAAACATACCATATGGTGATGGTAAGAATAAAGTATCTAATGAGCACAAGAAACAGGAAAATAACCCCTAGGGACTAGCTCGCTGTGGGTCCCATGTACCTTGTATCTTGGTGAAAGTAACCATACAAATATCCATTCTCATGCACATGAGGAAATAGTACAGAGAATACCCATAACCTAGTGGTTCCCCATCATCATCATCATTATCATAGTTTAGTTAGTGTTATCATCATCAAACATGCTTTGTGAAATAGGGGCCAAACCCCATGGGATCACTAGCATACTAGTACACATCCACCCACCAAGATAACCGAGTTTTCCCTCTTGTACTCAAACAAGCTACACAAGCCATAAAATAAAATTTCCACATGAAAATACCACTTCCATGTCACACAAACATTCCAAAAACCCACACATGTGTCACATAATAATTATTTCATAAAAAATTCATTTTTTCACATCATACTGACACAAAAAAGCCCACAAACATGTTTCATGCCTTTCTTGCAGTTTGATAAATAATATCATCAATTTATAAAACATTATAACTAAGTTTGACATCTTAAATCACCTATTTACCTTTAGAAAACCCATCTTAAATGAACAAACTCACCAAAATAGTACATGTACATCCTTTTACCACTTTGTTTATCTTAGTAAATCATTTACAATTTTCATAAAACAATCCCAAGGGGTATAACCATGTTTTTCACAAAAAACCATATAAAAACCCTATTTCAAGTCCAAAATCACACAAATACTAATATAAAATAGAGTTATAATCCCTAGAAACATTTATTAAATCACTCTCAAATGTTATAAATTTACCTCAAATAATACCAAAAAAGATACCCATGAAAACTCACATTTTCAAACAAATATGAAACTTTGAAACTAAAATATTAATCAATATTACCAAAAAAGGTTCCCACACCAAAAATAATGTAAGAGGATCATGCTAAAAATACAAATGAATCAAATTAAACTCATCTTAGGATGCTTACACATGGAACCACCTACTGTTTGTGCCAAAAATTCCAAACCATTGTGCGAAACATAAATCTAACCACCGATTCACCACAAGGAAGTGAAATCAAGACCTAATCTATAATAATTCCACAAAATGGTATAAAATTAAACCCTAATTATAAACTCTAGTAGCTGGAAATTTTAAAACCTCAATAAAAGTGAAAAAAACATCAAGAAAATGGGAGGAACATGAGAGGAAACTCACTTAATTGAGAGTTCTTTAATAAAATTCCCCAAATACACAAATAGATGAATTTAAAAATATCCAAAAATTAATGTGAGGTTATAATAAAGATGATTATGTCATTTTAGAATTGAAATGGGGGGAAAAGAGTAAAAATTGAAGGAGTTATGAAAGAAACAATTTACCTCTTCAAATCTAGATGATTTGAGATATCAAGAGAAGTTTTTCCTTAATTCCCAATGAATATGAGCTCCAAAGAGGGGGAGAAGAGAATAGTATGGCACCTTGGGTAAGTGGTCTCAGGTGATAGTTGGAATCACAGAAAAACATAAAAATTAAATGATATATTAAATAATTAAAAAACAATTTAAATTAGTAAATGGGATTTCATGGTGGCACAACACCTTAATAAAAAACCAAATCCATCATTATTATAGATTACTATGGGGTCCAAATTGATATGGTGGTTTTAATATACTATATTATTCCAATTGGGATGTTTCATGGTTGTAAAATGTTGAAAAATAACAGATTTATAAAAGAAACAAAATTTATTTTTAAATATGGAAATGGGCTTACGGTTTGGCCCAAATTTTGAAAACCCACAATTTCCACCAAAATGCATAGGAAACCCCCAAAACAAATAAATAATGGAAATTAAATGAATAATAACTTTAAAACAATTAATGTATGTGATATGCATGTTTACTTATTCCAATTATTATTGAAAATATTCTTTAAATCCAATAAGTCATAAACTTCATCCAAGATGACATATATCATTTTGTTAATAATTAGTTCCAAGTTAATTCGTACTGTCCAATTTAATTATTCATATACAAAATATTATTATCCAGATATCATTATCTCAATTTTAGGCATGAATTAAGGGTCACCTTACATTAATCAAAATATTAAATTTCCATGAAATCACTCTTCTTTGTCTTCATCACCATTAAATATGTCCTTTTCAATCCTTAATAAAAATTTATATGAAAATTTATTATACATTTTATGATTCATATAGCATAATCTTTGAATTAAAAAACATAAATACTTCATTAATCCAACATTATACTTAAACCATTACTTAGGCATCATAAACTTATTCCTTAATACCTCTTTCCTATAATATGATATTTGAATCATGTCTTAAGGTTCCTCAAACTAAATCTAATCATGATTCTTATAATAATTATAAACAATATTGGATGAACATAACATACCTTTCACATGTTGTTTGCAGTATCTTTATCTTCAGAAGTATAACCAATACACATACCAAATTCCTAATTATCTTTATGAGATTTCCACTTGAGAAATTGATTTGCATAATCCCCATAATTTTAACATATGAAACATTCAATGTTAACCATGTTCCTTCTAGTTCTATCCATCGACTAAAACCAGAAAGCCCAAGGTGAGAAAAAAATATCATATAAGAAAACCA
This sequence comes from Viscum album, assembly GCA_963277665.1. Lineage (NCBI taxonomy): Eukaryota > Viridiplantae > Streptophyta > Magnoliopsida > Santalales > Viscaceae > Viscum > Viscum album. The sequence goes on along the minus strand of OY728148.1, from coordinate 755,228,953 downwards.
CATAATCATGAAAAATTACATATAGGATGTCTAAATCATGACACCTACCTTTTAATTGATGAAACCTTAGAATTATATTTGATTATTCATAGTAATATTATATTTAAATCCTTTATAATGGTTTGTCAAGAGTTTATGAATTCCTAAAGCATATCCCTTAGGAGTGTCAAACTAGGTGTGTAGCAAGGCCCATTGTCATGTACTAGATTACCCGAGTCAGGACTAGAACATATTGTTGAAGTTATTACTCCTAGTAACATCTATACTAGATCTATATCCACTTTTAGTATCCAAACAAGTATGAATTTATAGGAAACCACTCACTCTATCCATTACCAAAATTCCATTACATTTTCATAAACATTAACTCATCCTTACACTTATCCTTAGAGACATCCCTAGACATATCCTTTGAAATATAACTAGGGATATCACTGATTTATTATCATTATAGTTTCCAAAGGTTGACTAAACCTTTCCTTTTGATACCAACTATAGAGACCCCAACATAACACATGGATATTACATCATTTTAGATGAATATTCAGTACATTACGAAAATACATGCCCAAGGATCATAATAGTTTAGTGTCTTTGGAAACTTGGAAACAAAATCTTATATATTGGTGAAAGATATTCAACATCTTCCATAAAGATATCCACCTTTAGTACTTCTACCTATAACCTTTCATCATAACCTGGGGAAAGGAAACATAATAAAGGGGTGAGCTTAGATGCTCGGTAAGGTTAAATAAAGGAAATTTGTAATCATAAAAGGAAAAAAGGGTATATAACTTGAGAAGAACATTTGAAGATCATACCCTACATATTATAGATCATAATAAAGATTGGAAGTTTATAAGACATGTATCATAAGATAATTATGATCATAAATCATGAAACCATAATATAAGAACAACCCATAGAATTTTTGGCACACACATTTATTATAACACTGTGAATATGTATAAGTAGAAACAAGATCACTCATTAAGTTAAAGACATGGAATCGAGCCCCCAAATCAACTTATGAACATGAAACTAGGTCTATTAATAACATTGTGAACATGTAATAAGGTTCACACATAACCTTAGGAACACGAAACCAGACCCATGCATAACATTATGAACATGTAATCAGGTTCACACATAACATTGTGAACATGTAATTAGGTTCATGCATAAACTTATGGACATGCATCCAAGTCCATGAATAATACTGTGAAAACATAATGAGATTCACTCATAACATTTTGAACATATAATCTGATTCATTCATAAACATACGAACATGAAACCATGTCCATGTATAACATTTTGGACATGTAATAATGTTCACGTATAACATTTTGGACATGTAATAATGTTCTTGTATAACATTATGAACATACAATCAGGTTTATGCATAAAATCATGGACATGAAACCATGTCCATTCATAACATTTTAAACATGTAATCAAGTTCAAGAATAACAATTATACTCATAAGTCATCCATAATTACCCAATGCATTGGAGGGAGATATAGGTCCCACCCAAATCAAAATAGCATCATTCATATAAGTTTCACAAAGTCAAACTTTCATAATATCATGACACATAAATAGAGACATGTTTTATAAACATCAAATCATTACCCATGGAATACAATGGGTATCATTAAAATTTAATCACATCATAAACTATGAAAAGAGATAGGTTTCATTATCACTTCATGAAAGCATAACCCGTGAAAAGATGCAAGTTTCAAAATCATATAATCTCTGAAAGAGAAATGGGTGTCATAAGTTTCATTCCATCAAAACATAAAACATTTAAGAAAGAATATGAATGTAACCTTTTTATTATTTCCTATAAGGGAATGATTAACATCAATGAATTCCATATTATAAGGAAAAAAACATAGAATAATATTTTGAAAAACTTTCTTGAGGAAAATATCCTTTCTACTTTGAAAAACTCTCCAAAAATAATAAAACTCTTTGAAAATCATTTCATTTGAAAATAATTTTAAAACATAGAAAGAAGGATTTAAAACATTTTAAAAACATTTTTCCTTGAAAAATTATAAAATAATCTTGATAACATTTTGAAATTTTTTTTCTTAAACAATTATAAATTAATCATGAAAACATTTTGAAAATCATTTTCCTTGAAAACATATAAAATAAGATTGAAAACATTTGAAAAAAAATTCCTTGAAAACTTATAAAATAACATTTAAAACATTTTGAAAACCATTTTCCTTAAAAATATCTAAAATATTATTTAAAACACTTTTAAAACCATTTCCCTTAAAAACATATAAAAGGAGCTTGAAAACATTTTTAAAACCTTTTTCATTGAAAAATTTTAAAAGGAGCTTGAAAATGTGTTAAAAAATATTTCTTTGAAAATATATTTTAAAATAAATTTCCTAAAAATTAATCTTTAAATATAAAAATTAATCTTGAAAGGATTTATGACACATAAATCCATACATGCTGTACGAGTTAAAAAGACCATTTCTTTTGAATGGTAAAAAGTATAGAAAAAATGCCTCATTTGAAAAGCGACAAGAATATTCCTTTGAAAAATTTGGTAAAATACAAAAAGGGTAAAAATTTATTTTAATTATCATGATATATTAGTATAATATTCTTGTAAAATATTTTTATAAAACATGGTTTTAAAGGAACACAGATTTCTGACCGAAAGAGGGTAAAGTTGGGCTTTCTTGAAAAATATTTCTTAAATATATTATATACCAAAGAGTGGAATAAATTCTACCATTATATGAATAAATCATTAATAACCATAAGAGAATAAAATTAATGAATTTTCTTGAGATATTTATTATAAAATTTTATGAAATTAATCCTAAACATAAACAATCTCGAAAAGTGATGATATTATTTGAATAAACACTTACCACTTGGTAACTTTGAACCATACTCCCTATGTAAGAAAATGAAATTACATGAATCTTAAAATATCATGAAAATAGGTAGATTTATAATATAAACTTTTAAAGGCAGTATATATACCCAATGTAAAAATATAGGTGTATAACATGACATGTGTCTCAAAGAAGGTAAATTGAGACCCAATAATTTTTCTGATTTGGTAACCTTTGAAACATAAATAACATGAAAGAAATGTAAACATATGGATATGTAAATACCAATAAATTTAAGTATAAAAATCATATAATACATCCATGGTCAGTATACAAACCACTAAAAAGGAATAGGTGATGAATAAATAATATTTATCACGTAAATAAAAAAGTGTGATGAAATCCCTTTACCTCATGTATTAACTCTCATTGTACTCCTTAAAAAATCATATATAATAAATATTAATTTATTATAAATATATTATAGAACAATATTATTACTTATAATACCATATATGGTTTGATTATGAATTTATATAACCTACTTGATAACAATTCTACGTTAAGGTTTCACTTCAGTTAACATCCGCTTTGTTTTTTTGCATCTTTCTTAATTTGTAATCTATTTGGTCCTTATATTTATATCAATATTTCTATAATTTAAACCATGATTTAAATATAATTTATATTCATTATATGTTTATTATAATAATCCATAGTATATATAAGTATGAAGCATAATACACCGTTTATGGAGACAGTAATTCGTACGTACGCATGAATGCTATTTCCGTTTAATTATCATGTTGATAGAAAAAAGTAAAAAAACATATTCACATATATATATATATATATATATATATTTACATATAATTATTATAATATATTTATTATATAGTATATATTCACTAAATTCATATTTAATACATTCCATTCAATGTATGAATGAATCACATCGCTTTGAGGGGGCGGTAGTCCACACTTCCTAAAATGAAATTATTGTATTAACACAAAATAGAAAGTATAATGATTTTTGTTGGAAAATAATTAAATAATATTAAATAAATAATAAATATAATACATAAAATATATAAATAGTGTTTCCATTATAATTTACACCATGATATGCGGTAAAGGAAAAATGAACCATCACCATTTAGTGAGGTGGTAGTTTGTTGTACACATAAAGAGTATATTCATTACCCATTAGATGGAGGTGTGTATAAGCATAGATAAAAACTATAGAATAATGAAATCATAGTATATTTATAATAATGGTTTTGTAATAAAGTCATGAAATAAATATATTGGAGGGGGTGGAGAAGGAAAACAAAAGAATTGAGGTTGAGCTAGGTGGTTACTTATTAATCCAAAAAATCTTATTAGTTTGTGCCAAAAGGAATCTTTGGATTAATTTATGTACAAGGATAAGATTATATTCAGAATAGAGGGATGTTTATAAGTGTATTGGGTATATATTTTCAAAAAATAATAGGTTTGAGATGTGTAAAGAAGCGGTAGAGGTGATGGCCTTTTATAAGGAAAGAAAAGGACTCACTTGGAATTTTTGAAAACAAGTTAGGTGTACAAATGTTCTTACATAAAAAAGTCATACGAGACCAAAAATAAATAAATAATGGAAGGTGTATGGATTAAATATTTCCATAAAATGGATTTTTTAAAATTTTATGGGTCATTTGGTACCCTAATATTTAGGTTTATTCCTTAATTAAGCTTAATTTGACCATAATCACTATGATTAATTTTAATCATTTTTACTAATCTCTCTGGTCAAAAATTGACATGATATAATTAGAATCTAAATATTATACTTATTATAATTTTTCATGTCCATTTTTATAAATTCAATTCATAGAATCAGAAAAATTAATATTAATTCTAATCCCGTAGATGAGAGGAAATAATGAGTTTTAAAGTAGAACAATGTTCAAAATTTTGTTATGTTTTTATATTCAATTTCAAAGTGAAATTGATCATAATGAAATAAATTTGATTAATAGATTTATAATTTATATAACTTTACCTTAAAATTAATTTAATGTATAATTTAACATTAATAATTATTTAAACAAAAAGAAATTATTAACTAAAATGCAGTGTTTTTCACAATTCATCAAAAAATGAAGTCTCTCAAAAAAATCACAAAAATTCTGCCCAAGATAATTTCAAAATTATAAATTAAAAAATGAATTTTATTTTATCAAATTAAATTTCTATATGTGTCTAAAAGTAATTTTTTTTCGTCCTAGAAGGATATAAAAAGTAGTTCTTTCAAGAAAATAGTATTTTTAACCATATAAAGACTTTAAAAAAATAATATTTTTTATTATAATTTTTTTTTATTTATACAAAAACATTATTAAATTATTTTAAAATTGGTTTTTACTATTAATATTACTATGTTTTAATGGATAGGTTATAACTAACCTATTTAAATAATTATAACAATAAAATGATGTTTCGTAGAAACTCGATATTTCATGTAATATATGCCTAGTTAGTGTTGCATGTAGCGTATGATAAGTCAAAATTGTGTGTAGTGAAAGACTAGTCAGTGTTTGATGTAGTGAAATCCATTTTGGTGTCATGTGAAAGGAATGTTAGACTTAATGTTTTAATATAAATATATATATAAAACTATTTCTAGTGTAACGTGAAATGATGAATATAAAGAACATAAATTAATTCAAAAAAAATCACAAAATCTCATGGAGTTAAAGTTCCTACTAATTAAATAATATTATAGAGACATAGATCCGTTGTTGAGGATGATACTTCAAGATAAAAGGATATTAATGTTGAAGAAAAGGAAAGGTAAATGAAAGAGAAAATAGTGAATCTAATATTTCAATAAAATAAAAGGAAAAGATATAAAAAATCAAATAGTGAAAACTCATACTACACTTCCTCCATTCTAACAAAAAATTTAAAAAATAATGTTGGATGTTGATTTTGAAAAATTTGTGGTGTTTTTTAAGAAGCTACATATAAACATTGCATTTAAAAAATATATTAAGTAAATCCCCCCTAAACAAAATTCATCAATGAGAATGAATCTTAAAAAAATTCAATTATGTGATAACTATTTTAATTAATGAGGTGTTTTTAGAAGTAATACCAAGATATATATGTCCTAAAATTATAGACCTTGTAAGTTTCATGATACCCTTCATTATCAGAGGTTTTTAGTTTGGGAGAGCACTATGAGACTTCAAATCTAGAATTAACCTAATTCCATATGGAGTTCTTGAGGAATTGGGGATCATAAAATTAAATAATAATAGGTTCAACTTGAAAATGGTAGAATGATCTATCAGGAACCAACCCGGGTTACTGACCACATTGTGATGCACAATTCATTTCCACCCTTACACCACTATTTTAAATGATTTTGTATTGAAAATTCCAAATTTAATAAAAAATTAAACTTTATGTTTGATTAAATAATTTAATTTTTATAAAATTTAAATTGGGAAGTTGTACTAGTTTCAAGGATTACATTGTAGGAGGAGGTAATTTGGAGAGCCCACAATAGAATTTAAGAAAAATGGGCTAAACTGGACGAGAGATTGAGAACAATTGTGGAATTCAATATTTACCATGGATAATCCATGCATCAAATAAGGATGAAAAATGGTGTAAGAGTGGCAAAATTTATGGGATAAATTTATTTGGAAGACCATGTATACCAATTAATCTATTTGGAGGCCCAAAAGTGTCCCACAGTGTGAATAAATTCTAGGCAGGACAGAGTGAAACAACCTTCTATAATTGGACCATAACTTGGGACTTGGAACTCTAATTCAGATGATTCGATATCCATTGGATATAATTAAAAGTCCCACCTCTCCACCAATTTTTTTTATAATTGAACACATTTTGTTTAGTTAACCAGATGAATCAACCCGATGGAAATATATCTCATGAATAGCTCACCTACACCAATAAACTATTTTATTTTCTTAGATCCAACATGAAAATTTTATCTTTAAAAGAACTCCATCGTTAATTAGAAAATTTGGAAAGATCAAGGGTAAGGGTGAGTTAAATTTGAGAGCTTTATTAATACAGTTTCTCCCTCTTCTAAATCATGTACTTCTAAAATTCACAGTGATCAATTTGGGGGGTGTTATTTGATGCAATATTGAGCTCCATAATTGTTATCATTGGAAGATAGTTGAAATTCAAGGTTTTTTGTCTTTTATTCTTAATTCATACCTTTTTAATTTGTTTTTATTCTAGTATGATTAAATAAAAATCAAAGTAATAGAAATCCACATTATTTTTGCATAACATGGATCTTATAATGATTTGAGTGTGTTTGTATCTTTTCTCACCCATTTCCTTTCATGATTTTGTGGATGTATTATGTCGGTTTATAAAATAAAGAATCTTAAACCCATGAATATTCATGATCTTGTCTTCTAGAAAATTTTATCATTAAAACAAATATTCTCATCTCATTATGTTGTTGATGCGATGCTTTGATTGAGTTTAGATCTTTTATCAATGCAATTATGTTGATTTTGAGTATCCATTGGTAATAAATATCATTTATTGATCAAATACTAGGTGGTAACATATTAATGAATCACATACCATACTAGTTTCAATGTGTATAAATCAAGTAATCGATGATCTTTCCCACTACCCTTGAGAGCGCTGGTGGATGATCATTAAGAGAGACTCACCCATATTGATCACGATTTCTCCAACTAGATTTCATAACTTTGTAATATTGTTTCAATATATATTTTAAAATCATTAAAACCTAAAACACTTCATCCCATTTTTAATTTCACATAAACATAATCATTTTTCTAATGACATAAGGCTCCATCGAGAGGCGACCTAGGATTCCTGCAATACTGCATAAATTCTAGTAAATTTTTTTTCTTCTAATTTGATGTTTTTAAAAACATGATTGAATTTTAGTGTCATTTATTGGGAGACAATATCATTTTACTTTTTAATTTTTTATTTATTACTCTTTTCAATATTTCCCCCTTCCCTTTTGATTGTTTTTGTTTTTGATTTTATTTCTCTTTCTCTCTCTCTTATTCTTCTCTATATCTCTATCTAATTCTGTAATATATCATTCTAATTTATTTTATAATTTAATTATTGTTAATTATTTTTAATTTATCCATATTTCATCATAAAAATAAGAAAAGAAAAAGAAACTTCACAACTTATTTTCATGAATCGATAAAAAAAACTGTTTGAAATAGAACCTGAAATTGAAATGGAAATTCACTCACAAATTAGGTCATCTAAAGTAGGATAGTCCGGTACCATTGATAAACCCCTTATATATCCTTAAGTATTCCTAAACCAATCTAAAAGTGAACCAAATTATACCCTAGAAAACATGGTTGCAAATAACTGGACCAGAAAATAATTGACCACCCTAGATGTGGAGTACTAACCTACGTACATCCAATATCTTGACGAAGAATCCAAAATTGAGCTGAGATCAGTCATCATCCACATCCTTCCTAAATTACATGGTCTTATTGGTGAGGAACCTCATAATCATCTCGAGGAGTTTTACATAGTGTTCTCTACCATGAAACCCCAAAATGTGACAGAGGACCTCATTATGTTTAGGGACATCCCTTTCTCCTTTTATGGTGTAACCAATGACTTGATATACTATTCACCTACCATAATTAGGGGATTTAATGACTGAAAAAACACTTTCTAGAGAATATATTCCCTGCATCCTGAACTACATCAATTCGAAAAGAAATATGTTGTATTAGGAAATCACAGGGAGAGACCCTTGTGAATACTGGGAGAGATTCAAATTTTTTTTCTCAAGTTTCCCCCACCAACAGATTAGTGAATAATTGATAATTCAATAATTATATGAGGGATTTATCTTCATGTATCATTTCATGATAGATACTATAGCTGGTGGTGCCCTTATTTATAAAACTATTACCCCCACTCGTGACTTAAAAGGCCAACATGGCTCAAAATTCACAACAATTTGGTACACAAGTAATTTCACCCACTCAATACATTCACAAGGTGATTCATTCATCCCTTAGAAAAGTTTGATAAAAAACTTTATGAGATGCATACCCTTATAATAAAATTATCTCAAGTATAAGGTAATTCAAAATCTCCACACATTCCATTATATTGTGATATTTTTTCTCATAACACTCATTTTTTTGACCAGTGCCCACAACTTTAGGATTCATATGAGTCTTGTGTTGCTGTATTCCTAGGGTATGCTTTTTAGCAAGAACCTCCCTTCAAGTAAGTGAAATTTAGGCCAAATCGAAACCCTAGGTGGCAAGCACAACCACAACATCGACAAGGTGAAAAATTGATCTACCCTAAACATAATTGGTATCAACAAGGAAAATGTATGTAACCTTATTATAAACCATCTCAAAACAATCCCCCTCCTCCCAAATATAAACTAAGCCTCAAGGACATGGTAAAGAAAATAGCATCCCAGAACCTCCAGTTCCAAAAGACCATGAAATCAGTTATTCAATACCTATGAACTCAAGTGGGATAATGTGAAAACCACATTAGTGAGATAAATATGAAAGGTCCTGAAAAAATACCATCAAAACCCATTTCTAATCCTAATGAAAAAGGTAATGTTTGTAAAATTACACTTTATAGTGGTAAATAAGTTTCTTATTCTACTAATTATACATAACAGGTAAGTCAACCACTTGAAAAATCTATTTCCCTACCCATAAAAGAGTCTAATGAATAAAAAAAGGATAAACAAGTTATTATTGAGGATTCCCCGGAATAATCCATTCATCTTATTTTACCCCAAAGACTCTCTAAACCTAATAATTTTTTTTGATAATGATATTGATGAAGAAATAAATGATACATTTAAAAAATTCTAAGACAACATTACTTTATTTGATGTGGTTAAATAAATCCCTCGCTACACTAAATTTCATAATAATATTTTTACCCACAGATGATGACTAAAGAAGAATGAGAGAGTCAAGAGAGATTAAAACTTGGAAGCATTGTCTTTGATTTGATAAAATCATAAATTCCAACCAAATTAAAGGATCTATACATTTTATTGATACCTTTTACCACAGGGGAGACCTTTTTTTGATGCAATTCCAGATTTAGGTGCTTCAATTAATGTAATGCCTTACTATGAGTACATTTATCTATAGGTTAGAGACTATAGAACAATAGGAATCATCATGAAACATTCTAAATGGAGAACAACATACCCATCTAGAGTGATTAAGGATTTAAACGCAAGAGTGAATAATCTCATATTCCATACCGACTTCTATATTATCGAGAATGAATATTCCTGAACCCAAGGAAATTCCCCTCACATATTTGGAATTCCATTTGTAAAAACATAATATATGATCATCAATATCCACAACGGTACACTATCCATGGATTTCCGTAGAGAAAAGGTAAGTTTTAACATCCTTGATTCTATGAAACACCCCATTGAAGAGAACTCCACTCTTCCCATCTATTTGATGGAAGTGATATCTAATGAAACATACACACAAAAAATTATATCATCAACCAATACTCTAATTCATTTTCCACTTATTTACTCTTTGATGGTTTGAGTTTTGATTCATGTTTTGAGTGTTTTATGGATTCAGAAAAGTGTATTTTTTTTCTTAAATTTATTAGTGTGTTCATTGTAAGGTACCCCTGACCATAAATGATTCTAGAAATATCATTTTCATTAATTCTATTTCCTTAGAGAATAAACATAAGAAGATAGACTATTTCATATAACTCAATTTCATAAATATCCCCCCAATCCAATACCCACCATTATTAGAATTAAAAACACTTCCATATAATTTAAAATAGGTCTATATTGAGGGTATTGACCAATTTCCCATCATTATTTCTAACAACCTCTCTCAAAAGTTGGAATAAAAACTTCTAGATCTTTTGATAGAGTATAAAAAGGTGAAAGGATGAACATTGAGTAATATTCCCAGGATTAGCCCATCTATTTGTATGCATTATATAATTTTAGATGATGAGGCTAATCCTATAAGGAAAGATAAATTCTAGTTGAATCCCAACGTCCTTGAAGTATTAAAATTAGAAGTTAGTAAAATGGTTTATACTGGAATCATTTATCTATATCTGATAGTAAATGGATTTTTCCAATAAAAATTATTCCCAAAAAATTGGTATAAATATAGTGTCAAATGAAAGGAATGAATTGGTTCCAATATGTGTGAACAACAATTGGAGAGTCTGTATTGACTATCGTTGAATGAATCAAGCCACATGAAAGGATCACTTTCCTCAACCTTTCATTGAAAAAATGTTATAAATTTTGGTTGGTAAGTCCCATTATGGTTTCCTTGATGAATATTTGGGTTATTTTGAAATCTATATTTCCCATAAGGGTCAATAATAGAAAACATTTACCTATATATTCAACTCATTTTCATATATAAGGACTTCTTTGAGTCTCTTTAATTCCCCTGGTAATTTTTAGTGATGTATATTGAGTAAATTTTCTAAGTACCATGAGAATTTCATGGAAGTTTTTATGGATAAATTCATAGTTTATAGATCTTCCTTTGATAACTTTTTGGAACACCTGGGCTCTATCCTCTACCATTGCAATAATAAATATCTCATATTAAACTATAAGAAATTATATTTCATGGTTGAGTGGGGTATAGTTCTTGGGAATGTTATTTCAAAAGATTGAATTAAATTGTGAAAAACATGGAATTAATTTCACCACTTCAATATCCAAAATGTGTTCTTGAAGTATGATACTTCTTGGGTTATCCTAGTTTTTACCACTGATTCATTAAATACTTTTGTAAGATCATAATTCCCTTATTCAGGTTATTAAAAAATAATTCAGAGTTTGTGTTTGATAAAAATTGCGAGGATGTATTAACTTCACTAAAATGGAGTCTCACATCTCCTCCCATAATCCAACCTCTAATGTGGGATCTACCCTTTGAACTAAAGTGTGACACCTCTAACATTGCATTTGGGGAAGTTTTATCAAAAAGGGTTAAGAAGGCTCCTCATGTCATTGTGTATGACACACATACCCTTGACCGTACCCAAAAAAACTACATGAATACTGAAAAATAACTTATTTATATGTTTTTTTACTTGGAAAAATTATATTCATATCTTATTAGGTAAAAAATCATTATGTTTTCGGATCATGTTTCCCTTCGATTTCTCCTTAAAAAAGCAGAAGCAAAGCCCCACATCATACGGTGGATGCTCCTCCTCTATGAGTTTAACCTTGAGATTCGAGATAAGAGAGGAGTGGAAAATGTGGTATATGACCAAATTATCAGGATTTCCCAACCATTGGGCCACTATGTTGGCTCATCACTCTTGATTAAAGAATTATTTCCTCATGATTGACTTTTTAATGTTGTGGACCTTACCCCTTGGTATGTAGACATTTTGAATTTTCTAGAGGCATCTTGGGTCCCCACTAATTTCCCCACTCAATAATCCTAGAGACTTAAGAATGATTCACAATGGTAAATTTGGGATGAACCATATTTGTAGATAATTTTTATTGATCATGTTGTTCATCAGTGTGTCCTTGACAATGAGGTCACCTTTGTTTTGAGCGTATACCACACATTGGCTTACATGGACCACTTTAGATCACAACATACAGCTCGAAATATCCTTGAATCAAGAATTTATTGGCCAACATTGAATAGGTATGACCATCAATTTTATAAGTCATTCACACGATGTCAATTCATAGGGAATATCTCCAAGTCCAATGAAATTCACCAACAACCCATGTTATTTTATAAAATATCTGATGCATGGGGCATTGGATTTATATGGCCTTTTCTAAATTCATTTTACTTTGTGTAAAGACTGTTACCTATTGAATACATATCTAAATGAGTGGAAGAAAATAATAACAACACTTATGACTCTCGAGTGGTTGTTGATTTTGTGAGGTCCTAGATTTTTAGTAGGTTTGGTTTTCTAAGATTCATCATTAGTGATTAGGGTTCACATTTTTTCAATCTCAAAATTAAAATTCTTCCCTACGAGTATGGGTTTGTTCATAATGTATCCACTGAATATCACCCCCAAACTAGTGGACAAGCTAAAATATCAATGAATTAAGTTAAGATAATCTTGTAAAAAATAGTACTACCCAATCGGAAAGAATAGAGTTTTCACACAGAAGATACACTTTGGGCACACCGTATAGATTTTAAAACCCTGTTCAGAATGTCACCATAGAGGGTTGTGTTTGGAAAAGATTTTCACCATCCAGTTAAGGTAGAGCACCCTGCATATTGGAATGTTAACAATGTAATATGAATATCTTAGATGCCTATGAGCATATAAAGTTTTAGATTCAGGAGTTGGGAGAAATTTGGCGTGATGAATATAAGAACTCTCGAATCTATATAGGGAGGACAAAGGATATCCGGGATGGGATGATTCATCAGTAAAAGTTTCTATATTGTTGAGAAGGTCCTAATATAAAATTACAGGCTTAATCTATACCCAAGTATGCTTCTTTCCTGATGGATCTTTTCTTACACTGTTACTAATGTTTACCTTTTTGGTTCAATAGAGGATTTTCATGACCAGATTGGTGGAAGTATTACCATAAATGGGTAAAGACTAAAACACTTTTATGAGGATTTTCCAAAGCATCTGGTTGAGGAAATCCTCCTCTAAGAAGAAATATACCAGTGAAAACACCAATTTTTATCCTTCTTTCCCATGTTTTCTTTTATTATAGTAAATACACTGAACACTTTAGGTGTGGGGGGGGAGGTAAATTCGTGGGTTTTTTTAGTATTTTCATCATCTTTTTTCTTTCTTATCTTTTTCGCATGCTGTATAGTATTTTTAATTTTCTACACCTTGTTGCGTTCATTAAAATTATCATCTACTTAATTATTTATTTTTCTTTTCTCTTACTATATAGTATTTTTACCTCCCACCCTCTTATACTCACTGAATCATGTAACTTACTGAGAATTCATGTTGAAACTCCTAATTCCGTTTTTTTTAACATTTAACGAAAATTTATCCTAGTTATGGAATGTATTTTTACATGAATTTAACACTGGGGAGTTATTTTTAGTAAATTGGATTTTTATCAATGATATAAATGGTTGTATCTCTATGAAACCATTGAGATGATTGATACCCATTGCATGAGTAGTTTATGGGAAAATTGTTTCACATAATATCTTCACACAATATTGCACCAAACCATGAAGTTTGAATATTTATTACTTAATATAAGGTAAATATAAGTAAGGTTAATATTTACCATCTTTATAAAATTATTTTTCCATATGTTAGTTACTTATATGATCTATTTCATTATTATACCATATTGACCTATGCGTGTTTACCTATTATATGACTATTGTACACCCTCAAAATAAAATAATAATAATAATAATAAATAATTATGGGAGTGATGAAATGTAAATAAAATGGGGATATCTAGGTTAGTAGATTATGGTTTTACTTTTTATAATTCTTAAGTGAGTGAGTTTTAAAATATTATTGCAAATGATATAAGGTAGGTTCTGTGGAATGAATCAGGTACGAATTTTTATTAAATAACCTATATTTACTGGATATAAAGTGGAAATAATATAATGAAATGGTTTTTACACACACATATAGAGAGTTAGTGGCATGGTTTACTTTTTAATTCCTTTATCATATTTTTATCATGCATCTCTTTGAATTTATTTCTGATACAATTTATGAGACATCTTTTTTCCATGATCATTGAGAATTTCTCCATGGTGTGGTATTTTCTTTGATCACATTGATATAATGAATTAAAATTTCATTGAATGTTAAATATTTATGAAGTTGGGAATATCTAAATACATAAATTTTTATTGTAAATATGACTTTCCTAGGTGTGTAAATGTTTCGGTGTGGGGGTGGGATTGTAAAGAAATAAACTATTCATTTCCACCCTTACTCCACTATTTTAAACTAATTTTGTATTGAAAGTTTTAATATAATATCAAATTTCACTTCATGTTTGATTCAATAATTTAATTTTTATCATTGTTAAATAGGTAAAATTTACTTGTTTTAATGATTACATTATAGGAGAAGGTGATTTGGAGAGCCCACGATGGAATTCCAGTAAAATAGGCCAAACTGCAAGAGAGCCCAAGAACATTTATGGACTAAAATATTTGCTTTTGGATAATATGTGCATCAAATTGGGCTAGAAATTAGTGTACACGTGAAAAAAATTATGGAATACATTTCCCTTGAAGACCATATATCTTAATTTATCTAGTTAGAGGCCCAAAAGTAGACCACAGTATGAAGAAATTTTAGGAAGTTAAGATTGGATCACCATTCTATAATTGGGCCATAACTCAAGTCTCAGACCTCCATTTGTGATGATTACACCTCCCTTGGATAGCTAACTCTAGGTTCACCTATCCACCATATTTCATGACAATTTAACTCATGTTGATTAGTCAACCAACTGAATCAACTTTGTCGAAAAATTTGTCATGAATAGATCACGTACACCCATAGACCATTGACTTTTCTTGGATCCACCTTGACAAATCTCTTTTTAAAAGAACTATATGAATAATTTTCAAGGTTGGAACTACCAGGGGTAGGGGTGAGTCGAATTTCAGAGCTTTTTTCATCCATTTTCTCCCTCTTCCGCATCATGTACTTATAAAATTCTTAGTGATCAATTTGGGGGGGGGGGGTGTTCTTTACTATAATTTTGAGCTTCATGCTTGTTATCAGTTTAAGATAATTTAAATTCTTGTTTTTTTTTTAATTTTATTAATCATTTATACCTTTTTAATTTGCGTTTATTATGGTTAAATAAAATAAAAATCAAAGGAATAATAATCCTCATGCTTTCATGCACAACACAGATCTTGTGATGATTTGAGTGTGTTCATCTATTTTCTTACCCATTCCCTTTCATGAGTGTGCGGATAAATTTTCTAGTTGATAAAATATATAAACTTCAAACCCTGAATATTCATGTTGTATTTCTTATGGAAAATGTTATCATTGACACAAATATGTTCATCTCATCACTTTTTTGATGTTATTCCTTGAAAGTTTAAGTTCTTACATCCATGCAATTTTAATGATTTTGAGCGATTTCCGATAATCAATAACATTGATTGATCAAATACTTGGTGTTAAACTAGTAATAAGTCACATAACATACTAATTTTAGTGTGTATAAATCAATGAATCAATGATATTTTTCACTTCCCTTGAGAGAAATAATGGATGAGCATCCAGGGACCCTCTCCCAAATTGATCATGATTTCTCCAACAAGTTTTTCTCACTTAGTAATATAGTTTCAATTTATGTATTAAAATCATAAACCCCCCCGAAAACATCATCCAAATTTCTATTTCAAATAAACATAATAAAAAACCCTTTTTATTAATTGTACAAGGCTCAGTTGAGAGACAACCTATGGTTCCTTCTATAATATAGAAATTATTATAGAAAATGAATTTCTAATTTGACACACTCGACAACACAATCAGATATCCTTGAACTAGTAACTGATATGGATAATTACATGGATCAAAGTGAATTATTGATCCCCAGGTGACAATAACCAATTCATAGGAATTAAGGATACACTCTTGGGAACATTTTTTCCCAAAAATATTAAAAATAGATAGGGGTTTGTTATGGGAACTTGACCTTAACTCGTCATATATTTTCTTGCATAGAATCTAAATAAACAATTTTTAAGAATTAAAAAAACAAGACATGGCATAATGAACAATGGAATAACATAAGGGTAAAATCATAAAAACTATAACATAAAAATAATGAGAAAAAATTATCCACACATTGAAACATAACCATAAGAACTATACATATTATATAAGATAAAAAAAGAAAAAGGGAATGATATGGAAAGATGAAGAGGTGATATATAGAAAACATGTTAACCAAAAAACTATAACTAGAAAGAAACTAATTTTTTACCCATATCTGTGTGACATGAGATTAATCTCCCATAATTTCCCCCTTTTTAACCAGATCTAAGCTAATATAAAACCCATCACTAATGAGTAGAGCCTTGATTTAATATGAATCAGTTAACATAAGGTCTATATACACCTGAAGGCTATATGATGGATGTGAGAATAACCTACCCACTAATATCTCACAAATTATTCTATGATAATACTTTATTAGATAATTCATTCATTCTAGTTTGAAAATAAATATATGAATATACACTTTTAATTTTTAAAAATTAATAACATAGATCATGGAAAGCAACAAGATTTTTAAATTATTAGGCATAAAATTAATAATCTGAGTAAACATTAATTTTTAACAAAGAATCAAGGGATATGTTTTAGGGTATCTAAGGTCAGGGATCATTGATATTATCATACTAATTCATATCAAATCCATGTATATCATATTTCAGATAGGCCACTAACTAGAGTGATATCCTAACTTGATGGAAGAATCACTAGCTTGAGTTTAATCCATCACTAGTTATGTAATCATAATTTTATTAGATAGAGAGATATCAATACATAGTAAGGTACTTATCATAGTTTCTCCACCTAATAAAAAAATATTCCCATGAATCATAACTATTATTTAAATATTCCAATACATTAAAAAATTATTTCCATTTTATAATGAATTCCAATCCATGAATATTTTTTTTGAAATAAACCATTTCATAAAACCATTATCTTTAATATAATTTTTTTATAAATAATATAACATAACATTATAGAAAAATTGTGTTAGGAATTTTAACAAGTGCATAGGGGGAATCCTGTTATTTTATATCAAAATAAATTTTAGAGACAAATTTGATTACCCTTATCAAAAGTGAAATACTAGAAACAATTATATTAAAAATATATATCCTTAATGATGGAAAATAATATAGTTAAAACCATTTAAACCAATAATTTATAAAAAATCAAGAACATATTGTTCTTTAAACAAAGTTAACATAAAAGACATACCTTTAATCAATAAAACCATTATTGGATGATGAAACATACTTCACTAGATGAGGAGATGAGAGAATCCTAAGATATAAGATTAGGTCATAAAACTAAAAATGCCACCATTAAAACTAGAAAATAGGGAACCCTATTCTATTATGGACCTAAGTGAGAAAGATATACATGGTATGAAATAGTAAGAGATAAAAGAGAGGGAAAAGAATCAATTACCTAGTGAATCTTGATGGAACATGTTGATGAATATATTTGAAATAAATAGGATAGGGAGAGGTACAAGGGGTTCAATGACCAAGGACTTAGAATGTTTTAATGAGAGATAAAATGATCTAAAAGAATTTTAAAATAAGCATAATCAAATATGTAATTTAAAATACTTAATTTTTTCTAAAATCCACATGATTTAGTGCACGATTTAGTAAACAATTCATTAAACACATCAACTATTATAGAACTAATATTTATTCATGAACCATTCACCCCATATACATTTGATTAATCCACATAGTTAATCATAATCATGTTCTAACCATGTGCCTCCCATTGTAATGGGGTCACCCTGCATATAGTTAAACTTAAAAGTTAATACTAATCCAGAACTAACTATACAAACAATACTACCTTCATATTTTTCCAAATTTTCAATATATTCACCTTCAAACTAAGAAAAAATATAAAAATTTTCACATAATAAATTTCATACATAAAAATTAAACCATGAGTTTGAAAATCATCCCCATTACATCACTTTCTTCCACTTGAAAGTTAATTTGAAGATTATTGATCTAAAAATAGGTGAGGAAATTATTCCATCATGAGTTATTGTTATTCCCATATCTCATGAGAATATTTCAAGTGGTACCATAAGACCTAGACTAATGGAATGGATTTCCCATTCATCACTTTGTTTTAAGAATCATAGATCTAAATATGTTTCTCAATCACCAATCTTTTTGGTTCCAAATATAATTCTTTATAGCCCAATAAATGAGAGTGACCAAGATGGTACTTATTTAATTTGGATACATGGAAAATGTTATGAATGGATATCATCCAAGAAAAAAAATCTAAACACCATTCCATATTCACGATCCTTTCAGTGGTTTCAAAGTGACCACTATACCTTAGTGCTAGATTCCCTTACTTACTAATTAATTAGTGACCCAAATGAGGTGAAACCTTTAAAAATACTACTCAAAAAATGAAAAAATAATAGTTTGGAAACATATATTTATAGAATATTTTTAGTGTCTTTATTCCATCACTAGTAATTTTTGGATAATAAAGAACTTTTCAGTCATCTACTGAATAATTCTTGGTCCCACTAGAGAAGTTTCCCCCACCTCCATCCAATAATGGGGAGATTATGTAGCACCCACTAGGTCACTAGTACACATTTAAACTATTCATATCATTTAATTATAATAATTTTTGATTATTTTTAGGTTTTATAGGTGCTTGGATTATTTGATAGGTATTTATTTATGGAATATAGATTCCTCATGGAGTGATTAAAGGTGGTCACACTGTGAATGTTTTTTTCCCAGGTATGTAGTTATAAACTATAAAATAGTCACACCGGGAAGGCCAGGTCACACTACAAAGTGACCTTAGAAAAATTAACCCTAGTCAAAATTATAGAAATCATATATTCATTGGGCAAGAACATTACATGATGAGGTATTCCTTGAAATTTAACAATGAATTCCATAAACCTCTTACATAATTAATTACCCTCAAAAGATTTTTTCTCCCCATTTTCAAATATTATAGACCCCATTTCATGATAAACCTTCATGTCCTCCAATATTTACTTGTTTTTATTATGGGTTTCCCCATAATCATCTTGAAATCATCATTTAAGTGGTTCCTTATCTATCCCTTAAATATAATACATTTTATTTCTTGGTTTTATTCTCTCCCTATATCAATGGTGGCCTATAGTTTCTATTACTAGATTTTAATGGTATGGGTTTTGGCTCTTTGGGATTTTACTTGGATTCTAGGGATCTCTCCTTCTCATATGAAGTGTATTCACCAAATATAAGAACGTTTTCAATATATTTTGGTAGGTGGTTTCAAGCCCTTCCTTTTATGCATGAAACATATTTTCTTGATTCTTGGAAATTTAGTTTTCACATGTTTTAAAGTTATAAAATTTATTCATTGTAAACTATTTTATTTAAGATATAGTGTTTTTATCCTTCTCTTAGATATTGGTGATGAAAATTATTTTTAACACTTGGTGTGTTTGAGAAATAAAGGACACATATCATATGTTTATTTTGAGACCTAAATTAGATGTTGTATAATGTTTGTGATACTTTTTTATAGATGGTGAAATTAGTTTTCTAAATCATATTTTATATAATAATCTAGTGAAATATATTAATTTTTTTAATGAAATAATTCAATAAAATGATTTTATTAAATTTTACACACTTTATGGGAAACAATGAGTATTAGATAGGGATCCTAAGGAAATTTATGGAGAAATTTTCCCACTAAGTTTGTGAATTTCCCTAACTAGTGAAGTAATATTGTTTGATATATTAAAATAAGACTAATATCCTATATAAGATAGTTTTATAATCACACTAGTTTAGTGTATTTTCTAACTAGTGAAGTAATTTTGTTAGGAAACCTTGAACATAGTGACGTTAGGGTGTTTCTCCTATGTTTCATTTTTTAAAATAATATTCCATGGTTTTCATTTTACTTATTTATTAAATTAAGAATATGTATCATGCTGTTTGTTTTCTTTAGAAAATGAATAAGGTTATTTTCATGTAATTATTTTTAAAATAACATATATTGGTTTTTATAACAAAGTATTTTCCTAGAATACATGGTGATATTGTATCGTGATTGTTATTATTTTTCCCTCCATACACCAAATGGGAGTATGCAGACTTTTTTTACCTAAAAATGTAAAGGTAAGGCACCACATGGAAGAAAAATGTATTGATATTATTTTGTATTATTTTTATAGAAGATACATGGTAGAATGAGCCCTCATGTCATTAAGATATGGTTGGTGGTAGATTAATTTATTTTGGTTCATTTTATCCAGTTAATAGTATTTTATACTCATATTTTATTTCATATTGGAATTCCCATCCCATCCCCTTTTATTTTGGACTGTTAGATATATTAATTTATGTTGGATGGAATTTTGTATGATATCATATGATCTATTGATGATTTTTTAATTTATGTTATATGGTTGGGATGCTTATTATAAAAACATCATATCTTGGTAGCCACTAAATCAATTCCTTAGACCAGTGGGGCCACTTGACCTCTAGAATTAATCCCCATATTCTATAGGCTACTAAATAGTGGTGAGGGTTTATGAGGTTAACTTGAGGTGAATATTCCCTTCATTAAGAGAAACAATAATATAAGAAGTAATAAAAAATATATACACCTAATAAGATAATTCCAAAATAAAGAAAGTTCTGATTGTCAAAAACACATATCACATGTGATAAGATATGGTACATTCATTCATACTATAATGGATCCCCAATGACATATCATATAGAAAGGAAAAAAAAGAAAAAAACTGAGTCTAGAAGCTCATCCCAAAAAATTCCCAAGTCTATAACTGTCCCATAAACCATACTCCATCCTATCATTAAAAAAAATCATCATAGAACATTCCTTTTCCCAAAACCTGTACCTACAAACAAACAATTATATATTCTTGGGTATCTAAGTTCAATGGTGTCCTGAGAATGGTGTGAGTACAAATTAGTAGTCCACCACCAATGATGTCCCTGAAAACTAGTCAATATAAAGTGTATATAGAATTTTTATAATTAATAATTTAAATTAATGAAAAATGGTTAACAATAAAACCTAAGAACCTTCTTTTCATAATGAAGCCCAAGGTCAGACCTACTTGCTTTGTCCATGTAATATGTCTCTGAGAAAATTGTGAAAACCATTCAAACCATAATATCATAACCTCTCCAAAGGGAGTTTTCCTGATTTATCAGAGACCACTATAGATATGACTTTTTAGCTATTATGGACCATAAAAAATGGATGTTTTCATAGTTATCATGGACCAACCACATAATATTTTTTCATTTTTTCCATGGAACACCCATACATGTGTTTTCATAGTTATCCTAAACAACCCATATGATTGTTTTCATAGTTATCATAGACCATCCGTATGGTTGTTTTCATTGTTATCACAAACCACCCATATAAGTGTTTTCGTAGTTATAATGGGCCACTCATAAGTGTGTCATCATAGTTATCATGTACCACCCATGTGATTATTTTTATATAGTTCTACAATACAAATCAAAAAAATTCATAATAATCATTAAAAATGAAAATTTCAAGTTATTTACATAAAATCACCCTTTTACATTTAAAACACTTATATCATTTCAATTTTTAATTTTTAGTAGCTTCTATTTTCAATTTTCATTACAATTAAAAGTTTCTAAACCACATCATAACAATCATTAACCATTTTATAAATCATGGTTTACCAATTACTATAACAATACTAATTCATGTTCTCATCCATTCATTTCATGAACAGACATTATAGTTCTTCATATCATTTAACTTTACACAAAAATTTCAGTTATCCTACCATCAATTATCATTTCAAATTCAAAGTATTTAATTCATAAAATGATAAAAATTAACCCTTCTATATAAAATATTGTTTAAAAATAAACAACATAAACATCCCATATCCCCATTTCCATTTAATATTAAACTATTTTGATTTTCCAACCTAGACAATTGATTTAAGGGGAACACTTAAATAAGAAAACCTATTGGGTTAACCTTATAGGTATTCCAATTAAAGCATTAATATGGGTATTTTACTAAGGAAAAACACCTAATTAATTTATCTATAAAAATTAGTTCAATACTTAATAAATTCATCTTGACTACACATGCATCACTTAAAAAAAGTGAGACTATTAATGACCACCTACCTTAGACTTAGAGGAGTCCACTATCCCAATATAAACATATAGATCAGCAAAAAATAGAATAAATAAAAGAATAAAAAAAACCTAAAAATATCTTATATTATAAAAACATGGTTATGAAACTTTAGACTGTGAAAAAAATTAAGAATAGGTGAAAGATAACTTGTAGACTCACTTTAAGATCTTGATTGTTCCAAAAAAAGCACAAATAGACAAGGAATAAAGGATATTAATTAAGGTAAAAGGATAATAATGTGTGGTATGTGTAGGGATTATAATATACTAATTTAAGATGGAAAGATCAAGTAAGGGATCTTAAGGAGAAAGTGGTAGAAAGATCAAACTTCCCCCGTTTAAAAAAACCATTGGGGCCACTAGCTAGCCGATGATCCCTAAAACCCACATGGATATTAATTATAAAACCATATAGTCAGTGGCCTGATACTAACTATAAAATGGTACTTTAGTATCATGTTTCAGTCATAGAACATGGTCTCAGGCCCCTATATTTTCCCTACCCCTTATATGCTTGAAACACACTTAATTAGGGAGGTTTGATTATGGTTAGATAATTTTTTTTAACCAAACCATGCCTTGGAAAGGGGTGGGATCTTATAGAATCACCACTATATAAAGTATTTTCCTAGATATATATTCCTAATAATCACTATTCCTCTGCATGCATTTTTTCATGCTCCTCTCGGTAGTTATGGTTAAGCCAACATCATACTCAAAACTGATCCACTACTCAAAATTACACCGAGCCATAAAAAATAAAACCAATCATTCACTCAAATCAAACATGGTGTTCCAATTATGATGAAATTTAGTAACTCAAAAGTAATTAATAACACAACTATGATTAATCACACCTCTTACTAATTTTGTACTAAAATTTGATGAGTTCACCACCCATGAACCATGCCTAAGCATGCTAAATTTTCCCAAAATCTTAGTCTAAATCTAAAACGACACCCATTATATCCTCCATGAAATTCCTAACGTGGTTTCAAACCCATCACCCCATATAAAAATAAAACTCAAGTATGAAATCCTCTGGATTAATTATCTCAAGGATAATAGTCTTAAATCACTAACACACCATCAACCTGTTGATCATGGTTCCTCAACATGTTTATCTAACACACCCATTGACTTTATAACCCGTCCCTTGGTGAAATTAAATGGTTGGATTACCAACCATTAAAACTAGATATTAGGCTATATGAAACCAAAAAAATGAAACAACAAATTAGATCCTACTAATATTACTTTTAATAAATTCAAATCCCAAATCTAACATCCTGAATCAATTTAACAACCACATTTAAAATCATACCCAACACACACTGAGGAATCCAAAATGAATCAAATTTATGACACACTGAAATCTAATTTCTATCAATTCCACCTACCAGATAGTCTCATGAATCCAAAAACCTTTTAACATGATATTCCTTTACCCATATCTGATGTGATTCTCCCCACTATAGTAGTTTCCATATCATCACTCCACTGGATTAAAATTTAAATATTTACAACCCTTGTCCTCCTAGTCACCAAAAAAATGTCTAAACATGGAAATCCTATTCATACCTAAATTTTAATATGAATATTTCTCACAACACATTATTGGATCACCAATTGTAAATTTTTTCATCCATTAAATGTTATAGAAATATCTAGGATCATACCCTCAAATAGAGAATGGTTCAGTCCCCACAACATGGATTCACTTATACCTCTCACAAAGTACATCCTTAATAAGTTTAATTATCTATAAATATAACCTAGAGTGTGTCCTTGGGGAGACTATTCCCTCATTAGCAGAGTGTAGCAGAATGGAAGGAATATATATGAATAGTGAACACCTGAAGCAATGTAATTAAATAACAGAAGCAAATAGATACAATAGATAAATGATAATAACAATAACTGTGTCAGCTGGAACAATGATGATGTAATTTCTTGTTACTAGAAAATTGGAAAACACGGATACAATAAAAAAGGCACAACAAGTTTCACAAAGTAAAAGAAAACACTACTCCAAGCATACCAAGATCCAACTCGATCAAGTGTTATCAAGCTCCATCCTATCATCAAGAAATCAAGAGTTCAAATCTATATGCTCCCTTTTGTCAACACTTACAGTCTTGTAATCTACTATAGCTACCAAACGGTGCCCAAAGACGGTGTGAGATAAATCAAAGTGGGCCACCACAAATGGTGTCTATAACCTACGACCTGAATAATAGAATATAGCAGTGTGAAAGCATACATATATAAAGTAAATAAAGTGGTACAATATAATAAAATACACAATACCTACTTCAGGCCTCATATAGTGTCTAAAAATGTAACCAATTCATTAATTAAGTAACTACCATTTAATTTTAAAAGGTAAAGTAAGGAAAACCCATCACTGAAATCACATCGTGATTGTATAAGTAGTGAAGGTCCCAATATGTAACAAGGAAACTTGAAAAATATATCCAATGAGGGAGTTCTAGGGTAATAACCAAGGTAACATAGATCTCACATAACACTAACTCAATAGTAAATGAGTTTTGCTAAGTGGTAAGAGTGTAATCCAAGGAATTCCACAATAAGGCACCTAATAAGTCCAAGGTGATTGACCAAGGTAAAATGGGGCTAAGTAAGGATATGGCCCTCTGGTATTTCTCTATGGCACCAACTAGTCAATGCTGGATCCAAGGAGTGTATTCGAGGTATCATGTAATAATGTAAAAAACCCTATGGTAGTATACTGGGCATCCTAGGAGTAGACTAGAACCATATTCTAGGTGGGTTTAAACCTAAGAAAACCACATCCTTGAATCAAAATTGGGTTCCCAAGACCCAAGGTATTATCCACTCAGAATCCAAGGTGAACTCAAGTTAGTCAGTTCCTATTTGATATTGTAATAATGTAATCATTCAATATGTTTAATCCTTTTCTTCAATTAGTGTGGATATGCCAAGTATCATTGCAACTATTTAATGAAGTCTTAATTAACCATTAAGGAATATTCATTTATTTAGGTTCACTCTGCTACCTTACATAAATATGGAAAGTGGTACTACGAACATGTGACCTTTATTAAAACTCATTTGATAGGTCTAAGTTATATACTTAGTAAACATTCCATTTTACATTTCACATTTAATAATCAATCTAAAGAACTTATCCTAGGTGGGTCAAGTGGTGAGCGTACATTGAACATGCCATTATGAAACTCTCATTAAAAAACAAACCATTTATTATACAAGGGATAACCATTAGGAAGGTCAAGAGAAGGCATACTCGAACAATGGATTAAACGTGCCAAAACACTAAAAACCCTAAATATGGAATAAACTTTGACATGGGGTGGATTTAGTTGTGGGTGTAACTGTTAACAACTAATCACATATTTGGAAAGTGCATAACTATTAGATTATATAAAGTATAATCATGACATGTAAATTTAAGAAATGGATTTCGATGAAATCGGTGGGGCCCATAAGAATATTCCAAAATCAACAAACTTTAGGGATGAGTTATAGAAAACCCAATTTAGGGTTGTAAAATACTTCTCCTCTAGTATCGACCCTTAATTTGCCTCAGATTAGAGTAGATATAATAAAAGGTGGAAAACGATCACATGGTGATATCTAGGTTGAGAGAAATATAGAAGAAGAATAGATAAAGAGGAATTTAGTACTTACTGCTATGCATCCAACATGATGAACAAAAGATCGATAGGATGCCAAATGAAGGAGATCTCTTGATCTCCATCTTTGGCCTTCAAAATCACAAAAAATGTGAGGAAAGGGCTTAATCCCACTAGTTCTCAGATTAGGGTAGAAGAGGGGTGTAAATAGATAATTAAAGGAATTTTGGACATTTTCCACATAATTTTACTCTATACATGGTTTGTCCACAAGGTTTTTCAAACCATCTGAAAAACGTGTGTGACAGTTATTCCCAAAAAATCATCCTTCGCACGATTTGATCATGTCGTGCACAAGCGATGCACGAGTACCTGGGAAAAAAGGGTGTTTATATAGTTAAGATGAACAACCATGCACCAACCATGTGAGGTGGATTTTTCCAAAAAAACCCAATCTGCACGGTTTGAAAAACTATATGTAATTCTTGCATGGTTTACTCTAAACTGTGCACCAAGCTAGTTTTTCCCAAACACATGGGATTCGGGCTCTGAAAAAGCCCTGAACACCCTGAGAACATTTACTAACTCATTCGGAATCCATATTAGGTCCAAGGTAAAGATTTAGACTAAAAATTAAAGGATACATACATGAGTGAAAAATCAGGTTCTTACAGTTTTCCCCCTTAAAAGAACTCCCCCCCTGAGTTATTATTCCAACGGTAAAGAAACACTATCAGAGAACAACACTGGACATTGGTCATGTACGTTAGATTCCCTCTCCCAATTATCAGCCTATACCCAGACGTGCTACTATAACATCCATACTAAATGGACATACTTTCCTCATAGAGCCTTCATGCTTCGGTCAACAATGCATATTGGATATTATTCAAAAGTAGCATCAACATCTAACTAAAATTACTTTGGGTAAAAGTTATGAGACAAGTCACCCTGATATTGAAGAAGCTACGAAACATGAATGAAATCATTCACGACATGGTACCTCTGAGGTATTAGTAACTGATAGGCAAATGGCCTGATTCTCTCTAGAATTTCAAATAGCTTGACGCAACGGGGAGAAAAATTTCTCTACTTCCTAAACCATAAATTCCCAAGCCTAGGTGATACCCAAAGAAAAACATGATGCCCAAACTCATACTCTAGAGGTCTTCAATAGCGATTGACAAAAAAATTCTATCTAGATTGAGCAGTAGTCATGTGCTTTCTGATAAGCTGAACCTACACTAAAGTCTCTTGAATGAGATGAGGACATAGTAGGGATAACTAACCCGTCTCTAGCACAAGGGTTAAAATAATGTCCTACCATATAAGGCCTTGAAAGGATACATCTGAATCATCACCTGAAAACTGTTATTACAGGCGAACTCGAAGAGAGGGATATGCTTTTCCCAAGAACCTCCTAAATCAAGAACACATGCTCGAATCATATCCTCTAGAACCTGTATCGTACATTAGGATTTTCTATCGGTCTTAGGGTGAAAATATTTTATTAGAATAACTAGAGTTCCCATAGATTTTTTCAATCTTTTCCAGAACCATGAAGTGAAACGGGGGTCCCGATCTGAAATGATTGTACGAGGAACCCCATGTAGTCGTATGATCTCACGAACATACAGTCTTCCATGTTCATCAAATGAGAAAGTCCCCAAAATAGGAATGAAGTGGGATGATTTTTTATTCTGTCAATGACTATCCAGATAGAATTGCTACCCCCCGATGACCTAGATAAGCTGACTAAGAAATCCATATCAACATCTTCCCATTTTCATTCCAGGATTCGAAGTAGCTGTAATAATAATACAGGTCTCTAGTGCTCCGCCTTCACCTGGTAAAAGGAGGAACACCTAGTGATGAAGCCTAAAATCTGAAATTTCATTCCATTCCACCAATACTATCATCACTTATCTTAATAAATCTTTGAGATTTCTGGATGAACTGCACACTGAGAAGCATGAGAAACTTTCATCAACTCCTCTCTCATGTTTGTGGGAACCCAGACACGTTTACATACATGAAGGATGTAATATCTATCCATATACCAATCCAAATGTGGGATATATCCTGATATACTCTTACAGAGAACAATACCTTCAGGATTTGAAAACTATTGACTCTTTACCTTGTCAAAGAGAGAAGAGGTAACTTTTAAGGCTGTGAGGCAAGACTTCTTATGACTATCATGAAACTCTAGATGAAGATCAGAAAAGAGGTCCACTAACTTTCACTCATCACTGGCTTTCTGTATGGCCTGTGTTTGAGTTTTTGAACTCAATACATTAGAAACCATATTTCCATTTACCGGTGTATAGGGAAGCTCAAAATCAAAATATTGTAGATATTCGACCCATATTCACTGTCCAAGGATCAAGTCACACTGAGAAAAGATATACTGTAGGATCTTGTGATATGTATACACCAAAAATTTCTCACCCATTAGATAATGTATCCTGGAACATAAGTCATGGAAAACTACTTCTAACACAAGGTCGTACGTCAGGTAATTTCTATCATGGGGTCTCAACTGCTGAGATCCTTACATAATGAATTTGTCATCCTAAATCAACCATTATATTAGTACAATGTATGACACATCACAGAAGATGATATAACCACTACATAGTTCTAGAAGAATCAAAATCAGTTCCGAGATAGTCCACCCTCTTAGTTCCTGAAAGGCTTTATCACAAGCTTCTAACCACAGGAACATAACACCCTTCTTTATAAATCCAGTAATGAGTGAATAAAGATGTGAGAAGTCCTGTATGAAATGCCTATAATATCCAAAAATCCCTAATAAAATCAGGATATCAAACACATTCTTGTGCTTCCCCCAGGAAACTACAACAATAACCTTTTTAGGGTCAACATAGAATCTTGATTTTGAAATAATATGGAACAATAAGTGGAACCTATTGATCCAAAAGTCACACTTTGAAAGCTTGGAATATATATGATGCTCTGTTAGTGTGCTCAGAACAATATCAATATGTTTGGCATGGTCTTTATGAGTGAAAGAATACACCAATATGTCTTCCACAAATACCATGAAAAAAGAGTCCAAATAGGGGTGAAAAAAACTATTCATCAAATCCATGAAAATAGAAAGAACATTTGTAAGGCCAAATGGCATAAAAAGATACTCATAAAAACCATACCTAGTACATAAAGTTGTACAAGGTATTCCTGATGGTCTGAATCGCACATGATGATAACCCAATCTCAGGTCGATCTTAGAGATCACCTTTTCTCCTCAGAGCTGGTCAATGAGATCATCTATTTGAGGAAGTGGATACCAATTCTTGACCATAATCTTGTTCAAAGTTCTGTAATCCATGTATAAACGAAAAGTTTCACATGACTTCTTAGAAAAAATCATGGGTGAACGATAATGTGATGAACTAGGACTTATAAAGAAATTGGATTCTAGGTCCTCGATCAGCCACTTGATATCCTGAAGCTCAGTAGGTACCATCCTGTATGGAGGAATGGACACTAAATCTACTCCTGGAACAAGGTCAATTGTAAATTCTACCTCTCTTTTTGGAGGTAATCCAAAAAAATTCATCAAGAATGAATTCCATGAAATGATTAAATATTGGAGAGAAATCAGTTTGAAGAAAACCCTGATCCTCCACGAAAATATTTTTAATCAAGGTAGTCACTCCACCTAGCCCATGATAATTCAGTCCAGATATCCTAGGCTAGACATCCCACTCACCTTTTAAAAGACAACTGCTGCCTTCTTGTGATGTAAAAGAGACCATACAGTGATAGTAGTCATCAAAGGTGGGATATTGGACTGACCAGTCCATCCCAAGAATTACATCGAAGCCTATCATTTTAAGAACAAAGATATTCCAACAGAAAGGGTAACTACCTACCTCAAGGGGACAATCCTTGCACTGGTGTTTTCCCTACATCCGTATTCCCAATGGTGTATCTAGGGTCATTACACCATAGTGACAATATATCTATAATATGAGACATTCCACAATAGATAAAAAAATAAAAGAGTTGGAATCACCTATATCAAACAAGGTAGAGACAATAGTGGAGGCTACTAAAATAGTACCTCGTATTATAGATGGTCCCACATCCTGATCCTCAGGTATCGGTTGTAAAGCATGAAACTGACCAGATCCAAAACCCCATGCAACATATGGACTATCAGAATCATTAGTGGTCTACTGGTGCTACTAGTGATCAAGGGTTGGACTACCATAGCCACAACCTTCTCCTCATCTAGACCTATCAGTGCTATTCTAACTCCCCACCTGACATGGTGGAAAAGAACTCACCCCTGTAGGTGGAGCGAATACTGATCATTTTCCACTTGAAGCTAGTGGAAATGTACTACAGAAATGATGAAGATGATCCATACGGATGTAAGACCAACACTCAATATGGTCTCTATCACATTGGGTATTCTTATTCCCCGGTCTTAAAAACTGACGAAACACCACAAAGCTATCAAGGGAACATTTCATACCATCAGAAGAACTAATGGCCTAACGCAGTACTGATCCTTTAAACCCGATACTCATTCCATCCCTTAGATTACACTCAATAATACGGCCCTGATCAAATATTTCAAAAAAGGTAGAAAGGAAAAAGACATTCACCTGAGTTCATTTGGCGTACTGAAGTTCATCCTCAAAATGTCTAGCATGCAAAATCTCATCACCGGCTAGAAGTGGTGAAAAGCGCTGTAAATCAGTGAAATGTGTTGCATACTCCATAACTGACATAGAAACCTGATCGATATTCATGAACTCTCTAGCTCTATCATCTCACAGTTCCTATGGAAAGAACTGATGTAACACCCCAAGCTTCCATGATACACTTCTTCTTAATAATTCTATAGTGTGCAATGTACGCAACACCGAGTTCAAGCGCACCACGACCTATCAAACTTGACATTTAAAAAGAGTTTATGAATCATATTAACCACATTTTTAGTTTTATATATATCCCATATAATTTTAATATTTGTATTTTCTGTTTCTTAGACATAATATATGGACAAATTCAATTTTTTATATAGAGGAATTATTTTTCAAAAATGCAGTTTTTCATCCTTTAAATGGAGAACCCTCTTTTAATCCAATATTTTACCCTTTTATATATTCAATATGATGAAGTTAACTTCTTCTTTATAATAAGGAAATAAAAATTTAGTTTGGATAAATGTTTGGTACGTTTGTGATAACTTTCATTTTTTTAATGAATAGTGAAAAATACTGCATTTTAATTCAAAGCTACCATTTAATAGGATTTATTTATATAGTTAAATTGTAATTTTAAATGGTTTTAAAGTATAATTGGATTATATTTTTATTAATGAATCCAATTTTTTTCATTTTATGTAATTTTACTTTTAAATTGGACATAAGGACATGTCAATCTTTTGACAGTTATTACTTCTTTAAAACCCGCTTTTTAGTTTAAAAATGAGAATTAATTATAAATTAATTAATGAAACTTTTTTGTTTTGAATTTGGAAAAATGGATTACATATTTGAAATCAGGAGGTCCAAATTTTGTAAATAGGTACCTTTTATTTTTAGACATTATGAATAGTAAGTTTAGTTAATATTTTATTTACCATAGTTAATGGCTAAATCTGGTAAATAAGGGTTAAAAATAATATTATAATAATATTAAACTACCATAAAACATGTCCTAACCATATTTTATGAGATATTTACAATAATGGGCATACTTTGGTTGATTTTTGGACCCCATGGAGCGACTTGTGTGTGAAAATGACATTTAATTACATTTAATTTAAAGTTAAGGAAAATGTACCCTAAACATGTATCTTTTACGAAAACAATTTTTATATGGGGTTATAAAATTTATATCTTAGAATATAAATAGTAATTATAAATCTAAAAATATTTCCTACATCATGGTATTTTATTTATAATTTTTATAAATTTGATAAATATATTTATTTGTTACACAATTATGAAGCATTGATTACCTCATTAATGAAATATTAAAATAAATGAAATTATAAATATTACAATAAATGTAATTTGAACATTTTTATGCTATCCAAAAATTTTTCTAATAAAATTTACATATTAGGGATGAGTTAATTCCATCTTTTTTGAAGTAATCAATTTTTTATGACTTTAACAAAAATCAATTACTAAATATTGTCAAAAATAACGTAAATGAGTTTTTAAAAAAAGTACTATATTATTAAATGACATAATATTCCTAAAACTATAAACTTCATCCAAAGGACTTAAATAATTTTATATATATCATTAATGAACCACTTGAAGTTCTCTTGGCATTTTATAGTAACTATATTAACCATTTAGTATAAAATTACAAGAAGACATTGTAAAAGCTAAACTATTTAATAAAGAGTTAAATTTAAAGATAAGGTTAATATGGTGACCTAAAACTGTATAAAAACTATTTTTTGACAGGATTTAGACCCATACCCACCTTATTCTTCCAATAAATCCATTTGGAGCTATTAGAAACTGAAAATAATTTTATAATAAAATAATATTTCAATCCCTTCTTAAAGTGCCCCTCACCTCCCTTATAAAAGGGTACTCACCATTATCTTAAATTCACACATCCAAAGTCATTTGTCTCAGCCAAAACGTGACCATATATCCTCCAAACTATACTCAATTAAACCTAGAGGCATTACTTTGATCATAAATCTAACCTATGGAGCCCTTTTGTTCAAATCAAAAGGAAGCACCTGAAGAAGAGGTAATTATTTCATCACCACTTTCAAAGTTATTTTCTTCTTCCACTTCCTATTTATTTGATTTTTCAATAATAAAATAATAAATCCAGAATATTCATTATTATATCCATTATATGAATGAAAAGTCTTCATAAGTGCATACGTACGGCTTACCGTATCCACGTCGTGGTGTAGTTTGTTATTCACCATTTCATTATTTGGATGGGTATAATAATGAGTATAATTGATGTAAATATGAAATATAAGTTTTTAGTTATTGTGTATATAAAATATACCATCTAATTACATATGATTTCACTGTCAATATAATGATATTTTCCCTTGTCCGTACATACTGCTTATCGTCTCCCCAATGCGATGAGATTCATTCTCCACTTTTACCATCCAAGAATGATTATAAAAAAATATATTATTCATAATTATGAAATATATTACATAATAAGTATACTAGAATGATATAGATATAGATATATATGCAAGTAGATATATTTCCTTCACTCACTTCCATTCAATATGATAAGAAAAGGGAAACAATAACATGTACAATAACACAAAGTGATATTACCCGAAATGTTGCATTAACATGGAATTGTTAATAAATGGGTAATATAAAGTCATAAAAGAATCATATATGATATTAAGAAAATTATTATGATTCTGATATAAGTTAATAATATGTTTAAAAAAATTATATTGGAGTTTCAGAGTCGTACGAAGAGTATCATACTTAAGGTAAGGGTTAATTCCTTGATCTCATTATTATCTGAGATTATATATGTGTAAGTATTTACTGGGAGATATTTATCATCCATGTCCATGTTTCATAAAAGTGTTTTTAAAAATAAATATTTTAATGTTCTATGGAAGAGACACTTTAACTAGATCATATTTTTAAATGTTTTAAGGATTTAATTTTCTAAATCCATTTTATTAATGTCAATATCTTCAAAATGATTTTGAGGATTTATTTAAATAGACATGATTGTTTTAAAATGTTAAATCCATTCAAAAGTTTCAAAGTGGTATGGGACACTTTGATTTAAAAATCCCTTTTAAATTACTTCCCTTAATAGTTGTGTTACTTTTAAATGATTTCATGAAAATTGATATTTCTCTCAAAGAGTTTTACTGACCATTTCAACTATGTCAACATCTTTTTCTAGAAATCATTATTGATTGCGGTTGATTTATTATAATACAATCTTTTATATTGTATTGAATGAGTTATGATATTTTTGACTATTAATGTGCTATTTTTATTCCATTCATGGTTTATGGTTAAAGTATTGACATTTTGTATGCTAGTTTTAATAAGAATGATTATGTTATGTTTCACCCTTTTCAAATGAGGAATGCATTGGACTTAGTAACTGACAGCCAGGGCCCGCTATAACCCCTCGATGTACCGGTAGGTCTCATGAGACAAACTAGTGTCTTGGAACAAGGCCTTGATAGAATATTTTTGAATGTTTTTAGCACAAGGAGTTGATGTAGTAGTTATTATGTCTGATATTATACATTCTATCATTATGAAATTAGTTATAAATGTAATTATTTGACCAGTAGAATGTCCATGTTAATGTTTATATAGTATTTTCTTATTTTTTTCCATATTATGTTCATCTTTGTTATTTAAAAAGATGATTTTTTATTATACATCTTTTTTTAAATTTTTATAGCTTCTCCTGAATTGTTTACCCTTAATGAGAATCTAATCTCACCACTTTCTTATGTTTTTCCCAAGATTCCAAGTAGTGTATTATGATTGATATACAGGGTTATTATAGGTGAATAATTGAGTTATTACAGGACTATTAATGTTGTGTTTTATATTAAAAAGTTTAATTTAACGTTCATGTATGTAATCTATTTTCCAAGAATGCTAAACTGATTAGTCATTCAGGACTCAATTCCTTGTAATCAAGCCAATGTATTACAATAATGCACTGGATCTGGGCTTTTGGGGTTCGTGCATTATTTTTGGTATCATTGGAAGTTTAGAAACAACCTTGGAAATAGATTTAGAAAACAATGATTAAGAATCATAACCCTAAGATAGAATTTGAGGATAAGTATTGAAGAGAATCCTAGAATTTTAAATAGATATCATGTTGGTATTACTAGAAAATAAATCACTATCTAGATACTACAAGTGGATTTAGTTCTGGTACATATGTACCTAGGGGTGAAAACTTTGGGAAGGTGTTCCAATCTTGACTCGGGGTATCCTAGTATACAACAACAAGCCTTACTGCACACCTAGTTTGACACTTTTAGGAGATATGCATAGGATAATTCATATTTTATTTACAAACCATTTTTAATTATTTATCAGTAAATATGTCCTCAAAGGAACTATATTTATGATTATGGATTAGATATGTATAAAATTTCAATTTATGTTAAGTATTTTACTAGTTTGTAATTATGAATTATGATTCATAACCTAATATATTGTATACCATTGTTTAAAAATAGAACCTAGTGGAAGAAATGGAAGTCGTATCAATGTACATAATCCATGTAGGGATTTTCCTCCTACGTAAGATAATTAGTACTGAACAGCTTATAACGATACTGGGATAGCTAACTCCAATTATGAATAATAACCTAACCCGTATGGAGCATCCTAATTCACAATGTGGAGGGTAAATGTTAGACCGCTTCATGAGAAAACAACCTCTTAAATTCAATGGGACTAAAAATACTTTTGTAACTGAGTAATGGATAAGTTACTTAGGGAAAATATTTCTTACTTTGGAAAGTATTGAAAGGGAAAATGTTGTTTTGAAAGTTTATCATATATTAGGAGATATGGATCAATGGTAGTAATTAATTAAAAAAATAAAGGATAATGAAGAAGTGGGAAATATGGAATAAAGGGAGTTTAAATTACTTTTTTCTAGATAAATAATTTCTTCATGAATAATGAACTGATATGGAATGACAATTTCTGATCCTGAGGCAAAAAAGGATGAGAATGTTGCAAAGTATGAGGCTAACTTCAGAAGGCTAGAAGGCATGCTACAGACTACATATGTAACCCAAAAAGTAATATTTATCGATTATTTGATGGGTTAAAACATTTTCTCCGACGAGCATTGGACTCATAAACTTTCTCATCGTACAAAGATATAGTCTCGCATGCTATGAAGAAAAAAAGGAATTCTCTAAGTCTTATGACATTAAATTAAAGTGAAATAATAATAGAATAGTTGAGAAAGAGACAAATAAAGATAAAAGGGAAAGAAGAATTTTCCCTAATGTGATAATTGTGGGAAGAAACACCCTGGTACTTGCCTAAAGGGAATAAAAGTTTGTAAAAATGCAGAGAAAAAGGTCATCGGGCTCATGATTGTAAGGGAAATAAAGAAGCTGTGCAATGTTATAATTTTAAAGATATGGGAATTTATAAAAATGATTGTCCAAAACGTCAAGGAAATATAGATCAGAAAAAG
The DNA here is from genome assembly GCA_963277665.1 of Viscum album. Taxonomy (NCBI): domain Eukaryota; kingdom Viridiplantae; phylum Streptophyta; class Magnoliopsida; order Santalales; family Viscaceae; genus Viscum; species Viscum album. The sequence continues at coordinate 755,192,184 of OY728148.1, read as the reverse complement.
CAAATGGATCAAGGTCAAGCTTATGCTGTTACTACAGTCGAAGTGGAATAATTAATTTATTTGTATTTTTGGATTCAAGAATTATATTCTGGTTATAAGATGAATTTGATATATATAATTATTTTACTTAAGTACTTTTTGTTTTCATTAAGATTTTAATATGATGAAGGAAATCATATTTTAAGTATATAAGAGAAACTTTACGTTGTTTTCGGAATTTAATGTTACAATTGATTTTGGAAATTTAGAGACCTTTTAGACTGAGATTGGACAGAAGTATTTTGGATAACTCCAATGGTTGGGATCGATTAAGTTGAACATTGGATATTATTATTTAATATTATTTTTGTAATGTTATAATACTATAGTTTTAGAAAAAGGACAAACTGTAGGTCAGGTGATAACCCATCATGTTGGACAAATCTGTGGGAATCAAACCCACAACCGAAGTGCGATAAGGATTCATCACCTACCACTAGCCTACAAGAAGTACCTGGTTATTATAAAATAGTCTTGTTCATTTAAATGGTAAATGTTTATATTTGGAACCATATATGATTGATATAAATACAATATTTTTGAGTTTTATCTTTTGAAGAGAAATATGAGTTTGTGGTAGAGGATAAAACTCTACATATTCTTCCTTGTGTTATTAGTCTATGAAATAAATTAATTCTACAACACTAGGGAACGTATCGTAAAACCAAAAACGTGTTCTTATTACATTATTTTGTAATTAATCAAATGGTTCTTTAGATCATCGCAGATTTATAGTTTCTTGTTGTTAACTTTCTCCAAAAAATATTCTTTATAACTCTCCATCATAACTTGATGGTATGTTTTCTCTTCCATATCCATGTTTTCCTATATGAAACCCTAGTATGCGTTATTTCTTATAACCTTCATAGGTACCTTTCTTTATTTTAAAATATATGTCTCATTAATCCATTTTACGATGTGGGATTTCAACTAAGATATTTTAAAATATCAAAAACCTAGTTTTAAATCTTGAGTTTAAATTGAGAGGATGAAATTTATTTAAGGAGGGGATAATGTAACACCCCACGCTTCCACGGTATGCTTCTTCTTAACAATTCAATAGTGTGCGATGCACACAACACCGAGTTCAAGCGCACTATGAAATATCAATCTAGCCATTTAAAAATAGTTTATGAATATTATTAACCACATTTTTAATTTTATATATATCCCATATAATTTTAAAATTTATCTTTTGTGTTTCTTAGAGATAATATAAGGATAAATTCAATTTTTTAGATAAAAGAATTATTTTTTAAAAATGCAGTTTTTCCACCTTTTAAGGAAGAACACTTTTTAAATCTAATATTTAACAATTTTATATATTATATATGATGAAATTAAATTATTATTTATAATAGGGACATAAAAATTTAGTTTGGATAAATTTTTGGTACTTTTCTGATAACTTTTATTTTTCTAATGAATACTGAAAAATACAACAGTTTTATTCAAAACTACAATTTAATCTAATTTATTTATATAGTTATATTATCATTTTAATTGTTTTTAAAGTATAATTGGATAATATTTATATCATTTAATCTAATATTTTTCAGTTTATGTAATTTTAATTTTAAATTGGATATAAGCACATGTTAATCTTTTGACAGTTATTAATTCCTAAAAACCTGCTTTTGGTTTGACAACGAGAAATAATTTTAAATTAATTACTACAACTTCTGTGTTTTGAATTTGGAAAAATAGATTCCATATTTTTAATGATGAGGTCCAAAATATGTAAGTAGTTACATTTTATTTTTAGACATTATGAATAGTAACTTCAGTAAATATTTTATTTACCATGGTTAAAGGGTAAATATGGTAAATAAGGGTAAAAAATAATATTATAATAATATTAAACTACCCTAACACATGTCCCAACCCTGTTGTATTAGATATTTCCGATCATGTTAATACTTTGGCCAGTTTTTGGACCCCATGGATCGACTTGTGTGTGAAAATGACATTTAATTACTTTTAATTTTAAATTTAAGGAAAATTTACCCTACACATGTATCTTTTATGAATATAATTTTTATATAGGGTAATATAATTTAAATCTTCAACTATAAATAGTCATTATAAATATAAAAATATTTTCTACATTATTGTATTTTATTTATTATTTTTATACATTATATAAATATATTTATTTATTACACAATTATGAAGCATTGATTACCTCATTAATGAAATATTCATATAAATGAATTTATAAATATTAAGATAAATGTAATTTGAACATTTTTATGCTATCCACGAATTTTTGGGATGAAATTGAAATATTAGGGATGCGTTAATACCTTTTTTTTAAAAGTAATCAATTTTTTATGACTTTAAAAAAAATAAATTACTATATAGTGTCAAAATTGACATAAATGAGTTTTAAAACAAATACTATATTATAAAATGATATAATATTTCTTATGGAAACCCTTATTTTATTACAAACTTAAACATGATTTATTACATAAAACTTCACTTGATACAAAAAAGAAGATCGAGAGGTTTAGTGTCTTTGGGGCTTAGGATCATTACATAAAAACTTGAAACATTAAATACAACATCTTTATTGAAAACTTCCTTTACATGACCACTACATTCCCTCGTACTTAGCATTGCATGGGATAACACTACTGGAAATAGAGGATGTCCCAACGGTTTAGAACTGTTGGGAAAGGCTGGGGAACCGTTGGTATATGTTATACCAACGGTTCTGCCAACAGTAGGCAAGTAAGCCGTTGGGAAAAACTTTTCCCAACGGTTTACAGTGAACCGTTGGTATAGGAGGAGAAAAATACTAAAAAAATATTCCCAACGGTTGTCAAACCATTGGCAAAACTCAGAACACTGTTTTTCCCAACGGTTTTCAAAAACCGTTGGGAAAAATCAATAGTTTTTCCCAACTCCCAAACCGTTGGGAAAACTAAATATACATTTGGATGAACTCTTTCCCAACGGTTCTAAACCGTTGGGAAAAGAGTTATTACCAACGGTTCAATGAACCGTTGGTAAAAACATATTTTTAAGATTCTATGCCAACGGTTTAAAACCGTTGGCATACCCTAGGCTGCAAATTGCAGCAGCCTGCAATTTGCACAGCCCCTCTGTACATCAGCCACCTCTCATCTCATCAGGCCTCATTCTCACCTCATTTTTGATCCAACTATTGTACCTGTAATAAACTAAAACATACATATACAATTACGAACAAATTCATACACATTTAACATATAATGGATCCTGAAACTATACACATCCATAATTAATTTACAATTCATAAACATACATAATTCATATATAATTCAATTTAAAATTTAGATGACAATTATATGTGGAATCCGATTGAGACGGGGATGATTAGTACACGTCACATATGAACCATGGATCGTTCTCCTAAAGTTTCAATGGAAACCGAATGCGTTTGGTCGGTTTTGCGTATGCCAGTTCTTTTCACTTATAATCCTACCCATTTTAAACAAAACAGACACAGTTAGAGCGGTGTTGGCCACACCGCACCTCGGATTGAGTCAGGGATGACTCGTACACCTCACATATAACCCATGGATCATTCTCCTAAAGTTTCAACAGAAACCGAATGCGTTTGGTAGGTTTTCCGTATGTACTTAAAATGATGTCCATTTTAATCAAAAGAGATCCACTTAGACTGATCCCGGCCACACCGCGACTCGGATTGAGCCCGAGTGGGCTCGTACATGTCACATATGACTGATGGATCGTTGTGATAAATTATCAACAGATTCGGAATGCGTTTGGTCGGTTTTGCGTATGCCAGTTGTTCATTTCACTTATAATCTTGTCCATTTTAAACAAAAGATACAAAGTTAGAACGGTGTCGGCCACACCGCTCCTCGGATTGAGGCGGGATTGACTCGTACACATCACATACGACCCATGGATCCTTGTGCTAAAGTATCGACACAGTCCGAATGCCTTTGGTCGGTTTTTCGTATGTCACTTGATGATTTTCACTTAAAATGACGTCTTTTTGAAACAAAAGACCGACACTTTGAGTGGTGTCGACCACACCGCATCTCCGATTGTGGCGGGGTTGATTCGTACACGTCACATATGACCCATGGATCGTTCTCCTAAAGTTTCAATGGAAACCGAATCCGTTTGCTCGTTTTTCCGTATGTACTTAAAATGGTGTTCATTTTAAACAAAAGAGAGCCACTTAGACTTATCCCGGACACACCGCAACTCGGATTCATCTCAGGTTGGCTCGTACACGTCACATATGACCCATGTATTGTTGGGATAAATTATCAATAGATTCGGAATGCGTTTGGTCGGTTTTCCGTATGCCAGTTGATGCTTTTCACTTAAAATGACGTCCTTTTGAAACAAAAGATGGACACTTTGAGTGGTGCCGGCCACAACGTGTCTCTGGATTGAGATGAAACCACCGTGCAACATTCTAATTATTATTCGTGACGTGTACGCGCAGACGGCACGTCAATCGGACGTGCCGTGTGCCCGCGGTGACCGACAACGCAGTTCTGGTGTCATAAACGGCCAAAACGGGCGTCCAACGGTCAAATTCATAGCGTACGACCTCGGATTGAGCTGAAACCACCGTGAAACATTCTAATTATTATCCGTGACGTGTACGCGCAGACGGCACGTCAATCGGACGTGCCGTGTGCCCGCGGTGACCGATAACGCAGTTATGGTGTCATAAACGGCAAAAACGGGCGTCCAACGGTCAAATTCATAGAGGACGACCACGGATTCACCCGAAACCACCGTGAAACATTCTAATTATTATTTGTGACGTGTACGCGCAGACGTCACGTCAATCGGACGTGCGGTTTGCCCGGTACGACTCAATATTCTTGTTTTAAGTGATGCGCGCGCTTCGTAAACGCGCGTGAGGGGGGTCCAAATGGGCCGAACGATGTCGGAATGGCCTGAAATCAGATGACAAATACGGGTGAGTGATTTCTAAAGTGGTCGAGCATACGACACATCAATCAGACATGACCTGTGCCCACGGTGACCGAGAACGCAGTTCGGGTGTCATAAACGGCCAAAACGGGCATTAAACGGTCAAATTCATAGAGGACGACCAGAGATTCACCCGAAACCACCGTGCAACATTCTAATTATTATTTGTGACGTGTACGCGCAGACGGCACGTCAATCGGACGTGCGGTTTGCCCGGTACGACTCAATATTCGTGTTTTAAGTGATGCGCACGCTTCGAAACGCGCGTGAGGGGGGTCCAAACGGGCCGAACGATGTCGGAATGGCCTGAAATCAGACGACAAATACAGGTGAGTGATTTATGAAGTGGTCGAGCAGACGGCACGTCAATCGGACGTGCCGTGTGCCCGCGGGGACCGACAACGCAGTTATGGTGTCATAAACGGCCAAAACGGGCGTCCAACGGTCAAATTCATAGCGAACGACCACGGATTCACCCGAAACCACCGTGAAACATTCTAATTATTATTCGTGACGTGTACGCGCAGACGACACGTCAATCGGACGTGTCGTGTGCCCGTGGTGACCGACAACGCAGTTATGGTGTCATAAACGGCCAAAACGGGCGTCCAACGGTCAAATTCATAGCGGACGACCTCGGATTGAGCTGAAACCACCGAGAAACATTCTAATTATTATTCGTGACGTGTACGCGCAGACGGCACGTCAATCGGATGTGCGGTTTGCCCGGTACGGCTCAATATTCTTGTTTTAAGTGATGCGCGCGCTTCGTAAACGCGCGTGAGGGGGGTCCAAACGGGCCGAACGATGTCAGAATGGCCTGAAATAAGACGACAAATACGGGTGAGTGATTTCTGAAGTGGTCGAGCAGACGGCACATCAATCGGACATGACCTGTGCCCGCGGTGACCGAGAACGCAGTTCGGGTGTCATAAACGGCCAAAACGGGCGTTAAACGGTCAAATTCATAGCGGACGACCAGAGATTCACCCGAAACCACCGTGCAACATTCTAATTATTATTTGTGACGTGTATGCGCAGACGGCACGTCAATCGGACGTGCGGTTTGCCCGGTACGGCTCAATATTCGTGTTTTAAGTGATGCGCACGCTTCGAAACGCGCGTGAGGGGGGTCCAAACGGGATGAACGATGTCCGAATGGCCTGAAATCAGACGACAAATACGGGTGAGTGATTTATGAAGTGGTCGAGCAGACGGAACGTCAATCGGACGTGCCGTGTGCCCGCGGTGACCGACAACGCAGTTATGGTGTCATAAACGGCCAAAACGGGCGTCCAACGGTCAAATTCATAGCGGACGACCACGGATTCACCCGAAACCATTGTGAAACATTCTAATTATTATTTGTGACGTGTACGCGTAGACGGCACGTCAATCGGACGTGCGGTTTGCCCGGTACGGCTCAATATTCTTGTTTTAAGTGATGCGCGCGCTTCGTAAACGCGCGTGAGGGGGGTCCAAACGGGCCGAATGATGTCGGAATGGCCTGAAATCAGACGACAAATACGGGTAAGTGATTTACGAAGTGGTCGAGCAGACGGAATGTCAATCGGACGTGCCGTGTGCCCGCGGTGACCGACAACGCAGTTATGGTGTCATAAACGGCCAAAACGGGCGTCCAACGGTCAAATTCATAGCGGACGACCACGGATTCACCCGAAACCACCGTGAAACATTTTAATTATTATTTGTGACGTGTACGCGCAGACGGCACGTCAATCGGACGTGCGGTTTGCCCGGTACGACTCAATATTCTTGTTTTAAGTGATGCGCGCGCTTCGTAAACGCGCGTGAGGGGGGTCCAAACGGGCCGAACGATGTCGGAATGGCCTGAAATCAGACGACAAATACGGGTGAGTGATTTCTGAAGTGGTCGAGTAGACGGCACATCAATCGGACATAACCTGTGCCCGCGGTGACCGAGAACGCAGTTCGGGTGTCATAAACGGCCAAAACGGGCGTTAAACGGTCAAATTCATAGCGGACGACCAGAGATTCACCCGAAACCACTGTGCAACATTCTAATTATTATTTGTGACGTGTACGCGTAGACGGCACGTCAATCGGACGTGCGGTTTGCCCGGTACGGCTCAATATTCGTGTTTTAAGTGATGCGCACGCTTCGAAACGCGCGTGAGGGGGGTCCAAACGGGCCGAACGATGTCGGAATGGCCTGAAATCAGACGAAAAATATGGGTGAGTGATTTCTGAAGTGGTCGAGCAGACGGAACGTCAATCGGACGTGCCGTGTGCCCGCGGTGACCGACAACGCAGTTATGGTGTCATAAACGGCCAAAACGGGCGTCCGACGGTCAAATTCATAGAGGACGACCACGGATTCACCCGAAACCACCGTGAAACATTCTAATTATTATTTGTGACGTGTACGCGCAGACGTCACGTCAATCGGACGTGCGGTTTGCCCGGTACGACTCAATATTCTTGTTTTAAGTGATGCGCGCGCTTCGTAAACGCGCGTGAGGGGGGTCCAAACGGGTCGAACGATGTCGGAATGACCTGAAATCAGACGAAAAATACGGGTGAGTGATTTCTGAAGTGGTCAAGCAGACGACACATCAATCGGACATGACCTGTGCCCGCGGTGACCGAGAACGCAGTTCGGGTGTCATAAACGGCCAAAACGGGCGTTAAACGGTCAAATTCATAGCGGACCACCAGAGATTCACCCGAAACCACCGTGCAACATTCTAATTATTATTTGTGACGTGTACGCACAGACGGCATGTCAATCGGACATGCGGTTTGCCCGGTACGGCTCAATATTCGTGTTTTAAGTGATGCGCACGCTTCGAAACACGCGTAAGGGGGGTCCAAACGGGCCGAACGATCTCGGAATGGCCTGAAATCAGACGAAAAATACGAGTGAGTGATTTATGAAGTGTTCGAGCAGACGGCACGTCAATCGGACGTGCCGTGTGCCCGCGGTGACCGACAACGCAGTTATGGTGTCATAATCGGCCAAAACGGGCGTCCAACGGTCAAATTCATAGCGGACGACCACGGATTCACCCGAAACCACCGTGAAACATTCTAATTATTATTTTTGACGTGTACGTGCAGACGTCACATCAATCGGACGTGCGGTTTGCCCGGTACGACTCAATATTCTTATTTTAAGTGATGCGCGCGCTTCGTAAACGCGCGTGAGGGGGGTCCAAACGGGCCGAACGATGTCGGAATGACCTGAAATCAGACGACAAATACGGGTGAGTGATTTCTGAAGTGGTCGAGCAGACGGCACATCAATCGGACATGACCTGTGCCCGCGGTGACCGAGAACGCAGTTCGGGTGTCATAAACGGCCAAAACGGGCGTTAAACGGTCAAATTCATAGCGGACGACCAGATATTCACCCGAAACCACCGTGCAACATTCTAATTATTATTTGTGACGTGTACGTGCAGACGTCACGTCAATCGGACGTGCAGTTTGCCCGGTACGACTCAATATTCTTGTTTTAAGTGATGCACGCGCTTCGTAAACGCGCGTGAGGGGGGTCCAAACGGGCCGAACGATGTCGGAATGACCTGAAATCAGACGACAAATACGTGTGAGTGATTTCTGAAGTGGTCGAGTAGACGGCACATCAATCGGACATGCCGGTTTTCCGTATGCCAGTTGATGGTTTTCACTTAAAATGATGTCCTTTTGAAACAAAAGACATACACTTTGAGTTGTTCCGACCACACCGCGTCTCGGATTGAGGCGGGGATGACTCGTACACGTCACATATGACCTATGGATCGTTTTCCTAAAGCATCAACACATTTCGAATGCGTTTGGTCAGTTTTTCGTATGTCACTTTTTGTTTTCACTTAAAATCTTATGGAAATTCATATAGAATATTTTTATATCATATTTAGTATGGATTAGATTTTAGTTGATCGTGCTATGAAACATTTCAGAGCTAATGAAATTAAGGAAGGTGGAGGGGCTGTCCGGGGGGCTGTCCGGGGGGGCTGTCCAGTGGGTGTCCGGGGGGCTGTCCGAGGACCAAGGAGGAGGGTGGGGGGGCTGTGCGGGGTCTGTCCGGGGGGTGTTTGGGGGTTGTTCAGGGGGTTGTCCGGGGTTGTTCAGGGGGCTGTCCGGGGGTTGTTCAGGGGGTTGTTCAGGGGGTTGTCCGGGGGTGTTCAGGGGGCTGTCCGGGGGGTGTTTGAGGGGTTGTCCGGGGTCCAAGGGGGGTGGGGGGGGGGGGGTGGGGGGGTTGTCCGGGGTCCAAGGGGGGGGGGGGGGGGTGGGGGGGTTGTCCGGGGGGCTGTCCGGGGTCCAGGGTGGAGGGTTGGGGGCTGTACGGGGGGCTGTCCAGGGGGCTGTCCGGGGGGGCTGTCTGGTGGGTGTCCGGGGGGCTGTCCGGGGACCAAGGAGGAGGGTGGGGTGGCTGTGCGGGGTCTGTCCGGGGTTGTTTAGGGGGTTGTCCGATGGTTGTTCAGGGGGTTGTCCGGGGTTGTTCAGGGGGTTGTCCGGGGGGTGTTTGGGGGGTTGTCTGGGGTCTAAGGGGGAGGGTGGGGGGGTTGTCCGGGGGGCTGTCCGGGGGCTATCCGGGGTCCAGGGTGGAGGGTTGGGGGCTGTACGGGGGGCTGTCCAGGGGGCTGTCCAGGGGGCTGTCCGCGGGGCTGTCCGGGGGGTGTTTGGGGGGTGTTCGGGGTCCAAGGGGGAGGGGGGGTTGTCCAGGGTCCAAGAATGAGGGGGGTTGTCCAGGGAGTTCTCAAACACACAACCACTAAAAGACAACAACATCCATAAAAACAGACAATATATAAAAATAACTCAACTCCAATACTATACTACGAGTCTAGATAAAACCAACAACTAGAATAGATTAAACATTAAATCTCAAGTCAAAAATGTAACGGATCAATATGTCCCACATCAGCATCACCATCTCCATCATCATCATCATCATCGCCCTCGTCATCGTCCTCCTCATCGTCCTCACCCTCCACAGCGCCTTCCTCCTCGCCTTCGCCCTCCTCCTCGCCCTCCTCATCTCCCTCCTCTTCCGCATCAGACTGCTCGCCATCATCATCTTCAAGCTGGACATCGGCCTGACCAAAACTGGAACTGCAACCTGGTGCACCATATATAGAATGTATCGACGACATGTATACATCAATCGCTGGGCTGGCCTCTGCTGGAAGTGTTGGACGTAGAACTTCAATAAATTTCATAAATGCACTGTTTGCCCTAGCAGACTGCTCTGCCGTCTCTGTGGCCCTTTTCTCAGCCTGTTCTGCCTGTGCCCTAACTTGCTGCAGCTCGGTGGCACTACAACTCGTACCTGAGGCAAACCAATACCTCGTCGGGGCTATCCTAGGTCGGCAGCGTACTCTGCCAGAATGATCATCTCCCAACACCTGATGTAAGTGATCGGATGGCCCAAAATTGTCTGCTTCTTGGGCATCGAGGGCCTCTAAAGCATCCTGTTACAAATATAAATATAATATTAAGTTACGAAATAGATATTAAAATATAAAATCAACAGATTAAAACTTACAATCTGCTGCTGAGTCGCTTCGTTGACAGCACGTCCATCTTTTTTTCGTCTACTCGAGCAAAACAGTTTTGCTCGAGGCACACGTCCTTCAATATTTTGTACTTGCCTCTACAATGACATTGAAAACAAAATTTATATAAAGACTTCAGAAAATAATTAAATAATTGAGGAAACAAAAGAAAATGTAAGTCGTAAAGAAAACTTATAAACAATTGTCATACCTGCTGCCTCTCATGATCCGGCATCGTCGTGCGTCCTAGTGTATGGAGGTATTTTTTTGCATCAATGTTTTTTTTATTTTTTCCAGATGATTCCTAAATAAAATTCGATAATGCAAAGGATAATATTAATGCAAAACTTGAAAGTTATTATTTAAATACCTCAAATGTAATTCATACCTTAAACTGGGTACTCGTCCAATGAGTAATCATCTGACGATACTGCTCTATAGGACAATAATCCACGACTGGTACCGCCTCTAACTCAGTGCCAACTCTAGCACGCCAGCCAATATACAGCTCATGCTTGTAGGCTCTCCAAAGCTCGCCTAAATCCTTTAGACGTTCCAGTCATGCACCCTCACCATCAGGAAAATTAAATCGAAGCTGAAATGAAAATATTAATTTATATAAATACAAAAAAAATTCATGGCATTAAATACAACAGATTTTTTTACCCATATCTCTGCCCAAGCTCTATCTTTGACCTCATGTGGCAAATGTCTCCACGACAGCGGGCTGACGGGAATGATGTCGGAGTATTTGGCAAGCGTCGCCATAAAACTCTGACATTGCTGCCCTGTTTTCTCAACCATCTGATTGTCTTCATTATATTCCACCATAACCTGTGTGCGATGGTTCCACACCGAACGCATGCGTGTACGGCCCCGCCCCCGCCTCCTGTCAGTAGATGTATCTGTCATGAAAGAAAAACAAATATTTTATCAAAACATGTTATAATGAAAATAAATATTGCTATAAAAATTTGATAGGGTTTTATAAATATACCTGTGCTAGTCTGATCAATGAGTGGCGCCGGATCCACAGAACCTGATGGAACACCCTCTGGTGGAACAGGAGTCGAAGACGATGGAATATAAAAGCTCGGAGAGACAGAAGTAGAAGGAAAAGAAGATGGAACAACTGTATGACCTGATGCTGACTGGGGAGTGGGAATCATCATGGGATGTGAAAATGATGGGGCAGAAGATGCAGAAGGTAGTGAAAACATGGGAGGTATAAATATCCCGTGTGTCCCTAACGACACACCGGGATCAGAATGTGGGAAGGCTGAAATGTCAGTGGGAGGGGCAGGGTCTAGTCGGGCACGCGCAGCTCTATGTCCACCTCTGGTACGAACCCTCCTCGTACCACCGGCCTGAGTACTAGGACCAGTACTAGGCTCCTCGTCGAATAACTGTCGACGTAATGGTGGATCCTACAAAAAAGTTTACAAAAAAAATTAATCACATGACATTATATATTCTATAAATATATATATATATATTTGAAATAAAGTACTCACTGTAGGCACTAATGGTGGAATGCCCATCTCCTCCATCCGACGATTGTTCTCCGCCATTTTTTTTCTTCGTCTCTCTTCAATTGGCTTCATTTCCTGCATTGGAAAACAAATATGTAATTAATTAGAAAAAGAAAATTAATGTGTAAACCAAAAAACTAAATATATGAGGGAATGAGGGGATTCATTGGTAATTTAGCTATCAATTGTTTTAGAAGAGCTTGAATGAATTTAATAAAACATACAAGTTGTAATGTTCACCAAGTTAGAAATATTGTTTGATTTGGTTTGAATACAGTTCAATTCCAAATTAGAAAATGCAATTCAAATAAAACAGCAACCAATAAACATTGAAAATTCACATAACGGTCAAGTCAGCTAAAACATATTTGTGATCAATACTAAATAAATATGAATATTACCAACCTTAACAACCCAACTCGAGGTAAACCAAAAGAATTGAGAACATGGATGAATGATTCTATATATTTCCAACCACAACTTTAGGTTCACAATCAACTCTGACAGTTGAGCTATTGGAGTCATCAAAAGAAATAAATGGATTGGTTCCAATGGAAATAGGGACAGTGTCAATTCCATCATCAGCATCATCAAAAATATGTCTTGGAATTACTTCAACTACGACACCAAATTCTGGTTGAAGTTGATCTTTGACATAAAAAACTTGTTTAGCCATTGATGCCAACACATATGGTTCTTCAGTTGCAAGAGTGCGGGTCATATTAATTACTCGAAATCCACAATCATCAATAAATGTGCCATGTCTCGTCATCGAATCAAACCAATGGCATTTCATCATTGTGACTCGTCCATGAGAGTAATAATTCAATATTATTATTTTCTCAACGACTCCATAATAACCCACATTTTCAAGTCGCGGTCTACTATCTGATGCACTGGCATAACAATCTGTTGTGGCAGTAACCATAATACCATCATGTTGTGTTCTCATGTTTTTGGCTCGTTCAGTGACAATAAATCTGTACCCATTGATAACAATTGATTTACAGTCACGAACCACGGTATTAGGACCAAAAGCCAAAGCTCTTATTTCCTCAGAGACAGAGTCAGCAGACAAACTCAATACCTGCAATATAAATGACAGTTAAACTTAAGTAAATATTGAAATAATTAATTTAAACAGTAATATTTTTACCTTCAATTTTAACCAAGCAGAAAACTCTTTTCTATGCAAAGTCTCTCTCCTTCTCAAAGATAAAGAACGATGCTTCCTATTTATCATTGTTTTATGTTCCCTGTAGATAAAAAAATATGAATAGTTTAACAGATATTTATGTAAGATATATACATATTCAATTTTGTTACCTGATATAGTCATCGAACAAATCACAGTTGAACAAAACTGTGAGATGTGCCATCTCCCGCTCTTCATGGCTTAATGTCTTCAATGTATGTGATCCAGGAATTCCTCCTGTTTGAGGAAGTGATGGAAAACTGGGTTCAATTTGCTCATATTGTTCTTCTTCATTTCTCATTGGTCTGTTCATTCTTGTAGTAAGATCAGACAAATACATTGAACAGAAATCCATACATTCTTGAGCTAAGTAACCGTTCACGATAGAACCTTCAGGATGATTCTTGTTTCGAACATAAGACTTTAATGTGAACATATTTCTTTCAGTTGGATACATCCAACGAAAAGAAATAGATCCTCCGAGAAGTATTTCAGTTGGAATATGGACAGTCAGATGCAGCATGCATGTGAAAAATGATGGGGGAAATATTTTCTCCAACTCACACAAAATTAATGGGGCATCTGTCAACATTTTTTGCAAGAAAGACTTGGACAACTTCTTAGCACAAAGATCTCTAAACAAATGGCACAACCGAATAACACCCACCCTTACATTATTGGACAAAAGATGACGGATTGCTATTGGAAGCAACTCATGCAGTAGAACGTGATAATCATGAGTCTTCAAAGATTTTAGCTTCAACTCTCTTCTATTGACCCGTTTAGATATGTTGCTTGAATAGCCATCAGGAACTCTAATAGTCTCTAATACTTCCAAAAATTGTTTTTTTTTCAGTAGGTGTCATCACATAAGAAGCACATGGAAGTTTCCATTTATTTTCACTGATACGCACAGGATGCAATTCTGGTCTGATGCCCCAATCCACCAAGTCACGTCGAGATCGTAAATCATCTTTTGTCTTCCCCTTGACATTTAGAAGAACTGAAAGCAACATTTCACATATATTCTTTTCAATATGCATTACGTCTAAGCAATGACGTAGCAAATTGGTTGACCAATAAGGCAAATAAAAAAAGATACTCCTCTTCCTCCAATTGTAACAGGTTTCTGTGGAAACATTCTTTCTCTTTCCAGATTTCATTTGACCCTTCCCGAACGAAAAACTGAAATCTTTCAATTCATTAAGCACATCAGTTCCAGACATACGCTGAGGTGGATCATCGGTCTCTATAGTATTATCAAATCTTCGACGATTCATTCTATATGGATGATCCTTTGGAAAAAATCGTCGATGTCCCATAAAACTGAAACTACAATGATGTTTCAGTCTTCTAGATCGTGTATTCTTCATACAAACTGGACATGACAGTTTCCCCTTCGTGCTCCATCCAGACATCATTGCATAAGCCGTAAAATCATTGATTGTCCACATAAGCGCAGCGCGCATATGAAATATGTCTTTCGAACATGCATCGTATGTGCGCACACCCACATCCCAAAGAAGCTTCAACTCTTTTATTAAAGGTTGCATGTATACATCAATATCAATGCCGGGATCAGAAGGACCAGATATGAGTATACTCATGAAAGTGAAAGATTTTTTCATACACAACCATGGGGGAAGATTATAAATGTGCATAAAAACGGGCCATGTGCTGTGCGAAGTAAGCATCTGCCCAAACGGATTAAAACCGTCGCATGAAAGACCTAGCCTCACATTACGCACGTCAGCTGCAAAATCAGGATGTCGAGCATCAAATCTCTTCCATGTAAATCCATCTGCAGGATGAACCAACTCATCATCAGTCTTCTTTCTCTCGGTATCATGCCATCTCATTTTTATTGATATGTCATCAGACATAAAAAGATTCTGGAGTCTGGGGATCAATGGAAAGTGCCACATTACTTTCTGTGGAACGCGGGATGGTGTTCCATCAGATTTTGACTTCCAGCGGGACGTGCCACATTTTATACATTCATTTCGTTCAGCGGTTTCCTCCCAGAATAAACTGCAATCTTTCGGGCAAGCATGAATTTTGTTTCTTGAAAATCCAAGTTCCTCAACTAACTTCCATGCCATATAGTGGTTTGAGGGAATATCTGCATCATCTGGAAGTAAATCCTTCAAGAGGGTAAGAATGTAATCGATTGCTGTATTAGAAATCCCATACATAGTTTTCCCATGAAATAATCGGATTAAAAATTCCAGCTTTTTCATTTTATCGCATTGTCGATATACTGGAGTCGTGGCAGCATCATTCAATTTTTTCACCCTATCAATATCATCATTTTCACTAGATGCATCAGCTGTCCTCATATCGAAGTCTTCTTGAGTCGAAATCCTTTCTTTTTCATGATGACGAATAAACGGAAACCGATCATCTAACAAATTCTCCATTCCAGTCTTTTCATTTCGATCATCACCAATTTGAGATTTCATTTTCTCCCCATTGTGATACCATAGAAAGTAGTTTGCTTGAAACCCATTTTTGGTTATGTGGTAGCTGACTTCTTCACGGCTCAACCAAGGTCTACCAACACAATTGGAACATGGGCAGTGTATACGACCACTATCTGAAGCATTGTGAAATGAAAAATCTATAAAGCTCTCCAAATTGTTTTGAAAATCGTCTGAGATCCGATCGGTTTCATACATCCAACTTCTGTCCATTCTGTAAAAAGAATTTATATAAGTCATTTTGTCATAAACAATTCAATAGGCATTAACTATAATAGAAAATACATTTAAGTAAACGATACAGGAAGAAAATAATCAAGGTATCAACTACACATGTCAAAAAAACATACAAACGTGTTATTGAAAAAATGTAAAACCAACAAGAACTTAATGTGTTATATCACATAACAGCATGACTCATCCCATAACCATATTAGTAGGGTATCATGAACATGAATAACATCAACCTTGTGCCATCCTCCTACCCTACATGACCCCAACCACATGCCACATCTTATTATAGCCTTATCACATCACACCTCACCGAAAAACACTAGGGAAATCATAGTACATCTCACCTGAAGACACATGGACAATCACATCGCATCTTGCCTAAAAACACATGGTCAATCACTTTTTAAGGAAGAGTAGGGAAGACATGGTAGCTATCCAAACATATAACCACCATCCTAGATATTAGAAAAAATACCCATAACTCAAAACCTCTGATCGTTGGTAAGTTTATCCAACTCTGGTTGGGAATGTGTAGAAATAACATAAAAATACATGATATATAGATAGCACAAAATACTCAACCTATGGGTTCACATTAACTACATAATCACACACTTCACTACTACCATAAAACACATAAACCACACCACCACCACACAAGACGCATATCATTGGAATATAATTCTACATTCAATAAGTCTATCTATGGAATTATCATAAGAATCCATGTATCAATTGGAATATAATTCTACATTCAATAAGTCTATCTATGGAATCCCTCCCTTGGATCCATGTATCACCAATGGCTTAATCAATATTCAAAGAAATGAGTCTATCAGTGGAATTCCACTGTGAATCCATTTATCACATAAAGCATATAAGTTAATAGAAACAAGATTATATACCTGACATCCTAATAGAATCCATGTATCACTATTTACTATTAATCATTTAATGAATTTCATTTCATTTAAACAATTCATTAAACACACCAAGGTCAAAAACAAAGGTATTTAATACAACTCACCTCAAAATGGCGACTCAATCAAATAATAACCTGAAAAGAATGAATCTTCATTTACTCATGTTGTAATGACAAGATAATGAGATTCTCTTGCTTAATCAATCAATTCCATATCATGGTCTCAACATAACTCATAATGGCTAGAAATTCAATGAAAATTCAAGCACTCACATGGGAATTTTTAATATAACACTCCTAGCAAGACTATAAAGTTATCACATGCATTAGTTATAATATATCTAACATGGTAACATAAAATATAAGTGTTAAAGGGGAATGAAAACCATAAAATACCCTTAATTAATTTAATTTACAATTCAATTCATAAATCGAACAATCAATTCGATTTATATAACCTTTCACAAATGACATCCCATGTTCAAAGGGTAAAATCCAAAAAGGAATTTTCAAGAAAACTCACCCTTAGGCGCCGGCAGTAGCTCCAAAATCGTCTAAACTGAAGGGAAAAATAAAAATAAGTTTCAATACTATCCAAACATTTGAATAACTTTTGAGATAAAGAAGAAGAAGAACCTGAAGAAGAGCTTCAAGGTCCGGCCGACAGTACTCCAAAATCGCCTGCTGCTGCTCCCGTTAGGGCTCTGTAACGCGAATGGGGGAGAGAACGGGCTGCTGGGGATTTGGGGAAAACCTTTGCCAACGGTTTTTTAAAACTGTTGGCATATCTCCCCGAAACAAGGCCTATCCCAACGGTTCCTTAGAACCTTTGGGAAACACTCCCCAAAACAAGGTCTATCCCAACGGTTCCTTAGAACCGTTGGAAAAAACTCCCCAAAACAAGGCCTATCCCAACGGTTCTATGGAACCGTTGGGAAAAACTCTCCCAAACCAAGCTATCCCAACAGTTCTAAGAAACCGTTGGGAAAAACCTCTATTTTAATCATTTACCAACGGTTCTATCAAACCGTTGGTATGTAACTGTGGGGAAAAACCCACATTCCCGTAGTGTAACCTGAGGACATGCATAAAAAAAGGGTGAGCTATAAAGCACAGTAAGAGAATACACATGGAATAACATGAAGAGTATAATATATGTTAGACATTAGGAATATCAATAGATAAAAAGAGAAACATGAACATAAAGTAATGATAAAGCATGATAATCATAACATGGAAATGTGGCAACAACAATTATCATGGAATTAGCATGAGCTAAGGCTCATTACACATAGAGCATGAGTAAATCCTCATTGAACATGAAGCACCAGTAAACCCTAATTAAACTTGAATTAGCATGAGTCAACACTCATTGCACATGACGTATCATGATACTATACTTTACCCAATGCATTGGAGCGCTATAAGGGCGCACCCTTCTTAAACATTTCATTTCATGCATAAGTGTGCCACACGGATCATAAAACATAGATTCATAAAACATAATAATTTATTCCACGATAAAGGAATGTGGAATTCATACATGAAACATTATAATCAATATGTAAATGTTAATAAAGGTGAATATCCTTGATGGAGAAATGGGCATGGTATTCACTACACAATGGCATTGACTTAGAAAATTAGTGTGATTTCGGCAGCGTAACGGCGTGACATAAGAATTCATAAAAATGGTTGATGAGAGACAAAGGTGTTCCTCATCAAATTTACATGTAATGGAAAGTAAGTAGGTCATATATATATATATGTCCCAACAATTGTAATGGAATTTAGATTCATGATACAAAAGTATTGCTTGAATGTAAATGAGGAGAGAGAAGTTCCTTTTGGAATTTCAGCATAGTAACGGGTGTACATGGGAGGAATTTAATGAGAGAGAAAGGGGTCTCCCATAATTAAAAAATAAATAGGGAAGTATGGGAGAGGTTAGAAACCATACCACAACATTCATAATTTAAATTAAAAGGGAAAAATAACTTAAAGAAAATTAGACAAAAAAGAGAGAGGAAGAAAAAACCCTTACTTGGAAGTGTGCTTCTAAAGGATAGAGAAGGCTTGTGGGAGGCTTCTTGGGAGCTTGGGGAACCTTGGGAGGATTCTAGAGAGAGTAGGGCAGAGGTTGGACGAACTCCAAAGGTTTTCAGTGAGGATGAAGTGGGATCTTGGGTGGGTTTATATAGGAAAGGTGAGGGACTTCTTTATTATTTAGGTTTGGGACCCCTTATATTAAATTATTCCAAAACAAAAACCATACCATGGTTTTTGCCCATGGATTTTGAAAAAGGGAAAAGGAAAACAATATTTTATATGGTAAAAGTCCAAACTTCTTAAAATAATGAGGTTGCTTATGTGGAGATGAGTCACACTCCCATGGAAAATAATTTAAAAAGACAAGATGTTTAATAAGTCTTGAGGGGTCCATTAATGCTATGAAAAGTAGGTCAAACAAACCCAAAATTACATTATTTTAATTTTAAAACATATATTGTCTGAACATAAAGCTTATAGTATTTTATTACATCATTATTGGGTCATTATGATGTCATAAAACACATTATATATTTAAATGGTATTTAATTTTTACCCAAATATTTGACTGTCTCAGAAAATTATGAAAAATTCACCATTGGATAATTTTGACGTCCTGATTCTCGAAATAAAATTTATTTTATCAAAATAATTTTCTAAATATGTTAATTTTCACTTTTAAAATAAAAACCAACATTTATTGAAAATTCACGAGTTTTGACATAAATGGCTTTCAAACCATAATAAAAATTATAATTGCATTCATAAAATTATAAGATCATTTATATTTAATAACAATTAATTTGATAATAATAATAATATTTTATTAAAATATTATTTAATTCAAAAATACTTTAATTTAATAAAATATAATTCTTAGTTAAATAATAACTAAAAACACTATTTGTACTTTAAAAACTATTTACAATGTATCAAAAATGACAAGAAGGTATATTCATTGTTGTATACAAAAATAATATACATGAACATAGTACTAGAGATTTCTTACATAACCCCTTAAAACAGCTGCATAAGACTTAAGGGTAAGGTGTGCATTGGTGACAGACTCTTGGGGTGGCTCGGATAACATCGCTCGAGTGGTAATTTCTATCAACTTCCACTTCTCCCATAGACAGTCCCATTCAAGCTTGACATGATGAAGCTCAGCTTGGGCTTGGTCAAGAGCGAAGCCCAAGGACACCACCTCTTTTCCGATCTCTGATAAATGGGATTTGTATGGATCAATTCTACTGGATGAGGCCATCGCTTCTTTTGTCTGAGTAAATTGGATTTGTTAAAGTCCTATATCTTTACTAATCATTTGATCACTGTTCAATGGATATATTAGCAACAATCAAAATTCTTAACATAAAACCAAATAAGTTGATATTTTATATAAACATAAAGAGACATTTAATTCGATCATGAGGTATTTCCATTAATGAAAATTTGGGTCATTACAATATTCCCCCCTTAAGAAATTTCACCCTCGAAATTTTCCTTTTCCCACACTAAAACAGATGTGGGTAACTCAGCTTCATCACTTCCTCCGATTCCCAAGTCTCTTCTTCAAACTTGTGGTTTCTCCACAACACCTTGATGAGGGGAATTGTCTTATTTATTAGAACTTTTTCTCTACGATCTATGATCTTCACTGGTTTCTCCTCATAAGAAAGATCATCTTCCAATTGTACCACCTCAGAAGAGAGTACATGTGAAGGGTCCAGTATGTACTTCTTTAAGAGGGATACATGAAAGAGATCATGTACTTTGTACATGGTATGTGGAAGTTCTAGTCGATAGGCCACAGCCCCAACACGATCAAGAATCTAGAAGGGGCCAATGTACCTTGGACTTAACTTACCTTTCTTTTCAAACCTCATGACCTTCTTCCACAAAGATATGCATAGAAAAACCATGTCTCCAACTTTAATCTCAAGTTCTTGTCGACGGTTATCTGCATAACTCTTCTTTCGACTCTGGGCTGCCTTGATATGCTGCGGAATGGTTTTCACCTTCTCCACCATTTCTTCGACCATTTCTGGTCCAAACAGCTTACGTTCACCAACCTCATCCCAACATGCTGGTGTTCTGCACCTTTTCCCATATAGGGCTTCATATGGTGCCATTTGGATTCTTGAGTGGAAACTGTTGTTGTAGGAGAATTCAACCAGTGGAATATGTTGATCCCATCCTCCTTTAAAGTCCATTGAGCATGCTCTCAACATTTCCTCAAGTGTTTGGACAGTCATCTCAGATTGGCCATCAGTTTGAGGATGATAGGATGTACTAAAGTTCAGTTCAGTATTTAGAGCATGTTGAAGACTCTTCCAAAACATAGAGGTGAATCTTGGATCTCGGTCAGACACAATAGATAGTGGTACTCCATGAAACCTTACCACTTCCCTGATATATATCTGTACCAGTTGATCCAAAGATAAATCCTCCTGAATAGCAATGAAGTGTGCAGTCTTTGTAAGACAATCCACCACAACCCAGATCACATTGCTGCCTTTAGATGTCCTCAGAAGTCCGGTGACAAAGTCCATAGTGATGTTCTCCCATTTCCATTCTGGTATTGGAAATGGTTGAATCATCCCCTTATACTTCTGCCTCTCTGCCTTCACTTGCTGGCACACCAGGCACTTTGATGTATATTCAGCGATCTCCTTCTTCATATTATCCCACCAAAAGTTTTCTTGGAGATCTCGATAAATCTTTGTGCTCCCTGGGTGAATAGAGAAATTTGAACTATGTTCATCATCCAAAAGTTCCTTCTCCTTCTCCGGACTTGATGGAACACATAGTCTTTTCCCAAATCTCACAATTTCTTCTTCATTAACATTAAACTCCGAGGATTTCCTTTTTTGATAGCTTCCACGTTTTCCTGAATTCCCACATCATCCTTTTGAGCATCCTTTAACCTTTCCAAAAGAGACAGTTGAGCAATAATTTGTGAAAGGATTGATGATGTTCCCTTCTTTATGATTCCCATGTCCATATTTATCAACTCTAAGAAGATTGGATCCTTCTCAATTCTCATCATTGATAGAATCGCTGGGTACTTTCTACTTAGGGCATCTGCCACCTTGTTCGCCTTCCTAGGGTGGTAATGTATTGAACAGTCATAATCCTTGATGAGCTCTATACATCTTCTCTAGCACATATTAAGATAATTCTGTGTGAATATATATTTAAGACTCTTGTTTTTAGTATATATCTCACATTTCTCCTCATAGAGATAATGCCGCCAGATTTTCAAGGCAAAGATCACCGCTGCTAACTCCAGATCATGCGTTGGATAGTTTCGCTCATGGATTTTCAACTGCCTTGAGGCATAGGATATCAATTTATCATTCTGCATCAGCACACATCCTAAGACATTCTTCGAAGCATCATTGAATACCACAAAAAGTTCCCCACTTGTGGGTAAAGTGAGCACAAGCATAGTGATAAGCCTTCTCTTCAACTCCTTGAAGCTTTCTTCACATTCATCACTCCAAGAAAAATTTACTCCCTTCTGAGTTAGCTTGGCAAGAGGGTTGGAAAATCGTTAGAAATTCCTCAAAAATCTTCGATAATATCCAGCTAACCCCAAGAAGCTACGGATATCTGTTACCGATGTTGGACTCGTCCATCCCTCAATTGAATTTGTCTTGGAGGGATCCACATATATCCCATTTCTTGTGATGATATGGACAAAGAATGAGACCTCCTTCAACCATAACTCACACTTTCTGTACTTTTCATAGAGCTTATCCTTGCGCAAAGTCTCTAGTACAGTTCTTAAATGCTCCTCATGATCCTACTTGGTTTTAGAGTATATTAGAATATCATCTATAAAGACTAACACAAATTTGTCGAGGTAATATCTAAAGACTCTATTCATTAAGTCCATGAAGATTTCTGGAGCATTAGTGAGTCTGAAAGGCATTACTATGTATTCATAGTGCCCGTATCTTGTGCAAAAAACATTCTTGGGGATATCTTCCTTCTTCACCCTTATTTGATAATATCCTAACCGCAAGTCCACCTTGGAGAAGTATTGTGCTCCACAAAGCTGATCGAACAAGTCATCAATTCGTAGGAGAGGATACTTGTTCTTTATTGTGATTTTTTTGAGCTCACGATAATCGATGAAAAGGTGCATTGACCCATCCTTCTTCTTGATGAAGAGGACATGTTCACCCCATGGTGAAGCACTTGGGCATATAAACCCTTTATCCAGATTCTCCTGTAGTTGTTTCTTCAGCTCTTCAAGCTCTACAACATCCATTCTATTTAGAGTATTGGATATTGGTAATGCCCCGGGTATATATTCAATTGAGAATTCAACATCTCTTCTAGGAGGAAGACCAGGTAGTTCCTTGGGAAACACTTCCGCGAATTCCCTCACAATAGGCATTTCTTCAAGGATGGATTCTTCCTTGGACTCAATCATCTAAGCCAGATACGCGTGCTCGTAGGGTAGTAATATCCATTCTTGAGATGATGGAGATAAAGGAGATTCATCTTCCTCCTTACACTTATAAAGAATCAAGGGTCGATTCTCCATATGGAGTGTGATTTCCCTCTCCCGACAATTTATGTTGGCTCTATATAAGGAAATCCAATCCATGCCAAGAATTGCATCAAATTCCACCAGAGGGAGTATTATGAGGTTCTCCAGGAAATTAAATCCATAGATTATAATAGGGGAGGACTTATATTCATGGGATACAATGATTTCCCCATTTTTCGTACTCACCGACATCTTCACTTCCATGATTTGTGGTGGTGCGGGGATTGTTCTACTAAACTTTCAAAATACAAAATAATGTGTAGAACCTGAATAAAAAGTAAATTATCTATTCTTGAATGAATAACTAGCGTACCTTTCACCCTTTCGTTGTCGAGGTTCACTTCAGCAGAAGTGGTGGAAAAAGCTCTTCCTTGCTGCCTTGGAGGTTGTTGGTTGCCTCCGAAAACCCTTGGATTAGGGCACTGATTTTCAAGATGCCCTGGTTCTTTGCATTTGTAGCAATGAACAACGCGTTGAGGTTCGAATGGATCATTCCTCTCCTCTGTCGCAGCTGTGGGTCTTTTTTTCCAACAGTTAATAGCTATGTGCCCTTCTCTTCCACACTTAAAACATTTCCTAGTCCCCTTGAGGCAATTTCCAGGGTGCTTCTTTCTGCACTTTTGGCAAGTGGGGTGCTGGATCTTATTAGCACCATTAGATTTATCCATTGGACCACCAACGTTGAATTCCACCTTACGCTTCTTATCCCCATTATACCCATGTGATTCTTCAATCTCTATTTCGACCTTGAGGGCACATCAGACGATTTCCTCATAGCTGTCGAAGTCACGGATTGCTAATGCTTTCCGTAGTCTAGGCTTCAACCCACCAAAGAAGCGGTCAAAATTCCATTCTGGGGTAACGACAAAGCCAGAAGCATATCGTTCAAGCCTTATGAAGTTTTCCTCGTACGTTCCAACAGATTCTTCATCTTTTTTTCTTGAGGGAAAGGAAGTCCCTTTCCATCTTAAGCTGGAGGGTGTGCGGAAAATATTTATCGAAAAACGTCTTCTGAAAATCCTTCTATTACAATGCCTTGATATCCTCATCAGGCTTCGTATCTTTTATCAACATCCACCATTGATCAGCTTCACCCTATATACAATAAGCCGCCAGAAGAACTTTTTCTTTCTCAGAACATTGAAGGATGGAGAAGATATTTTCAATGGAGTTGATCCATTGTTCAGCGATCGTGGGATTAGATGATCCACTAAAAGTTGGAGGCCTTTGACTCATGAAGCTCTTGATAGTGACTTGTTCTTTCTTATGGGGGGTTTAATGTTCCTCTTGACCCATGTTTCTATTCAAAACTTGAGTTAGATAAGAGAGAAGTGTGACAAAGTTCGTGATTCCCACTCCCATTGGATTGGGCATCTCATTAGTACAATCATCACACTGATCTTCACAACGGTTGTTTGCCTGAGTCCTTATATTACTGACAATTGGTTGGAATAAAAGGAAAGTTAGGGGTAAAACATAAAGGGTAATCCAAAGAAAAAAGTTTATGACTTATAAATAATCTTTTATTTCATTAACTCATGAGTCTATAGGCTTCAATCTAGGATTTTCATGATCTACTTTCTAACATATATTCTTAGCGTCATTTTTTTAATTACCTTAATAATGGTTCATACTAAGCTTGTGAATTTATCAGAACATATCCCCCAGGAGTGTCGTAACCAAGAGTGTAGCAAGGCCCGTTGTCGTGCACCAGTTCCCATTCGAGTCTAGCTCAAAGCGGTGTTTTACCCCTAGGATACATCTGTGCCAGAGACACCTCTACCTGCTCGTATCTAGATAGTGATGTATTTGCTTTATAAAAAACTTACCCAGTAATTACCAAAACTTAGGGATGTTTTTATTATACTTAGTCTTTTCTCTAAGGCTTTACTGGGGTTTTTTAATCCTAATCCCAAATATAACTAAACCCATCCTTTGATACCAACTATGACTACCCTACTTTTATTACAAACTTAAACATGATTTATTACATAAAACTTCACTTGATACAACAAAGAATATCGAGAGGTTTAGTGTCTTTGTGGCTTAAGATCATTACATAAAAACTTGAAACATTAAATACAACATCTTTATTGAAAACTTCCTTTACATGACCACTACATTCCCTCATACTTAGCATTGCATGGGATTACCTGAGGACATGCATAAGAAAAAGGTGAGTTATAAATCCCAGTAGGGGAATACACATGGAATAACATGAGGAGTACAATACATGTTAGACATTAGGAATATAAATTGAGAAAAATAGAAACATGAACATAAAGGCATGATAAAGAATGGTAATCATAACATGGAAATGTGGCAACAACACTTAACATAGAATTATCATGAGCCAAGGCTCATTGCACATAGAGCTTGAGTAAATCCTCATTGCACATGAAGCATGAGTAAACCCTCGTTTCAATTGAATTATCATGAGTCAACAATCATTGCACATGACGTATCATGATACTATACTTTACCCAATGCATTGGAGCACTATAAGGGCGCACCCTTCTTAAACATTTCATTTCATGCATAAGTGTGCCGCATGGATCATAAAACATTAATTCATAAAACATAATCATTTATTCCATGATAAAGGAATGTGGAATTAATACAAGAAAAATTATAATAAATATGTAAATGTGCATAAAGGTGAATACCCTTGATGGAGAAATGGGCATGGTATTCACTACACAATGACATTGTCTTAGAAAATCGGTGCGATTTCGGAAGCGTAACGACGTGACATAAGAATTCATAAAAATGGTTGATGAGAGAGAAAGGGGTTCATCATAATATTTACATTTAATGGAAATTAAGGAGGTCATATAGATACATGTCCCAACAATTTTAATGGAATTTAGATTTATGACACAAAAGTATTGCTTGAATGTAAATGAGGAGAGAGAAGTTCCTTTCAGAATTTCGGCATAGTAACGGGTGTACATGGGAGGCATTTAATGAGAGAGAAAGGGGTCTCCCATCATTAAAACATAAATAGGTCAGTATAAGGGAGGTGAAAAACCATAACCCAACATTCATAATTGAAATTAAAAGGGAAAAACAACTTAAAGAAAATTGGACAAAAAAGAGAAAGGAAGAAAAACCCCTTACTTGGAAGTGTGATTACAAAGGATAGAGAGAGGCTTGTGAGAGGCTTATTTGGAGCTTGGGGCACATTGGGAGGATTCTAGAGAGAGTAGGGAAGAGGTTGGACTAACTCCAAAGTTTTTTGAGTGAGGAGGAAGTGGGAGCTTGGGTGGGTTTATATAGGAAAGGTGAGGGAATTCTTTATTATTTAGGTTTGGGACCCCTTATATTAAATTAATCCAAACCACAAACCATCCCATGGTTTTTTCCCATGTTTTTTGGAAAAGGGAATAGGAAAAAAATATTTTATAAGGTCAAAGTCCGAAATTATTAAAATAATGAGGTTGCTTATGTGGAGGTGAGTCACACTACCATGGAAAATAATTTAAAAAGACAAGATGTTTAATAAGTCTTGAGGGGTCCATTAATGCTTTGAAAAGTAGGTCAAACAAACCCAAAATCACATTATTTTAATTTTAAAACATATATTGTCCGAACATAAAGCTTATAGTATTTTATTACATCATTATTGGGTCATTATGATGTCATCAAACACATTATATATTTAAACGGTATTTAATTTTTACCCAAAAATTTGACTATCTTAAAAAATTATGAAAAATTCACCGTTGGATTATTTCGACGTCCTGATTCCCGAAATAAAATTTATATTATGTAAATAATTTTTTAAATATGTTAATTTTCACTTTTAAAAGAAATAATGACATTTATCAAAAATTCACGTGTTTTGACAGGAATGGCTTTCAAACCTTAATAAAAATTATAATTGCATTCATAAGATTATAAGATCATTTATATTTAATAAAAATTAAATTAATAATTGTAATAATATTTTATTAAAATATTATTTAATTCAAAAATCCCTTAATTTAAAAAAATAGGATTCTTAATTAAATAATAACTAAAAACACTATTTGTACTTTAAAAACTATTTAAAATGTATCAAAAATGTCAAGGAGGTATATTCATTATTGTATACAAAAATAATATACATGAACATAGTAATAACGATTTGTTACATAACCCCTTAAAACAGCCGCATAAGACCTAAGGGTAAGGTGTGCGATGTTGACAGACTCTTGGGGTGGCTCGGATAACATCGCTCGAGTGGTAATTTCTATCAACTTACACTTCTTTCGTAGATGGTCCTGTTCGAGATTTACATGATGAAGCTCAACTTGGGATTGGTCAAGAGCAAAGCCCAAGGACGCCACCTCTTTTCCGAGCTCCGAAAAATGGGCTTCGTATAGAGAAATTCTACTAGATGAGGCCATCACTTCTTTTGTTTGAGTAAATTGGATTTGTTAAATTCCTATATTTATACTAATCATGTGATCATTTTTCAATGGATATATTAGCAACGCTCAAAATTCTAAACATAAAACCAAAGAAGTTGACATTTTATATAAACATAAAGAGACATTTAATTCGATCAAGAAGGATTTCCATTAATGAAACTTTGGGTCGTTACATTCCTAAAAACTAAGATTCGACCAAAGGACTTAGATAATAATAGATATGTCATTAATTAACCACTTGAGGTTTTTTTTAATTTTATAGTAACTATATTAACCATGTAGTGTAAAACTACAAGAAGACATAGTAAAAGTTAAACTATTTAACTTAGAGTTAAATCTAACATATAAGGTTTATATGGTGACCAAAAGTTCACTAAAATCTATTGGTTGAGAGAAGTTTGACCCATCCCCACCTTATCCTCAAAATAAATCTATTTGGAGCTATTATAAACTAAAAATAAATTAATAATAAAATAATATTTCAATATTTTCTTAAAGTAACCCTCACCTCTATTATAAATAGGGTACTCACCCTTGTCTTAAATTCACACCTCCAAAGACATTTGGATCATCCAAACTCTACACAAATATACTCCCAAGTACCAAAAATTCAACCTAGAGGCATTACTTTGATCATATATCCAACCTATGGAGCCCTTTTGTTCAAATCAAATGGATGCACCCGAAGAAGAGGTAATTATTTCATCACCTCCATCAAAGTTCTTTTCTTCTTCCACTTCCTCTTTCATTATTGTTTCAATAATAAAATAATAAATCCAGTACCTTATAAATAATGAGATTTTATTATAAATATGGTACAACCATATTCATTATTCTACCCATCCTATGAAGGAAAAAGTCACCATACATGTGTACGTATGGCTTACCGTCTCCATGTCGTGGTATAGTTTGTTACTCACCACTTCATTATTTGGATGGGTATAATAATGAGTATAATTGATGTAATAACAAATATAATATTTTAATGATTCTAAATATATAATATACCATCAAATTACATATTATTTAACCATCAATAGAATGATATTGTCACTCATTTGTACGTATGTCTTGCCGTCTCCAGGACGCGATGAGATTAATTTTCCACTTTTACAATCCAAGAATGATTATAAAAAATATATTATTCATAATTATTAAATACATGACTTAATAAGTCTACTTGAATGATATATATATATATATATGTATATTTATTTCATTCACTTACTTCCATTCAATAAGATAAGAAAACAAAAAGAACGTTCATGCGTACATACGACCTACCGTCTCAATGAACGGTGTATTACATTTTATATATCTTTCTATTAAATATATTTATATTATGAATATATATGATTTATAAATAATATTATACATTATGGAAGTAATTAAATCATTACTTAAGTAATATGATCAATAATAACAAGTCAAAACACACATGATAAACAAAGTGATATTACTAGAAATATTTCATTAAATTGGAATTGTTAATAAATGGGTAATATAATGTCATAAAATAATCATATATGATATCATAAATATTATTATTATTCTCATATAAGTTAATAATATGATTAAAAACATTATAGAGAAGTTTCAGAGTCATATGGAGAGTATCAGACTTAAGGTAAGGTTTAATTCCTCAATCTCATTATTATATGAGATTGTTTATGTGTAAGTATTTACTAGGAGATATTTATCGTCCATGTCCATGTTTCATAATTTTTTTAAAAAATAAATATTTTTAGGTTTTATGGAAGGTAATATTTAACTAGATCATCATTTTAAAATTTTTAAGGATTTATTTTTCTAAATACATTTAATTAATGTCTATGTTTTCAAAATGATTTTAAGGATTTATTTATATAAACAAAATTGTTTTAAAATGCTAATTCCATTCAAAAGTTTCAAAGTGATACGGAAAAATTTTATTCAAAAATATCTTTTGAATGACTTTCCTTAACAATTGTGTAACTTTTAAATGATTTCATGAAAAAAGGGATATTTCTCTCAAAGAGTTTTACTGATCATTTGAAACTATGTCAACATCCTTTGCTTGATATCACTCTTGATTGGGGTTGGTTTATTATAATACAATATTTCATATTGTATTTAATAAGTTATGATATGTTTGACTATGAATGTGCTATTTTTATACCATTCATCGTTTATGGTTAAAGTGTCGACATTTCGTATGCTAGTTTTAATACAAATGATTATATTATATTTTACCCTCTTTAAATGAAGAATTCATTAGACTTAGTAAGTGATAGACAGAGCCCACTATAAACCCTTGATAAATTGGTAGGTCTCATGAGACAAACTAGTGTCTTAGAAGAATGCCTTGATATAATTTTTTTAAATGGTCTTGTCATAAGGACTTAATGTAGTAGTTATTATTCCTTGCATTATGCATTACCTCATTATGAAATTATTTATTACATGTGATTATTAGACTAGTATAATTTCCATGTGCATATTTATATGGTAATTTTTGATTTATTTTCCCCATATTATGTTCATGTTTATTGTTTAAAAGAATTATGTTTTTATTATACATCTTTCTTTAAAAGTTTACAGTTTCTTATTAATTATTTACCCTTACCAAGCATCTGATCTCATCCCTTTATTATGTTTTATTTTCCTAGAATTACAAGAAGTGTATTATGATTGATATGTAGGGTTAATAAATGGGAATAATGGTGTTTTCAATGGACTATTCATGATGTGTTTTTATATTAGAAAGTGTAATGTAATGTTAATATATGAAATCTATTTTCCAAGACTACTAAACTAATCATTACTTCAGCAATTGATTCCTTGTAATCATGTAAAGTTATTAAAATAATACAATGGCTATGGGATTATAGGGTCTGGGCATTACAACTGATCATAGAAGGTAGTCTAGAAATCAGACCATAACATTCCCTAATGACAACTGGTCTGGGTAACCACATCCCACCAACTCTTTGTCGAATCTCAGTGCATGTATATAGCAAGCTTGAATCTACGCTCTGGAGGTATTTCTAGATGCTCAAAGATAGACAACATGGCCTCTATCTAAGAATCAACATCCTAAGAACCGCCATCCCCTGAAAAATTTAGAGGATGATGCTGCTGGAACTCGCGGGTCAGATCATCCATCATAGGTGAAACCCATGGAGCACCATGCATGGACTGTATCAGACGCAAGACTCTGTCATGGGCTATAACATCAGTGCTCAGATCATGTACATCAGGTGGTGCCTCAAGTGGCACTCCTAGAGGTAAGACTGGTGTCTTAGGGCTCACAATGTCTGGAGCCTGGTCATCACCACCTTATTGGAGAATGAAATGAGGAATTTGTGGTGAAATTGGTCTAAAAATTCCAAGAACAAACCTTAGAATATTAGGATCAAGGAAATATCATCACTAATGAAATCTTAACGTAAGAAAACTCAATACCCAAGGTATATTACCCAAACTACTCCCTTAGATGACTAGGTATCAGTAAGTGTTCAAGTATAAGTTTCATGTCACTTTGCAGTTAATTAACAGGTTCAATCCTTTACCTTTGATTTTTTTACTAGGTAGGATAAGGATGTGCAACCAATTCGTTCTAGATTTCATGATTCACTTTATAATGGATAACCATTTTCGATGAATCAGGGCCCATACACCTATCACCTGTAACATCACCCATTTATTTATAGTATAATGGCTTGAATCGGTAAATTACTCATCCCAACCCATGATGTCCCATACACCTCATGAATTGAGACAGAAAATCACTCAATCACAAACAAAGTAATAAAAGTACAAGAAACTATCACAACATCACTGAAAAATCACATACATATCAAGCAATTAAATGTAGTGAAATGCAATGATATGGAATGGAAATGTGAATTACTTGTGAATCCTAGGTGCCTATAATGATTCATGTAACAATTCTATTTACCCTCATTTCATCGGGCCAAGGATGAAAGAAAATCATCAACCAAAGTAATAATCAACCACACCAGACAACATTTGTGTCACCCAATGGTGAAATAATATCAAATTTAATAGGAAAAAGTAGAATAAAAATTATAATTTAGGAAACTTGGTTTTTACCTTGAAAATGGGTTCGCGATTCCCAAGAACAGCTTATGACCAAGTCCCAAGAATTCTTATTCTCTAATATATTCTCTCCAAATATTAAAGCAAGAAAAGAAACCCCCTCTGATACCACTTTGGGACATCCCAGACCCGGATACCACTTAATGGATGCCCCGAGCCCGGTGGGCTACATGGCCTTAAGAGCATCTCCCCAAACACCAGAGATTGGTGAATACCAGTGAGGGCCTAGGGTGTGTTCTTGGGGAGACTATTCCCTCATTAGTAGAGTGTAGAACAGTGGACGGAATATAAATGAATACTGAATAGTGGAATTAGTTTAATTAAATAGTGTAAGCAAACTGATACAATATATAAACAAGAATAACAATAACTGTGTCAGCTAGAACAATGATGATATAATGTCATGCTATTAAAAAACTGTAAAACATAGATACAAGACAAAAGGAATAACATGTTCTAAAAATTAAAAGAAAACAAAGGATACTCCAAGCATCCCGAGATGTATAGAATGCATCAGAATTAGGAAACTATCATGTACTTGAGTGTCAATTCTCGGATCAGGAACAACAAGAGTTGCCTCAAGTAGAACTTCTGGAGGTAATATTGGCAGCTGAGGGACCACCATTTCTGGTTCATGATCATCACCACCTTCCTATAGAATGACATGATGAAATCATAATGGAATTGGCCTACAAATTCCAAGAACACGCCTTAGAATATGTTTAAGAGGAAGGAAACAACATCACTAATGGAAGATGAATGTATGAAAACTCACTACCCAAGGCATACTACCCAAACTACCTACTTAGAAGGCCAGGTATCAGTAAGTTCCCAAGTAAAAGTTTCATGTAATTTTTTAGTTAATTACCAGGTTCACTCTTTTACCTTTCATAAACATGACATGGAGGGACAAGTATGTGCAACCAATTCGTTTTATATTTCAGGATTCACTTTATAATGGATATACATTTCTGATGAATCAATGCCTATACATCTATCACTAGAAACAACACCCATGTATTTATAGTATAATGGCTCAGCTCAGTAAATTACTCATCCCAAACCATGAAGGCCCATACACCTCATGAATTGAGTCAGACAATCACTCAATCACATCCAAAGTAATACAAGTACCAGCAACTACCACAACATCAATCAACAATTTCATACATATCAAGCAATAAAAACTACTGAAATTCACCTATATGGCATGGAAATATGCCTAACATTTGAATCCTAGGTGCCTATAATTTTGCATGTGACAATTATCCTTACCCACATACCATTGGGAAAGGTTGAATCCTCAACCAGAGTAATAAGTAACCACACCAAACAGCATGTGCGTCACCCAATGGTGAAATAATATCAACTGTAATATGGAAAATTAGGATAATAATTATAATTTAAGAAACATGGTTTTTACCTTGAACATGGGTTGATACACCCAAGCATGGCTTATGACCATGTTCCAATCATTCCTATTCTCCAATCTGTTGTCACCAAATAGTAAATAAAGAAAAGAAACCACCTTGGATACCACTTTGTGATGTCCCGGACATGGATTCCACTTAATAGGTGCCCCAAGCCTGGTGGACCACATGGCCTCAAGCACATCTCCCCAAACAGAAGAGGCTTCCGACTAGTAGTGAGGGACTAGGGTGTGTCCGTGGGGAGACTATGCCCTCATTAGCAGAGTGTAGAAAAGTGGAAAAATATAAATGAAAAGTAAATAGTAGAAGGAATGTAATTAACTAGCAGAAGCAAACTGATACAATAGATAAATGAGAATAACAATAACTATTTCAGTTGGAACAATGATGATGTAATGTCATGTTACTAGAAAACTGGAAAAAATGGATACAATACCAAAGGCATAACATGTTCCACAATTTAAAGGAAAAAAGACTACTCCATGCATCCTGAGATCCAACACGGTCATGTACTATCAAGATTTATACTATCAGTAGGAAATCAAGTATTCGAAGCTATATGTTTCCCTTTTTCAACACCGGCAGTCATGTAATATACTATGGGTACCAAATGACACCCGGAGAGAGTATGAGATAAATCTCAGTGGGTCACCACAAACGGTGTCTATAAACCTCCAGCCTATGTAATGGAATATTGTAGCATGTAGGAATATGTATATAAAGTAAAGAAAATAGTACAATATAATTAAATACCTAGTACCCACTTCACCCCTTAGCTGGTATCTGAAAATGTAACTAGTTCATTAATTAATTAATTACCATTTATTGTTAATAGGTCACATGATGCAAAGCCAACACTAACATCACCTCATTATAGTATAATTAGTAAAGGTCCCAAGATGTAACAAGGAAACCAGAAAAATATATCATGTGAGGGAGTTCCGGGGTAATAACCAAGGTAATATAGATCTCACATAACACTAACTCAGTAGTATATAAGTCTATCTATGGGGTAAAAGTGTTATCCAAGGAGCATAGTCCAAGGCATTCCACAATGAGGAACCCACCGAGTCCAATGTGATAAACCAAGATAAAACAGGGCTATGCAAGTATAGGTCCCTATGGGCTTTCAACATAGAACCTACAAGTCAATGATGGATCCATGGAGTGTATATGAGGTATCATGTAATAATGTAAAGGACCCTACAGTTTTATACTAGGCATCTAAGGAAAAGAAAAG
This sequence comes from Viscum album, assembly GCA_963277665.1. Lineage (NCBI taxonomy): Eukaryota > Viridiplantae > Streptophyta > Magnoliopsida > Santalales > Viscaceae > Viscum > Viscum album. The sequence goes on along the minus strand of OY728148.1, from coordinate 755,157,466 downwards.
AACCAAAGTGTAGTTGGGTATCAACATAAGAAAACTGCATACTTGAATCGAAATGTGGTTCCCAAGACCCAATGTATTATCCTTTTAGAATACTAGAATATATTCATTCATTCCATACCTATTTGATATTGTAATCATGTAATCATTCATTAGGTTCAAGCCTTCTCTTCCATTAGTGTGGATAGGCCATGTAGTGTTGCATCTATTAAATCAAGTCTCAATTAACCATTAAGGCATATTCAATTATTGAGGTTCACTTTTCTAATTTCCATAAATATAGAAAGGGTTGATATGGACATGTAACCTTTAGTCAAACTCATTTGACAGAGCTAAGTTATACACTTAGTATAATTTCCATTTCACATTTTTCATTTAATAATCAAATTGAAGCACTTACCTTAGGCGGGTCAAGTGGAAATAATACATGGTAAACGACATTATAAAATTCACATTAAACAAAAAACCATTTATTATGGAAGGGTTTACCTTTAGGAAGGTCAAGAGAAGGCACACCCGCACAGTGTCTTAAACATTCCAAAACACTAAAAACCCAAATATGGCATAGCCTTCGACATGGGGCAGATTGAGTTGTGTGTGTAACCACTAACAACTAATAACATATTTGAAAAGATATTAAGTATAAAATTATTACAAGTATAATCATGGAATGTAAATTTAATAAATGGATTCCAATGAAATAGATGGCCCCACAAAAATATTACAAAATCAAAAAACTTTAGGGATAAGTTATAGACCACCCACCTTAGGTTTGTATGATCTTTATCCTCTGGTATCAACCCTTGATTTTCCTCAAATCAGAGTAGATCTAAGAAAAGGTAAAAAAGATAACCTAAATATATCTAGTTATAGAGAAAAAGAGAAGAAGAACTATAAAAGGGGAATTGAGTACTTACCATTGCACATTCAACGTGATGAATGTAATCTTGATTGGATGCCAGATGAAGGAGATATCTTGATCCTTAGATTTGGCCTTAAAAAGCTAAAAAAATGAGAGTAAAAGGATTCAATCCTGCTAGTTCTCGTATTAGGGAAGAATTGGGATAGTAAATAAATTATTAAGGGAATTTTAGAGTTTTTTTTATAGAATTTTAGCCTGAAAACAGTTTTTCCACACGGGTTTTCAAACCATTTGAGACAGTTCTACCCAAAAAATCATCCTCTACATGGTTTTATAAAACTGTGTGCAAGCCATGCAAGGGTACCTAAAAAGGGAATTCTCACAGTTAGGCTGCATGGCCATGAACCAAATGGGCGAGGTGGATTCTTTTGAAAAAACACAACCCACACGATTTGAAAAAACCGTGCGTAATTCCTGTATGGTTTACTCTAAACCATGTGCCAGGCTAGTTTTCCCCAAAAAGATGGGTTCTAAGCTCTGAACAATCCCCAGACACCCTCAAAACATTTACTAACTCATTAAGAATCCATATTAGGTCCAAAGTAATGATTTAGAAAAAAATTTAAAGGGTCCATACCTGAGTGAAAAAATGGGTTCTTACAGTCTTCCCGCCTAAAAAGAACCCGCCATCGAGTTCTCCTTCCTAGATTAAAGAAACACTGACTGAGAATAACTCTGGACATTGAGAATGTACGTCAGATTCCCTCTCCCAAGTATCATCCTGTACTCGTCCATGCTTCCATAGAACCCGTATGAGAGAGAAAAAGATTCTTCATAGAGCCTTCATGCTTCGATCAACGATGCGTACTAGATATTCATCAAAAGTAGCATCAACATGTAACTCAACTTACTCAAGATCAAAGGTATGAGACATGTTGGCATGATATTGGTGAAGCTATGAGACATTAAATACATCGTTCATAGCATGATACCTCTGAGGTAGTAGTAACTGATAGGAAATTGGCCCGATTCTCTCTAGAATTTCAAACAGACCAACGTAACAAGGCCACAACTTTCCCTGCTTCCATATCCGTCTATGCCCTATCCTGGGCGATACCTAGAGAAAAACACAGTCCCTAACCTCGAACTCTAGTGGTCTTTGATGGAGTTTGGCATAATATTTCTATCCAGATTAAGAAGTAGTTATACACTTTCTAATTAGCCGAACCTACTCTGAAGTCTCCTGAACGAGTTGAGGACCTAGTAGGGAAGCCTAAGCCACCTTTAGCCTACACAAGGGTGAACGGAATGGCCTACCATATAAGGCCTCAAAATGGGTCATCTGAATCGTCACCTAAAAATTGTTATTATAGGTGAACTCAATGAGAAGGATATGCTTTTCCCCAGAACTGTTGAAATCAAGGACACATGCTCGAAGAATATCCTCTAGAACCCGCATCATCTATTTTGATTTCCATCGGTCTGAGGGTGAAAATATGTTCCTAAAATCACTTGAGTTCCCATAACTTTCTACAAACCCTTCCAGAATAGTGAATTGAAATGAGAATCTCGATCTAAAATGATAGTACAAGGAACCCATTTTGTTATTATGATATCATGAACATACTATCTTCCCATTTCATCAACTGAGAAGTATCCCGAATAGGAATGAAGTCGGATGATTTCATTAGTTAGTCAATGACTACACAGATAGCATCGCTACCCATTGGTGACCTAGGTAAGACAAATACAAAATCCATAGCAACATCTTCCCATTTCCTTTCCAAGACTAGAAGTGGATATAACAATCATACATGTCTCTAGTGCTCTACCTTCACCTGCTGACAGGTGGAACACCTAGTGATGAAGCCTGCAATCTAACATTTCATTCCAAGCCACCAATATTGGCATCACATATCTCGATACATCTTTGAGATTCCCTGATGAACTTCCCACTGAGAATCATTTGACTCTTTCATCAACTTATTTCTAATGTCTATGGGAACCCAGACACGTCCACATACATTAAGAATTTCTTCTCTATCTACATACCAATCCGGAGGTGGTTTATCTCCTAATATACTCTCATAGAGAACCAAACCTTTAGGATTTGAAAACTTCCCACTCTTCACCTTTTCAAGGAGATAATAGGTAACTTTTAATGCCGAGAGGTAGGACTACTCATGAATACTGTGAAACTCCATATGAAGTTCAGAAAATAGGGCGATGAACTTCCACTCATCACTAAATTCTTGTACGATCTGCATTTGAGTTTTTTGACTCAGTGCATCAGTGACCACATTTCTCTTTCCAGTCATATAGGAAACCTCAAAATCAAAGTATTGTAGATATTCAACCCATATTTTCTGTTTTTGGTTCAAGTCACATTGAGAAAATATATACTTGAGTCTCTTGTTATCTGTATACACCACAAAGCACTCACCCATAAGACAATGTCACTGAAAATGTAAGGAATGGAAAACTACTGCTAGCTCAAGGTTGTGTGTCAGGTAATTTATCTCATGAGGCCTCAACTATTGAGATCCATACGTGATGAATTTTTCTTCCTAAATCAACACTACACCTAGGCCAATGACTGATTCATCACAGAATATGATATAAACTCTACCAGGTTCTAGAAGAATCAGAATCCATACCGAGACAAGCCTCCCTTTCTTTTCTTGAAAGGATTTCTCACATTATTATGACCACAAGAACTTAACACCCTTTTTTGTAAGTCCAATAAGGGGTGAATCAAGATGTGATAAGTATTATATGAAACACCTATAATATCTAGTGATCTCGAAGAAACTCTTGATATCAAACACATTCTTGGGATGCCCCTAGGAAACTACAACACTAACCTTTTCAGGGTCAACTGATACTCATGATTTTGAAATAATATTACCTAATAAGTGGACCATGTTGATCCATAAATCCCACTTAGAAATCTTGGAATAAAGATGATGTTATATTAGTTTACTCAGAATGATCTCAAGATGTTTATCATGGTAGTTATGAGTGTGAGAATACACCAAGATGTCGTCCACAAAGACCATGACAAAATAGTCCAAATAGGGGGTAAAACCCCATTTGTAAAATCCATTAAAATAGAAGGCTCGTTTGTAAGACCGAAAAATATAACAAGATACTCATACAAACCATACCTACTATAGAAAGTTGTACGAGGTATGTCTAATGGTCTGACTCGCACATGATGGTAACCCGATCTTAGGTTGATCTTAGAGAACACCTTTTCTCCACAAAGTTGGTCAAATAGATCATCTATTTGTGGAATTGGATACCGATTATTGACTATAAGATATTTCAACCTTATGTAATCCACAAATAAACAAATATTTCCATATTCCTTATTAGAAAAAAGCATGGGTGAACCCCAAGAGGATATACTAGGCCATATAAAGTATTTAGCCTCTATGTCCTCTATCTGCTACTTAAGCTCCTGAAGCTCAGTAGATGCCATCCTATATAGAGGAATTGACACTAGAGATTCTATTGGAACAAGCTCAATTTTAAACTCTACCACTCTATTAGTAGGTAAGATGTAAAATTCATCAGGAAATACTTCCATGAAAAGATAAACTCCTGGAGGTAAATCAATTTGAAGAAAACCCTGATCCTCCAAGAAAAGATTTTCTATCTGGGTGGTTACCCCACCTATCCCATGATGCTTCGGTCTAGCTCTCCCAGCCTGGAAATCCTACTCAACTTTGAAAAGATAAATGCTTCCTTCTGGGGATGTAAAAGAGACCCTTCGGCGATAACAGTCTACAAAGGTGTGACAATAGACTAACCAATTCATCCTGAGAATGTCATTGAAGCCTGTCATCTAGTGAAGAAGGAGATTCTACATAAAATGCTAACTGCCTATCTCTAGGGGATAGTCCCTACAATGGCATATGGACTCCATCCATTTTCCCAAAAATGTGTTGAGGGTCATTAGACTATAATGATACCATATCTCTAATCCAAGACGTTCCACAATAGATACAAAAATAAAAGAGTTTGAATAACCTGTTTCAAACAAGGTAGATACAATAATGGAGGATACTAGAATAATACCTCCTATTGTAGATGGTCCTATAGCCTGATCCTCAGGTATCAGTTGTAAAGCATTCGACTAACCTGATCTACAACTCTGTGCAACAGATGGACTACCCCGATCGTGATTGCATGGCAGACACTGCTGTTGATCAGGGGTTAGAATACCACAGCCACGACCTCCTCCTTGGCTAGACCTGCCAGTGCTTTTCCAACTCCCCACCTGACGTGGCACCAAAGAACTCACTCCTTTAGGTGGAGTGAATTCTGATTCATTTCCACTTGAAGCTGGTGGAATGTTCCTACAGAAATGCTGAAGATGACCCATATGACTGCAAGTCTGACACTCCATAGGGTATCTATCACATTGGGGCTTTTTATGCTCTGGTCTTCAACACTAATGACACACCACATATCTATCAAACTTAATACTATGGCTGCAACTGCCCTAATAATAATCCTCAAGGGAACGTTTCCTACCACTGGAAGAACTACTGGCCTAACACGACACTAATTATTTAAACCTAGTACTTGTGCCATCCCTCAGGTTATGGTCAGTGATAAAGGCCTGATAAACTATTGTAGAAAAGTTAGGAAGGAGAAATACAATCACCTGAGTTCAGATGGTGTACTGAAGCACATCCTTAAAAAGTATAGAATGTGAAAGATCATCACCAGTTAGAAGTGGTGAAAAGAACTGTAAATCAGTGAAACATGATGAATATTCAAAAAATAACATAGGAACCTACTCAAGATTCATGAACTCTATGGATCTGTGAGATCTTAGTGCATGAGGAATGAACTAATCATAGACGACAGTATAGAAATCAGCCCATAACATGCCTTGATAACAACCCGCCTGAGTAACCACATCACACCAACACTTGTTAGAATCCCAAATCATGTATCTATTAATCTTGAATCTCCAATTTTTATGAATTTACAGATGCTCAAAGATAGATATCATGGAATATAGCCAAGATTCGACAACCTGAGAACTGCTATCCCTTAAAAAAGAAAGAGGATATTATTTCTGGACCTCACGAGTCAGATCAACTTTCGTAGGTGCAACCCATGGAGCACCATGCATGGACTGCATCAGACTTATGAAACTATCATGTACTTTATCATCAATAAATGGATCAAGTACAATAGGAAGTTCCTCAAGTGGAACTCCTGGAGGTAAGATTGGTGGCGCAAGGCCCACCATGTCTGGAGCAAGATCATTACCACATTCTCGGAGAACGGAACGAGGATTTCGCGATGACATTGGTCTAAAAATACCAAGCACACACCTTATAAAAATATTATAATCAAGGAAATATCATCATTAATAGAAGATGAATGTATTAAAAATCACTACCAAAGTCATATAAACCAAACTACCCGCTTAGACGACCAGGTATAAGTAAGATCCCAAGTATAAGTTTAATTTCATTTTGCAGTTAATTACTAGGTTCACTACTTTAACATTAATAAGCATGACAAGGAGAGATAAGGATGTGCCACCAATTCATTTTAGAATTCATGATTCACTTTAAAATGGATATCCATTTCCAATGAATTAGTTCCCATACACTTATCACTAGTAACAACACACATTTATTTATAGTATAGTGGCTTGGCTCGGTAAATTACTCATCCCAACCCACGAGGGCCCATACACCTCATGAATTAAGACAAGAAGTCACTCAATCATAGCCAAATTAATATTAATTCAAGAAATACTCACAACATCAATCTACAATCGCATACATATTAAGCAATGAAAACTAGTGAAATTCACCTATATGGAATAGAAATATGCATGACATGTAAATCCTAGGTGCCTATAATGACACATGTAATAGTTCTCCTTACCTTCATATCATCGAGATAAGGATGAAAGAAAATACTCAATCTGAGTAATAATCAACCACACCGCACTACATGTGCATCACCTAACAATGAAATATTATCAATTGTAATAGGAAAAAGATTAATAACAATTATAATTTAGGAAAATTTGTTTTTAACCCGTACATGGGTTCCTAATGCCCAAGAAAGACTTATGAATAAGTCCTAAGAAATCATATTCTCCAATCTATTTTCTCCAAATAGTAAATCAAGAAAGGAAACCACCATTGATACCACTTTGTGACATCCCAGACCCAGATGCCACTTAATGGGTGCCCCGAGCCCAGTGGGACACATGTCCTAAAGCACATCTCCCCAAACGCCAGAGGCTACTAACTAGTAGAAATGGGATAGAGTGTGTCTATGGGGAGACTATTCCCTAATTAGAAGAGTGTAGCATAGTGTAAGGAATATAAATGAATATAGAAGAACATAAGCAATGTAATTAAACAACATAAAAAATAATACAATAGATAAACGAGAGTAACGATAACTGTGTTAGGTTGAACAATGATGATGTAATGTCATATTACTAGAAAATTGGAAAACATGGATACATGACAAATGGAATTACATGTTCCCCAAAGTAAAAGAAAAAAAAGACTAATCCAAGAATCCTGAGATCCAACATAGTAATGTGCTATGAAGATTCATTATATTAGCAAGAAATCAAGTGTTTGAAGCTGTATGCTTCCCTTTTTCAACACCTACAGTCATGTAATCTACTTTGGGTACCAAATGGTGCCCATAGAGGGTGTGAGATAAATCTTAGTGGGCCACCACCAATGATTTCTATAACCTCTATCCCCTATAATGGAATATAGCAGTGTGCATGCATACATGTATAATGTAAAGAAAGCGGTATAATATAATTAAATACCCAGTACCTGATTCATACCTCAGCTAGTGTATGAACATGTAACCATTTCATTAATAAAGTAATTACCATTTAATATTAATAGGTCATGTGAGGAAAAGCTATCCCTAGAATCACCTCGTGATATTATAAGTAGTGTAGGTCCCAAGACATAACAAGGCAACATAACAAATATATCTGGCGTGGGAGTTACAGGGTAATAACAAAGGTAATGTATATCTAATGAAATTATAACTTAGTAGTATATAAGTCTAGATAAGGGGTAGGAGTGCAATATAAGGATCATAATCCAATGCAGTCCACAATAAGGCACCTACCGAGTGTGAGGTGATTAACCAAGGTAAAGCAAGGATAAGAAAGGATAGGGTCCTATGAGATTTCACCATGGAACCTACTAGTCAATGATGGATCCAAGGAGTGTATCCAAGGTATCATGTAATAATGTAAAGGACCCTACAATAGTATACTGAAGATATAAGGAATAGACGATGACCAGAGTCTTGGTGGGTATCAACCTAAGAAAACTGCATCCTTGAATCAGAATAGGGTTCCCAAGACCCATGATATTCTACTCTCAGAATACAAGGTGAGGTCAAGTTAGTTAATTCCTATTTGATATTGTAATCATATAATATTTCATTAGGTTACGTCCTTTTCTTCCATTAGTATAGATAGGCCAAGCATAATTGCAACCATTTAATCATGTATTAATTAACCATTAAGGCATATTCAATTATTGAGGTTCACTATGCTACCTTACATCAATATGGGAAGGGGTGATACAAACATGTAACCTTTATTCAAAATCATTTTATAGGTCCAAGTTATATACTTATTATACATCCATTTCACATTTCACATTTAATAATCAAATTGAATTAATTACCTTAGGCGGTTTATGTAGTGAGTATAAATGGTACGTGACATAATGCAATTCTCATTAAACAACAAAAAATTTATTATAGAAGGGATAAAATTTTGGAAGGTCCAGTGAAGGCACACCCGAACGATGGCTTAAATTTTCCAAAGCACTGAAAACCAAAATATGGAATAACCCTTGACATGGGGCAGATTGGGTTATGGGTGTAACTGCTAACAACTAATCACATATTTTGAAAGATTATAACCATATAATTCTAGAATGTACAATCATGGAATGTAAACCTAACAAACATATTCCAAGGAAATCGGTGGGCCCCAAACAAATATTAAAAAATAAAAAAAAATTTAGGGATGAGTTATAGACCACCCATCTTAGGGTTGTATGATCCTTATCCTCCAGTATCAACCCTTGATTTTCCTCAGATCAGAGTAGATCTAAGAAAAGGTGAAAAATATTCACATAAAGATATATAGGTTGAGAGCAAGAGAGAAGAATAACGGATAAAGGGGAATCAAGTACTTACCGTTTCACATCCAACATAACAAAAAAAAGCTCGATCAGATACTGGATGAAAAAGATCTATTGATCATGAGTTTGGTCCTTCAAAAGCTCCTAGAATTAGAGGAAAAGGGATAAATCCTGCTGGTTTTTGGAATAGGGAATAAGAGGGGAGTAAATAGATCATTAAGGGAATTTTGAAAATTTTTCATAGAATTATATCTTGTGCATGGTTTGTCCACATGATTTATCAAACCGTGTACAACCCGTGCATGACAGTTCTGCCCGAAAAATCTTCCTCTACATTGTTTTATCAAATTATGTGCAAGCCATGAATGGGTACCTAGGAAAAATGAAATTATTATAGTTAGGCTGCATGGCTATGTACCAACTATTTGAGGTGGCTCTGTCCGAAAAAAAAACAATCTGTATGGTTTGAAAAACCATGCGTAATTTCTGCATGGTTTACTCTAAACCATGTGCCAAGCCAGTTTTCCCCAAAAAGAAGAATTACAGGCTTTGAACAATCCTCTGACACCCTTAGATCCTTTACTAACTCATTAGGAATCCATATAAGGTCCAAAGTAAATATTTATATAGAAAATTAAAGGATCCATACCTGAGTGAAAAACCAGGTTCTTATAGTACCAATCCACTTGTAACATGATCAATTCATTTCATAAATATTTGACTCCCTAGTGAGGATCATCCTGGGTCAATCATTCCACTGCAGCTTTATCTATACATGATGTCATCAAAATCATAAAGAATATAGTTTTATTCTCATTTAAATATCCATGAAAATATACGCACAAGGTTCCATTAATTTCCTAGGTCACCTCACCTTTAGATTAGAACCTTTGACTGAAGCCCTCTATAGACATGTGATTCTCTTTCAAATACCCATGAACATACACTTATCATAGATCTTCCACAACTTCACCACTCAATATTCTCTAAGGACCTAAATGACTCTCAATGGAATCTCACTCAACCAGTTTTATCAATCTAAAACTAAATAGGTGCCACATATAGGTTACAAGTAACACCAATATTCCATTTAGAATCAATGGTTTTATACTCCCACCACATGATCACAAAACCAAATGGAACTATGCTCCCTTATCATGTGCTTGGAGCCGATATCCCATATTCACCTAGTGGTCACACACTCCCCATAAAACTAGTTACAGAACTTGAATCATGACAAAAACAGTCATATATTAGTGATTCTATAAAAAAATTCTTAATAAATCATCTTACCATATATAAATTCATTTAATATCATATATACAGGAGCATCCTTGGCAGTCCTTTCCCTGATCGACATCACACCATTCCATAATTTACTGCACAATCAACTATCACTTGACATTGTTCCTAAAAAAATAGTATCTACCCACACTCCATTGTCTTAGACCAATATATCTAGGATTAACACCAATTATCACATCAATTTTTCCCATAAATCAATAGTCCCAAGAAACATAATGATCTTTCCCCTCAATCCACCCATAACACTAAGAAAAAGCACATAGGGTGATTCCCTTATGCAGATTGAAGGCATGAACATTCCTTCACCATCAACTCAATAGAACCTACCATGCATCAATCCCACATATTAAATCATATAACTATGCATTATATATCAAAAGAATCCATCACAATGGTCTAACCCTCCTTATGGGTCACCCTTAATTAGAAAAACATGTAGACTCACAACCATCCTGAGTCGCATCCTTATGGACAGTCGGCTCTCACATCTATCCCCTTATTTTAGGTCCCACACAAGTCACCACCCATACATGGTGATCCTACCCCCGCTTCAAAACCCATGGAATCTAACACGACAAAACCAATTTCCATATCCAGGGTCTTACACTACCATATAAAAAATTATCATCACCAAGATCAATGTTCCAAGGCACCCACTCGAGGGTCTCACCCAAACCAAATTTCATGTAATGACACATAAATTATTTTATGATTTTAATAGAAGAAATTTTATTTTATAATGATATTTTTATTATGAGAACATAGAAATAATATTACCTTTTATAATATCATTACCCACATGAGTTTATAAAACTACTATAACTAGTAATGGTAAAGGGATATACACATAGAAGAATAGTACATTCACTAAAATAAACTCCATAGGTATTAATTCCCTAATAAAGATAGATCCTTCCATAATGAGCCTAAAAATAAAGATAAGATTTAGGAAAATAGTAGAAATTATTAAGGGATGTGTAATAAAAATTGTAATTAGTGAATGATTTGAGAATGATAGTGTATTTATAAGGAAATATAGCCATTATACATTATAAAAATTGGAAAATATTACCAATGGAAACTATAACCATTAATAAATAAGGAATTTGTTAATTATTATTTTTGATTATAAATATGAAATAAATATACCATTGGTATTATGAATAAAGAGACTAAAATTGTATTTTTAAGAAATATAAATATAATTAAATTCTATTAAAAATAAGTTTTATGATAAATTTATAAGTTTTAAAAACATTTTGTTTTCATTAAATAATCTTATAAAAGACTTTGAAATTATAATATAAATTAATTAAGTAATAATTATTTTCTATAATATTTTGATATTTTACTATATCATAAAAATTGTTAATTTTCAATAAATAAGTATTTATATTTAAAATTTAAAATTATAATATTAATATAATTAGTTTTTTAAAATAAATATAATTTTTTGACTCATAACATCATAATTAAATTATGGATATTTTTTTGATAATTCTCTGACAAAATTGTTTTTTTGGTGAAAAAGTGAAAAATTACTGTTTTACGAGTACTGCGAATTTATGACTTCATTATGATGTTAGAATGATTAAAAAAATTAGGAAGTATTTTTTTAATTAATATTTATTTTAATAATTATGAAAGTAATTGCAAAATAATATTTTTTTATTTATAACTTTAAACTTTACATTTCAGAACCATAAATTGGATTTTTTAGATAATGTTTTTTGGATTTAGTGTAACAAATGGTTTGATTGGAAGGTGAATTTATAATTATGAATACTTTTAATATAAAAAACTCTCAATAATTAATTATAAATCTAGTAAATTATTTATAATTTATTTCACCGACAAACGGTTGGATTATATAATAAAATAACCAATATTTTAACCCTTAAAACCAGCCCTCCACAAGTATAAAAATTCAGCCTTTTATCACATCAATTTACAAAAAAAACTGATTTATCCAGAATTTACTCTCCCTATACCTATATAAATCCCTCCTAAGGAGTTCTTAGGCCTATAAAGAGTCTATCTATAGCTCTATGAAGCAGCCTCTCAAGGTAAGTGTTGTCTTCCTCAATTTTTTTCAGTTCAAGTTCATCTTTTGTCTAAGCCATTTGATAGTCAATATATTATGTTTTCATGTGATTATAAACACCCAAATTGTTTTTAATATTATTTATCATTAATTATTTAATTCATTTATATATAATTAAAACCATTTAAATATCCTTTTTTTAATGGTTGGGGCCGAAGCCTCATTTATTATTAAAGCAAAGCAAAGACCTCTTTAAACTGGGTAGAGGGAGACCCAATACATAGCCCGAAGGCCCAGTGGGAGTTTAGTAATATGTTCATGAATTTATCATATTTAAGTTATAAACAAATTTAAATGTTATTCCTCAAGTTATTATGTACATTTTATTATGGTAGGATTCATGTTTCACCTAGGATGTTCTCTTACATTTTTTATCTCATACTAGTCTTTATTCTCACCCCTTCATTTGATAAATGTACCCAGAAAATCCTATGCAGTGAGATGATATAGGATGGGATAATAAATATTCCTTTCATGAGATGTAATAAATTTATTTATATTTTATTTTTATAACATTCATGTCTTGTACTATGTACCCACATTCCAATATACTAAACCTAAATGATCCTTTAGAGTTATTTATGTAATATTTTTTTTAAGGAATTATGGTAAAAATAAATAAATAAAAGGTGGTTCACAATAGTTGGTATCAAATTATGGTTTAGTAATTTATAAAAATATCGAATAGAAAAAATTAGTATGTTCCCTAGTTATAAGTCAAGATTTAGAAAAAAGTTGTAGAAATTTTGGTAAATTATAAAATGAGTGGTTTCCGAGAAATAAGATCCATATCTGGATAATACAAGTGGGTATGGATCTGTATAGTTGTACCTAGGGGTAATAACCCCAAAAGGGTGCATAGGGTATTAACCAAATCATCATCTAGTGTAAGAAATATAGGCCTTGATTCACACATAGTTTTACACTACCAGATGATAATATTTGACTATCATATAATTTTTATGAAACACCATGGAAGTATGTATCAAAATTATAAATTTTACTTTTTAAAGAAATAACAGATTAAATTATATGATCCTAGAAGCGCTATGTTATAAAAAATTTAGGATTATACTCTCCCTTGGAATTAACTATATTAATTATTTTTAAAAGTTTCATTATTATTTATGTTTTTATTTTTAAAAAATTGATGGAAATGGAAGGTCTAGTGTGGACAAAAGATGAAATCGGAAATGACATGATGGCCTTCCTAATATGATAAAAAAACAGTTAGAAAATTTTATGATGATGTTATCCCATGTTGTGATTAAAAACATGGGCCATGTAGATCATCTATCCTCAACTAGGAGGGAACAACTAGATATGAAATCATTCATGCTTCAATGACCACCAACCTTTTATGTACCCTTTGACCCTTTGATTGTGGAACCATGGATAAGTACTATCAAAAAAATATTTTTATACTGTAATAGTCTAAGAAAGGTAAGATCACATTATCTATGTATTATTTTGTGGGATAAGATGATCAATGGTGAACATTGATCAAGAACACAAATAATAAGGATGAAATTGATGCTATAAAGTTGGAATATTCTAAAAATATTATTTTCAATAAGTATTTTCCTCAAACCCTATGAAAATAATATGAAACAAGGATTCCATGAGGTAAATCAAAAGGAATGTGATTTTTTTGGAATTTAGGAGATAAAATTTATAAGTATTTCATGTTATACTTCAATATGTATGATCTATTATGAGATGAATATCGATAAATTCATTGAAAATATAGGACTTTAGTAGCTATGTGGAAATAATATGATGTGATCTCAAGGTGGAGATGGAATTTAGAGATGCACAATTGTATTATATAAAAAATGAGAAAAATATAATTATAGGTCAAAACATTAGGATGAATCCTAACAATAAAAAAGGTGGTGGGGGTAAGAAACTAAAACTTTCCTTATGCAAAAACTATGGAAAAAGGAACTCAAGGAAATGTGTTAATGGAATTGGTAAGTACTATAAATGTGAAAAGGATGGACACATTACATGAAATTTTCAGAGAGATATAAATCCTCATAATACCAATGTTAATGAAAATGGGAATATAGTGAAATTGTATCATATGGTGTAATGATTAATGTGTGGGGAGCTTAGTTACTTCACCAACTTGTTCCCAAATATGTGAATGGTGGAGGGAAACTCTAATAAACCCCAACTGAGGCCAATGGATCAAGTCTATTCCTTTTCTATCATGATGGCTAAGGTGGTGGATCCAAATGAAATTCTTTTAGGTAACTGTGTTATTCACTCAAAGATTAATAAAACATTGTTTAATTCTTGTTTCATGAATTCCTTAATTTATTTTATGATTGAAAATAATAATAAATCAAACCTAAGGAAATTAGAAATAGATTTATTAGCTAAAAATAATGGAGGATATATTAAATAAAAAATATTATATATGGATTCCCCAATTAAATTTGGTTAGAACAATATCAACACAAATATTGAAGACATTATGATGGTGGAATTCGATATAATACTTGGGATGCATTGTCTATCAAAGTTTAATTCTAAGATAAATTATAAAATAAATTAAATTTTGGTTTTATTTTGGGGAAACATGAAATCATTTTCAAAGGGGAGATATCCCAACCTATGTTCTAATAAGAACTACCTCCTATAGATTTGTTTATGGAAATAATTAGTGAAGAAGGGAATGAAAGGGAAATTAAAAAGATAGAATTTGTACTAATTATTCAGAAATAAATTGATGTGTTTCCTAAAAAATTATCTAGACATCCCCCCAAAAGAGATGTATAATTCTATATTGAACTCATAACTAGATATGAAATTCATATATAGTTGCATTCACAGAGCTTGAAGAATTGAATAAGCAACTATAAGGTCTTTTCAAGAATTGGTTTATGAATCCGCATGTGTCTTATTGGGAAGAACCTATTCTCTTTTTAGAGAAGAAGGATAGAAAAATGTGGCTATGAATTCACGATAGACAAATAAATGGGATCACAGTAAAGAAAAAATAACATCTTCCATGAATTGACGACTCATTCAACCAAGTTCGTGGAGCTTAATTCCTTTCTAAGATTAATCTTTAATCAAGATATCATCAACTGAGGACAAGGATACAATTTATCCCAAATACAACTAACTAAACAAAGTATGGATATTATGAGTTCATTATTATTACCTTTAGTATAACTAATTATCCCTTAATATTTAGTAATTTAATGAATATAATATCTTGGTAATATCGTGATAAATTTGTAGTAGTCTTTATTGTTTATATTCTGATATATTCTAAAATTCATGAAGAACATGAGGAACACCCAAGGGTAATATTAAAAATACTAATTAATGATATTTATTTCAATAAATTAAATAAATTTGAGTTCTTATTGTAACTAGTGGAATTATAAGGACACTTTTATCATGAAAATGGAATCACTATCGATCTAGAAAAGGATAAGCTAATATTGGAGTGGCCTCATCTAATAACAATGACTAGGATTTATAGTTTCCTTGGTTTATATGTGTACTATAGAAGGTTTGTGATTTGTTTTCAATTTTTTTCAATCCACTAACTAAGTTAACTCAAAAGGGGGTTTGTCTCATTAGATAAAAGAATCTGAAGAAAGATTATAAGAACTAAATAAGTGGTTGGTTAGTGTACCTTGGCTAAATTTTCTTAATGTTAGAGATGGTTTTGTTATCTATAGTGATTCATCTATAAAATACATTGGATGTATCCTGATAAAAAATGACCAGGTGATAACCTTGGTGTCTTAATATTTAATGCATCATGATCGAAATTATCCTACCCATGACTTGGATTTAACTACTATTGATTTCTCTTTAATGACTTGGAGGCACTATCTTTATAGAAAAAATATAATATATACCCATACCACTAAAGTCTAAAGTATATGTTTATATAAAAGGAACAGAACATGATACAAATTTGATAGTTAAAAATTCTTAAAGATTATGATTAATCACTTTATAAGGGAAAACAGAGTAAAACATTCATTGAGTAGGAATGTTCTTGGTTTTCTTGGAATGATGGGAATTGAAGGATATCTATTGATCAAGGACCTAGTAAGGTTTGACTTGGGAATAATAAGGGAAGAGACATCATAAATCCAAACCCTAAATGATTTCCCAACCATCATTACTATATAATATCAAGAAAGATCAAAGAGATGATCCTTTTATGCAGAAGAAGATAATACTAGGAAAAATTGGAAGTTTCCTAAATTCAATATTGATCAAGGAATTATTTGATTTTTTACAAGGATATATTTTCCATTTATTCATGAGATAAAGAAGGAAATGATAGATTATTCTCATAGTTATACATTCTTTGTAAACCTAGGAATCACTAAAATATATAGGGATCTTCATGATCATCATTGGTGGGATAATATGAAAAGGGAAATTTTTGATTAAATTTCAAGGTTATTGGTGTGTTAAAAAGTGAAAGAAGAGAAAAAACTTCCTAAAGGGGTATTTTGACCACTACTAATACCTATATAGAACTGGTAAAACATCACTATGGAATTTCTAACTAGCCTACCTAATACACCAAAAAGAAATAATTCTATATGGATAATCATTATTAGGTTGATAAATCTCCTAATTTCATTTTTATAAGAGAAAATTTCTCCATTGATTTCTTAGATCACCAGTATATTCAAGAAGTAGTGAGACTCCATGGAGTACAATTATCAATTATTTCTGAATGAGATCCAAGATTTACTTTTAAGTTATGGAGGATCCCTTAAAAGGATATAAATACAGAATTACACTTGAGAGTAGCCTATAATACTCAAAAATAATGTAATGTTAGAGAGAATAATTGAAAAATTAAAATACATGATAATGGTTAGTTCGCTTTATTTTAAAGAGATTAAGTACCAACATCTTTCACTTATTTAATTTTACCATAATAAGAATTTACACTTGAGTATTCAAATGGAAAATTTGGAAGCTCTATACAGAAAGAGTTATATCTCAAACATGTTGGGATGAAGTTAGATAAGGGAAACTATTGGGACCATACATTATGAAGGAGACTACATAAAACATATAATTGATTCATTAATATATCAAGTCCACTCAGAGTTTAAAGAAGAGTTATACAAAAAATGGAAGAAAAGACTTGGAATTTAATGTTAGGGATCACGTATTTCTCAAGATATCACCATGTAAAAGAGTTATGAGGCTTAGAAGGAATGGAAAAATGAGGGCACATTACATTATACTATTTGATATTTGAGATCAGGTTGGAATAGTTAATTATTGATTAACACTACCTCTAAAACATTACAATTTCTATGATTTATTCCATGTGTATATATTTAGAAATTATATGTATGACCTAGTAAATATACATTATTATAATAGTGTCTAATAGGATATTGACTTGTAAAAATTAAGAGAAACCAATATAGATTCTTGAAAGAAGGGAATAAGTGCTTAGAAATAAGAGAACATTACTTGGGAAATCCCTATAGAGAAATCACAATTTTGAAGGAGTTACTTGTGAACATGAATAAGCGAAGAAGGATAAATATCCCAAATTATTTTTAGGAAATATTAAAATTTAAATGGTAATATTTCTTGAGGTGGGGGGGGGTGGGATATAAGGAACCATATATTTCATTTATGTTGTAAACATAAATACACTATTTCTATAATGACCATTTTATTATGTGCACACAAATAGACTATTAAATTTCATAATAACACCACAGAAAATGTGTTGATATGGACTATTACAACTAGAAATAATAAAGGTATATACCATTAATAGAATAATATATTAACTAAAATAAATTCCATAGGCATGAATTTACCAATAAATACCTCTCGTCCCATAATGACTGTAAAATTAAATACAAGTGTTTGGAAAATAATAAAAATTATGAAAGGATGTGTAAGAAACATTGTAAGTAGTGAATGATGAAGTGAAAATTGTAGTGTATTTATAGGGAAATATAGCTGTTAGAGATTAGGAACATTTAGAAATATTGTTTATAGACATTTTTACCATTAATAAATAATATAGTTGGTCGTTATTAATATTGGATATGAAGATGCAATAAGGAAACCGTTGGGATTACGAAGGAAGAAACCAAAAATATATTTTTAAAAACTATAATTATATTTAAATTCTATTAAAAGTATGTTTTATGATAAATATATTAGTTTCAAATAAATTTTATTTTCATGAAATAATCTTAAAATAAAAATTTTAAATGATAATATAAAATTATGAAGTCCTAAATAATTCATATAATGGTAAGACTATTTACTTTGTCATAAAAACTGTCAATTTTCTATAAATTAGGATTTTTTATTTTGAATTTAAAATTATAATATTTAGATAATTATTTTGATAAATAAGTTATAATTTTTAGACTCATCCCACTATAATTAACTTAGGGTGATTTTTCATAATTTTCTATCAAAGATGATTTTTAGCGAAAAAGTGAAAATTACCATTTTATGAGTTCCATGATTTTATGACCTAATTATGATGCAAGCACAATGAAAAAATTTATGAAAATTGTATTCAATAAAAGTTATTTTTAATAATTATATTATTAAATTAGAAATATTATTTTGAATTTATTAATTTACACTTTACATTTTGGAACCAAAAATTATATTTTTGAGATAAAAATTATTTTTGGATTCAATGGGTTACATTGGTAGGATGGATGGTAAATTTAAAATTGGTAAGTATTTTAACATTAAAACACTCTCAATAACTCATTAACTATTGATAAAATTAGTTATGATTAATTTCAACCATAGATGGTTGGCTTATATAATAAAATAAATAATATTTTAACCCTTAAAAACACACCTCCAAAAGTATAAATAGCCACACTTTTCCCATTAGTCTCCACTAAAAACCCTTTATGAACAAATTTAATCTCTATCTCCCTCTCTAAATACATAAAAAGGAGTTCTTATTCTTATATGGAGTATCTTTGTATCTCCAAAAAGCATCCTTGCATGGAAAGGGATATCTTCCACTATAATCTTCTATTAAATTGATTCTTTTGTATAAGCCTTTTGACTCTCAATTTATCTTGTTTTATGGTGTTTATAAACACCGCCATTATTCTGAATATGTTTTATTGTTAATGTGATAATTATTATTTTTCAACATCTCGACCCAAAATACCACTGATACAGTAGTTGGACCTATGGGTCATATAGCCTCAAGATCGCCTCCCCGTACGCCAGAGGATGCCGACTAATAGTGAGGGTGTACAGAGGTGATAGTGGGTAGACTATAACTTTATTATCATAGTATTATATTGGTATATCATATAATACATAATATAAAATAATAGAATTAGTAATAAATGTTCAAAAGAGTAGTGGAAGAATAATATAAACTAAAAAATAAATAATGGCCAATGCCAATACATAACAATGCATGAATGTACATATGATGATACATAATCTAAAACAGAATACATACAACAAGTGACATTATATAGTACAATAACAAAATAAGAAAAGAAACAATATCCCTGTAGGAAAAGTCCATAATCATCCCGAGCTTCAGCTTGGTCCTATGCTTCTAACTCCTAGGTATAAGCTAAACAACACAAGCAATCAACCACGGTCATGAAAACATAAAGTCTAATCGGGTACCCTAGTGCAATGGAGGACCAAGAAAGGTGTGAGATATAAATACCACTAGGTTACCACTCACTATGTGTATGACTAAATCTATTTCATGAATAATAAACAAAGCAATGTTTAGGTAATGTGAATAATAAACTGAACTAAATAAATAAAAAAATTCCCACTCAGTTTCCTAAAGGATTGTAACATCCCAACCCAAATTACCATTAAACTAGAAGCCAGACCTATCACCACATGACCTCAACCATGCCTCCCCATATTTCTGAGGCTACAGACTAGATGCAAGGGTGTAAGGATAGTTATTGGGGAGACAATACCATCATATCCGAGTTTTCACAATAGTGTAACAAAATATAAATAGATGAAAAGAGTGTAAGTAGTATAACAAAATAACTAATGCAGCGGAAGTCAATTGTAATATCAACTCTATAAAGAAAAAAGAAATTCCAGTTTTTGCAAATCATGCATGTCATGGTGATATATATATATATCTGAAAGTTGTAAAAAAAACATTCTATAAATTTCATCATAGAAATAAAGAAAATTACTCAATCCCTAAGGGAGATCTCTACAAGAATCCTGAGATCTGGATCAGTCCTTTTCTCCAAACTCCCAAGTATAAGCAAACAACATAGAAAAAGTCCATAGTCCTGCAAACAAGAAAATTATACTCAGGTACCCCAGTGCAATAACGGCCCAAATAGGGTGTGAGATATAAATCTCAGTATCCTGGGACCACCAGTGACTAGAATAATCGAGAAAATCCAATAAAATTAATCAGTGTGAAAGAATATCAAAGAAATAAAAGAATTTAATAAATAACCAACAACCCATCTACATTCTTATGGGACACCATACGGTGATACCTGCTTAATCCCATGAATGGATTGTCTGATCATGTTAATTATGTATATATATATAGTAACAGTGTATATATATATATATATAAACAGATATATTTTCTTAGCATCCTCCTATATGATCAAAGCACGTACCAATGCCAAATAGACAATACCCTGAATACTATTTTTGTCTAGACCAAGATGTAAAGAACAAACATTCATTCCCAGGGGAAGTGCTCACATTCTATCTCCTGGTCCAAACTCCAAGATCAATCATGGTCTCATGGAAATAAACATGTAATCTCACACAGTCTTCCTACCCCAGGCTTGCATAGTCATTAGTAAAAAAATGTTTGATGGATCGGGATGTAACACACAAATATACATCACCAAGAGTAGTACACACAATATCTCCCCTAGCTTAACTCTATAAGATCTCATGGTCTTTGGAGTATCAACACAAAAACTATCATATTATTTCCCACCAAGGGCTCTCAGAGTCCCTTGGCTCCCCTATCTATTTAAGGCATAATGATTCACAATATACAATGCATGGAGCATTTAACCTTTCTTGTATCTCATTAGCCCATTTCAATTACATATAAGAAAGAATATTCACATCTATACTTAAGGAAAACCATCTTAAGTATTTCATTTAAAACATTAACATGGGATTCATTCAACTTAAAAACACAAGGCAATGGCCTCTCATTCAGCTCATTGGCCACACTCAAATCCATTAGTTAACTCAATAATTAACTAGATAAAAAATTCCAATTAATTAATTCATCAATTAATTAATTAACAACACAAGTCATATCTCATAATTAATTTTCTAGAATTAATTATCTCATTATAAATCTCAACTATCCATAATCAATTCCCCAATTAAATATCTAGACCATAATATCAATGACACATAATTAATTCACAATTAATTATCTCAACTTAGCCAAGTCAATATCTTATAATTAATTCCCCAATTAATAATATATATTAAAATATCAAAGCATATAATTAATTCAAAATTAATTATCTCAACTTAACTAATTTTTTATATATCAAAATTAATCCCCCGATTAATTATCTATATTACAATCTGAAAAAATATAAATAATTCATAATTAATTCACAAATTTATCATATCAAATGAAACCGTTTCAATATCAAATAATTAATTCACAAATTAATTATCTCAAGGCAACCATTTCAATGTCACATAATTCATTCAAAAATTAATTATATCTAATGCAACCATTTCAATATCATATAATTATTTCACAAATTAATTTTTTAAGAAAACTGTTTTAAGATCACATAATTAATTCACAAATAAATTTCCTTAGGACAACCATTTCAATATAACATAATTAATTTGAAAATTAATTATATCAAATTATCCCAAATCAATATATCACAATTAACCCTCGATTAATTATCTATATTATATTCTCATAACACCTAATTAATTCCCAATTAAATATCTCAACTTAACCAGTTTAACATATCATAATTAATCCCACGATTAATTATCATATCAAATCACATAATTAATTAATAATTAATTATTTCAACTTAACCAAATTAATATCTCATAATTAATCCGATGATTAATTATCATCTTAAAGCACATAATTAATTCATAATTAATTATTTCAACTTAACCAAATTAATATCTCATAATGAATTCCCCAATTAATTATCATCTCAAATAACATAATTAATTGATAATTAATTATCTCAACTTAACCAAATTAATTACTCATAATTAATCCTTTGATTAAGTATAATCTCAAAGCACATAATTATCTTATAATTAATAATTTTAACTAAAACAAATTAATATCTCATACTTAATTCCTCGATTAATTATCATCTCAAAGAACATAATTAATTGATAATTAATTATCTCAATTTAACCAAATTAATTACTCATAATTAATCGCTCGATTAATTATCATCTCAAATCATATAATTAATTCATAATTAATTATCTCAACTTATCCAAATTAATTTCTCATAATTAATTTCTTGATTAATCATCTATTTTACAACCTCAAATAATATAATTAATTTATAATTAATCATCTCATTCCCTTAATAAACAATTTAATCCAACATTGTAGTTAACTTTACCAAAAAATAAATAAATCAAAAAACTGAATTTTATTAATTATGCAATGTTTATAACCCTAACTCAACGAATTTCATTGAGCCAAAGATTCATATCTCAAAACATGACCTGCTCGTGTACACGCACCTCAACAAAAGTGAATACGCACATGGAATTTATCGTCGCACCTAAAAACCATGAACCTTCATGCATAATTAGTACGGTATGGACCAACACACACCCAAAACATTAACTGAAACACTAAACAACCACAATAATCTAATTCAAGGAGTGAAAAACCAATTAACATGTTTATAGACTTACTCAAAAATGATAAAGGTGGACTGAATCAAGCCTAACCACTTAAACTTCAGTGTTTGTCATTGGAATACAGAGCAGGTGGTCTCAAGACATCTTTTGTACCACCTAGAACCAGTAGAAACGAATAAACTTAATTAAACCTAAATATAGGGTTTCCGACTAACAGGGACAAGGAAACAAAGATCCAAAATAGCCAATGTGAACAAAAAAACACATGGAGAAGGAATCACCTTGTTGAGATGAAAAAATTATGTGAATAGACCACTATGATCTGGTGCACAGAGAGGGAGTCAAGAGGATGGGTGGTGCACCACCCATTGGAGAGCTGGGGGGGACACCTCCCCCTGACTGTGCGACCCTTCCTCTTTATTTACCTTCTAATAATTTTAATAATTAATATAATAATAATAAAAATACCCATATTATTATTATTATTATTATTTAAATAAAACAATTCTTTGATAAACCCCATACTCCCCATTTACACCTCATTTACCCCTCATTTAATTAAATTCATTTCAACCGAATTTAAATAAATAAATTTTCCAACTCAACATAATTTAAAAATAATAATTATTTTCATCTCAATTTAATTAAATAAATTCTCCATCTCAACATAATTTAATTAAATTCCATCAAATTTAATTTAATTAAATGAAACCCACATTAGATCATTCAATTAAATTCCTTTTGACCATGAATTTAATTAAATTAATTTAACCTGAAACTCAAAACTATGTAAGGTGCATGATTTAACTTGCACAGTCTGACATACCACATGCAGACTATGTGCCATCTTCTGAATACCTAAGTATCCTGCATGATTGACCCACACGTTTGACTAACCATGTGCAGGCCATGCGAACACCTCAGATTTGCCTTTTTTAAAATTGAGTTTTTAGGTTCAGTGCTCCCGAAACCAATTGAGCCACCAGGGAAACTCCTAAAGCCTTTACCCAATATTTATATCAACTATTAAAACAAAACCAACTTACCAAACATCATCCCAAATAAAAATTTTCAAACTAACCCATGCATTAAATGAAAATTTTCAAAAACTTGCTTATTTTTAACCCTGTTAAAAAACACAGGACTTTACATTCTTCCCACCTTAAAAACTTATTGTCCCTAAGAATACACTGGGAAATACTACAATATCAACCAAACCACAAAGGTCAAGAATTATCATCTGAATGATCACGTTTTGTTCAAAAATTCCAACACATCTATAACCATTTCATAAGCCCAATGACTTAAGCCTTAAAAAAACTCGATCCAACAATCAAAATTTAACCCCAAAACATCAAAATTGTACAAAACTGAGGCCACACAAATAGAGATATTATACCATCATCATCTCCTCAACCACCCACTCATTGGTTCCTTCCACTAATGGTCAGAATTTTATGTTCAACCTCCCAAACCATGACTCTTTCCTTTAAATACATTGATGACCCATAAACCAGCACTCACCCTTAATCCAACAACGTGCCTCTAAAACGATTTAAACACCAACTGCAAGTAATAAAACATCCTTAATCAACTTATGGCGACCTCTCCAAGTCAATCCATTACAAGGATACTTTAAAACTATCGCTCCATAGAATTAATAAAGGTGTAACCCAAAGAACTATGCATCCCACATAAAACTCAGATAACAACAAGTTATCAAGCCCAACGACTTTTAAAACATTAGCACGGTGTAAGACTGATGCTATATCAGTGCCTTTAAGATGAGTTAAAGATAGGGGACATACTCATCTCAATTGGAAGATAACACTAAGAGTAAACCTAGGTTACAAAAAGGTAAATAAAACTAGCATTGGTCAAATCTTTATGAAAAGCTCAACTTCACCTGCCGATGCATCATCAACCAAAACCTGATGCCTATTTCACCCATGATTTTCATGTTCATTCAAATCTTACCACTGAAACAATTCCAAAATAATAACAAAGTTTCCAAAAAATTGTGCACACCGCCAACCTTATCAAGTCATTCTACCAAGAAAGCACTAACACATTTAATGGAACCGATGTGACACTACCCACCTTAAGAGTGTCCAAGTCATAGAAAGAAAAGGATATCTTATATCAAGAGAGCTATTTCAGAAACACTTTAATCGTGTGTATGACTTTTCATGATCGATGATCACCATGTAAACATCTTGATTGAAATATAAAATTTAAACTGACCAACGTGTCAAAACACCTGAGTCCCAATAGTCCTCCCTAGAAATGGGGTGAACTTACCTTAATGCCCCAAACACTATACTCCAAAGTTAACCCAAGGATGTATTTAATGGATGAACATGCCAGAGGCATGTCTCACCTAATGAACCAAGAAATCCACAATAATTATTTTCATATAAAGAGTCAAGTTACAGTGACCACCCATCTAAACAAGGGGTTCTTTCTTTAAAACCAAAAAGTCCTTCTTGGAACAATGACACACAAATGGTACCAATGTCAAAAAGATCACAAAAAAACAAGAAATCACATCTCTAAGGGTGATACCTATCATAGTCTAGTCCCTTACAAATCATACTCGTCGACCATATCTCTTGGTCCCACAAAACAAAAGTCACTATTCTTAAAATCCCCTCTTTATTTCAGCCATTTCATTAATTTATTTCAACAAATTAAACATTTGAATGAATTTTTAACAAACCCCCAAGTAACATTTCACAACATGGTACTTGGTTTTAAATCAACGCCCCACGGGAAAAAAATAAAGCTATAACAAACTTCCTGTTTAAACATTAAACATTTAGTTTCATTTAATTTTTAACATTACATTTACTATATAATTAATTTTAATCAGAAGATCACCTCTGAGGGTCCCATTTATTCAATCCATATTCATAAAAAAGCAACCCCACAAGTGATATGAGTGGCCATATACCGATATATAATGTGATCATACACTTTATAGGTGGTATTTGGATCCCATTTAATCAATTAAATTTACATTTAACATTTTTACTTTAACAACCACTTACACATCAACACATATCTAGCATGTAATCAATGGTAGTGACACAAAATAATTCTATAACAAAATATAATTGAATAAAAACAAAGGATGTTAATCAGAAAGGAAACATGAAATATAATCACCCAAGAATTTTAAATGTATCACCGAAACATGCTATACAAAGAGTCATGCTAAAGCAGATCAAAACATGGCATTCCACCCAAGGCACAAAATCAAAATTAGAAGGAATCCTACTAATCCAAATACATTTCATGTTATATGCATGGCATGCGAATACCTATATTCTTAAGATGATGCACGTAATGAAAATTACTTTACATATAAGTCCAAGGAAAATTTCCAAAATTCTCAAAATCAATAAGCAGTAGAAAATAAACCAGTCACTCAAGGTGAAATCATATCAAGTATAAACTCAAATAGTATAACATCAATTCCCAACCCTAGACACTTGGTCATTTCTCATACATTGGGTGATCAATCCCAGGTATGGCTATTAATCGAGGGTTGACACTTTCCTAGTCTCCTATCTACTAACCCAAAACAGAAAGACCAAAGAAAAGAAAAGAACACAACCTTCTATGATACCACTTTGTAACATCCCAACCCAACCTACCATCAAACCAGCAGCCAGAACGGTCACCACATGACCTCAAAAGTTCCCCCTTTATACAAAAGGCTACCGACTAGTAGTGAGGGTGTAAGGATAATTAGTGGGGAGACTATACCCTCATATTAGAGTTTTCACAGTAGTATAACAATATATAAATAGATAAAAAAATGAAAGCATTATAAAGAAATAACTAATGGCTCAGAAGTCAATTGTAATATCAACTCAACAAAGAAAACAAAAATTCCAGTTTATACAAAGCATGCATGTCCTGGTGAAATATAGTTGAATGTAGTAAACAAAATACCATGCTATAAATCTCAATATAGAAATAAAGAAAAAGACTCAAGCCCCAAGGGATATCTCTACAAGCATCCTGAGATCCCACTCAGTTCTTTTCTCCAAACTACCAAGTATAAGAAAATATCATATAAATAGTCCATAATCCTAAAAACAAGAAACATATACTCGGGTAACCCAGTGTAATGTCATCCTGAATAGGGTGTGAGATATAAATCTCAGTAGGCCAGGACCACTGATGTCTAGCAGAATCAATTCAATCTAGTAAAATTAAACAGCATGAAAGTATATAGAAGCAATAAATGAATTGAATAAATAACCAACAGCCCATCCACGTCTCTAAGGGATACCTGAAGACAATACCTACTTCATCCAATGACTAGTTTTTATGATCATGTTAATTATATAAATAAACACACACATATATAGCGACAATGTGTGTGGGAATATATATATAAAAAAGTATATATGCTTAGAATCACCCTATGTGAACCAAGTGTGTACCAATGCCAAATGGACAGTACCATGGATACAGTTTCTATCTTGACCAAGACGTAAAGCACAAACATTCATTACCAGGGTAAGTGCTCACTATTTTTCCCTTTATCCAAACTCCAAGAGCTTATACAGTGTCCTGGAAATCAACATGGAAGATCACATGGTATTCCTAGCCCAGGATATAACAGTCTTTAGGAAAACAGTGTTGGATGGATCAGGACGTAACACACAGACATCAATCACCAAGAGTAGCGCACACGGTCTTTCTCCTGGATCAAGTCCATGAGCTCTCACGATCTTTGGAGGACCACTAAAAAAACTAACATATTCTTTCTCCCCAAGGGCTCTCAGAGTCCCTTGGATCCCATGCCAATATAAGGTATAACCATTCACAACATATAATGCATGAATAATTTAACCTCCCCTGCATTTCATTAGTCCATTTTAATTATATATAAGAAGGCATATTCACATTTTTACTTAAGGAAAATAATCTTAAGTATTTCAATTAAAACATTATCATGGGATTCACATTCAACTCAAAAACATGTGGAAAGGGCCTCTCATTCATCTAATTGGACATACTCAAATCCATTAGTTAACTTAGTAATTATCTCTGAACACAATTTTAATTAATTAATTCATCAATTTATTAATTAACAACACAATTCATATAACATAATTAATTTTCCCAAATTAATTATCTCATTATAAATCTCAACTCTCCATAATTAGTTATATAATTAAATATCTAGATCATAATATCAAAGACACATAATTAATTCAAAATTAATTATCTCAACTTAGCCAATTCAATATCTCATAATTAATCTCTAGATTAATTATCTATATTACAATCTCAAAGCATATAATTAATTCACAATTAATTACCTAAAATTAATAAATTTTATATATATCATAATTAATCCCTCGATTAATTATCTATATTAAAATCTCAAAGAATGTGATTAATTAACAATTAATTATCTCAAAGAAACCATTTCAATATTATATAATTAATTCAAAAATTAATCATATATAATATAACCATTTCAATATCACATAATTAATTCAAAAATTATTAATCTGAAGGAAACTGTTTCAATGTCACATAATTAATTCACAAATTAATTATCTCTAATGAAACCATTTCAATATCTCATAATTAATTTTCAAATTAATTATTTCAAGGAAACCATTTCAATATCACATAATTAATTCACAAATTAGTTATCTCAAGGCAACCGTTTCTATAAAAAAAATAAATGAAAAATTAATTATCTTAACTTAGCCCAAATCGATTTCTCACAATTAACCCCCCGATTAATTATCTATATTATAATCTCACAACACATAATTAATTCAAAATTAATTATATCAACTTAAATCGGTTAATATCTCATAATTAATCCCCAGATTAATTATCATCTCAAATAATATAATTAATTTATAATTAATTATTTCAACTTAACCAAATTAATATCTCATAATTAATCTCCCAATTAATTGTGATCTCAAAGTACATAATTAATTCATAATTAATTATTTCAACTTAACCAAATTAACAACTCATAATTAATTCCAAAATTAATTATCATCCCAAAGCACATAATTAATTGATAATTAATTACATAAACTTAACCAAATTAGTTACTCATAATTAATCTATTGATTAATTATCATCTTAAAGCACATAAATAATTCAAAATTAATTATCTCAACTTAAACAAATTAATTTCTCATAATTAATCACATGATTAATTATCTATTTTACAACCTCATAGAATATAATTAATTCATAATCAATCATCTCATTCTAACATTAAATAGTTTAATTCAACATTTTTGTTAACTTTATCAAAAGAAATAAATAAAAAATATGTATTTTATTAATTAGGCAATTTTTAGAACCCTACCTAAATGAATTTGCCCGATCCAAAGCTTCCCAACTCAAACCACGACCCGCTCGCATACGCGCACCTCAACAAAAGTGCACTACACTCGAAATTTATCATCTCACCGAAAAACCAAGAATTGACACCCATAATTAGTGCAGTGGGGACCAACTCACACCCAAAACATTTACCACAACCCTAAACAACCACAATAATCTAATTAAAGGGGTGAAAACCCAATTATCTGGTTTATAGCTATACTAAAAAATGATAATAGTGGATTGAATAAATCTTAACCACATCACATTTGGCAAAAATCATTAGAATATAAAGAAAGGGGTCCTAAGACATCTTACACACAACCTAAAACTGGTAGAAAAGAAGAAACTAAATTGAACCTGAATATAATTCAGACTAACAGAGTCTAGGAATTGGATAACCAAAACAGATGATGTGAACAACGAAACATAGGGAGAAGGACTCACATCACTGAGATAAAAAACTTATGTAAAGATACCACCATGATTCGGTACAGGGAGAGGGGGCCTAAAATATCGGCGGAGAACTATCCATGGGAGATCCGGGGGGGGGGGTTGCTCCTCACCCAAGCTATTCACCTCTTCATCTTTATTTCCATTATAATAATTTTAATTATTAATATAACAAAAATTATAACAACACCCATATTATTATTATTATTATTATTTAATTAAAATGCTTCTTTGAAAATCCCCAAACTCTCCATTTACACTTCATTTAATTAAATTTCTTTCAACCAAATTTAATTAAATAGATTGTCCAACTCAACATAATTTGAAAAATAATAATTCTTTTCATCTCAATTAATTAAATAATTTATCCTTATCAAAATCAATTAATTAAATTCTCTCAAATTTAATTTAATTAAATGAAACCCCCAATAGCCCATTTAATTAAATTTCTTTTGACCATGAATTGAATTAAATTAATTTAACTCGAAACTCAAAACTGGGTAAGTTGTACAGTTTAACGAACACAATCTGACATACCATACATATACCATGCACTGGCTACTTAATACCAATGTATCCTACATAGCTAACCCGCATGGTTTGACCACCATGTGTATCCCGTGTGAATGCCTCTACTTTTCCTTTTTAAAATTGAGTTTCCAGGTCTGGTGCTCTCAAACCCCCTCATTCCACTTTGGAAACTCCTAGATCCTTTAATAAATATTGGTATCAAAACATAAAACAAACCCAACCCATGAATCATCATCCTAAAGAAAAATTTTAAAATCGACCAAAGCATTAAACGAAAAAGTTCAAAAACATTTATATTTTTAACCCTGTTAAAAAACATGGGACTTTAAAAGGACACCTGGAGGCTCTACCTACTTTGGATCACTGTCAGAAAGTGATTACTTTATAGTAACTATATATATATTAACAGATAAATATATAGTTTATCTATATATTGCATCCACCAATATGAACAAAGTACGTATGGATATGAGTGGCCATATATATACAATACTAGTTGGTGGCTAGACCGAGGTGTAACTCAGTCATCCAAAACAAGTCTAAATGAGCCTAAAATATCAAGGAAAAGGGTACATTAAATACATACCAATAGTGTAGGAAACATCATTCATTCCACTCATAATGGTGAGTGATCAATCACTTCATCACTCTAAACAGAGAATGTGGCTCCTCAGCCCAACATCTTATATAGTATCAATGGTGCGAGATGCCCAGACTCAAAACCCGATGTAAGAGAATGTGATTTTTTTTCATTCTCAATAGATCCCTTACCATCATTTCACAACCCATTTAAATGTGTAATAATATAACAATAATAATAACCAGATCCATGTGGCGTTACCTATCAGGATCTATATTCACAAGCCCATTATAAATATGGGCGTTCTATCTTATTACAATTTAAAAAAAGCATGTAATTAAGCATACAATAAGTGGTGTGTCCTTTCCACCCTTTAAATTTAATTACAACTAATACATTTAATTCCTTCAAGGCTTGGAAACCCTCATAAAGAATACAGTTCAATGTAATAAAGACATAACATTTAAATCATTTAAAACAACCAAGGAAGGAAATCCATAATGTAAATCTATTTCACTTATTTAAATCATATCGTTTAAATAAAAAAACTATAATGAGTAATATATTAAACTTATAAATTTCCATTTATTTAAAAAAACATGGAAATTCACTTTACAATGCTAAAAAGGTACTTAGAACGTACCATGGCCTAATTGGGAAACTACCTACAAGGGAAATCCCAATAATTAATCAATCCAATCCCATATAATGAGCTTGGTTCATTGGTCATTCATTTTATATGACATTCCAAACACTTAGGAGGTTCTTGGGTTCTATAAACATTTATATGGAAGGGGGGACTCCATTTAAGAATCATTATGGGAAATTACATAAACAATCCATATATCTAACCATAAAAGGAGTAAGGAGATCCCCATGCTAAAATAGCCTAGAATGTAATAAATCACTAGACATGATAGTTTGATTTCTAAGACAATGCACCTCATCCAAGGGATTTTATTATAAAATAATGACATTATTTATAAAAAAGTATTTTGATCAATTAAGAATTATAATTCAATTCACCTAATATGCATTTAAAATAACTACCAACGTGAAAAAAACTATAAATCTCAACACGAAACTTAGTTGGTGACTTAATCAATTTGGGAAATTTCTTACACATGGAAATTCCATTATTAGCCAAAGAAGAATTCCTAGAAGGAATTATCGACATTTAACCAATAAAATAAAAGGGGATAATTAAAGCTGAAATACCCCAAGGGTGTTTTCAATCAAGATTTAAATCCTCTATATATTTAATGAGTACTCTAGGGTGTGTGTCTTGGTGTGATGGATACATTGATGTGAAGAACTTAATTAAAAGGCGATGCTAGACAATGGTCGATGCATGGAAAAATGGAACTATTCAAAAATGATGTAAAATTTGTGGAAGAATTCATAGACCACCTACCATATTTTTAGGATGTATCACTTCTCTAATATCAAGATTTTACTAAGTTATATTTGGAAGAAAATGGTGAAATCTACATTTTGCATGAAAATAGGGAAAATTAGCTTACCCATTGATAACTTTTTCATGAAAGGATTAAGTGGAGAACGATTCAAAAGGAATTCTGAGCTTACTAATACAG
This sequence comes from Viscum album, assembly GCA_963277665.1. Classification (NCBI taxonomy): domain Eukaryota; kingdom Viridiplantae; phylum Streptophyta; class Magnoliopsida; order Santalales; family Viscaceae; genus Viscum; species Viscum album. Next base: position 755,124,588 of record OY728148.1, on the reverse strand, counting down.
ATCCATAGAGGCTTAAAATGATCAATTCAAATAATTGGTTGAGTAAATCTTGTGAATCATATCTTAGGATTGAGGTAGAAGAAACCCATGAATTAGAGGAGGCTCACACAAATTCTAGGAGGAGAAGAAGAAGAAAAAGAAACGTAAAACTTCATTAATGGTAAACAAATAATTTTACCCTAAAAACTGGGTTTGGACACATGGTTTGGCCAAACCATGTGCCAAACATGAAACACCCATTCCGTTAGTAACCCAACTCGCATGGTTTTCCCACACTATTTGGCCAAATCGGGCACCAAATTTGTGGTGAATAGTTCTTAGGTAATTCCTAAGTGGAACTACCCATGTAGTCTAGATGCATGGTTTGCGTAAACCATGCAGAACCCATTTCGGCACATATGCTCCTCTATTTAAGACCGCACAGTTTGATGCTAAGGGCTACACAATTTTAGACAAACTATGTGCCTCTATTAGACCACCCAAACCTTTGATTTCTAGAACCTCACACTTCTAAAACTTGACTAGACATCTTGGAAACCACATGGGAATTTAAAAAAGTAAAAAAAACAACACTTTAAATTATTCTAACTCTTATAATTGCATTCCAAATCTTTGTTAAAAGAAGATCTTTTCCAGTAAATTTCAACATTCAAATTCTATTGGAATTTTTAATTGGATAAAAACAAGGGTTGTTTCAACTTCCCGACATTAGAACTCATCATGCTTGAGAATCCTTTGTGAAAAAATATATATCAATTTACCTACATGGTTTGTGAAGTTTCATTCTAACAACCATCGTGAGTTTATAAATTCCTAACACACCTCTAAGAATTACCTTATACACATGACACTTAAGCAACCAAGACCCAATCCAATGCTCATCTTCCGACCACAACACTTAAATGAAACTTACAAAAGTCTATTTAGTTAGATAAAAAATCACATCATCATATTTTCATGATTTTAACCAATTTTTCTTCCCACCATAGTTCTTAATAGAAAAAGGGGCCAATTTTGAGCCAAGATACCTCCAATATCAAAATTTATTTACAATAAAAGAATCTAAGTGTTTTAGCGAAGCTCCAGGTGTAATTTACTTAACTAGGAGAACTCGATTTCATCTGAGGTCAAATTAGGGACCTCATAAGAAATAAATGATCAAATACAAATAAAAAAACTGAAAATGTCCATATTAGATTTCTCAGAAGACACTTCTTATATTTAAACCACACCCTCCTTCACATGGTGAAGTGTTTAAACCACTTATTTTCATCCATTAACATTGAACAAGAAGTATTACAAGTTAATACACTATGGATGATTATTCCCATCATAATCGGCTTAGACATCCAATATAAAAAAATTGAACTGCAACAAATTACTCCAAGGCATCACATGTTCATAATGAGCACATTCACTGAAGACCATACCTGAATTATGGTTAAGTTCCTCAATAAGATGATCATTTATATCTGCTAGTCTCACCACGAACAAGGGTGTTACCTGTATCCATCCCTCTAGAATTGTTGCCCTCTAAAAAACACTTCTAAGACTAATAAAAAGTCTAAGATAACCTTGAAATTATACAAAATTGAGTCTAAGAAACTATCCCAAGGTAGTACATACTACAAGTTTACAAGTGAGACAATGGTACAAAGACAAGACAATCACTTAAAATCATTGAATGAGCCTGGAGCAGAATCTGCTCCGGCGGTCAAGTCAGAGGAAAATGGATGGTGTTTAAGATTCCATCCATGTAATTTCTACATGGGAAGCCATATATCACTTAGGACCAACCAAAACTCGATAAAAACCATGTGTCAGCTTGAAACATTGATAAAACCACCAAAAAATAACAACATCATTTAAAAATTTATCATAGTGTAAGACTGATGCTCTCATAGTGCATCAAGGATGATATCAAGATAATGGAAATTCTATTCACTATGAAATATTACACTAAGAGAGAATCAAATATTACCAACAATATTAGTTGAACCACTATTGAATGACTTCTCTTGAATGAAGCTTGACTTCACATAGCATCACACCATCACAAATTGATCATAAGCCTTCACCACATGAGACATCCTGTGATTATTCAAACATTACCACAAAAGTAATTCCTAGAAAAACAATATTTTTCTAGGGCTTCATATTCCACCACCAATCATAACAACGTCAAGAAACAAAAAAATCAAAGACATTTACAAGCATGAAGGGAAACCAAGAAAAGCTGAAAATTTCCCAAATGGTCATTTTTTGTTGTGTTCCTTATACTTAGAAGAAACATATTCAGCAAAACCGATGTAATGGTCACCACCTTAAGAGTGTTCTAGATATCAAAAGAGGAGACATACTGGACACTCATAAGATCTCTATATCAAACCACCTTAGGCACATGCGTGTCGCCCCTGTGAGTAACAATAAAAAACACCAATGATTATAGCATAAAGGAAAAAACCAACATTAATGATGTTTCAAAGCACCCAATCCTCTTGGAAGTTATCCCGGGAATTGGGATGAACTTGATTCCATTATAGCCTAGGTCACTCTACACCATAGATGACCTAATAATGTACTAAAAAACCCAAGGATTAACAATTCCACTAAACTCAACCAATTAATTACATAATTTAATAACCCGAAGGGTACTACATATATCAGTTCATACTACCCTGATATTTCAATAGAAAACAGAAAATCCTAGATACTATCAATAGGATTATTAGCCCAATAAAATCAAGTATTTTAATTCCCACACCGGAAACTAGATCAAGTCACATTATCTTTTATGACTATAAAATAGACCAAAACCCTCTTGAGTTGACCCAAAAAAATAAATAGGGTCACAAGACCTAAAAAGTGGATGACCATTCCCTAGGAATGTTTAACCTGCTGAAACCAAGCATTAATTGATGCTCACACCCATAATAAAGGTCATGGAAAACATGAACACCCATCTAAAAAAGGGATTTATTTAAGAACAAAGAGTTTTAATAGGGACAATGACACCCGAACAATACCATAAAATAGAAATAACACAACATTGATAAAGATATTTAAGCTTTAATGTTTCTATATACCATGAGATAACCCCTTAAAAAATCACATGCATCGACCCTATCACCAGGTCCCTCCAACGAAAAGTCACTAGGAATAATTACCTATCATTTAATCCCTTAATAAAAAGGGTAGGGCCTACTGAAAACACTACCATTTATATTTTTAGAAAACTCAAAAAGACATTAAAACTACACTTATTCAAGGGTTAATTAAAGGACACCACCTAAGGTTCTATTTTCAGGTCATTAAATTGATTCACATTCAAACATTAAGCATTTAAAAGTATTCAAATGAAAAACCAAGGATAATAGAAAAGTCTTATCAAAAATAATTTTTAAAACATTAAAAATTTATTAACATTTTGTCATAATTTTGAAATTTTATATATTCATTTTTAATAGATTAGGAGATCAATGAGGGTCCCATTAATCCAGCCCAGGTTCATAAGAATGAAACCCAACAAATATTTCTTAATTATTAAAGTTTAAAATAAATATAATAGGTAATAACATAAGAAACATGCTCCAAATGACTTAATTAGGTCCAGTTGTGCATTTAAAAATGTAATCACTTGATCACCACACCCGTGTTAGAGTTATAAGCCTTTATAAAGGGAAATGATTTCATTTCAGATTAATATTATAAACTTTTTTACATTTATAAAGATTTAAAAATATAACATGCTCATACATATAAAGATTTAATAATATGAGTTCCCATCTAACAATCCATAAAGTTCCCATACACTTTGTTGTATGGAATTTGGCCCGCATTAATTGAAATCAATTCAATTTAACTTTTAAACTTTAACAGTCCTTTTTCATATTTTAAAATGGTTTCTGAACATGTAAAAATCCAAAAGATGGTTGAAGTATATGAGTATCCTTTTCCTAATTATAATGTTCCCAAACAACTTACATTTGAAAACTGATTCCCATTTAATCAAAACTAATAATTTAAACCCATGTAACAAATTAAATATAAAAAAATTGAGTATGTTATCGTAAGCAGAAAACATAGAAAGCATGTTAATAAGCATATAAGCATGACATATATTAAAGATTGGCTAAATTAGTAGGAAACACAACATATATTTATCTAATCATGATATTTCAATAGACATTCTAAATAATTACCTAAGTAGGTACAAACACATAATATCACTAAAATAACTAACATGGCATATAACTTGCATGCTTGTAAATAGAAAAACATGGAATAAAATTTTATTCATAAAATAAATATCTTTAAGAAACACTATAAATGAAACTACATAGAATGAGATATGCATGGAATATGAATCCCTTTGTGCCTATAATGATGTAAGTAATTCTTAATCCTTTCCATACCCGGACAAGGGAAAAATAACAGAAATTTTATAAATCAATATGCAACAGAAAGTACACTAATCACTCAAGGTGAAATCATAATCAACTATAACAATAAACATCATGAAAAACAATCGCATCCCTAGACACTTGAACTTTTCCCTACTGGTGGGGTGATCAGTCTGAGACATAGCTATTTACTAAGCACTGACACATTCCTTGTCCCCTTTATAGCAAACCAAAACCATTATATATAGGAAAATAAATTTTCTGATACCACTTTGTAACATCATGACCCAATTGACCACTAATATATTAAACAGATCATTGGGTCACATGGCCTCAAGTGTGCCTCCCCATATGCTAGAGGTTGTCGACTAGTAGTGAGGGTTTGAAGAGGTGATAACAGGGAGACTATACCCTCCTGATCAGAGTAGCACAATTGTATATCAGATAATAAATAATAAACAATATAAGAATAAGTAATAAATGATCTATAGAGTAGCGGTAAAATAATATTAATTGAATAATAAATGATGGCCAATGCCAATACATAACAATGAATTCATGTCAAAATGATGATACATAATATAAAATAGAATATATAGAACAATAAAAAGTATATATTATAGTAAAAAAATAATAAAAGAAAAAAATTCTCCAAGGAAAAATCCAAGAGCATCCCAAGATCCAGCTCAATCCGTTGATCCTGACTCCTAAGTACAATTTAAACAACATAATCAATCAACCATGGTCCTAAAAACATAAGGTCCACTTAGGTACCCTAGTGAAATGGTGTCCCAATCAGGGTGTGAGATATAAATCCTCATAGGTTACCACCCATGGTGTCTACAACTGAATCAAATCAATGAATAATAAATAATTTAATGTGTAGGTAATGTGAATAATAAAATGAATTTAATTAATAAAAAAATTCCCACCTAGGTTCCTAAGGGACACCTAGGAACTCTACCTACTTTAACTCACTATCGGAAATATATGTATGTATAGACACTATACATATATATATATATATTAATAATTATATATATAGTTTAATTGTATATTGCATCCATATATATGAACCATGTTTGTAGGGATATAAGTTTCCATATACCTGGAATACTAGTTGTTGGCTGGACTGGGGCGTAACTCAAACTTCATTAACCATTCTTTAAAATCCAAAATCTCAAGAAATAGGGTACATTCCCTACATACCAATATAGTGTGAGATATAATTCGTCACACTCTAGATGGCGAGGGATCCATCATGCCATCACACTAAACAGGTATCATGACACCTTAGACCAACATCTTAAATATTATCAATAGTGCGAGACGCCATGACTCAACACCCGATGTAAGGGAATGAAATTTTCTTCCATGCTCAAAAGATCCATTACCATTATTCTATATCCCATTTTAATGTGTAATAATAATATAATAATAATAAAAACTAGTCCAATGAGGAATTACCTTACATGCTCTACATTCACAATCCCATTATAAACAAGGGCATTCGATTTTATTATAATTTTAATTAAGAATGTACTTAAGAATGTAATAAATGGAGTGTTCTGAAAACACCTTAAATTTCATTTCAACTAATCCATTTAATTCATTCAAGTCATGAAAAACATAATGAATCATGTAGTTCAATATAATCAAGACATAACATTTAAAACATTTAAAATAACCAAGGGAGGAAATCCATCATGTCAAGCCATTACATTTACTTCAACAAAATCGTTTAAATAAAAAAATTATTATGAGTAATATATTAAACTTGAAACTTTCCGTTTAGTTGAAAAAATGGAAATTCACTATCAAGGACAAAAAAGTTACTTAGAAAGTACCATGTTCTACTTGGGAAACTGCCTACAAGGGAAATCCCATTCATTAAGTAATCCAACCCTTTAAAGGGAGCATGGTAAATTAGTAATTTATTTTATATAACCTTCCAAACACTTAAGAGTTTCTTGGGTTCTATAAACACTCATATGTAAGGAGGGGGACTCTATTTAAGAACAACATTTTGGGGACATTTTCTAAACAAGTCACATATATAACCATAACAAAATCATAAGGAGAGTACCGAGGAAATATGGACAAGCATGTAATAAACCAATAGACATGAAAATGTGATTTTGAAGATAGTTCACCTCATCTAAGGAGTTTTATTATAAAATCATGATTTTTTTATAAAAAAAATCATCTAATATATTAATAATCCTAATTAAATTCACCAAATATGCATTTAGAAAAACTACCAACATGGAAAACAATTATAAATATCAAAATAATACTTAGGAGGTGAATGATATATTTGGGTAATTTCCTATACATGGAAATTACATTATTAGTCCAAGACGAATGCTTATAAGAAATTCCAAACATTTAATCAATTAATTAAAAATGGCCAATTAAATTCGTCACACACCAAGGGTGTCTGTGACTGAGGTTGAAATCCTATCTATACTTAATGAATACCATAAGAGGTGTGTCTGGGTGAATTTTTTAATTTGATATGAATAAATCAATTAAAAGTCAATGCTCAGCAAAGGCTAGCATGTAGAACAATTAATCTATTAAAAAAATTAAGATTTGAGGAAGAAACCATAGACCACCTACCTTATACTTAGTATGTATCACTCATCCAATATCATTATCTGATTTGTTCTAGTTTAAAAAATTTGACAAAACTGATATTTTCCCTAAAAATAGGGAAAATAAGATTTCACCTCAATAACTTTTCTAAGAGAAGATGAAACTAAGAACGATTCAAAATGAAATTAGAGATTACTGATTCAAATCCAAAATTACTGACGACGATCAAATCAGACAACCGTTGGAGGTTATCTTACAAATCCCATATTATACTTGAGGGGGAATAAACCCATTAAGGATACGAGGCACATGCAGCTTCTAGGAGGAGAAAAAGAAGAAAAAGAAACATAAAACTTCATTAAGGAAAAATGTTTATTTCAACCTAAAAACATGGTTGCATAGTTAGGCCACATTGTGTGCCAACCATGCCACACCTATTACTTAAGAAACCTATCTCACACAATTTGACCTTAACTTATTCCAATAGTGTGGTGAATAGTACTTAGGTACAACCTAAGTGGAAATACCTGTTCAAGATAGTTGCATGGTTTGGGTAAACCATGTGCAGTCCGTGTGGGAACTTCTGCTCCTCTGTTTCAGGCTATGTAGTTTGCTACTGATGGTTGCACAGTTTTAGAAAAACCATGTGCCTCTATTATAAAATACTAACCATTTATTTATGGAACCTAGTGCTCTTAAAACTTGACAAGACACACAAGATGTAACACGCCAAGATTTTATAGTGTGTTATTTCTTCAAAATAATTCAATAACTTTCACTACATGCAACACCATGTTCAAGAACACCATGACTTACCAAACAAGCCGTTCAAAAGAGGTTATGAATAGTATTAGATAAATTTTAATGTTTATATAATCCTTATAATTTTAGAATCCATATTATGAGTTTCTTAGATATAATGCAAGAAAAAATTCATTTTTAGTATTGCACTTTTTTCAACTTTAATAGTGAACCCTTTTAAATAGTATATTTTAAACTTTTTGACTAAATGGGGACATCAAAAATTTAAAATGAAACATCCCAAGCTTCTACGGTACGCTTCTCTTTGAATAATGTGATAGCGTGTGTTGTACGCAACACCGAGTTCTAACAACCAATTAAACTAGCCGTTATGAATAGTAATAACTACTTTTTTAAATTATATATATTTTATATTTGAAAATGGACTTCATTTTTGGATTCGGAATATCGAATTTAGCCTAAGGTGAAATTTTGGTACATTTCGGATAACTTTCATATTTTGATGAATAGTGAAAATTACTAAATTTTAATTAAAAACAACTTTTTTAATCAAAATAATTAATAGTGATAAATTGTGAATTTGAGTGGTTTTAAAGTATATTAAGAATATATTTTTACCATTTAATATAATGTTGGTCATTGGACATAATTTTACAATTAAACCAAACATAAACAAGTGTCAATCTTTTGATAGTTATTATCTCTTAAAAACACGCTTTTTGTTTTGACAGCGGGAATTAATTTTAAATTAATTTCTGCCACTTCTGTGTTTTGAATTTAGAAAAATGGATTCCATATTTGGAATCAGGATGTTCAAATTGTGTAAATAGGTAACTTTTATTTTTAGACATTTTGAATAATTACTGCGGTAAATATTTTATTTACCATGGTTAAAGGGTAAATCCGGTAAATAAGGGTTAAAAAATAATATTATAATAATACAAAATTACCCTAAAACGTGTCCTAACCTTATTGGTGGACACATTCCCAACCATGGGCATCCTTGGGTCAATTTGGGGACCCCTTGGAGCCACTTGTATGTGGTAGGGACACATTATATTAATAAAGTTAAAATAAAAATAAAAATGGCATAAGCTTACATCTTTTAGAAGAACAATTTTTACATAGGGTTATACATGTTGGATTTTAGATTATAAATATTCATTAGAAAGCTAAAAAGATTTCCTACATAATGATATTTTATTTATAATTTTTAGACATTAAATAATTTATTTTATTTATGACACAATGATGATGCAGTAATTACTATAATAGTGAAAATTTAAAATAATTGATATTATAAATACCCAAATAAATATAATATGAAACTTTTAATGAATTAAACTAATTTTATAGGATAATATGATATATTAGGATTGATTTAATTGACTTTTTTCTAAGTAATCAATCTGTTATGAGTTTCACAAAAATCAACTATTGAATAGTGTCAAAATTGACATAAAAGAGTTCTTAAAACAAATATTATATTATTAATTGATATTAAATTCCTAAAAATCTAAGGTTCGGCCAAGAGACTTATATCATGATAGGTTCATCATTAATGGACCACTTGGGGGTCGCTTGGATGTATATAGTAAGTTTATTAACCATATTATATAAAAATACAAAGAGACGTTGTAAAAGTGAAACTAATTAACTTAGAGTTAATACTTAAAGATAAGGTTAATATAAGTACCCAAACCTGTCTAAATTCTATTGGATGAGTTGTTTTCAACCTATCCCCACCTCATCCTTTGAATAGTCAACTTTGGAGCCTTTGGAAACCGAATATGAATTTATTATAAATTAATATTTCTAGCTTTTCCAAAAGTACCCCTCACCCCTCTTATAAAAGGGCACTCCTCCTTCTCATTTCTTCACACCTCTCAAGCCACTTGGCTCGTCCAAACTCTGCCCAACTAAGCTCCCCACATCTCTCTCCTCCTCCTTGAAGCTTCCCCTTAGGCAGAAAGCATTTCAAGAAGTCCTTTGGTTCCAACCAAAGTGAGTTACCTAAATTAAAGGAGGTTAACCTACCCAAACAAAGGAAAAGTAAAAGGTAAGGGTTATTTCACAATCTCTTCATTATCCGAGGTTGTATTATACGTAATAATCTACTGGGATCTCTTTATCATCCACATCCATGTTTCTTCAAAATGTATTTCAAAACATTTTTACTATTTACAAGAATATGGGTTAAAGTCATTTATACCCTTGTTTGACTTTTTATAAGAGGTTTATAAAGGAATCTTTCCGTCGTTTTCAAAACAAGGTCCTTTTTAACCTCTTCGACATAATTGAGATAAGAATGTTTTTTTTACTTATACGGCGGGTGCGGTTATTTTCCGCCGTTATAAAATCGTCAAAGCTTTCCTTACAAGCTTACAAGAATATTTTCAAGAAAATGTTTTATTTTATATGGCTCTTAAATGATTTCAAAAATAGAAAGAGATATTTCTCTAAAAAGTGTTTTGATTTCATCTATGTCAACATCCTTTAATGGATTTTATGCTTATTTGAAGTTGATTTATTATAATACAAAACTTCTATATTGTATTGAAGGTTTTGTGATATGTTTGACTGTGGATGTGCTATTTTATACCATTCATAGTTTATGGTGAAACTATTGACATTTCGTATGCTAGTTTTAATCCGAATGTTTATGTTATATTTCAAACTTTTTTTCAGATGAATGTGCTAAACAAGTATGTTCCGGGTTGGGGACCGGTAAAAGTAAGCCCTCCAGGTTGGGGACTGGTTAAAGTAAGCCCTCCAGGTTTGGGACTGGTAAAAGTATGCCCTCCGGGTTGGTGTCCGGTTATTAGAGGCACTCCGGGTTGGTGTCCGGTTATTAGAGGCACTCCGGGTTGGTGTCCGGTTATTAGAGGCACTCCGGGTTGGGTTCCGGTTAGAAGTAACCCCTAGGTCTTGGGATGAGGCCTAGACAAAGAAATTAACGTTTAGCATTATGCATTCCAACATTATCAAAGTGGTTATTGATATTGCATGTGATTATTCGATTAGTAGAATATCCATGTGAACAAGTAAATGGAATTATTTCATTTTACTTTTGCCATACTATGTTGAAGTTCAATTTTAAAAGGCTTTTGTTTTAGTAATTCATTGCCTTAAATGTTTACGCTTATTTTGAATGTTCCGCTATATTGTTATCCTTACTGGGCATTTGAGCTCACCCCTTTTCTATGTTTTATTTTTCCCAGGTAGTGAAGAAGTAAATTATCAATGACTTTCAGGGATATTATGAGGGGTTAATAGTGTGGATATGAAGACTTTGTTGTTGTAGTAGTTTTTCACTTTGAAATGTAATGTAAAACTTTATGATTATATCTAGTGTTTCCAAGGCTACTAAACTAATCGGTCTTTCGGGATTTGATCTTTCTTGTGATCATGCCAATGTTACGAAGTAATGCACCGACTCTGGGTAACTGGGGTCGGGGCGTTACAGTTGGTATCAGAGGAAGTTTAGTACAAACCTTGGAAGCTAGATTTAGATGAACTCTGATTAGAGCACGTAGACCTATGATGAACTTTGAGGATTAGTATAGAAGAACTTCCTAGAGTTTTGGTATTGTAGAGATTTTGTGAGTTTTCCGAGCAATACATCCCTGTCTGGATACGAGCAGGTAGAGGCGGCTCTGGCACAGATGTACCTAGGGGTAAAACCCGAAAACACCGCTTTGAGCTAGACTCGAACGGGAACTGGTGCACGACAACGGGCCTTGCTGCACTCTTGGTTACGACACTCCCGGGGGATATGATTAGGATAATTCTCATTTTCTTTACAAACCATTATGAAGGGTTTATGAGTATATACATCCTCAAAGGAGACATTTTTATTATTATGGATTATATCCATAAATAGTTCAATTTATGTTAAGTGTTTTATAAGTATGGGATTATGTATTTTGATTCATAAACTGATCTAGTGTATGCCATTGTTTAGAAATGGCGCCCAGTAGAAGGAATGAGAACTCCAGAAATGCACATGATCCAAAGAGAAGGAAATATCATATCTTTCATGGTCTTACGCTAGAATTTATAAGAGAAATAGTCTCCCATGTATTATCATCATATGAAGAAATAATATCATGTGTTGATAAGATAAGTAAAGAGTTTACTGAGTCCTATGGCTTTGAAGGGAAGCAAGAGAAGAAAAATATGGAAGAGAGAAAGATGGATAAAGGGAAGAGTGAAAAGAAGAATTTTCCCATATGTGGTAACTGTGGAAAGAAACACCCTGGAACTTGCCTGAAAGGAATGGGAGTTTGTTATAAGTGTGGAGGAAAAGGGCACAAAGTACGTGACTGCAAGGGTAAGAAAATGGTTTTAAATGTACAATGCTTCATTTTCAAGGAGTTTGGACACTACGCGAACCAATGCCCCAGTCATCAGACTATGCCGCAAATGATGCTATTGGATAATAATCAAGTTATGATACTACAACAGATGAAGATGAATGATTAGAGTTCTTATGTTGATTATGCCAATTGAGTGTTGTATCAACAATGTACTTGTTATAATAATTATGGAGTATATAAGGATTGTACTACAGTACTATTTCATTAAGGACTTGAGATTGTGTGGAACAAAGAAAAGTGACTCAATAGAAGGATAAATTTTTGGAAAATATATGGTTGAGAGAAAGATAAATCATAATATAGTTCTGATACTGAGGTAGTGATTTTGGAATAATCTGTGATTGTTTTTGATAAATTATATTGGATATTCTTGACTACCTTGGAACTGATTAATGATTTGTATATTCCATCATTGTTGGGGTTTAAAACATTTTTGGATTAATAAAGTATATCCAGCATTCTATATGGAATAAGGGAGCATGAATGTAATCAATAAGGAATATGGTAATACATGATGAAGGTATTCATATGCTATTACGGGGTAAAAAGGATCTATATTATGTTTACCTTCCTTATGAATGTTGGACTGTGAGTTTGGATAGAAGTATTTTGGATAGTTCTAGTTTGGATTATTTTGGATTTCCATAAAAGGACAACCCGGAGGTCGGACGACAACCCGTCGCGTCCGGCAAGGCTGCGAGACTTGAACCCGCAACCGAAGGGTGACAAGGGTGTATCACCTACCACTGGCCCAAGAGATGTCCTGGATTAAATAATGTAGTTTTTATTAAAAGATCTTGTTGATGAATTATAAATTCATTTATTTTGGAACCCTATACGAATAGTGTAAATAGAATTTTTTTACATCCTATTATCTTTTAGAGTGAAAGATGAGTTTGTGGTAGAAATTTATTAATGGATAAAACTCTAATTATAAAGTAAGTATATCTCCTTATGATCATTTCCAATCTCATAAATAAATTCCTCAACATTAAGAAAAGAAACTTAGAACAAAAATGTTGTCCTAGATGGTACCTTAAATCATCACTAATTTATGGCTTTGGGATTTTTGGCCTTTTCATAGCCATGTTCTCTACCACTCTCCATCAGATAATTGATGGTTAGATTTCTCTTCCATATCCATATTTTCCTACATGGAACCCTAGTATGTGTTATTTTCGGTAATCTTCATACTTTCCACTCTTTATTTTAAATAGAGACCTCATTAATTCATTTTTCGATGTGGGATTTCAACTAAGATATTTTGAAACGTCAAAAATGTGTTATCCTAATACCCTATGTTTTGTTGAACCGATGGTATTTCAAATCATCATAGATTGATGAGTTTAAGTACCTCAATTTTATATTTGTTTTTGACTGATGACCTCAATCACTACCTATAAATATTTACGTTTTTCCTCCAATTATATGTCTCAAATTTCCACCAATGTTCTCCTAATCGAGATCATAATTTGGTGGTGACCCTTTGATTTCTCTTTTCCTCATATTAAGACTAAATTTTAGTAGCCCAATTTCCGATGTGGGTTTTCCCACAAATATATTTTCTACTTTCAACCTTTTATTTTTGAAAAACAATTTCAAATTGCGAGGACGCAATTTATTGAAGGAGGGGAGAATGTAACACCCCAAGATTTTATAGTGTGTTATTTCTTCAAAATAATTCAATAACTTTCACTACATGCAACACCATGTTCAAGCACACCATGACTTACCAAACAAGCCGTTCAAAAGAGGTTATGAATAGTATTAGATAAATTTTAATGTTTATATAATCCTTATAATTTTAGAATCCATATTATAAGTTTCTTAGATATAATGCAAGAAAAAATTCATTTTTAGTATTGCACTTTTATCAACTTTAATAGTGAACCCTTTTAAATACTATATTTTAAACTTTTTGACTAAATGGGGACATCAAAAATTTAAAATGAAACATCCCAAGCTTCTACGGTACGCTTCTCTTTGAATAATGTGATAGGGTGTGTTGTACGCAACACCGAGTTCTAACAACCAATTAAACTAGCCGTTATGTATAGTAATAACTACTTTTTTAAATTATATATATTTTATATTTGAAAATGGACTTCATTTTTGGATTCGGAATATTGAATTTAGCCTAAGGTGAAATTTTGGTACATTTCGGATAACTCTCATATTTTGATGAATAGTGAAAATTACTAAATTTTAATTAAAAACAACTTTTTTAATCAAAATAATTAATAGTGATAAATTGTGAATTTGAGTGGTTTTAAAGTATATTAAGAATATATTTTTACCATTTAATATAATGTTGGTCATTGGACATAATTTTACAATTAAACCAAACATAAACAAGTGTCAATCTTTTGATAGTTATTATCTCTTAAAAACACGCTTTTTGTTTTGACAGCGGGAATTAATTTTAAATTAATTTCTGCCACTTCTGTGTTTTGAATTTAGAAAAATGGATTCCATATTTGGAATCAGGATGTTCAAATTGTGTAAATAGGTAACTTTTATTTTTAGACATTTTGAATAATTACTGCGGTAAATATTTTATTTACCATGGTTAAAGGGTAAATCCGGTAAATAAGGGTTAAAAAATAATATTATAATAATACAAAATTACCCTAAAACGTGTCCTAACCTTATTGGTGGACACATACCCGACCATGGGAATCCTTGGGTCAATTTGGGGACCCCTTGGAGCCACTTGTATGTGGTAGGGACACATTATATTAATAAAGTTAACATAAAAATAAAAATGGCATAAGCTTACATCTTTTAGAAGAACAATTTTTACATAGGGTTATACATGTTGGATTTTAGATTATAAATATTCATTAGAAAGATAAAATTATTTCCTACATAATTATATTTTATTTATAATTTTTAGACATTAAATAATTTATTTTATTTATGACACAATGATGATGCAGTAATTACTATAATAGTGAAAATTTAAAATAATTGATATTATAAATACCCAAATAAATATAATATGAAACTTTTAATGAATTAAACTAATTTTATAAGATAATATGATATATTATGATTGCTTTAATTGACTTTGTTCTAAGTAATCATTCTATTATGAGTTTCACAAAAATCAACTATTGAATAGTGTCAAAATTGACATAAAAGAGTTCTTAAAACAAATATTATATTATTAATTGATATTAAATTCCTAAAAATCTAAGGTTCTGCAAAGAGACTTATATCATGATAGGTTCATCATTAATGTACCACTTGGGGGTCGCTGGGATGTATATAGTAAGTTTATTAACCATATTATATAAAAATACAAAGAGACGTTGTAAAAGTGAAACTAATTAACTTAAAGTTAATACTTAAAGATAAGGTTAATATAAGTACCCAAACCTGTCTAAATTCTATTGGATGAGTTGTTTTCAACCTATCCCCACCTCATCCTTTGAATAGTCAACTTTGGAGCCTTTGGAAACCGAATATGAATTTATTATAAATTAATATTTCTAGCTTTTCCAAAAGTACCCCTCACCCCTCTTATAAAAGGGAACTCCTCCTTCTCATTTCTTCACACCTCTCAAGCCACTTGGCTCGTCCAAACTCTGCCCAACTAAGCTCCCCACATCTCTCTCCTCCTCCTTGAAGCTTCCCCTTAGGCAGAAAGCATTTCAAGAAGTCCTTTGGTTCCAACCAAAGTGAGTTACCTAAATTAAAGGAGGTTAACCTACCCAAACAAAGGAAAAGTACAAGGTAAGGGTTATTTCACAATCTCTTCATTATCCGAGGTTGTATTATACGTAATAATCTACTGGGATCTCTTTATCATCCACATCCATGTTTCTTCGAAATGTATTTCAAAACATTTTTACTATTTACAAGAATATGGGTTAAAGTCATTTATACCCTTGTTTGACTTTTTATAAGAGGTTTATAAAGGAATCTTTCCGTCGTTTTCAAAACAAGGTCCTTTTTAACCTTTTCGACAGAATTGAGATAAGAATGTTTTTTTTACTTATACGGCGGGTGTGGTTATTTTCCGCCGTTATAAAATCGTCAAAGCTTTACTTACAAGCTTACAAGAATATTTTCAAGAAAATGTTTTATTTTATATGGCTCTTAAATGATTTCAAAAATAGAAAGAGATATTTCTCTAAAAAGTGTTTTGATTTCATCTATGTCAACATCCTTTAATGGATTTTACGCTTATTTGAAGTTGATTTATTATAATACAAAACTTTTATATTGTATTGAAGGTTTTGTGATATGTTTGACTGTGGATGTGCTATTTTATACCATTCATAGTTTATGGTGAAACTATTGACATTTCGTATGCTAGTTTTAATCCGAATGTTTATGTTATATTTCAAACTTTTCTTCAGATGAATGTGCTAAACAAGTATGTTCCGGGTTGGGGACCGGTAAAAGTAAGCCCTCCAGGTTGGGGACTGGTTAAAGTAAGCCCTCCAGGTTGGGGACTGGTAAAAGTATGCCCTCCGGGTTGGTGTCCGGTTATTAGAGGCACTCCGGGTTGGTGTCCGGTTATTAGAGGCACTCCGGGTCGGTGTCCGGTTATTAGAGGCACTCCGGGTTGGGTTCTGGTTAGAAGTAACCCCTAGGTCTTGGGATGAGGCCTAGACAAAGAAATTAACGTTTAGCATTATGCATTCCAACATTATGAAAGTGGTTATTGATATTTCATGTGATTATTCGATTAGTAGAATATCCATGTGAACAAGTAAATGGCATTATTTCATTTTACTTTTGCCATACTATGTTGAAGTTCAATTTTAAAAGGCTTTTGTTTTAGTAATTCATTGCCTTAAATGTTTACGCTTATTTTGAATGTTCCGCTATATTGTTATCCTTACTGGGCATTTGAGCTCACCCCTTTTCTATGTTTTATTTTTCCCAGGTAGTGAAGAAGTAAATTATGAATGACTTGCAGGGATATTATGAGGGGTTAATAGTGTGGATATGAAGACTTTGTTGTTGTAGTAGTTTTTCACTTTGAAATGTAATGTAAAACTTTATGATTATATCTAGTGTTTCCAAGGCTACTAAACCAATCGGTCTTTCGGGATTTGATCTTTCTTGTGATCATACCAATGTTACGAAGTAATGCACCGACTCTGGGTAACTGGGGTCGGGGTGTTACACAAGAAAACTCTTAGGCCTTTACCCATGTCTATAAACAACACTTTGAAGTGTTACAACTCTCAAAATCACGTTTCGAAGCTCAGTTTTAATAAAAACCCGTACATAAATGAAAAAATTCAAATTCCCTTGGATTTTTTTCCTTTGATCCAATCATGGGTCATTTCATTTTTCCTCACATTAAACCCATTTCAAGATACTACTTTCATACCCATTATACTATCAAACTCAACCGTTTATTTTTTGTTCTATATTTTCATGTCATGAAAACCAAAATCTATTTTCATTGAAGGGAATTCATTTTTTTGTATCATTTAACTATTAGTTGAGGAAATCCATTTTTGAAAACCATATTACCTACTCATGGGTTAGAAATGATATGTACTTTTTATTCTTGATCGACGTGACACACATAATGTTATGCATATAAAGGGTGAACCCTGATAGTAATCCAACGCATTGGGTACTGAAGTAATATCTATAGATTACCTATTCATGATACCTTTCTAGCCTTCCATGGTACTATTTTAGGGCAACTTTGTCAAAATTATTGGAAATACTCCTTACAACACCTTAGTGACCATCTTTGGTAATATTTTTTTGAGTGTATAATGTTTATGTTTAAGCCACATTTCCATTTTATGCCTCATGTTATTATGTTCATTTACTTACATTATTCCTAATTTTCTTATGTTATTATTTATGCTTAACCTATATTGTTATCTTATATTTTTATCCATTACTGGGATTTATGATCACCCCTTCCAATTAATAAATTTACCCAGGAAATCCTATACTATGAGATTATCTAGGATGGGATAGTAAAGAATCACTTCAAGAGAGTTGAAAATTTGTTTATGTTTTATTTTATAAATAATTTATTTCATGTACTATGTACCTATTTTATAAGAAAATAAACCTAAAATGGTCACTCCAAGTTATTTATTTAATATTTTTTCAAGGAATTATTATTAAAATCATGAAATAAAAGAGGTCTTTTATTTACTTTAGTAGTAAGAACCCATTAATCCTTGATGAAAATAGGGGGTTCAAAACCAATTGGGTGCAGGTACTATAGAATAATGTAGTAGCGATGGAACTGTAGTGACGGTGGTCACTATAGCAGCTAGGCATTGTAGCAATGGCGGGTATTGTGAGGTGTTGTAGCAGGCAGGGGGTATTATAGTAGTACTGTTCCCAGAATGAGATTTGGGATAAAAAACTGAGCCTACGGTCCATGTAATGGGATGAATGACCACTGGGACTTCAGGATATGTAATGGGTCTCCCTCTACCTAGTTAAAATAGGTCTTTGCATTGCTTTAGTAATAAAATGAGGCATCAACCCTAACCTTTTAAAAATGAAATAAAAGCCTGGCCACCATAGTGTAAGATTAACCTATTCAACCCAGACTCTGCTAATGCACAAACCCACAAGGGTCAAAATCAACATGTTTCACCAAGGCATAAATGAAATCTCAATATCACATCTCTACAAAATACAAAAAAATTATCTTCTCTCAATCTAGTCCATCCCACATCCATAAAGGGCTCACAACCTAGGCACTCTCCCTAGACCCATCTACCAATTCCCAATCTAGGTCACACACATCTATGACCTATAATATAAAAAATTCAATTAGAGTTTTTCCAACATTATAATTTAAAGTAAGTGATAACAGATCTTAGCCTCACTATTCATTCATCTTATATCATAATAATCTCATACCCATAGCACTCTTAACATCCCCACTACCTATCCACTGAGTTATGTCAATTATATAAGGGCTCAAAGTCATCACATTAATTTAAAGTTTTCCATTCCCCATTTAAAATTTATTAAATATCCGATTATTTAAGTGAAATTAAATCAGACACTCTTCTAAGCCCTATTTACTCTTCAATGACATCTAGTTTTATCCCCATTGGATTTACATTTTAATCCTTTACTTTATTTATCCATATTTCATGTTTCCGACCATTAATCATTTATTTGGATATCACATTCTAGGTTTCTTTAGATATAATTTTGTTAAAAATTTATAAATGAAAACACCTTATAAGTTTCTTACCAATACATTATTTTACCAAAAACACCATTTAATAGTTCATTTTTATCTACATGTTTGAGATGAAGACACTTAGAGAGTTGTTTATATAAGATGAAACAAAAGACTTATATGATAAAACACCATATAAAATGATCTTAACACTTTAAATAACTATCCATTATTAATTATTTTAATCCATAAGAATATATAAATTATTGGAAGATATAGATCATATGAAGTATAGAAATCACCAATATATGTTAATCATCGGAAACTATGAATTACATGAAACACATAGATGAAATATAAATCATATATGATTTTAATGACACTTTAATACACGCACATTCTTCTTTTGCCATCCATGAGTTAAAATCCCATGAACCATAATCTCATAAATCATAATCAACACCATTTGCACTACTAAATCTGGGAAAATATCAATTGTAAAAAAGTAAATCCAATAAAAATAAGTCCACCCATGAAAATTTTAGATTAAATACTACCTATAATTACCTCATTACTAAGACTCAACACATCTTATTCTCTTTTATACCTTTACAAAATAGTAAAACATAAGAAAAAGAACCTTTTATATCACTTTTTAACATCTTTTCCTAAAAACCACTCAATAAATGTCCAAGACAAATGTAACAACATAAAGTCATGCAAACATATCTATACGCCAGAGGATTCCACCTACAAAAAGGGTTTATGAGGTTACCCAAGGGAGAATATAGCCTCTAGTTAGAACAATTACAAAAAAAAAACAAATCATATGACATCATAATAAGGAATGTTCCAATGAATAAGTACAAACATCACATGTGATAATAAATGGTAGATGCTAAAAAACTAGAATGGATCTATCATGGTGAATAAAATACAAAGGAACTAAAAAGAACAAAAAAACCCATTCTATAAGCTCATCCCCAACAATTCTTGATTTTGGCCCAATCCAATCATCCACCCTCCATCTTAGTATGCCACAAAATTCTAATGTAATGGGACTTTTCCTTAGACTTGTACCTATGATCAAATAGTGATATATTCTCAGGTACCCAAGTTCTGTGGTGGAATAACCTTCATTTGAGTAAAACTCATTATCCATCACCAATTAAATCCATAAATACCATTTGATATAAATTGCATGTAGAAGTTCTCTAATTAAAAAATTAAATTACTAAAAAAGGAGGAAAAATAAAACCTTTGAACCATGGCTCTATAATTAAACATGAGTTTAGAACTACTACTTCAGCTAATGCTAGATGTCTCATAGAACATCACAATTACTATACTAAATAAAATATCATGACCTCTATAAAGGTAGTTTTCTTGAGTTTTCAAAAATCACCTACATATGTGTTTTATTAGTTATCACGGTCTACCCAAAAATGGATGTTTTCCTAGTTATCACATTCTACCGTAAAAAAAGTTTTTTCATAGTTATCACCGACCACACACATATGTGTTTTCCTAGTTATCATAGACCACCGATACAGGTTATTTAATAGTTATCAAAAACTACCCATACAGGTGTTTTCATAGTTATCATAGTCTACCCATATAAGTGTTTTCAAAGTTATCATGGACCATCCATATGGGTGTTTTTATTATTATCATTGACCACCAATACTGGTGTTTTCATAGTTATCATGGTCCACCCATATGGTTATATTCATAGTTATCATGGACCACCCATATTTGTGTTTTCATATAGTTCCAAAACACAAATCAAAACTATAGTGACTCGACCCCAGATAGCCTAGAGCCGATGTTTGATTCTATTACATTAGCATGATTATAAGGAATCGAATCCTGAAGGACTGGAGAGTTTAGTAGTCTTGGTAAACTCGATATATTAATTAATCTTCTATTATAAATGAATACACTAATTAAAATATGTTTCTCTTTCTTTATAAAATAATAACATAGAGAATAACTCTAATACATCAAGTTAATACCTACATATCTTTCATAGTATGCTTCTTGGATTCATGGGGAAAGAAACATAATAAGGGTGAGCTCAAATGCTCTGTAAGGGTAAATTATATTGAAATTAATAATTAATCGAGGATAATAGTTAATATGAAAAGGTAAATAAAAGAACTCTCATAACATGTAATCAATAAAATGAATGGAAGTGAAAAAATAATATTAAAAGGAAATAACTAGAAACACATGCCGTTAAAATGACTAGATAAAGAAAAAATAAATATAGAAAGGTAATAAACTGAAAAACATGCCATATAAATAATTGAAAATGGAATGTATCCATATATATGTCGATGAAAAATCTCACGGATGAATAACAAGTGAAACTAATATGAGGGAAATACTTGATTATTGGAATCCATTTTTCCTATGTACATGGTAACTTTACCATCAAGGACTTTAATAAGATGGTTTAAATTGTATCGACTAAAAACCCATCTAAGGCAGATCGCCAAATGTCTCATCTCATGAGACTATTGATTCATCGAGGGGATATTTATAGCGAGGCCCCACCCATGTTGTACAAGTCTAAAACATTCCTCATATATCGAATAGTTTATTTAACAATGTGGATTATCAAATATCTTTATGGAGTTAGAGAAACCGATTTATCAATATTTACCCAAATAATCAAATAAAATTCAAATTAAACACCATATAATAATGATATATGATTTAATAAAAGAATGTATCCATGATAAATGATATGGTAAAATAGAAAACATTCAATGTTCAACAGTCATAGGAAATTGAATATTTCAAGAGGAAAAAGGGAATCAAGGAAGTGAATATGAATAATTTCATTGTACAAATCAATCATAAACCATCCATAAGAATCTTAAGGACTATGTCAATAAAACATACCCTAAGTGAAGTAAAATAAAGGTTTTTTTTCCATTTATGTATATAAATAATATATAAATAACTTTTAAAAACATTCTTAAATAAAAATATCATTTTATTCTGAAAAACGTTTTGAAAAATATTTTCTTTGAAAATAATTTTTGAAAATATTTTCATTAAAAATAAACCTTTTAAACATGCAGAGGAAGCTTCAAATAAATTATGTTAAGTAAGTTCTTACAAGTTGTATGAGTTAAAAAGAACATTCCTTTTGCATGATTAAAGGTAAGAAAAATGCCTTGTCTAGAAAGTGATAATAAGATTCCTTAAAAAACATTGGTAAAATAAAAAAGGGTAAAAATGACTTTACAAAATAATTTTATTTTTTTTGAATTTTTTTCAAAAACATAGATTTTTAAAGAAAATAGGTTCTCCGACTAAAGAGAGATATAAAGTCAGGTTTTCTAAGAAACAAATTCTATAACATTTTGACTACCAAAGAGTGGAAAAATTGTACTAATTTTTGAAAATGGTAATGAATAACCAAAATAGATAAAATGAAAATTTTTATTGAATAATGGTTATATAATTTCCTAGAATTGAAATACCATTGAAAAATTATTAAAGTTATTATTGAGAAAAATAATTTTAAACAATCCAAAGTGTCCTATACCACTTTGAATTATTTTAAATCATAAAAGTCATGAAGGAATAAATTTATATGAAAGTTTTTATATCATAAGAATAAGGATATTCATGATACATCATGTAAAATGACATTATATACACTGTATAAAAGAAACTATGTGTATAACAATGAATAAGTTTCAATAGAATGTAAATTATGATGAAATATCTTACCTTGATTTTCATTTTGGATAAACATCCTTTAACCTCATGTATAATAAACTGATGTTAATTTTATAATTTCTTGATAACATTTTTTATGATTATCATTACTTTTATTTTTCTTATTACTATGTTGTATACAAATACTTAAACAATTATGTTTACGTTAGTTTTTTTGACCAAATTCAATTTACGTGTCAAAAACAACTTTGTTTGGTTAGATATGGTCAAAGGGGTCATTATATAACATATACAGAATAATAATCATGACATAATTATCATATTTACACATCAATTTCACTTTTAAAAACAATTATTACATGTATTTATGAAAAATTAATAAATGTTACAATTATGGAGATGGTAGGTTTTGCGTACGCATGAGTAACATTATTATTTTTCAATTATCATTTTGGAAAGAAGTTAAGTAAAATTATATCTTCCTGGAAGGATAATTATATCATAAATACCATATTATTTAATCATATTTACACATATATAGAATTATTGGGAAAAAAAATGAATCACATCATGTCGAGGAGGTGGTAGTCCACACATCCACAAACAATGTTATCTCTTTTCAAGTGTGTGAAAGGATAATAATGAAAATGATATATATATATATTAATAATAAATAAAAAGAATTTTATTATGTCATGAATATATTATAACATAATTTTTTCATGGATAAAGTTAATATTTTTATTATTATTAATAAGTTCTCAATGATCTAATCCCTCCCAATTATTCAATTTGAGTATAATTGCATCATTTAAGTGTTTTTGGTGTATTTTGGGATTAAATGTGAAAATGGGGTAATTATGTAAAATTGACAGTTTTTATGAGATTCTGTTTTTCAGGCATAACTATTACATTATTGATCCAATTGAATTGAATCCTTTTTTAGGATTAATATGCTTGTGGGCTTTAAGTTTTTCTTCTAAACCAAGACCCAATTAAAAACCCAATGTTATAGGAAAAATCAATCAACTGAAGAAATTAGTATGGTTGATAGAATGGAACTCAGTACATTAAATATGAAATATCTCATTCAACTGAACATAATTTGAGGTGATTCTAGCTGTTTTTGATAGATAAATATCAAGGGATGGTTCACATTAAATATCACAAAATAATAAAATCATCAAGGCATCTTTTGGGCTCATCCAATTAGAGTAGGTGAAATAGTGTTTGGCGTCCAAAAGAAGTTAAACTCACTAATAAAGCCATATATTCTTTTCCAACTATCCAAAGGCTTTGATATTTTTATGATCGATAGAAAAAACAATTTTCCACATCTTATAAGAAGGGATATTGGCTTGGTTCTGACGTCTGGTTGGAATAACAAAGGAAGGTATGAAAAACACTATTGTTGAGCACTCCCCTCTCTGTACCACAATTCCTTAATAAAAAAAATCAACATTCCATGTCAGTGTTACAAAATGATTTTGAAATGAAACCTAACACAATTACTTTGCTTCCATAGTTTCATGGTTTGAGAGGTGAAGTTCCAAAAAAATACATTAAAGAGTTCACACATGTTTTCTCAACATTCAGACCTCGTGTTGTTGCCGAGGAGAAGGTAAAGTGGAATGAGTTTATGTTTTCATTAGATGGGGATTGAAAATAATGGTTTCATGACCTAAAACTAGGAGATGTGAATGAATTTAATGACCTGGTAAGATGTTTTATACAAATATTTTTTCCACCCTCTAGAATCAAAACCATTCAAAAGGAAATCTATTCCATAAAAAATAATCTAGGGAAACCCTCTACGAGTACTGGGAGAGATTTAAGAAGATATGTACATCCATTTCTTCTTTTATCAAGGAATACTTGACAATGACATAATCCTTATTGATGAATCATTTTAAGGTTTATTGATTGAAAAGTCTCCAGAAGAATCCAAGGACTTGATTGAGATGATTTCCCAGAACTAACAAAAGTTTAGAACAAGAGGTGTTGGAACAAGAGGTATTTATGAGGTACGCACTTCTCATCCATCAACCTTAATAGAAACTAAGATTGAAGATCTAACTTGTTTTGTGAGATAGATGGATTTGAATCAAGTTAATGAGCAACAGGTGCCAGCTAAGGTATGTGGTTTATGCTCATCACCTGATCATTTCACTGACCAATGTTCTAAAATACAGGGAATGTAAATACGTGTGGAAGCCTTTCAGCCAAGGAATTTCCAAGAAAATTAAGTATAGAAATATCATAACCAAGTTGAATATGGATTTGGAAATCAACAGAATCATGGTAGACCCCCGTACCAAAACCAGTTTCAAAACGAGCCACCATTTCATAATCAATTCCAAAACCCACCACCATTTCCAAAAAAGAAGTTTTATAACCAACCTTATTACCAAAAACTGACCACTTTCAAAAGACCATATGAGAAGCCATCTACCAGTTCACAACCTCCAATTCAAATACAACAGCAAAAATATGAGTTTTAGGGGCTGAAGGACATCGTTAAAGTTTTTTCTAATAAGTTTGAAAGTATCAAGGGATTTTTGACCAAAAATCTTAGTAAAATAACTTCCCAAACAATCCCAAACCCAATATATATTTTCAATATGATAACAATTAGAATTGGAAAATAACTCCCACCACCATCCACCATTGAACCAACCAAAAGAATACATGATCTGGGAGATAATGAAGATGGAAATGATGAAAATTCTATGAAAATGAATTGGGAAGAAGATAATAAAGAGGAGGATGATAAGGATAGTCCAAGTAAGAAGAAACATGGAACACCATTTCAAAGTCAAAAAAGGGATAAGAAAGACATAACCCCACCATTTCCATTATAGATGATTGAATAAAAGAGGTTTCAAGAATAAGAACCTTAAAAATAAATTATATACACCTTATAGAAAGTGGAAATCAATATACCTCTTCTTGAATAACTCAAAAAATTACAAAGTATACTAAAATTTTGAAGGATTTTGGAACTAAGAAGAGTATACTTCAAGGGAATGAGAGAATCAACTTGGGAAGAAGTGTCATAGACCTTATTATATCACAATGACCAACCAAATTTCAAGATCCAGGGATGTTTTCTATTCCATGCACCATTGGTTCATTAAATTTCTCTAATGATTTTCTCAATTTAGGTTCATAAATTAATGCATTTCCTAAATCAATATATACTTATTTGTAGATGGGATAATTGAAGCCCACAAGAGTGGTAGACCAACTTTCAAATAGATCCACAGTTTTCCCAGTAGGAGTTCTAGAGTTTGTCCTGATAAAAGTCAAAGATCTTTTATTCCCTACTGACTTCTATGTGTTGAATATGGAAGATGATATGATCCCATCACACTCACCCATCATTTTTGGGAAACCGTTATTAAATACAGCCAAAACCATCATCAATGTCCACGAAGGGACACTTACCATGGAGTTTGGAGACAACACTTTCCACTTCAAAATTTTTGAATCCACGAGGTACCCATCAGAAGATCATTTAATATTTGCACTCTCCCATGAAGTTAGTATAGAACCAATTTAAGAATCAGGTATGTTTCATTAATTTTTATCATTAAGAGAGAATTTTTCCATTAAAAATATCTCTAAACATATGGATTCCCAAAGAACTAGAAATTTTGATAACCTGTTGGACGAAGATATAAAATATGATTTCTTTGATAATTTTTTAAATGATAATGAAGATGATATGATTTCTTGTGTGCAATATGTTAAACCTTTAGAAGTGGGGAACCTAAATTTAGTTCTATCCCTTGAGCATCCCCCAGATCTAGAATTAAAACCACTCCCTATTGATTTAAAATATGTTAATATTATAGAGGGAGAGAAATTACCAGTAATGATTTCTAATAATCTATCTGAAACTCAAGAAAAATAATTGATTTATATTTTGAGAGATAATGTCTAAGAAATATGGTGGAGTTTAAGTGATATTCCTAGAATAAACCCAAATATTTTCTCACATATAATTTTTCTTCAGGGAGATTACTAACCTGCCAGATAACCCTAAAAGAGGATGAACCCCACCCTGACAGAGGTCATGAAAAAAGAGATTGAGAAGCTGTTAGAAGCTGGGATCATCTATCCCATATCAAATTCACAATGGGTTATCCCCATCCGTGTATTCCCAAGGAAAACTGGCCTAACCATTATGAGGAATGAAAAGAATGAATTAATCCCGCTGAGAATTCCAAATAGCTGAAGAGTGTGCATTGATTTTAGGAAGTTGAATCAGGTCACTCAAAAAGATTAGTTACCTATACCTTTCATTGGACATAGTTTAGAGAGATTAGCATGGAGAACTCATTATTGCTTCTAGGATATATTTTCAGGTTATTTTCAGGTACCCATTGCTACCGATGATCAAGAGAAGACTACATTTAATTGTCCATTCAGTACTTTTGCAAACAAAAGGATGTCATTTGGATTGTGTAATTCTCTAGGTAAATTTCATATGTTCATGATAAGTATATTTTATAATCTCATTTAATATTTTGTGGAGGTGTTCTTGGATGATTTGACAGTTTTTGGAAATTCTTTTGACGATTGCTTGAAAAATCGGAAAAAAGTTTTGAAAAATACATTGAAAAGAAACTTATTTTTAATTTTGAAAAGTATCATTTTATGGATGAGAGAGGAATTTTCCTTGGGCATTTCATTTCACAGAAAGGTATTAAAGTTGATAAATCAAAAATTTAGGTGATAAATTCTTTTCCTTACCCAACTTGAGTGAAACATGTTAGATCATTTTTAGGACATGCAGGATTATATAAGAGGTTTATCAAGAATTTAATTAAGATTTATCTTCCTCACCCTAGATTAATTTTGAAAGATACTGATTTAAATTTCAATGGTTCATGTAGGGAATCATTTTATTAGTTGAAAATAATATTTATTACACCCCCAGTAATGTAGCCACCCAGTTGGGAAGAACAATTCGAGCTACTTTGTGATGCTTCAAACCAAGTAGTTGGAGAAGTCCTTTCCTAGATAATTGAGGGAAGGCCACAAGTAATTAAATATGCCTAAAAAACCTTAGATGTGTCCCAATTAAACTACACAAAAATATAAAAAGAGTTTTTAGTCATTGTTTTTTCTTTAGAAATATTTAGATTATATCTATTTGGAATAAAAGTCTTTGTTATTTCTGATCATGCAGATCTTAGGTATTTGATGAAGAAGGATGAAGAAAAACCAAGTCTTGTGAGATGGATGATATTAGTATATTATTTCAACATATAAATCAAAGATAAGAAGGGATCTGAGAACCAAGTGGCGGATCACTTAGGTAGACAATGAACACAGTTGAAGTTGAAATTCCAGATATTAAACCACTAAATGATTGCCTTCCAAGAGAACAATTGTAATTAATTGAAGGATAAGTACCTTGGTAAGATGACATGATCAATTATCTGGTAACATCTCATGTTCCATCTCATTTAAATTCTCACCAAATTCACAAATTGAAATCTGTGTCTTGATATTACATCTGGGATAATCCATTTCTTTGGATGATTTGGAATAACCAAATGATAAGAAGATGTTTTCCTAAAAATGAAATTTATTCCGTCTTTATGATTTTTCACACATTATCTTGTGAAGGCCACATTGGACCTCAAAGGACAACAAGGAAGGTTTTAGAATCAAGACTTTATTGGAAAACACTTTTCAAATATTCTCATTAATTTTGCAAATGGTGTGAAAAATGTCTGTTTATAGGAAATATTTCATAGAGACAAGAGATTCCTCAAAACCCACTTAATTTTTGTGCAATTTTTGAAGTTTGGGGGATATATTTTATGGTCCCTTTCCCAATGTCATTTTTAAATTATTATATTCTTCTTGCTATTGATTATGTTTCCAAAAGGGTGGAAGAAAAAGCCACCAGGACTGACGATGCTAAATTTGTTTGTGATTTTGTCAGGGATAACATATTTTGTAGGTTAATAGTTCCTAGATCCATCATTAGTGATCAAGGGACTCCATTTTGTAATATTAGAATGAATTCTTTATTGAAAAAGTATAGTGTGCATGATAAGAAATCAACTCCCTATCATCCACAGACTAATGGGAAAGTTGAAGTGTCCAATTATGAAATCAAATGAATTTTTGAAAAGACTATTAATTAAAATAAGAAAGATTGAAGAAAAATGTTAGAATAAACATTTTGGGCTTACATGATATCCTACAAAACCCAAATTGGAATGAGTCCATATAGGTTTATTTATGGGAAAATCTATCACCTACCTGTAGAATTGGAAGACAAGGCATACTGGGCTATGAGGAAGGTGAATTTGGATCTTGAAATTTCTGGGAAAGAGAGAATATTGTATCTATAGGAGATTGATGAAATTAGAAGGGAAGAATTCGAAAATTCCAAGATTTAAAAATAAAGAACAAGAGTAGCTTAGGACAAACTTATCCAACCAAAAGGCTTCTATACTGGAGACAAATTGTTGTTATTAAATTCAAGACTCAAGATAATGCCAGGTAAACATCATTATATATGGGAATATCCATTTATAGTTACTCATGTATATCCTTTTGGTGTTGTTCAGATTGTGAAGGATGGAGAGAAGGAGACATTCACTGTCAATGGGCACCGACTGAAGAACTTCCTTGGGACCATGCCATCAGAGTCAATAGAGGAGATCAAACTCTTCCAACCTGTTTATCAATAAACTCTATTAGGCCATACCTATCCTTTACATTTTATTTATTGATGTGATTAAATTTCAAATATTCTTACATGATTAATCCATTGGAAAGAATTGTGGAAACTACATAATTTAAGTGTGGGGGAGTGAACCTTTGCAGTTTATGATTTTTATTTGTTAAAATGTGTGTGTGTTTCAAATCCTGTTTTTTTCTTTTAAAATTTTTGTTTGTTTTTTTCAATTTTAAGCTGAAATGATTATATTTGAAAATTTTGAAACCCATGTCCATGGGAGAAATAATTTATTCTATGAAACTACATTTAAATGATTGCTGAAAATTACATTGTTTCAAGTTCAATTCTTTGGGAATTTCATGAAAAGTATTCGAATTTTTAAATCCCATTAAACATATCACTGTCTTTATATATGACATCACATTCTCGTAAGGCTTCAGAATATTTTATTTTCATATTCTTTACATTCACCTCACATATTGAGAGAACCAAACAATGATTTATTTAACCAAAATTTGATTTATTTCTATCAAAACTTGATGGTTTGAGGTACATGTGTTTTAAATGATTAAGGAATTTATTTGGCTTTAAAGCCCCTTTTTCAATAAAATTGTTTTTATAATGTCCTAAATTGAACATTTAATCCTTTAATATTTTATAATATATGAAAAACCTATTAGGATAGCCACATTACAAGCCAATTTTACCTATCTAACCTACTCTTGAAGTAAAATTGCAGGATCTAGTTGAACTTGAGTGTGGGAAAATATGTATTTTATTATGCTACCTTATTTGCGGATACTTTGGGTAAAAATAAAATTATGAAAAGATGATATTTATACTAAAAAAATCATTATACTAGAATATGTGCCTTTTCTGGAGCTTTCATAATAAGAGAAGTTGTGCCATTCTAGAGCTTCTAATAGAGAAAGAAAGTTATGCCATTTTTGGAGCTTTCATGAAAATTTATATTTGATAATATTGAAGTGTTTTATGCCGAAATTATGAACTGTGTGAACATTCCTTGATATTTGATGATGAAATAGCTTATTTTCTACTAAGGGGAGTGAAGAGGAGACCATACATGTGTGAAAATTAGACTAATGTAATTTTGCTTCAAAAAGAGCCAAAACCTCTTCATTTAACCTTAAAATTTTCACATCTAAATCCTAACAACCTAAAAACACAGAACAAACTTGAAATGTACTCATTATAAACATATGTATTTGACTCACATCGGGTGGATATTTAAGAATTTATCAAGCCTATGCTGACCCTTGTATGAGTTTGAATGAGAAATAAATTGCTAAAAAATTGATATTTGTGTGATGAGAGATAATTAAAGTTAGGTACGTATTTTTTGTACATGGGAGAAGAAATGAAGAGTAAATATATTTAATAATATAAAATTAAGAACTTGAAATAATAATTTTTTAGGAGACATGATATATTTTGTTTCTTTTTGTCAAATTGGTGGATCTTATGGATATGTGTTTTGAATTTTCTTTGATTTTATTTTGATTCTGACTAGTCTAGGAGTCCAAGTGATATGTGTGGGGGAATTGATATAGATTATATTTTAATTATTTTTAAAATATTTTTCAATTATTTAATCCCTCATAATTATCCAATTTGATTATATTTGCATCATTTAAGGGTTTTTGGTGTATTTTGGGCTTAAATGTGAAAATTGGGTAATTCTATAAAATTGACAGTTTTTGGGAGCTTCTATTTTTCGAGAATAACTATTTCATTATTGATACAATTTAAGTGAATAATTTTTAAGCATTATATTCTCATGGGATTCAGGTTTTTCTTCTCAACCAAGACCCAATTCGAAACCCAATGGTACAAAAAAATCAATCAAATGAAGAAATCAGTCTGGTTGGCAGAATGGACCCCACTACATTAAATCTAAAATATCTCATTAAAATGAACTTCATATGAAGTGATTCTAGATGGTTTCAACATATAACTTTCAAGGCATAGTTTAAATTAAATTTCATAAAATAATAATCTCATTAAGCCATATTTTGGGCACATCAAATTAGAGCGGGTGAAACAGTGTTTGGCGGCCAGAAGAGGTTAAACTCACTAATAAAGCCACATCTTCCTTTACAACTATCCAAAGGCTTTGATATTTTTAGGATAGACATAAAAAAAATTTCCCACATATTATATGAAGGGATATTGGCTTGGTTCGGATGACTGGTGGGGATACCAAAGGAATATATGAAAAAACTATTGTTGAGCACTCCCCTCTCTGCACCAAAATTCCTTAATAAAAAAAAATCAACTTTCCATGCCGGTGTTACAAAATTATGTTGAAATGAAACCTAACATGATTCCTTTT
Organism: Viscum album; assembly: GCA_963277665.1. Classification (NCBI taxonomy): domain Eukaryota; kingdom Viridiplantae; phylum Streptophyta; class Magnoliopsida; order Santalales; family Viscaceae; genus Viscum; species Viscum album. The sequence continues at coordinate 755,092,544 of OY728148.1, read as the reverse complement.
CTTCCAAAGTTTCATGTTTTGATAGGTTAAGATCCAAACAAACACATTAAAGTGTTCAAACATGTTTTCTCATCTTTCTGACCTTGTGGAGTTTCTTGGGAGCAGGTAAAGTGGAAGGCATTTCAGTTTTCATTAGATGGGGCTTTGAAAGAATGGTTGTACGACCTAAAAATAGGATACATGAATGACTAGAAAGACTTGGTAATATGATTTATGAAAATATTTTTTCCCACCTCTATAAGCATAACCATTTGTAAGGAAATCTACGCCATACGACAATCATCTAGAGAAACCTTTTACGAGTACTGGGAGATATCTATGAAGCTATGTGCCAGATTCCCACATAAATCCATTATAGAACATAAATTCCTTGTATTCTTCTATCAAGGACTACTAGACAATGACATAAGACTTATTGATGCATCATCTGGAGGTTCATTGATTAACAATTCACCAAAAGAAGACAAGGTCCTGATTGTGATGATTTCACAGAACTCACAACAGTTTGGAACAAGATGTATTGGAACATGAGGTATTCATGAGGTACATAATTCTTATAAATCACCCTTACTAAAAACTAACAATGAAGATCTAACTAGTTTGGTGATACAGATAGCCATGAATCAAGTTAGTGAGAAACAAGATCAAGCTAAGGTATGTGGTTTATGCTCATCACCTGATCATTTCACTGGCCCATGTTATGAAATACAGGGAATGAAAACATGGTTTGAAGCCTTTCAGCCAAGGATGTTCCAAAAAAATCAAGTATGTAATGATCCTAACCAATTTGAATATGGGTTTGGAAATTAGCAGAATCAAGGTAGACCCCCGTACCAAAACCAATTTCAAAACCAGCCACCATTCCAGAATAAATTCCAGAACCCACCACCATTTCAAAAAAAATCAGTCTTATAACTAACCTTCTTTCAAAAAACCTACCAAATTCAAAAGACCCTATGAGTATACATCTACCAAGGTACAACCTCTAACTCAAATCCAATAACAAAAATATGATTTTTAGGGTCTTAAGAACACCATTAAATATTTTTACAATAATTTTGAAAGTCTTATGGACTTTCTAACCAAAAATCCAGGTAAAATACCTTCCCAAACAATCCCAAACCCAAAAGTGTATGTCTGTATGATAACAATAATTAGTGGAAAGTAACACCCACCACCATCCACTATTTAACCTAAAACAAGAATACCTGATCTGGGAGAGAATAAAGTTGGAAATGATGGAAATTATATAAAAATGCATCGGGAAAAAGATAAGAAAGAGGATGATGATAAGGATAGAACAAGTAATAAGAAACAAGAAAAACCATTTCAAAGAAAACAAAGGGATAATAGAGACATATCCCCACCATTTCCATTATTGATTACTGAATCAAATAGGTTTCAAGAATAACCACAATAAAAAGAAATTCTGGACGACTTCTAGAAAGTGGAAATCAACATACCTATGATTGAATCACACAAACAAATTCCAAATTATGCTAAATTTTTGAAGGATATTTGCACCTAGAAGAGGAGACTTCAAGGGAATGAGAGGATTAATTTGAGAAGAAGTGTCTTAGCCCTTATTACATCACAATGACCAACCAGATGTCAAGATCCAAGGATATTTTCTATTCCATGCACCATTAGTTCATTAAATTTATCTAATTGTTTTTGTGATTTAGGTTAAAAAATTAATGTATTTCCTCACTCAGTATATACTTCTTTTCATATGGGAGACTTAAATCCCACAAGAGTGGAAGTATAGATTATAAACAGATCTATAGTTTTCCCAGCAATAGTTCTCAAGGATGTCCGGGTAAAAGTCAAAGATCTTTTATTCCATGTTGACTTCTATGTATTGAATATGGAAGATGATAGGATCCCATCACACTCACCCATCATTTTGAGGATACCTTTCTTAAAGACGGACAAAAATATCATCAATGTCTATAAAGGGACACCTACCATGGAGTTTGGAGACAACACTGTCCACTTCAATATTTTTGAATCCATGAGGCACCCGTCAGATGATCATTCACTCTTCGTACTCTCTTATGAATATGGTACATAAAAAATTGAATAATCAAGTATGTTTCATGAATTATTATCATTAGGAGATAATTTTTCTGTTAAAAATATCACTGAACATATGGATTCCCAAAGCAATGGATATTCTAATAACCTGTTGTAAGAAGATGTAAAATCTGATTTATTTGATAATTTTTTAAATGATAATGAAGATGATATGATTTCTTGTGTGTAGGATGTGAAAACTTTGGAAGTGGGGATCCCAAATTTATTTTTATCCCTTGATAATCCCCCTAATCTATAATTGAAACCACTCCCCACTGATTTAAAATATGTTTATCTTATAGAGGGAGAAAAAATACCTATAATAATTTCTAATAATCTATATGAAACTCAAGAAAAATAATTGATTGAGCTTTTGAGAAATAATGTCCAAGAAATAGGGTGGATTTTAGGTGACATCCCTGGAATAAACCCAATAATTTTCTCACATTGAATTTTTCTTGAGGGATATTCCAAATCGGTTAGACAACCCCAAAGGAGGCTGAACCCCACCCTGATAGAGGTTGTGAAAAAAGAGATTTATAAGCTGTTAGAATCTGGGATCATCTATACCATATCATATTCACAATGGGTTATCCCCATCCATGTAATCCCAAAGAAAACTAGACTAACCATTTTGTGGAATAAAAAGAGTGAATTAATCTCAGTGAAATTTCAGAATAGCTGGAGAGTGTGCATAGATTTTTGGAAGTTGAATCAAGTCACTAGAAAAGATCAATTCCATATACCTTTACTTGACCAGATGTTAGAGATATTGGAAGGGATAACTCATTATTACTTCTTGGATGTATTTTTTGGTTATTTTTAGGTACCCATTGGTCCTAAGGATCAAGAAAAGACTACATTTACTTGTCTATTTGGTACTTTTGCATACAAAAGGATTCCATTTGGATTGAATAATTCTCTAGGTAAATTTTAGAGGTTCATGGTAAGTATATTTTTTTTATCACATTTAATATTTCTTGGAGGTTTTCTTGGATGATTTCATAGTTTTTGGAAATTATTTTGACCATTGTTTGAAAAATCTGATTTTTTTTTAAAAACTTACATTGAAAAGAACCTTGTTTTGAATTTTGAAAAGTTTTATTTTATGGTTGAGAGAGGAATTTTCCTTGGGCATGTCATTTCAGATAATGGCATTAAATTTGATAAATAAATAATTGAAGTTATAAATTCTTTTCCTTACCCAACTTTTGTGAAACATGTTCGATCATTTTTAGGTCATGCGGGATTCTACAGAAGGTTTATGAAAGATTTAAGTAATATTGATATTCCTATATATATATATTACTTTTGAAAGATTCTGATTTCTATTTCAATGGTTCATGTAGGGAATCCATTGATGAGTTGAAAAGGAGATTGATTAAACCACCAGTAATACATCCACCCAATTAAGAAGAACCATTCGAGCTAATTTGTGATGCTTCAAACCAAACAGTTAGAGAAGTCCTTTCTTAGATAATTGAGGGTAGGCCACAAGTCATTGAATATTCATGAAAAGACTGATATGCGACCCAATTAAATTACACAATAACAGAAAAAGTGTTTTTAATAGTTGTTTTTTCTTCAGAAAGATTTAGATCATATCTAATTGGAACTAAAGTCATTGTTTTTTCTGATCATGAAATTCTTAGGTAATATATGAATAAGGATAAATAAAAACCAAGGATTGTGATATAGATGCTATTATTACATGAGTTCAACATATAAATCAAAGATAATAAGGGATCTGTGTACCAAGTGGCTGATCACTTAAGTAGACTACCAACACTGCTGAAGTTGAAATTCCAGATACTGAACCACTAAATGATCACCTTCTAGGAGAAAAATTATACTTGATTGAAGGAGAAATACCTTGGTATGATGACATTGTCAATTATCTGGTAACATATCAGATCCCATCTCATTTATATTCTCACCAAATTCACAAATTAGAAGCAGAATCTAGATATTACATCTGGGATAATCCATTTCTTTGGAATATTTTCAATGACCAAATGATAAGAAGATGTTTTCCAAAAAAAATAAATTGATTACGTCTTTATGTTTTTTCACACATTATCTTGTGGAAACCACTTTGAACCTCAATTTACAGTAAGTAAGGTTTTAGAATTTCGACTTTATTGGCCAACACTTTTCAAATATTTTCATGAATTTTGAAAACGGTGTGAAAAATGTCAGTTTACAAGAAATATTTCAAAGAGAAAAGAGATGCCCCAAAATCCACATAATTTTTGTGAAATTTTTAATTTTTTGGGGATAGATTTTATGGGCCCTTTTCCAATGTACTTTGGAAATTCTTAAATTATTACTGCTGTTGATTATATTTCCTAATGGGTGGAAGAAAAAGCCACCAGGACTAATGATGCTAAAGTTATTTATGATTTTGTTAGGGATAACATATTTGGTAGGTTTGGAGTTCCCAAAGACATTATTAGTGTTCAAGATAATCACTTTTTTAATAGGATAATGGAGGCTATGTTGAAAAATTATCGGGTGCATGATAAAAAATCAACTTCCTATCATCCATAGACTAATAGGAAATCTGAAGTGTCCAATCGTGAAATAATTTTTTTTGAAAAGACTATTAATTAAAATAGTAAGGATTGGAGAGAAATGTTAGAAGAAAAATTATGGGCTTATAGGACAGCCTACAAAACCCCAATTAGAATGAGTCCATATAGGTCGATTTATGGTAAAATCTGTCACCTACCCGTAGAATTGAAAGACAAGGCATACTGGGCTACGAGGAAAATGAATATAGATATTGAAAGTGATAGGAAAGAGAGAATATTGCAGTTATAGGAGCTGGAAGAAATTAGAAGAGAATCATTTGAAAATTCCATGATTTACAAAGAGAGAATAAGAGTATCTCATGACAAACTGATCAAACCAAAAAACTTCCATACTAGAGACAAAGTGATGTTATTCAATTCAAGACTCAAGCTGATTCTAGGTAAAATCCATTCTAGATGGGAAGATCCATTTATAGTTACTCATATATATCCTTTTGGTTTTGTTTAGATTGTGAAGGATGGAGAGACAGATCCATTCACTGTTAATGGGCACAGGGTGAAGAAATTCTTTGGGACCATGCCATCAAATTCAATGGAGGAGATCACACTCCTCTAACATATTTATCAATAAAATCCATCAGTATGTACGTCTCCTTTAAATTTTCTTGATTTTTGTGATTCAATTTCAAATATTCTTACATGATAAATCTATTTTAATGTATTTTGGAAACTACATCATTTAAGTGTTGGGGAGAGAACCTTTGTATTTTATGATTTTTATTTGTTAAAATGTGTGTCTTCTTAAAATTATATGAGTATATTTTTAAATTTTTGTGTGTTTTTTATACTTTTATGTTTAAATTATTATCTTTGACATTTTTGAAACCCATTTCCATGGGGGAAATAATTTATTCCATGAAACTGAGATTAAATGAATACTGAAAATGACTTTGTTTCAAGTTCAATTCTTTGGAAATTTCATTAAAAATATTTTGATTTTTGAATCCCATGACACATATCACTATCTTTATATTTTAAATAACATTCCCATGAGGCTTATGAATCTATTTTTTCATATTATTTACATTCACCTCACTTATTGAGAGAACCAAACAATTCTTGATTTAACCAGAATTTGATTTATTCCTATCAAAACTTGAGGGTATGAGGTATATGTGCTTTAAATGATTGAGGCATTTATTTTGTTTTAAAGCACAATTTTCAATTAAATCTTTTTTATAATGTCCTAACTTGAATATTTAATCATTTTTGCATTTAGAATCTATGAAAAACCTATTAGGATAGCCTCATTACAAGCCAATTTTACCTATCTAGCCCGATATTGAAGTAAAATTACATGATGTAGTTGAACTTAAGTATGGGGGAAGATGTCTTGTAATGTTCAAAATTATTTGGGGGTACTTTTGGTAAAAATAAAATGGTATAGATATGTTATTTCTACTGAAAAAAAATCATTATGCTGAAAGCTATGCCTTTTCTGGAGCTTTCATGATAAGATAAGTTGGGTCATTCTAGAGCTTCTAATTGAGAAATAAAGCAATGTATTTTCTTGAGTTTTTAGGAAATATTATGTTTAAGGAGATTGAAATGTTTTTTACTAAAATTATAAACTGTGTGGACATTCTTTTATATTTCATGATGAAAGAGCTGATTTTCTACTAAGGGGAGTGAATAGGAGACTATACTTGTGTGAAAATTAGAGTAATGCAATTTTTCTTCCAAAAGAGTCAAGACCTCTTCATTGAGCCTCAGAATTTTCACATCTAAATCCTACCAACCTAAATCCAAAAAACAACCTTGGAAATTTATCTTGATAAACATTTGTCTTTGACACACATTGGATAGATATGTAGGAATTTATCAATCCTATAGTGACCCTTTAATGAGTTTGGATGAGAAATACATTGTTAAAAAAGTTGAAATTTCTGTGATGAGAGATAATGAATGTTAGGTAAGTGTTTTGTGTACATGGGAGGATAAATGAAGAGGAAATATATTTAATAATATGAAATTAAGAACTTGAAATAATTTTTTTGAGGTGGCATGCTATATTTTGTTTCTTGTTGTCAAATTGGTGGATCTCATGAATATGTGATTTGAATTTTCTTTTATTTTATTTTGATTCTGACTTGTCCAGGAGTCCAAGTGATAAGTTTTGGGGAATTTATAGAGTTAATATTTCCAATATTATTAATATATTTTTCAATTATTTAATCCCTCCAAATTATTCATTTTGAGTATATTTTCATAATTTAAGTGTTTGTGGTGTATTTTGGACTTAAATGTGAAAATGGGGTAATTATGTAAAATTGATAGTTTTTAGGAGATTTTGTTTTTTGGGAATAACTATTACATTATTTATCCAATTTAATTGAATCATTTTAGGATTCATATGCTCATGGGATTCATGTTTTTCTCTTGAACGAAGACCCAATTTGAAGCCCAATGGTGCAAAAAATATCAATCAAATGAAGACATCAGTCTGGATGAAAAAATGGACCCCACTACATTAAATCAAAATATCTCATTCGATTGACCTTTAAATGAAGTGATTCCATCATTTTTCAATAGATAACTTTCAAGGTATAGTTCACATTAAATTTTATAAAACAATAACCTCATCAAGGCATCTTTTGGGTGCATCCAATTTGAGTGTGTGAAATAGTGTTTGGTGGCCATAAAAAGTTAAACTCACTAATCAAGACATATCTTCCTTTAAAACTATCCATAGGCTTTGATATTTTTATGATTGATATAAAACTTAATTTCCCACATCTTATAAGAAGGGATCTTGGCTTGGTTCATAATACTGGTAGAAATAATAAAGGAAAACCTCTAGAGGACAGATTCTGGAGGTTCAAAATTTCTCTTCTTTCTTTTCTTTATTTTGTTCTTCTTATCTTTGTAATGAATTATTCTTACAACTTAAACTTTTTTACCCTTACCATGGTGGGGTAGATAGTCTATGTTTTTTGGGAGGGGTAGTTTTACCCTTTTATAATTCTTGAGTTCTTGAACTTAATGTTTTAAAATCATATTTTTTCATCTATGAATCAGTTTAAATTTTTTATAATAGTTTTTATTATCATGTACGACTATATATGATTTTAGATTCTGTTTTTTATTTTTATTTGGTCAATGATAAATATCTCCCTCCACTAGGTTATGGTTTATATAATATGGAATATTCCAGTACATAGTGGGGAAGTACTCGGTGATCATCAGTACGTGTTTGAGGAGTAGTGAATGTTCTTGATTGCTTGAGATAAACAAGACCCAATTGTGTATTGCCTAAGATAATTGGGGGGGGGGGTATTCTCTACAACTCTATCAAACATTGAAAGGAGAGTAGACCAATATGAGGTTTTAGTAAGGTTTATTCTCAAATTATTTTTTGACCAAGGGAGTGATAAGAAACGGCTGTGGATTCTTACCATTAACAAATTAGTAGAAGAGAATTGGGTATGTTGAACTGTGATAGAATTACAATTGTAAAACTGACCCTAACCAGATCACCATTTCATATCACTAATTTTAATCACATACTTTGTCAATTTGTTTTAAAAACTATAACATAATTTTTTTACTTTATTTATTTTCATTCTGGTATTTTCAAAATCAAAAAATTTCAAAAACAACATCACTTATTCCTCTAATTTTATGTAAAAAACACTATTGTTGAGCACTTTTATCTGGATACAACCTAGGTAACCCAATATAATAAATATTAAATTAGGTTATATTTGTTTTTTTCACACCCCACAATAGGAACATGTCAGTCACATATTTTTAATTGAAACGATCTTTTATACATTCCATTTATAGTGTGAAAGAATCACATCACTTTGAAAGGATGGTAGTCCACACTTCCTCAAATAATGTTATCATATTAATGTAAAATGTAAATTATTAAAGGTATGAATAATAAAATGATTTAATGAGTATAAATAAATAATAATTATCATATATATCATATATAAATATAGTTTTCATCATAATGGCCACCATGATATGTGGTAAAGATAAAATGAACCATCATTGTTTCGTGAGGTAGTTGTTCACTGTACAAAGAAACAGTATGTTCAATACCCATTAGATTTATGTGTGTGAATTATAGGTATAAAAATATCATAAAAACATCATAGAATATTTATTATACTATTGTTTTTATACAAGAATATAATAATACAATTTTAGTGGTTGGATAATAGAAATAAAACTAGAAAGCCTAAGGAAAGATGTTACCTCTTAATCAGGTAACTTTTTTTTGTTTGTACCAAAAGGATTCCTTGGAAGGATTTCTAAAAAAAGGTAGTATTAATGATATAGGTAAAGGATTTTTGGAAGATATATGGGTAGATATTTTCCTTTCATAAGTGGTTTTATAGGTTTGAAGATGTGGGAGAGGTGGTGGCATTTTATAAGGGAGGAAAAGGACTCACTTGGTATTTTTGAAAAGAGGTTTGATGTACTCATGTTTTTACCCAAAAAAAGTCATAAAAAAAACTCATTTATTAAAGGTTAATGAACTAATTATGTCTATAAAATTGGTTTTTGACAAGTTTATAGCCCATTTGGGCCCTAAATCTAAAGGTTTAGTTCTTTATTAATCTTAATTTGGCCTTAATAATTGTAATTAATTTTAATCACTTTCACAAATATTTTTGGTCAAAAGAAAATTTGGTCTTACTAGAAATTATAAATGGCTTTCATTCCAAATATGAAATCCATTTTTCTAAATTTAAATCATATATGTGACAAAAGTTGATTTAAATTTAATCCTATAGGCGGGACGATAATATAGGTTTTTAAAGTAAAAAGGTCTGAAAGTTTGCTATGTTTTTATAATAAATTTTAATGTGTAATTAATTCCAATGAAATAAATTTTATTAATTTATAAAAATATTGTCTAATTAAATTTAAAAACAATTTAATTTATAATTTAATCATACAAATAAATTATATGAAAAATTAGGTTTGAACTAAAATTCTTTAATTTAACTATTCATTAAAAAATGAAATGTTTCAGAAAAATATCAAAACTTCACCCTAATACAATTATTATGTTTATATTTAAAATATGTGGTTCATTTTTTCATATTAAATCAATTAATGGTTCAAAATTAATATTTAAAATGTGTTCTCCCTTAAAATGTGGTAAAATTGCCTTTATAAAAATATAGGGGTTTATGTGTAAAATAGAGTTTAATCTTATCTTATACCTATCAAACCTAATGGATGAATAAATGAATATTTTTTGAATATATAAAACATATATTTAATTAAAATAATTAACTAATTTTAATTATTTATGTTTATTAAGAAGAAACTCATTTTAATGCATATATATATATATATTTTATATCCATTTCATTCTTATTTTTGTTTCTCATTAATTGGTAAACCATGAATTAATTTAATATTTATATAAACCATAACTTTTCATAATTTAGTTAATGATATTAAAAATTGATAACATAATAGCTATATAATATCATATTATATTAAATAACAATATTTTAATATTACGTTGTTATTTGGTGAAAATTAGTCTTACGTGTAACTAAAGCTATCAAGTAAGGTCACACATTAATGTAAATAAATCTATATAAGGAAGGTATATATTTCATATGATAAAATTTAACTTAGTATTGCGTGCATTACAAGCTATATAATGAATTATATTTATTAAATTTTGTAATGTTTTAGGTTCATATATTCCCTTTTTTAAACAAGGTGTTGCATGTCATAAACCATATTTAATACAAAGATGTACTTTAGAATTTTGGGGTGTTACACAAAAAATTTATAAATTCCAATCAAAATGGCCATTTTAAGCCCCTTTACCAAAATATCACCACTTTAGATTTATTGCATTGATCCAATTTCACTTTTTAATGTTTACTAGCATAGATTTAAAATTTTAATTTCAATTAAACATTTTAAAAACCACATCATAGAAATCATTAACCATTTCAAAAACCATGGTTTATTAATTACTAAAACAATACCAATTCGTGGTCTCACCCTTCCCTTTAATGAAATACCTTTCTAATTTTCCATGCAGTTTAGCTTTACACCATGATTTTAATTCTGAAGCCATCATTTATTGTTTCAAATTACAAATCTATAATTCATAACATATCATCCATTAACCAATTTACAAGAAAATATGGTTTACCTACTAACAAAAATAAACTTCCCATAGAATCATTTATTTTTCCTATTAAACCAATTTGATTTTACAACCCAAACAACCAATTCATGGACCACCTCTTAAGTAGGGGAATATCTTAGGATATTTATCAATGAAATTATATTAACACAATAATATGAGTATTAAAATAATGAAAAAAATATAATTAAGTGATCCATTTAAAATGGTTCAAGACTTGAAAAATCTGATATGACCACACACAAATCACCTAAAAATACAGTGAGACTATGTGTTAAATTTAGGGAACACCTACCTTAGCCAAAGCGGCATATAATCATTAAATATTATCTTATAATTTAGATTAAAATAAAAGAAATAGAATAAGTATACCGAGGACCTAAAAATAGATAATATTATACAGACATGGAGAGGGAAATTTAGATATTGAATAAAATAAAGAATAGGTGAAAAATATCTCATAGACACACCTTAAGCTCTTGATTTCACTAAATAGAAGCTCAATTGGATAAGGAATAGGTTAGATTCACTAAGGAAGGAGGATAATCTAGGGAAAGAATAGGGATTTTACTAGACTAAATGAAGGATGAAAATTGAGTAAGGGATCTTAATAAGAAAGGGGTAGAATGACCAAACTATTCCCTTTTTGAAAAAACCCCTAGGGGCATTGAATATAGGAATGGTTATCCCACTGGATAGATTATGGGTTCATAATCACTAGTTAGGGTGGGACTATAGTAGCATGTTTTAGTCATGTATCTCAACCTCGGGACCATGTATATCTCTTTCTACACCTCTTATTCCCAAAACACACTCAATTAAGTAGTTTTGAACAATTTTCAGTAATTCTTTTAACAAAACTGCACTTCGAAATGAAGTAGGGTTGTAATTTCCCTAATTTTACATGTATTATTTTTAAATATTATATGGATTAATATTGAGACCAAGTGCTGAGATGACATGTGATTTCGAGGCTCGATGATCCTAGAAAAAATGTTTTAATAATATCAGAATATTAAATAGCACACACACAAAGACACAGTTTTCCTAAAAAAGTTGAATAAATTATAAATGGTTGCTTGGATCATAAATCTTAGGGGGCTATTTCATTCATAAAAATGAATTTACTTTAGGTGAAAATTAACATCGGCCTGCACGGGTCGGCTGTGAAAAGTGGTTTCAGGCATTTTTAATGAATAAAATAAATTGAATATTTATTTTATTTTATTGTTTAATCAACACAAATATTCTTATTCTTTTAATTAATCTTTTAGGAAGGGACCTAAGGTTAGGGTCCTTACCCTAGAATTCCCTAGAGTCTCTAGAGAGAAACCCTAGAGATTTCTCTCAGCGGGCGATGGCAGGATTGCAGATCAACGATCAAAGAATTCCATTCTTGATGGATCTTGTTAATGAAATCAGTACAGTGACTGATCTTTATCATCTAGTGATCAAAATAAAAGTTAGGATGTGTTATTTGGGATTTCTTTCTCTATTTTTAGATTCAATGACAAAAACAAACCAACCAATGAATAGGTTGATCCACTGTTTGATCATTCTTCCGGGATGGGTTTTAATTGAAAGAATTACCAGGGTTGACCTTTGAGAATTGATTTTTATTTTTTGATCATTCTTATGGGAAAAGATCATGACCGGAACAAACGATGATTGAGGTCTATTCTTTGGCCTTGTGATATGTTTTTTCTCCCCCATTATTTCTACATTTCTTCTTCATTCCTCGTTATTTATTTTTTTTATGAACGATGAATCATTTTCCCTTCGTTTCTTGGTAAAATTATATGAATTTAATGATCCAATACCGGGATGAGCTAACAGAGGTGCAACGCCGACATTGATGGATGAATCGAAGTGATTCAGGAGATATCATTCTTTGAGTGGTTTTTATTTGATGGATTAAAACTCGTTTTCTAAGCTAATTAAATGCCCAAAACACATTGATTCAGTGTTAGAGTGATTAAACAACCTAGGATATAGAGTTTTGAAGTGAACGGATCACTGGAATGAGATTCATAAAATCGGCTGAGGCACATAGAGGAAGAACGTGAGATTTTGAAAAATCCTGATGAACACGGTGTATAACATGGTGTTACATGGAATGTGGTCCCCACTTATCAGTGGATAGGGTTTCAAGATATAGTTAAATGTCACACAATATGTGACCCTATCACACGGTATATATGACCTTCCCAAAGACTTAACATGTACTCAGGAGATACATGGAAATGGGGTGGAGTGCACGGGTTACCTACACAGTGTGTACCCCACCACACAACTTGGCCTAGACCAAGTATAAGAATTACCACATGTACTAGTAAACAATCATAGATACATAGGTTGACACTGTGTATTGGCACACGACCAGAGTATATGGGTGGAACATGGATGGAAGGAAACAATGCGTGACTTCTTCTATATGTCATGTATCAATAGTCTAAATGCCAGAGTTTAGAATAACATGGTCCATTGTACACAGGTAGTACCCAGGGTCAAGGGACAGGGCGTGTAACCCTATTGCACTTCATGTCTTCCTTTCTACATGGTTTGATTATCTTGTCCTCCATGACTTGGAAAAGTTTTATTAGGGTTCCTTCCCCCATCGCTTATCTGAAGGTAGGTACGAATCATTTCCTACCCATAAGAATATGATCCCTTTAGCCGGAATTCCTCTATAGAGTTGTTGGAATCCCCCGAGAGGCCCAGAGTAGGATCCCCTATTCATTTTTCATTCCCTAAGTAGAGTCATTGGTATTGAAATTATCAACTTCAATGGTCATAGATCCTTTACATAGAAGGTTAATCTAGATTGAGTTTTTGGTATCACCCCATAGCCCTGTGTGTGATCCTCATATGTGGTATCATATTTCTCTTTAGATCTATCAGCATATCTCTCTCATGATGGTTCCCGAAAAACAATAATTCCCGGACAAACGTCATTAGTGATATCAGACTCAAGAGTGTGTTCTTCCAGATGAGTGCTTCGTGGAATCTTTAAGCTGAATCCCTAATGTTGGTATATAGTGGTTGTGACATACCTCTAGACTACATGTCTTGGATTGAGGATATCTGGATATTCAGGATATATTCTCTATAGACATATATTGTGTAGAACTGACTGTAATTTACTTTGTGTATTACTTTGTGGTTTTGGGGTTTCCTACTGAGTATTGTTATACTCACCCTTATACGGGCTTTTCCCACACATGTCATGTCTTGTGTAGATGAGTGACCATTTGAAACATTTCTAGGTATATTAGGACCATATGGAGATTTGTGAGATAAAACATCTAATGTGTTCCTACAGCTATAGATAACAGTCCTGGTAACTTTTTCTTATAGGTTGAACTTTTTGGTTTACAAACACTTTCTTTTTGGTGGTATTGTATTCTAACTAACTTTACTTTACTTTAATTTACTTTATCTTCATACTATGGTTGGGATAATGTGGTATGCATGCACTGGGTTCATAGTGGTTTTTACATTCAAAAATTTTGTGATCTTAAAGATGTGTGTGTATGTACAGGTAGATTGGAAATGCCTCCAATGTTAGTGATATGCCTACTCGATGCTAGTCACCAACCCATGAACTATTGGAGGCAGGCTTTTAGAGTCACGACATGAGCCCTAGTTGGAAAGGTTGTGATAGAGTGGTATCATAGGTGGTCTGTTAAACTATAGGAACAAGATTCTATGAGATTGTTTTTGGGTAATAGTGTTAAGTGTTTTGAGTTCAACTTTCCAGCTAGGGACTCCAATTTTGGTTTGGGTGATCAACATATCCATACACTAGGACACTAAACAAATGATTTTTGACTCGGTAAATGAGAACACTAGTTGGAGGGAAAATAATGGTACATGAATCATATAGGAATGAGTTGTGGTTTCCTTATCCTTATTGATTCATATCTCCAGATATACTCATTGATCATGGAAAATCTTGTTTTCCTACAAGATTCCATCAGGATTAATACCAGATAGGATTAAAAGAATCAATCAAGAGGATGACCCCATTAGGGATTAGGCTTTGATATAAGGACCAGTTCCCTGGGTGATACCTCTAGGTGGTGCACCAACTATACGACTACTTTTGGAGAAGTAGCTGGTAACCGCAATTCCAACAGACAAGGAATTCAAATTGAGAATGCTTTACAAGTTTTAGATAAAGAGACCCCTCAGGTTCTGAGGTGATACTAACCCTTAGGAGACTGAGGACTAGATTGAGGTGGTGACCTGATTTTTCTATCTAGTTAGGGCACCAACAGAGCAGATGACAGTTCTAGTGGTGATCCTTCTACATGGATCAGCAAGGCGATGGTGGATTTTGGCTATCTAGACTCATGATGATGTGACACTTTCATATATAGAGTTTGAGAATCTCCTTAGAGAGCAGTTCTCACCAGTTACACGGAGAGTTGTGTGTATACAGAAGCTTCTTCAGCTCCATTAAGGTATCATTATAGTGGATGATTATTCATCAAGGTTCACAAATATTTTTATGTACTCGAAAGATATGGTTAGAGATCAGTACATCAGGGATTATACCATTGAGAAATGCTTGGGTAGAAACATCCATGCCAGTATTAACCCTCCATGAATTTTAAAACATGCGGGGTGCTTGAGATAGATTTGGTGGTTGAAATATTCTTTGATGAGTAAATACAGCTGGTCTTAGTTTGTAGTGGATGAGAAGGTGCAGAGACCTCGGTAGCCATGAGATAATGTTAGTATCATGGATATGGACATGGGATACATTTTATGAGGAGGTATTAAGATAGAGTATATATAGTTCAGGGCTCATAGGGTGGGTCCTGTCAACCTAGGGAGGGGCGATGCTATTCATATGACAGTGTGGGACATCTCACTCATGTTTTTCTAACCTGATGTCTTGTTGATAGGGAGATAGTGAATGGACAACTTATGGAGAGACAATGAAAAAATTAGGTAGATCCAAAGGGAGATTAACATGTAAGAGGATCTAGGAGAGAAACTGTAGGTGGTTGATGTTTTAATATATTACCACCACAACCCCCAGGTGGTCCATGATAGGATCAAGGAGTTGGAGGAAAAGGGAGGGGATAAATGCATGTGGTTGAGACATATGAACCAGAGGCTCCAGAAATGATTCAAGGTATGATATGTGTCTTTTTCTCTTTAGCTGTAGTACTTATAGACACAGGTGTTACTCATTAATTTCTCACCACATATCTTGTTCGATACCTATAGATTCTAGTTGAACTACTGACTTGACCCTTAATCTTAGATACACCTATTAGAGAAAACTCGATGATCACACATTTGTACTGATAATGTGACCTGACCATTAGAGGTTAGAGTTTCAGTTAGAACCTCTTGGTGGCAGTGTTGATTCCTTATAATGTCATTCTTGGTATGGATTGGTTATCCACTGTTTATGCCCAGATTGACTATTTTAGGTGAAGTGTGTAGTTTTCCCATAATTATGGAACTAAGTTTTACTTTTCCTGTGAAAATGAAACCTAGAAATCATAGTTTGGACTCATGAATAAGAGTGTGATGTCGATTACTCATCAGTTGGCTAGCCTAATCCTCAGTGCATCATTTGTTATTAACTTCTATTTTCCAGCATTAGTGGTGGAGTTTGAGGAACGATTTCATGAAGATGTTTCTAGATTAACTAACCATTTGGAAATAGAATTTTACATTTATTTACACCCCATTAAGACATTGATATATACACCAACATATCAGATTTCTCCCATAAAACGTCGTGATTTGAGGGTGTAATTAGAGGACTTGCAGAATAAGGGCTTCATGAGACCCAGTGTTTCACCCTTGGTGGCCCCATTTTTTTTCCAAAAAAGGAAGATGAGATCTTGAGGTAGTGTGTATACTATCATCACTTGAACTGGGTGAACATGAATTATATGTATATACTACAAAAAATAGATGACCTCTTCGATCAGTTGAGAGGGGCATGATGGTTCTTGAAGGTTGACCTCCGATCATGCTATCACTAGTTGACAGTACGAGATGAGGATATAACAAAGATAGATTTAATATGTTTCTATGGTCACTATGAGTACTTGGTGATTCAATTTGGCATGAATAAATCCTTGGTGGTGTTCACAGGACTCATGATATAGATCTTTCATCCTTACATAGACCGGTTTATTGTAGTCTTCATCGATGATATCCTTGTGTACTCTGTGTCTGAGGAGGAGCATGCGAGACACTTAATGATGGTTCTAGATGTACTATGAGAGCACGAAATTTATGGGAAACTCTCAATGTTCCAGTTTTGAATTCAAGCAGTCTACTTTATGGGACATCTTTTCTCATTGGATAAAGTGGCTATGGACCTGGCCAAGTTTCAGGTAGTGTTAGCAGGAGAGCCACCTAGGAGCATGATGAAGGTGCAAAGATTCCCCAAGATAGCACGATATTATTGAATATTTTCACTTTATTTCTCTAGAGTATCAAAATAGATGAATTATTTGAGTAAAAATGGAATCTTTTTGTGTGTGTAAAGAGAAGTTCCATCATGATTTTCAGTATTTGAGGTAGAGTTTGATGTGTGATCCGATATTGAGATTGCTGATGGATGGTGTCAATTATGTAGAGTTTTGGGACGCATCAGGGTTCGGGCTTGTTTGTGTCCAAATGTAGAAGAAATAAGTGATTTCCTATGGTTAATTCTAGTTGAGACCATATGATAAGAACTATGAGACCCAAAATCTTGAGTTAGCAGTGGTTGTCTTCACGTTGAAAATGTGGTGACACTACCCGATGGGTAAGAAGTTTGTCATCTAATCTGATCAAAAAAGTCTCAAGTAAATCTTCTCTCATAAGTATATAAACTTTAGATATAGGTGATGGATAGAATTTCTCTAGGAGTATGACTTTGAGATTATATATACTCTTGGTAAGAGGAACATGGTAGAAGATTTTCTCAGTAGGAGATCTAGTTCACAGTTTTAGAATGAGGTGTCAAAGAAGTTTTCCTCGTTACAATTATACATAGTGGATGGAGATGGAGTAGATTACATCTAGTTAATGGTTGTTACGTCTCTAATCTTATAGTGATTCAAGGTGGCACAACTTGGGGATACCGACTATAAGACTCTATGTTTATAGATATCCACAGGGCATGCTCCTGATGGATATTCAAAAGGGATGGAGCACGAAACCCTTTTTAGAGGATTTATAGTAGTACCAATGGAATTGTGGGAGAAGGTTCTGAGGGAGTTTCATACATCCCCTTTGGAGGTACATCTAGGTGTATAGAAAATGTACCAAGACCTCTGACTTTAGTTTTGGTGGTCGGTAATAAATAAAGTAGTTACATAGTTTTTTTTCTCGATGCCTTACTTGTTAGTAAGTGAAGGTTGGGAAATAAGTTCTAGTGGGTTTAGATCAACCCCTCATGGTTTCAAAATGAAAGTGGGATGGAATATTGATGGACTTCATGATGGTTTAACCACATAAGTCTAGGAGACATGATTCCATATGGGTGATCATTGACTGACTCACAAAGTTAGCCCACATCCATGCTATCTGAGAGCATAGTTATGTAGAGATCTTGGGGAAACTCTACCCATAGGTGATAGTTATACTCCATGGATTTCCATCAAAGATTGTTTCAATTCATAATGATAATTTTACATCCTGGTTTTTTTTTGGGATTTGAGGAGGTGTTTGGGACACAATTATGCTTGAGCACAACATTTCACCCATAAAAGGATAGCTAGACGAAGCACACAATTCAGGTTCTGGAGTACATGCTACATGATTGCATGTTGGACATCCTATGTAGTTGGGAGGATCACCGAATACTGATATATTTTTCATACAAAAATAGTTATAATTCCACCATTATTATGGTACCATTTGAGCCTTTGTATGAGTGATCCTGCAGGTCACCCATTTGATGGACTGACCAAGAAGAGTTAGCACTCATGGACCCGAAGTTGGTGTGAGATACTATAGAGAAGATTCATATCATCCATGAGTGGATGAAGACTACACAGAGCCGTCATAAGTCTTATGCTGACATGATTCAGAGGCCTTTGGAGTTTGAGGAAGGAGACCATGTATTCTTATGGGTTTCATATTAACATGGAATACATATATTTTTCATAGGCGATAAGTTATCTATGAGGTTTATCTGACCTTTATAGATACTTCCTAGAGTTAGTGAGGTGATATACCACTTAGCTCTACCATCACAGTGGGATTAGGTACATTAAGTCTTCCACATGTCGCAACTGATGAGGTACATCCATGACCTATCACAAGTCATCAACTAGGGTGATTTGGACATTGAGGATGGAGAAAATTTTGTAGAGTACCTAGTAGAGATCGAGGATTGGTAGGAGATGATCCTTGTTGGGTGATCAATTTATTTGGTTTGTGTCTGATGAAATCCCAAGAATCTCTAGGATAACACTTAGGAGTAGGAGGCCCATATTCATGCTCAATACCCTTATCTTTTTGAGTTCCCTATTTTTTGGCTTTTCAGGGATGTAAATCCCCAAGGTGGGGAGAATGTAATGTCCTTGATTTTCCAAGTGTTTTTTAAATATTATATGGATTAATTTCGACACTAGGTGCTAATACATCGTGTGATCTTGAGGTCCTGTGTGCCCAACATAAATTTTTGAATAATATTAAAATATTAAACAGAACATACATGTATATTTCCTAAAAAAGTGGAATGAATTCTAAATGAGGGCACCGATCATAAATCTGAGGGCCCTGTTGTATTCAGAGAAACAAATTTACCTTAGGTGTAGCCTAACATCAATTGTCATGGTTCGGCTATGAAAAGTAGTTTTATGTGGTTTTAATGAATAAAATAAAATAAATATTTATTTTATTTTACCATTTGGTCAACACATCAAAAATTATTCTTTTAATTAATAATTTAAGAAGGGATCTAAAGTTAGGATCATAACTGTAGAATTCCCTAGATTATTTGGAGAGAAATCATGGTGATTTGTCTTGATAGGCGATGATGGGATTGCAAATCAATGATTGAAAAACATCGTTCTTGATGGATCTCACCAACGATGGTTGTGCAATGATCAATCTTCACCAGTGAGTGATCCAAATAAAAGTTAGGATGTATTATTTTGTATTTCCTTCCTTGTTATTAGATTCAATGATGAACACAGACCAACCAACAAATATGTTGATATCTGGTTCGACCATTCTTGTGGGATGAGTTTTAATTGTGGGAATTACCGAGGTTGAATATTGAGAATTGATTATTATTTTTTGATCATTATTGTGAGAATGAATCGAAGCTGGAATGAAAAATGGTTGAGGAACATTCCTCAGATTTGTCCCTTGTGCTTTTCTCCACCATTATTTCTACAAGTGTTCTTCTTTATTTGTCAGTTTATGAAAAATCAATCATTTCCCCTTCATTTCTTGGAACAATGATCCGAAATTGAAGATCCAACACCTGGATGACCTAACAGATGTGTGATAATGATGGATATGAACGAATAGAAGTGATTTAGCTGAAATCATTATTTGTGTGGTTTTATTAAGACATATTTAAAGTGGTTTTATGGGATTATTGAATGAATTAAACACATTTATTTGATTTTAGGGTGATGAAATGACCTAGGATCTGAAGATTTGAGGTGAACAGATCACTTGAATGAGATTCAGATCATCAAATGAGGCATGCATATGAAAGACATGTGATTCTGGAAAAAATCGATGAACATGATGTGTGACCTAGAGATATATGGAATGTTGTCCCCACTGAGGGTTTTCAGGAGATAGTTAAATGTTACATGGTTTTTGAACCTATCACATGACATGTAGGCCCTTTTCTAAGACTTAGCGTGTATCTTAGGAGATACACGGACATGAGATGGAGTACATAGGTTTCCTACAAAGTGTGCATGCCACTACACAACTTGTCCTAGACCAAGTACATGGATTTCCCTATATACTGGTACACGATAATATATACATGGGTTAACACCATTTACGGGCACACGGTCAGAGTACATTGGTGGTCCTTGGATGGAAGGACAAGGGGTGTGACTTTTTCTACTCACCATGTACCCATCTTTTACATGACACCATTTGGAATGACATGGTCCATTGTGCACGGGTAGTACCCAGGGTTAAGGGATAGGATGTGTGACCTCACTACATGCCATATATACCTTTATACATGGATTGATTCTCTTATACTACATTTGTTGGAAAAGTTTTGTTAGGTTCTATTCCCCTATCACTTCCCTACAGGTAGGTAAAATTCATTTCCTACTCATAGGAATATGATATCTTTAGAAATAATTCCTAGATATAGTTTTTTTTAACCCATGAAATGCATGGAGTATGATCCTCTATTCATTATTTGTTCCCTATGTAGAGTCCGTGGTATTGACATGACCAACTTCACTAAGCGTCGATCCCCTACTTAGTAGGTTAATCCAGATGGAGTTGTTGGTATCACCCCATGTCCCAAGTTATGATCCTCATCTATGGTAGCATATTTCTTTTTAAATCTATGTGTTTATCTCCCTCATAACAGTTCCTGATGTACAATACTTCTCGGAAGGATTTCACCAGTGCTATCAGACTCAAGAGTGTGTTCTCCTGGTTGATTGATCTATGGAGTCTTTGAGATTATTACCTAATGTTGGTATATAGTGGTTGTGAATTACCTCTGGACTGCATGTATTGGATTGATTATAACTATATATTCATGTTATAATCACCCCTACATGGTATTTTCCTAAACATATCATGTATTGTGTAGAAGAGTGACCTTTTGACAGAGTCCTAAGAGGACTAGGATAGAACAAATCTTTGTGATATCAGACAATCGAGGAATTCATACAGCTACAGATAGCAGTCCCAATACCGTTTTCATACATGTTGGACTATGAGGTTTATATAATCATTGTTTTTAGTAGGACTTTATCCCATTCCAATTTACTTTACCTCACTTTACTTTCCTATCAAACTCTTCTTGGGATATATTGGTATGCATGCATTTGGTTTTTAGTGGTTTTTAAATTTTAGTATTTTTTGTTCTTAGAGGTGTGTGTGTGTGTGCATGTCTAGTTACGTAGGAAATGTATGCCATGTTAGTGATATGTCTACTTAGTTCTAGTCACCATCCCCAATCCTATTAGAGGTGGGCTTGGGGATTCACAACATGGTCCCCATTGGGACGGGTCATGATAGGGGTCTTAAAATTATTATTGTATTACTTAAGGACGTGAATTAATAATGTATGGTGAGGTTATACTAGGATCTTGGTTATGAACCCTTATTATTTAATAATTATTTTGGGTGGAACCATTCCCAAAAGTAATACCCTTGATTCCTAGTCACTAGTTTTTATCCCATGAGGAGTAGGAATGACCTTTGTTCTATGTCACATATCGGCTCAGATGCCTAGGTCAGGGTTAGATAGGGATAGTTTGTGAAAAAATGTCATCAGATCTAGGTTATTTTTTTATTTGGGGACATAAGGTATATTTGATATTTAGTTATTGAAAATCTAGAGGTAGATATGAAAAATTGTGTGGTCAACACTTTTTTACCGAACCTTGAGTTTCCATGGGATGTTGGGAATGTTTCATTATAGTTATATGTTTTAGTAATACTTCCTTTATGGGATAACTTCCAGCATTGAAGGAATTTTGAAGGGGAACTATTAGGTTTCATGGGAAGGTCTTGTGGGCCATAGGCCATTCCTTACGTCTTTCATCTTTGAAGGATGTAGTTTTATTTTATTTTCTCTTCAATAATGATTTTTAATTTTTCTTATTAATCATATGAATTGAATACAGTTGATATAAATGATTTTTATACAGGTTAAACATATTTTATCCTAATTTATATTAAATATGATATTAAATCAGATAGTTTTATTGAGATATTGATATTTTTAAATTATATTTGACATTTTTATTATGTTTTCAATATTAAAGATATTTAAGCACATCATAAAAATATTTATAAAATATCATTGAATGACTTACAAAGATGATTTTATTAATGGTAAATCAGTTAAATATGTTTTCAAAATATTTTTAGCAATTTTATTAGGAGTATTATGAACCCATGGATTAGAAATTTTGATTATGGAATAAGTTTTTCACTAATTAATTTTGAATTGATGATTACCATGAGTAGGATTTTTGTATCTCAAAGTTAAAATACTTTCAAGATAATTTTAAATGTTTTACCTTTTAAAGTTGGAATATGAGTTATGGGTGATGTTCATTTTAATTTCCACTCCCTTGATATTATTTCAAATTTTTATATAAATGAATTAATATTTCATTATAACAGAAGTGGGTTTTTATGGATTTCAAATATTAAAGAGCCGAATGGGAATTTTTACAAGATTTATAAGGATATTCTATAAATCCAGAATAGTTTATTGATTATCTATAATTAATTCAGTAAACTTATTTTTTGATAATTAAAATTAATTTTGAGAATTGAATTTTTAATTTTATTTTTATATTTTCAATATGTTATTTTAACTATCATACTAGTTATTTAATTTCCATAAGAAGACTATAAGATAAAGTGGTACTTACTCCAAACTAATCATTAATAAATATATTTCATTATTTCTATTAGTTGAAATTTTTTAGTGGAAACCTAGTTGGAAATGGTGTACCAATTATTTACAAAAGTTCATGATATTTAATTATAGTTTACTAGTGAATATAACTTGTATATATTATTTATATGTTTAATTTTATTTTGTTTCAAACTCCATGGCCTTATTTAAAAAAGGATTCCTATAGAATGGAAATTCTCAGAATTTATTTTTTCTAAAATATTATTTAGTTAATAATAAATAACTCTAGGAATTTGAATGTTTATTTTTAGTAAATTATCTTTATAAAAGTAAATTTTATAATTACCCAAACTTTTATAACTGAAATTACCTTTTAAATGAATAAATTACTTATTAAGTAATGTTGTTATAGAAAGAATAAGAACTACTTTGGCTATTTTTATTTTTATAAAATATATCTTGTAAGATTTAAATTTTCATCAATATTATTAACCATTTATAATATTTTTTTTTATATTGAACATTATGTTTTATATATATTAATGGTTATAACAAAATATAATTGACAGAGATGAAAGTTGTTTCAGCCTCAACTAGTGGGATGATACCTTATGAATTATATTTATCAAATATTTTGCAGGATATAGAATCATTAGGATTTACTAATATACAACCCAAGATTATATCCAAAAAATAAATATCATTAAAAATTGTTTATGGTAGAAGTTAAATCTTATCGAGATCAAGACCTAAACAATTTTTTTCTGAGCCACCCTAGGAAAGAACCACCATTACCCCCCTTACCCTTAGGCTGTATACTGATCTAATAAGAGGTTATTTATCTAGAACCTATTAATATTAATTTTATATTTACTTTTTAAATAAATAATTATCATATTTATCAGTCAATATTTTCATTTAATAAATGATCATATAATTAGAATAATAAAATTTTGATTTAGATATAAATAAATCAAAATTGTAATTTTTAGAAATAAATACTCTCAAGTAAGACAAACTTTTTATAAATTAAATAATTTCAAAAATATATTTTATTTTCAAAAAATACTATTTATTTAAATGTAAATGATAATATAATTTAATAAATTCCAATGTAATTTCTATAAGGTCCAGAATGTTATTAGTATCATAAAAACTAGTATTTTCAGTAAATAAATATTTTCATTTAAAATTTAAAAATTATCATATTTATGAAATTATTTTGATAAAATAAATATTATTTTTGAAATAACCATATTTAAATTAGCCAATGGTGAATTTTTAAAAATGTTTTTGAGATAATAATTTTTTGGGTAAAAATTAAATACTGTATAAATATAATATATGTATTATGACATAAAAATAGTACAAAATATATGTAATAATTTATTTAAGGATTGTAAAAGAAAAATATTATGTTTGTACTTTAGAATAATGCGTTTTTGAAGTTATTTTATTAATGTTATAATCCATTAATGAATACTCCAAAACCCATATTATAGTTTAAGGTTTTAAAATAAATTATTTATGAACATGACTCACTTTTTCATTAGCAATGTTATTATTTTAATGATTTTGGTACATTTCCTTACAAAATATTGGAAAATACTCATTTTGATATAAACCATTGGAAAAAACCATGGGAAGGTTTGTGGTTTTTATTTTTTTTCATATAGAGTCTAAAACCTATGTTTATAAATTAATAAAGAATTCCCCTCTCTTTTTCTATAAATATCCACCAATCCTCTCAATCCTATTCACTAAATACCCATTGATTATTAAGTTACTTCCCCTATATTTCTCTAAATTCCACCCAATGTGTTCCCAATACCTTATGAATCTCAACTCAATATTTTAGAAGTGGCCTTTCAAGATAAGGTATCCTCTCATTTTTATTTTTCATTTCAAGTACTTTCATTATACTAAGCCTTTTTATTTCAGTTTTTTTGGTTGTAATGTTTTTTACACACACCTTTTAGTTCCCCTATAATTCTAATGTAATTAGAGACTAATTTTCTGTAACACCCCGAGATTTTATAAAAAATATTTTTTTTAATTTCATTAATATATTGTGTTGTATGCTACACCAAAAGGAGCTTTCACAACATGCATCCTTGACTTGGCTTGCATTACACGCAATCGCGACCTTCCATGATTGCATGTGTTGTACGATATACCGAGTTTCGCTAAACAATGATATGTTATATAAACTAGCCGTTATGAATAGTAATACCCACTTTTTAAAATTTTATAAATTATATCTTTCAAAATGGACTTAATTTTTGGATTCGTAATATCGAAATTAGCTTAGGGTGAAATATTGGTACTTTTCGGATAACATTCATATTTTGATGAATAGTAAAAATTACAAAATTTTAATTAAAAACAAATTTTTTAATCAAAATAATTAATAGTGATAAATTATTAATTTTACTGTTTTTAATGTATATTTAGAATATATTTTTACAATTTAATACAATTTTGGTCATTATATGTAATTTCAAATTTAAATTAGACATAAACAAGTGTCAATCTTTTGATAGTTATTATCTCTTAAAAGCACGCTATTTGTTTTGACGATGAGAATTAATTTTTAAATTAATTAATGCAACTGATATGTTTTGAATTTGTTAGAATAGACATCATTTTTTAATTCATAATATCAAATACAGATTAGGCCTAATTTTTGGTATTTTTCTAGAAACTTTCATTTTTTGATGAATAGTGAAACCACTAAGTGGTAGTTAAAAAAACTGAATTTTTCATAAAACATAATTTTACCGCTTCTGTGAGTGGAATTTCAAAAATCTGAGAGACACAGTTGATGTCCGTAAGTAAAATGTGGTTCAATGAGATGAAAATAATTTTTGATGAATAGTAACTTTTTAATTTTTTTACCATGGTTAAAAGTAAATAGGGTAATTAAGGGTAAAAATGATATTATTATTACCCTAAAACATGTCCTAATTCTATTGGATAAGTGTAATTCAACCAAAGACAACCTTAGGAATAAACTATGACCATTTAGGGACACTTGGATTAGATTAGGACATTTATTATTAATTTATTTAAAGAAGGGTTAAAATAGTTAAAATCAAAGTTTAATAAGTAAATCATTTTTAATATAGGTTTATAAATAAGATAAATTATAATATAAATATTAATTAGAAATATAAAAAGATTTCATACATAATGGTATTTTATTTTTAATTTATATACATTAAATAATTTAATTCAGATATGACACAATGATGATGCAGTAATTATCTTATTAATGAAATATTGACATAGTTGATGTTATAAATACCCATATAAATGTAATTTGAGACTTTTTATGAATTCAAATAATTTTCTAGGTTACTATTACATATTAGTACTGATTTAATTAACATTGTTCGAACTAATCATTCTGTTATGATTTTCACAAAAATCAATTACCAAATAGTGTCAAAATTGACATAAAATAGGTTTTAAAAAAAATATTATATTATTAATTGTTATTTTATTCCTAAAAATCAGAGGTTCGGAAAATGACTTATATAAGGTTATATATACTAATAATAAACAACTAGGGGTTCGTTTGACTTGTTATAGTAAGTTTATTAACCTTATAGTGTAAGAAAACAAGAAGACACGGTAAAAGTTAAATTATTTAACTTAAAGTTAAATCTAAATGATAAGGTTAAAATAGTAACCTAAAATTTTCCAAATTCTATTGGATGAGAGTATTTTGACCCATGACCACCTTAGCTTCAAAATAAACCAATTTGAAGATATTAAAAACCGAATATGACTTTATAAAAAAATAATATTTTTTGTTATTCCAAAGGTGCCCCTCTCCTCCTTTATAAAAGGGCACCTCATACCTCTCTTCCTCACACCAATTTGAGGCTTCAAGATCGGCCAAACCATGCCCATTTCACTTCTCCACTTCACAAGAAACATCCTAGAGGTTCTGGCCATCTTCAAAGACCAATCTTAGTGCCCTAAGAGGAGGTTTCCAAAAGGCGTGTCGAAAGAAGAGTTAATATCCGTTACCGATTATTTCAACATTATTTATTCTTATACTTCTTCTTCTTTAGTTGTTTCATTATGAAGTAATAACATCAGTATCACTAATATACTGATATGTTATTATAAGTATGAAACAACCCTATTTCACCATCTATCCATCCTACGGAAAACGAAATCACCGCGCGTGCGTAAGTACGGAATACCATCTCCATGCCGTGGTGTAATCTATTTTCCAACACCACCTTAATTGGATGGGTACAGTGGTGTAAAGAATAACTATACATAGTTATTATAACATCATACTTATTCTGATATATTCAATAATTATGGGAATGATATCATCGCTCGTGCGTATATACGGACTACCATCTCCATGACGCGATGAGATTAATTCTGAAAGATTAACCATTCACGAATGATTATAAAGTATATATAATAAGTAATCATGAAATATATGACATAATAATATTGGATTTATGTATATATATATATATGTATGTCATCTACTTAATTCCATTCAATTCAATAAGGAAACGAAAACAACGTTCATGAGTACGTACGGCCTACCGTCTCCATGAACGGTGTATTTCATTCCATTTATCAATCTATAATATATATATGCTGAATATAAATCATGTTTTACATTATGGAATTATGTAAATCAGGATATAAGTAATAATATCAAGAACGAAAAGTCGAAACACATACGATAAATGAAATGATTTTACCCAAAACGCTGCTTTAACATGGAATTTACAAAAGAATGGGTAATATAAAGTCATAAGTGAAACATATATGATATCATAATAATGAATATGATTATGTAATAAGTTAATGAAATTATTCAAATAATTATACAGGAGGTTCAGATCCATACGAAGCATATCGGACCCAAGGTAAAGGATAATTATTCCAATCTCATTCTTATCTGAGATTGCTTATACGTAAGTATTTACTAGGGTTATATTTATCATCAATGTCCCTGTTTTCTAAAAATGGTTTCATGTATGATTAATGTCCTTTTAACCATTTTTTACTTTTACTACATGGTATGTATAGAATCTTTCTTTTACGAGGTACTTTTTTACTTTTCAGGCAAAAGTACGAGAAAAATGTTTTTTTAACTTACACGGCACGAATGGATTTTTATGGTTTTATAAAGTCTTATTTTCATGAAGCATACTCCATAATATTTCATGACTATTTTCAAAAAAATCGTTTTCTTTTAAAATTTCATGATGTTTTGTGAAAATAAATTGATTTTGAAGAAGAAAGGATATTTTCCTCAAGAATTCATTTCAAGTGTTTTATCAAAACCATTTTCCATCTAAGATGACATTATTTCATATGTGTATGTTTCAAGTATAATGTCTCTATGATTTAAATGGTTTCACTATTCTTATTATGAAATGATATCCATTTCTTTTATATGGATTATGTGATGATGGGATTATGTCTATGAAACCCATTTTATTCGTTGGGTTATTATGAATGATGTATATTTATTTTGTGGCACAAGTAAGAAAGATTTAATTATGGGATGAGTGGGACCTATATCTCTCTCCAATGCATTGGGTAAAGATTTATATCTCATGAGATAGACATGGCTGGAACGGTAAGTTAATCCGGTTTAGTGTTACAAGACTAAAACGAGGAGTGAACTCGATTCCAAAAGGGACTTTGCCCACTAAGATGGTCTTGGAAGCAATGCCTTGGCTACTATGGAAATCATAACAAGTTCTGAATGGTTTCCATAATTAAATGTTTTATTCCCATTTTATTTTATCATGATTTATGTTCCTTTATGAAATATGCCTTACGTACTTCCAAGATTTATGTCTTTGCTCAAGGTTTTAATGTTTATATTTCATGTTCAAGTTTTTTCTTTCAAATGTTTATGGATTGTTTTATGTTCTCTAATTTTTCCCTTACTGAGCATTTGAGCTCACCCATTTTATGTTTTATTTTCCCCCGGAAATAAAGAAAGGTTTTAGGTAAGGAAACAAAAAGGGGAAGATCGTTATGGGAGATGATGAAGGTCATTCAATAGGATTAGATGTTTATATTCTGAGTTTCCAAAGACACTAAAATATTACGATCCTTGTGTGTCTGTTTTTGTTATGTATTAAGTATTCCGCAAAAGTAATGTAATGTCCATGTACGTCAAGTTTCGGGTCTCTACAGTTGGTATCAGAGGGAAGGTTTAGTCAACCTTTGGAAACTACGATGCGAAAACGTTAGTGAGATCCCTAGAGATATTTCTAAGGTATCTCTAGGGATGTACCTAAGGTTAAGTATACATATAGGTTATAGTCCTAGAATTGTGCTAACGATCTTAGAATTAAACCTAAGATGTTAGATATTGAAGGTACTCCCCCTTTATTATGTTGTTTTCCCTAGCATGGTATTTTCCTCTCACACTATTATTTTTGGGTTTTAGACGATGGCTGGAACCCGAAGGAACCGTGTTGATCAATGTAATGGACAATGCAATGATTGTCCTCCTGACCAAACCAATGTCATGGGAGATGGAGTGCACAATCTTATTTTTATACTTACATAATCTATGAATAATTCTGGATTTCAAAATGAGCAGAGAAAGGAGAAAAATTCTGTTGAATCCTTCATGAGGCAGCGTCCTCCTTCATTCAACGGGTCTTCTGATCCCTTAGTGGCTGAACAATGGATCAGTACTACTGAAAAGATATTTTCAGTTCTACAATGTTCTGAGCATGATATAGTCTTCTTAGCAGTATATCGTTTGGAAGGTGATGATGATCAATGGAGGAATCTTATCAAGAATATGAGGCAAAGAGATGAAATTGAGTCCATGGAATGGGACGAGTTCAAGAACTTGTTTTTCAGTTAGTACTTCCCTCGTATTCTTCGAATAAAGATGGAAAAGGAGTTTCTTGAGCTTAAAAAAAAGGATGATGAATCTGTTGGTATATACAAAGCGAATTTTACAAGACTTTCAAGGTATGCATCTGGATTTATCATCCAACCTAAAAGTAGAGTTGATCGATTTTTCAGTGGCTTAAAACCAAGTCATTGAAGGTCATTAGCTATAAGATAATTCAGTAGCTATGAATAAATTGTGCGTTGTTCTATCAAGGTAGAACTGGAAGTTGGTGTAAGATATCCATCTCATGGTTTTGAAAAGAAAAAAAAGATGGAGTTCAAGGAGATATCTCAGAACAATGGTGAAAAGAAGATGGATGTTTCTTTATGCTCAAAGTGTGGAAAAAAGCATGGTGGATATTGCCTAAAAGGTACTAGAAAATGATTTAAGTGTGGAAAAGAAGGTCATCGAGCAGTTGATTGTCGAAGTAATGAGAAAAAGGTTGCTAAAAATGTGAATAGAGAAAATACTATAGAGAAATATCCACCAACACTTCAATGCTTCAAGTGCATGAAAATGGGGCATTATGCTAATAAATTCCCTAATCCACGGGTTAATGATGATCAATGTGAGCAACCTCTTAAGGCAAAGGATAAAGGGAAGTCTCACGCGATCACTATTTGTGATGTTGAATATGAAAATGATGTTGTGTAATGATCAAGTTTTTATGTAATGGGATTTCAAAATAGTATCATGGAATCTCATTTATGGTATTGTGGAATTTTGGAATATCTATGTACTGGTTTTCACTAATTATATGGTACCGGTAACCATGAAAGGATATTCAGATATTTTTTGTAACACGTGAGACTTTTATAAGAAATATTTTGTTTTTATTTTATATAAATCATCAAAGGAATTATTCACTGCACACAACACTATCTTGGCTTGGTTTACACACAATAGTGACCTTCCTTGATATCTTGCGTCGTACGCAATACTGAGTTTCACTGAACAACGATATGCTATTAAAATATTATTAAAACTATCCGTTATGAATAGTAATAACCACTTTTTCAAATTTTTTAAATTTTATTTTTCAAAATTGACTTCATTTTTGGATTCAGATTATCGAAATTATCCTAGGGTGAAATTTTGGTATTTTTTTGAAAACATTCAATTTTTGATGAATAGTGAAAACACTAGTTTACTATTTAAAAATCAACTTTTTATTTAAATAATTATTTATTTTAATTAAATTTATTTTAGGTCAAAATTGATGCATAATACCTATATAAGTTCAATGTAATTCATTGGAGTAATTTTATAATAATTTTAGATATATAAAATGTTTATTGAACTTTTCACCGTCTTTTACCCACCTCCTAGGAGAATTTGCAAATTGACATAAAAATTAATTTTACCGCTTCAGTGAGTGGAATTTCAAAAATTCGAGAGACACGGTTGATTTCAGTAAGTAAAATGCAGTTCAATGAGATGAAAATATTTTTTGGTGAATATGAACTTTTTACTTTTATTTACCACGGTTAAAAGTAAATAGGGTAATTATGGGTAAAAATGTTATTATTATTATCCTAAAACATGTCATAATTCTATTGGATAAGTGTAATTCAACCATAAACAACCTTAGTATTAAAATATGACCATTTAGGCCCACTTGAATTATATTAGGACATTTATTATTAATTTATTTAAAGAAGGGTTAAAATAGTTAAAATCAAAGTTTGATAAGTAAATAATTTTTAATATAGGGATATAAATAAGATAAATTCGACTATAAATATTCATTAGAAATCTACAAATATTTCCTACATAATGGTATTTTATTTTTAATTTTTAGACATTAAATAATTTAATTTATTTATGACACGAAGATGATGCAGTAATTATGTTATTAATGAAATATTGACATAATTGATGTTATAAATACCAAAATAAATGTAATTTGAGACTTTTTATGAATTAAAATAATTTTATAGGTTAATATGACATGTTATTATTGATTTAATTTACTTTTTTCGAACTAATAATTATTTTATGAATTTCACAAAAATCAATTACTAAATAGTGTCAAAATTGACATAAAATAGTTTTTAAAACAAATATTATATTATTAATTGTTATTTTATTCCTAAAAATCTAAGGTTCGGAAAAATGACTTAGATAAGGTTATATATATTAATAATAAACAACTTGGGGTTAGTTTGGCTTGTTATAGTATGTTTATTAACCTTATAGTGCAAGAACACAAAAAGACACGGTAAAAGTAAAATAATCTAACTTAAAGTTAAATCTAAATGATAAGGTCAAAATAGTAAACTAAACTTGTCCAAATTCTATTGTATGAGAGGATTTCGACCCAACCCCACATTAGGTTCGAAATAAATTAATTTTGAGCTATTTAAAACCGAATATGGCTTTTTAATAAAATAATATTTTTAGTTTTTTCAAAGGTGCCCCTATCCTCCCTTATAAAAGGACACCTCCTCCCTCTCTTCCTCACACCACTTTGAGCCTTCACACTCGGCCAAACCCTGCCAATTTCTCCTCTTAATTTCCCTAGAAACATCCTAGAGGTCCTGGTCTTCTTCAAAGACTAATTTTGGTTCCCTAAAAGGAGGTCTCAAAGAGGCACGTCAAAGAAGAGGTAATGTCCGTTACCGATTCTTTCAAATTTATTTCTTATTCCACTTCTTCTTATTTAGTTGTTTAATTATGAATTAATAACATCAGTATCACTAATATACTGATATGTTATTATAAGTATGAAACAACCCTGTTTCACCATCTATCCATCCTACGGAAAATGAAATCACTGCGCGTGCGTACGTACGGAATACTGTCTCCACGCCGTGGTGTAATCTATTTTTCACCACCACCTTAATTGGATGGGTATAATGGTGTAAATAATGAATATATATGATTATTGTAAAGTGATATTGATTCTTAAATAGTATACATACACTCCAATACAATTCCACGATCATGGGAACGATATCATCGCTCGTGCGTACGCACGGAATACCGTCTCCACGATGTGATGCGACTCGTTCTACATGATTTTCATTGCATAATGATTACATAAACGAATTTAGTGAATAAATATGATATATATTACACTAATACCATTCTGGAAATGATGTATCTATAACCTAAAAATAAGAATAAGAATTTATTCGACAAAACACGCATAAGAACAAAAAGTAATAAACACCTGAATAACAAGTAGCAATGAAATATTACTAATAATAGGCTAAGAATATGACCATATATGATATCATAACAATAAGTATGTGTCTGGAATAAGTCAATAACATTATTTAAATCATTATACAGGAGGTTTAGACACTTACAAAGCAAATCAGACCTAAGGTAAGGGAAATATCACAATCTCATTTTTATCCGAGATTGTTTATACTTTGGAGTTTACTGGGGTGTATTTTATCATCCATATCCATGTTTCCTCAATATTTAATATTATTTCCATCCACCTAAAATTGTTTAAATCCAATTTTACCCTTCGGTGAGTTTTTAGTAAAAGACATGAAAGGAATCTTTTGTCGTTTTTCGTACGAGGTACTTTTTGACTTTTCCGACAAAAGTATGAGAAGAATGTTTTTTAACTTATATGGCATGAATGGATTTTTAAAACATTATTTCCAAGAATATTCCTTTACAAGTTTTCAAGTTTATTTTTAATCAACTTCTTTTAGTTTATAATTGTATGACATGTTAAGAAAGGAAAATTGTTTTTGAAGTAGAAGGATATTTTCCTTAAGAATGGAGTTCAAGTGTTTTATCAAAATTATTTTCCATCTAAGATAATAAAGGGTTCTATTTCTATCCCTATTATTACAGTGATTTGATTATGTTGTGATGGAATTATTTTTATGAATTCCTTTATCTTATATGAATTGTTTTATGATGTCACGATGTTTAAGAATCCCATTTTTATTACATAGGTTATGCTATGGTGTATGGTTTATGATTTTGTGGCATACATAAGAATGGTATCATTATGAGATGGGTGGGACCTATATCTCCCTCCAATGCATTGTGTAAAGATTTTATATCTCATGAGATAGACATGGCTGGAACGAAAGGTTAAACCGGTTCAGTGAAAGAGGACTGAAATGAGGAATGAACTCGGTTTAGAAATGGACTTTGTCCACTAAGATAGTCTTGGCAATGAGTCTTGACTAATAAGAAATGATTCTCTATGATTATGTGTGTATGACACAAAGATTAATGTTTTAAGTTATGATTATTGTGATTAAATTTCACTACCATTATTTATCCCATGTTATGAAATTATGATCTCTTTTTTAGGGTAAGATTTCCAAAATGTTATTTTCTTATGAATATGATGTGATTGATATTTCTTTTGTTTACACTTACTGAGCATTGGAGCTCACCCTTTTGTATTTTTTCTTTCCCCAGGTCAGGAAGAAGGTTATTAAGTATGATATGCCAAAAGGGACTATAGATATGATGAAATAAATTGGAGACAATGTAGATGTTTTATGAACCAGTTGTTTATGTTTCCCAGTTTCTAAAGAAACTATACCTATACAGTCCTTTCATGGTTTTGTTATATGTTGTAATAAGTGTCCTTCAATTTTGAAGTACTAACAATGTATGTAAAGTATGGGTCGTTATATTTTTGGAAAGTAGATGATATGCGCATAATGAAGGGATAAGAAGATAATGAGATGTTTGATTATATTCATGAGCTCATGACTGATATAAGGACTAAGTGATATTATGGTTTGATTATATAGATTTTTGGGATTTTGGTATGAGGAAAGAGTTACCTTTTTACAGTATTCATGTTTTCACTAAGGTTCTACAGTAATTTATGTTTCAATAGAATATATGATTAAGGTATTCATGTGTTTGGAATGCAACCAACAAGATATATCTTATGATATATGTGAGATAAATGATTGTATTCACATTCTTGGTAGATAACCTTTCTAGTAATTGTTTTCTTTATACTATGAGCTTGGACTGCAGTATTTTAGTTAAGCCTAAAGATTGGAATAGATTATATTGGACATAAGTTAGTATTATTTAAGGATAGAACTTTTTTCGATATTATTGATGGGATTTTATAGTAATGTAGTTTTAGAAAAAGGACAACCTGCATGACGGACGACAACCCGTCGCATCGGACAAGGTTGCGGGAATCGAACCCACGACCGAAGTGCGACATGCCTTTATCACCTACCACTGGCCTACAGGAAGTCCCCAGTTAGTATAAATGTGTTTTAATTTATAAAGTGGTATGATATATGAAGTATACGTCCATTTTAGGAACCAAATATTATTACTTCACTATAGATGGACTTATGTATATTTGATAACTTTTGCTAACCTTTTGTTTGAGACAGATGGAATGACCTATCATTCTATCACATGATATACTAAAACTTCGCAAAAGACAATTTCAACTTCATTTATTAAAGATATGAAGTGGAAATTGTTCAAGTCACGAACAACAGTGAGATTATACCAAAATAAAGCAAGTATTTATTCTAATTAAAATTCTTCAAGTTTAGGGAAATAATATTGAAAACCAAAAATGTTGTCCTAGAGTCCTTATATCTGAAGAATCAGATGGTACCCTAGATCAACACAAATATATGGCTTTGTGATGGTTGCATTTTTCATATCCATTTTCTCTACCACTCTCCATCAGAACATGACGGTTAGATTTCTCTTCCATATCCATATTTTCACCTATGTTCTCCTATGTGGAAACCCAGTGATTAGTTAATTTGGGTAACTGTTACGTTTCATACTTTAGTTTTTAAAGCCAAGTTTTGGTATTAATTTTTACGATGTGGGTTTATATTAAAGAAACATTAGAGTAGTAAACCATTTATAACCCCGAAAAATTTTGAGGGCGAAATTCATTTTAAGGGGGGTAGAATGTAACACCTCGAGATTTTATGAAAAATATTATTTTTAATTTTACTAATATCTTGTGTTGTATGATACACCAAAAGAATATTTCACAACACGCATCCATGACTTGGCTTGCATTACACGCAATCAAGACCTTCCACGATTGCTTGTGTTGTACGCAATACCGAGTTTCGCTAAACAACGATATGTTATATAAACTAGCCATTATGAATAGTAATACCCACTTTTTGAAATTTTATAGATTTTATATTTCAATATGGACTTCATTTTTGGATTTTTAATATCAAAATTATCTTAGGGTGAAATTTTGGTACTTTTCAGATAACTTTCATATTTTGATGAATAGTGAAAATTACTAAATTTTAATTAAAAACAAAATTTTTAATCAAAATAATTAATAGTGATAAATTATTAATTTGAGTGGTTTTAAAGTATATTTAGAATATATTTTTACAATTTAATACAATGTTGGTCATTAGATGTAATTTCACATTTAAACCAGACATAAACAAGTGTCAATCTTTTGATAGTTATTACCTCTTAAAAACACGCTATTTGTTTTGACGACGGGAATTAATTTTTAAATTAATTAATGCAACTGATATGTTTTGAATTTGGTAAAATAGACATCATTTTTGAATTCATAATATCAAATATAGCTTAGGCCAACTTTTTGGTATTTTTCTGGAAACTTTCATTTTTTGATGAATAGTGAAACCACTAAGTGATAGTTAAAAAAATTGAATTTTTCATAAACCTTAATTTTTCCACTTTTGTGACTGGAATTTAAAAAATCCGAGAGACACAGTTGATTTCAGGAAGTAAAATGTGGTTCGATTAGAGGAAAATCATTTTTGGTGAATAGTAACTTTTTACTTTTTTTTTACCACGGTTAAAAGTAAATAGGGTAATTGAGGGTAAAGATGATATTATTATTAACCTAACACATGTCCTAATTCTATTGGATAAGTGTAATTAGACCAAATACAACCTTATAAATAAACTATGACCATTTAGGCCCACTTGGATTAGATTAGGACATTTATTATTAATTTATTTAAAGAAGGGTTAAAATAGTTAAAATCAAAGTTTAATAAGTAAATCATTTTTAATATAGGGTTATACATAAGATAAATTCGACTATAAATATTCAATATAAAGATAAAAATATTTCCTACATAATGGTATTTTATTTGTAATTTTTAGACATTAAACAATTTAATTTATGTATGACACAATGATGATGCAGTAATTATCTTATTAATGAAATATTTATATAATTGATGTTATAAATACCCAAATAAATATAATTTGAGACTTTTTATGAATTCCAATAATTTTATAGGTTAATATTACATATTAGTACTGATTTAATTAACTCTGTTCGAACTAATCTTTCTGTTATGATTTTCACAAAAAACAATTACCAAATAGTGTCAAAATTGACATAAAATAGTTTTTTTAAAATATTATATTATTATTTGTTATTTTATTCCTAAAAATCTAAGGTTAGGAAAAATAACTTATATAAGGTTATATATATTAATAATAAACAACTAGGGGTTTTTTTGGCTTGTTATAGTAAGTTTATTAACCTTATAATGTAAGAAAACAAGACGACACGGTAAAAGTTAAATTATTTAACTTAAAGTTAAATCTAAATGATAAGGTTAAAATAGTAACCTAAACTTGTCCAAATTCTATTGGATGAGAGGATATCGACCCATCCCCACCTTATCTTCGAAATAAATCAATTTTTAGCTATTAAAAACTGAATATGACTTTATAATAAAATAATATGTTATGTCATTCCAAAGGTGCCCCTCTCCTCCCTTATAAAAGGGAACCTCCTCCCTCTCTTCCTCACACCAATTGGAGACTTCAAGCTCAGCCAACCACTGACCATTTCACTTCTCCACTTCCCTAGAAACATCCTAGAGGTTCTGGTCTTCTTCAAAGACCAATCTTAGTGCCCTAAGAGGAGGTTTCAAAAAGGCGTGTCGAAAGAAGAGGTAGTATTCGTTACAGATTCTTTCATTATTTTTATTCTTCTACTTATTATTATTTAGTTGTTTAATTATGAAGTAATAACACCAGTATCACTCATATAATGATATGTTATTATAAGTATGAAACAACCCTATTTCACCATCTATCCATCCTACGGAAAACGAAATCACCGCACGTGCGTAAGTACGGAATACCGTCTCCATGCCGTGGTGTAATCTATTTTACAAAAACACCCCAATTGGATGGGTATAATGGTGTAAAGAATAACTATACATAGTTATTATAACATCATACTTATTCTGATATATTCAAAAATTATGGGAATGGTATCATCGCTCATGCATACGTACAGACTACCGTCTCCACGACGCGATGCGATTCATTCTAATGGATTAACCATTACTGAATGATTATAAAGTATATATAATAAGTAATCATGAAATATATGACATAATAATACTGGATTTATGTATATATATATATATATGTATGTCATCTACTTAATTCCATTCAATTCAATAAGAAAAAAAATAGCGTTCATGCGTACGTACGACCTACCATCTCCATGAACGGTGTATTTCATTCCATTTATCGATCTATCATATATATATGCTGAATATAAATCATGTTTTACATTATGGAATTATTTAAATCAGGATATAAGTAATAATATCAAGAATGAAAAGTCGAAACACATACGATAAATGAAATGATTTTACCCAAAACGCTGCTTCAACATGGAATTTACAAAAGAATGGGTAATATAAAGTCATAAGTGAAACATATATGATATCATAATAATGAATATGATTATGTAATAATTCAATGACATTATTAAAATAATTATACAGAAGGTTAGTATCCATACGATTCATATCAGACCTAAGGTAATGGATAATTATTCCAATATCATTCTTATCCGAGATTGCTTATACATAAGTATTTACTGGGGTTTTATTTATCATCCTTGTCCCTGTTTTCTAAAAATGGTTTTATGTATTATTAATGTCCTTTTTACCCATTTTTGACTTTTACTACATGGTATGTATGGAATCTTTCTTTTACGAGGTACTTTTTGACTTTTCTAGCAAAAGTACGGGAAGAATGTTTTTTAACTTATACAGCACGAACGGATTTTTACGGTTTTATAAAGCCTTATTTTCATGATTCTTACTCCAAAGATTTCATGACTATTTTCAAAAAAATATTTTAGTTTTAAAATTTCATGATGTTATGTAAAAAGAAATTGATTTTGAAGAAGAAAGGATATTTTCCTCAAGAATTCATTTCAAGTGTTTTATCAAAACCATTTTCTATCTAAGATGACATTATTTCATATGTGTATGTTTGAAGTATAAAGTCTCTATGATTTACATGGTTTCAATTTTCTTATTATGAAATGATATCCATTTCTTTTATATGGATTATGTGATGATGGGATTATGTTTATGAAACCCATTTTATTCGTTGGGTTATTATTAATGATGTATGTTTATTTTGTGGCACAAGTAAGAATGATTTCATTATGAGATGGGTGGGACTTATATCTCCCTGCAATGCATTAGGTAAATATTTATATCTTATGAGATAGACATGTCTGGAACGGTAAGTTAATCCGGTTCAGTGTTACAGGACTGAAACGAGGAGTGAACTCGATTCAGAAAGGGACTTTGTCCACTAAGATGGTCTTGGCAGCAATGCCTTGGCAAGCATGGAAATCATAACAAGTGTTGAATGGTTGCCACAATTACATGTTTTATTACCATGTTATTTTATCATTATTAATGTTCCTTTATGATATATGCCTTACGTACTTCCAAGATTTATGTCTTTTCTCAAGGTTTTAATGTTTAGATTTCATGTTCAACTTTTTGCTTTCAAATGTTTATGGATTGTTTTATATTCTCTAAGTTTTCCCTTACTGAGCATTTG
This sequence comes from Viscum album, assembly GCA_963277665.1. Lineage (NCBI taxonomy): Eukaryota > Viridiplantae > Streptophyta > Magnoliopsida > Santalales > Viscaceae > Viscum > Viscum album. The sequence continues at coordinate 755,052,417 of OY728148.1, read as the reverse complement.
AGCTCACCCTTTTTATGTTTTATTTTCCCTAGGAAATAAAGAAAGGTTTTAGGGAAGGAAATAAAAAGGGGAAGCTCGTTATGGGAGATGTTGAAGATCTTTCAATAGGATTAGATGTTTATATTCTGAGTTTCCAAAGACACTAAACTATTACGGTCCTTGTGTGTATGTTTTTGTTATGTATTAAGTATTCCACAAAAGTAATTTAATGTCCATGTACGTCAAGTTTCGGGTCTCTACATTTTCACTATCATTAATCCCTTATATGAATAATTATGTACACCCATAATGCTGATGAAATTATCCCATGATTCTCCATGCTAAACGTTTTGATTGTGAACACCTATCCCCATTTCTACTCAATGGTATTCATCAATAAGGACCTATTAGTTTTTTATTTTTTTTACTTCTATATATTTTACCCACACTCAATTTTATTATTAAAATTGATAAAATATTTTTTTATTTTGTATGATATATGTGGAACACAAATGAATGTACATGATACGAATGTGATAGGTGGGGCTGGAATTATATAGCCCTCCAATGCATGGGGTAATATATTTATCTCATGGAATACCTTGTATAGTGCATGTGTGGTTTTCATAATCACACTATGTTATGATGTCTCAATGTTTATACTTATTCATATTATTCATGCATTATTTTGTTACCACATTTCTTATGTATACTTGATATTATCAACTTATACCACTCTTCAATGTTCATGATTAATATTATCACCTTTATATGTCATCAGTTCTTTCCTATTAAATCACATATAACTATTTAAATTTTTATATTATTTTATTATTCCATTACTTGGGTTAATATCTCACTCTTTTCTTATATGTGACTCCATGTTATCCCATACAATATTAGAAGATTAATGAATTTTAAGGGTATGCTATGGAGTTTTTAAATTATGTCATTGTATCCAAATTTCAATTAATTATTTTATTTATCTAATTACTCAAATACACTTGGCCTCTCAATATTTTGGGTCTATAATATGTGTATCTTTATTCATTAAATCATAAATTAAGTTGTATTAAAGATATGAGTGGCCATAGTTGGTATTGGGGGAAAGGTTTAGTTATTTTTGAAAATTTGGATTAGAAAAATTTAGTGAAAGCCACTGGGATAAGATTAATAATAGTAAAAAATATCTCCATTATGGTAATGTATGGATTTTGTGTACTCCAAGTAAAAAAATCCTTGTCCAGATATTACAAGTGGATGTGGTTTTGGAACAGTTGTACCTAGGGGTAATAAACACATAAATGGAACATTGGGAATTGACTCGATCCTCATTGGTTCCTAAAAAAGGCCTTTTTTCACACCTGATTTGACTATCCTTGGGGATATGGTTTGGTAAATTCACAAGGTAATTAAAACAATTTTAAGGTAATAAAATAATGACTGTAAAATTTTATGTTAGGAAATAGACCATGGGTAACTTATATTTAAAACTTGATATTTATAGGTTAAGGAATGTATGTCATGTATATGTTATCCCATCAACGATTATAATTTTCCTTTTATATTATCAATAGTTTGAAAATCATCATCCCCAATTTCATCTATATTCTAGTAAATGGATGGAAATATGAGATATTGAGTCAAAAACCAATGTGAGGGGAAATGTGATGACTTCCCAACCTGATGGGAGCCAATTTTGGAACTTCATGAAATTGTTTTCTCAGTTAACTCAAATTTTAAATAGAAATTTAAACATTTATTAACACCCACATCCCCATAAGAAATAGAAAGTTTCAATTGAGACCATTATATAACAAAGACCTCCGAATTTTTTTAGATCTTGTAATACCTCAATCAAAGAACAATAGATCAATTCCACTTGAAATATATTCTCTTCCCTTGAATAATATAATCAAGATAAGGTTATCCTGTCTAGCTATCTAATGAAGGTAGAAGCTAATCAATCATATACATTGATCCAAAAATATGACGACCTAGGGGAATATTGAAGTGTTTAAGTTGAAATAATTCTTTAAAATTATTTATGATAAGTATTTTCCTTATAATCTCCTAATAAAAATGAAGATGGAGTTATATAGCCATAAGAAAAAAGTAAAAGAATATATTGGGGGTTATGAGGTGAAATTCAAAATACTTTCGTGAAACCCCTCTATATTTTTCATTATCCCTAAAATTAATTTTGACTTATTATTTAGGGAGATGAATCCAAATATATAAAAGGATTTGGTGATTTTATACTTTGAAAGCTATGAGGAAATTGTTTGATGTTCCCTCAAAGTCAAAATGGTGATTGTTGAATCTTACATGTCTCATAGGTTAAGAAATAGTTATAAGAGAATGGAATTTAATTCTAGGAGAGTTATGAAGAAAACTCATGGCGGAAATAAAGTCCAACACCCACTTGTAAAAAGTATGGGAAGAAGCATCATAGTAATTTCATAAAGGGGGAAAATGTAAGAAACCAAATCTTCTTTTCACGTCTGTTTTTCCTTTTTCTGAAGTTTTTGAGAAAAGAGTTGTTTCTGGAAATTTTTAAAGTACACACCGTGTACTTTATGAGTACATGTCATGTAATTTTATACCACTAGAAGCCGTGTACTGACCATGTCGTGGCCACACAGATAGCCATGTAGGGGTGATGTGGAGACCGCTTAATGCGGAGTACAGAAAATCCTAGTACACGCCGTGTACTCTAAAAGTACACACCGTGTACTTTGTTTTTTTTCTCGATAAACTGACCGGGGTCATGTCTTAACCCCAGAAACATCTTCTTCTCCAGCTTCTTCGACCGAGAGCGAGGGTATGGCTGCAGATCTTCTCTAGGCCTCCGATCCATCACCGGTTATCTGAATCGAACACTGTCGGTTGAAATAAGATCGCAGCGGTGAGTTCTTGGTTCTTCTTTGGCCGTGTTTCCTAATTCTTTATCTTAGGAGAGTTATATTAGGATGAACGTTTTAGAAGTTTGGCGGATCTACTCCGTTCTAGGCCAATTAATGGGACAAGGTTCAAGTATATCAATCTCCTAGGATCAAGGTAGGTGGTTAGTTGCGTTACGTTGAATGTCTTTGAGTTTTTGTGAAAAAGTACTAGATTCCCATGTATCAGGTGTCTCAGGTTGGGGTTTTGGATTCTTTATTAGTATCTTCCTTATTTTTCTTGTATTCTTGAGGCTATTAGATGAATAATGTTTTCTTGTTAGTTTGTTGAGGATCACCCCAAGGGTGTTTCCCTTGTTTTGGCTGTTTATCGCTTTTTGGCTTAGGTTGCCTGTGAGGCAGACCTTATTGCATGGATTTCATGCTTTGACATAATTGATTGCTTGTATTTCCCACTATTTATATGATTTTGATGCATTATAGATATTATCCAAGTAGTTTGTTGAACTTACTTAGGGTTGCTAACAGTCATTTACGCGCAATGGGAGTGCTCAGGGCTGTGTGAACCTAGTATGGTAGACTAAAGAGAGAATTAATGATTAAGGGATTTCCTAGAGAGTCTGTTATAAATTATTATCATTTGCAGGACCTATAGGAATTGGACTATGTGCTTCCTCAGAGTTTACTTAGTTATGTATTTTGACTACCAGGGGAATTATCCATAAGTTCTTCCTTAGAGAGTCTTTATCTATCGTTGCAAGACCGTAGGGGAATTGACGGCGAGATCTTCCCAGAGTGTCTGTTCATTTGAATGACTATTTTACTAGAGGGGTCTACCAGTATGAGCCACCCAGATAGTCAGTGTGAATATTGTTTGGTTGGTTGTGACGAGTCCACCAAGCCAAAAAAAAATCTTGGGTTTTGTACTTCTTATTGTTTAGGTAGTCTACTGAGATACCTGTTGTGTTACTTGATATTCTTTCGGATTATAGAGTTGTTTTCTAGATTACTTGGTTGATAAATAATTGATTAAAGTATGTTAATAAATAAATGTGAATGGAGTTTTTTAGGATTTTTTACTTTAGTGTGCTCCTGTTTCTCTGCAGCATTTATTTCCTTTACTTTTTCTATATTGCTCACTGACAATAGGGAACAAATCTTGTGGTGGTTGCCTACTGGGATTAGTCTTACACCCTGTTTGGGTCCTGATTTTCAGCCTAAACAGGTTATATGGTTGGTGGTGTGGATAGGGATTATGGACCTTCTACTTCAGGTACATGATTGCTGGTTGGAGCTGGAGAGCATAGGATCGAGATTAGGCTTGCGATGCTGCTGGAGTTACTCTTTACTTTTCTTAATTTGTTTCTCAGTTTTATTTTAGCACATTGTTTTTTTTGATGCTTTCCTTATATAATTGTACCTTCAGCATCATTATCATCATTATTATATATTCATTACTTCTTCTGTTTAGTTTCAGATATTGTGTGCTGTTTACTGCTTCCGCTATTGACTGCTATTTCCTTTCCCTTGTATACTATACCAAATGAGGGAATAGTTTCCCCAATGACTCACCAAGTCCCTCACTATTAGTCGGCTGCCTCTGGCATTTGGGGAAATGCGCTTGAGGTAATGTGGTGAACCGGGTATGGGACATCAGTTGAGTGGCTCCGGATTCGGGTCGTTACAAAGTTGTATCAGAGGAAGGTTACTTTTCTTTTCTTTCTATTGACTTACTATTTAGAAACATTTGACAGGGATAGGATGGAATAGGTAAATGGTAAATATCCATGCCCAGGTGTTCTAGAACCCGTGTACCGGGAAAAAGCTAGGTTACCTCGAATATTGCAATTTTCGAGTTTTTCAAATGTTACAGTTTAATTGATTTCACTGTTGGGTGGTGCACTTGTTTTGTGATGTTACTGTTTATATAATTGTGGTTCTATTTTATTGCAACTCGATGAGATGAGGGTATTACATCTCATGCATCATATAGACACCTATTATAAAATCACATGTCATTCATTTTTCCATGCCATCTAGATTGCATTATAAGTTTCATGCTGTTGTGATAGAAATTGTGATAGAATATCCAAGTCGTTGTGATAGCTACTGTGATAGAATACCTCCTATATTGATAGGTTATCATTTGATTAGATCTTCTTTATCATGAATGCAAAACTTTGGTCTTTGAGCTGTTATGGGCCATCGAGAATCGGAATTTGGTGGATTGTGATTTTTTTATAATGTTTACTTGTCACGTGCGTTGTTATGATGTCAAGATTTGATTTGAAAGGAGTATAGACCCCCACAGATCAGAATTTGGCACCTTAATGCTTGTTTTTCTGTGTTTTCTGGGCTCCGGTGCAGTTCTGAGGCTACTTTCCAGAAAAACCCAGAATATATGGCATCTACTTTATAAATACATGCTCTTTAGTCTATAGCCGTGTAACTAGCCATGCGAGCAAGGACACGGGGTTGTGAAAAATCTTATAGGAACATGCCGTGTACTTGTTTAGCATGCTGTTTAGTATGAAATAGGTACCTGACCGTGTCATGGAAAAAATGGTTTGTGTTATCTTTTCACCTACACGTCGTGTCTGAATTTTACATGCCATGTAGTTTGATCTAGGTACCCGACCGTGTCATGAACAGCACGGGTCAGTGTTATCCTTTCTCATACACGTCGTGTCTGCCTGAAAAACGTCGTGTAGTGTCAGCCGTGTAGACAACCGTGTAGCTAGCAACACAGTATGTTAGGACTTCTTAGTACATGTCGTTTCCTTATTGAACATGCTGTTTAGTGTGACTTGGGCACACAGGCCATGCCACTAACAACACTAGACATGTGAATCTTGTTGTGTACACACCGTGTATAACTTGAACATGCCGTGTAGTTTTGTCTTAGGAGAGCCGTGTGGACTAACCGTGTATAAGGACTCAAGAAGCGAAGATAATTCAATAACACACCGTGTGTTGGGATAACACGCCATGTGTTTGGTGTGTTACACGACCAGTTAGGTAGGAGTACACGCCCATGTAAATGACTTAAGGGAACACGTCGTGTAGTCTTTATACATGCTGTGTGGTCATGTTTTGTTTTCTTTTGAATGATTATTTTCCCTATTTCCTTCTTACTATCCTAGTTTTCAGTCCCTGGTAATGTGATCTAATGTGTGCTTTTGACCTTGCAGAGTCATGGCACCGAGACGTCCTCCCATTGCACGTGAGGAACCAGGCAGTGACCGTATGCCTGATACAGAAGATCAGGGACTACTAGTAGTTCCGCCTATCATTATGGACATGGAACCTATAGTGATTCTAGACACTGGTGCCGATGCTCAGTTTAGAGAGGGTTTCATGAGATTCATGTAGACCTTCCAGGGAGCTCAAAATCTTGCCCCGTCTATGGTAGAGCTGACGTTGGTTTTTCAGTAGCAACATCCTCCCACATTCATAGGGGATGGAGGACCACATGCTGAAGAGTCATGGCTAGAAGACATGATGTCCATCTTCGAGCACCTGGATATGCCTCCGGAGAGAGGAGTGAAGCTCGTGACTTATATGCTGCGAGATTCTGCCAAAAGATGGTGGGACGTGGTTTTGCGGGCAGGGCGCCAACAGGCTATGGCTTGGGATGAGTTTCAGCATACACTCTACGACTACTTCTACCCGGCGACATTGAAAAATGACCGAGACAGAGAGTTCATGAACCTACAGCAAGGTACTCTCACAGTTATGGATTATTCTTCTCACTTCATAGAGTTACATCGTTTCACTCCCATTCTGGGGAACAACGAGCTGTTTTTAGTGAGGAAGTTTGAGGAAGGCCTCAGATCGGACATCAAGTCATAGGTGAACGTCTTTCAATTGACTTCTATTTCTCTGATAGTCAACCTAGTGCTTACCACAGAGAGAAATATGAGGGATACTGGAGCTATGGACCAGGGCGGTTCAGCACCCAGGGATGATTTATTTCAGATAGACAGTAGGAAGTGCCACTGAGAGTCTACACGAGGTGACTTGAGGAAGCGAGGTATTTCTTCTGGTAGACATGATCTTATTTTTGGAAACCAAGTGGTGTGCTATCAGTGTGGGATAAGTGGGAATAATAAGCCTCAGTTCCCAAGAGACCCAGTTGAGTGAAGATCTTGCGGCAATATGGGTCATCTGTAGCATTTCTGCAAGGTTCGCCTTCCAGGTGCTAGTGAAGGAGAATCAGTTTCGACCCCGTGTACAGGAGCAGGATTACCAATTCTACAACAGACTGGGGGCTAGAGTTCTTCAGGTTGTTCAGGCCAGGGTAGAGGATGTGGATGTAATGGTCAGGCTCAAGGAGGGTAATCTCAGGGATCTTAGGCAGCTATACAGGTCCATGGTGCAGGCCCGACTTTTGTGGTAGAGCATATTCATCAGGAGTAGGATCTTGGACCTTCTATAGTTTGAGGTACAATTTTAGTAGCCTCAGTTTTATCCTCTGCACTTTTCGATATAGATTCTTCTCATATCTTTATTTTTGTGCATACTATGGAAATACTTAGACTCACTGTTTATACTTCTGAGGATATGATGATGCTAGACACTCCCTTGGGAATTAGAACTGCTGGCGTGCGTCAGAGCTTATATTTCCCCGTTGAGGTTGGTGGGTTTAGTTTTTCATGTAATATCTATGTTTTGAAGATGAAAAGCTATGATTTAATTCTTAGGATGGACTGGTTAGTTCCCTTCCAGGCCTTTGTCAATTGCTATCGCCGTAGGGTGAGTTTCACATCACCGGAGGGAAGATCTTTTCTTTACAAGGGAGAATGGGATGTCCAGATGAGCAGAGCTAGACCATAGCATCATGGGTTGGTTGGTGTTATTGCCCATATTTCTATCTCATATTTGGATGACCAAGGGACTTCTCAAATAGATTTTCCTCCAGTGGTTGATCGATTTCTAGATGTCTTTCCAGAAGACTTTTCAGGTTTTCCTTCAGAGCGATAGGTAGACTTATCTATTGAGCTTGTTCCAAGAGCAGCCCTGATATCCACAACTCCTTATAGTATGGCTACACCTGAGTTATAGGAGCTCAAGAAGTAGATGGAGGAGTTGCAAGCAAAGGGTTTTATCCGACCCAGTACTTCTTCTTGGGGTTCGCCCATTCTGTTTGCAAAGGATGCAGATGGTACTTTATGGCTTTGTTTGGATTATCGGAAGCTAAACCAGTTGACGGTCAAGAATCGATATACATTGCCATAGATAGATGATCTCTTTCATTAGCTTCGAGGAGCCAGAGTGTTCTCGAAGATTGAATTTAGATCCGACTATCATCAGTTGTATGTCAGACCATCTGATATACCTCTTATAGCCTTCTGGAGCATGTATGGTATGTATGAGTATTTGGTTATTCCATTTGGTCTCACGAATATTCCAGAAGTTTTCATGGCACTGATGAATAGAGTTTTCCATCCTTACTTGGATTCTTTCGTGGTGGTTTTCATGGACGATATCTTGGTATACTCTCACACTCGACACGACCATGATACCCATCCTGAGATCGTTTTGAGTACACTAAGGGAGCATCAGTTATACGCTAAGCTATGAAAGTTCCACTTTTGGATGGATGAGATTCAATTCCTAGGTCATGTAATCTTAGAGATAGGAGTATCAGTAGACCTAGAGAAGGTGAGAGCAGTAGTTACCTGGGAGCAGCCGAAGAATGTCTTCGAGGTATGATGTTTCTTAGGGCTGGTTGGTTACTACAGGTGGTTTATATCAGACTTCTCACGCTTATCAGTGTCGTTGATGGGATTGACTAAGAAAGGGGTTAAGTATGTTTGGTCAGAATCCTGTGATTCAGCCTTTCAAGAGCAAGAAGAGGGTATTGACTTCATCACCGATTCTAGTTTTTCCAGAGCTAGAAAAGAGTTATACAATTTTCTATGATGCATCTGGCATTGGGCTTGGAGTAGTGCTTATGCAGGAGGAACGTGTTGTTGCATATGGATCTTGGCAGTTGAGGCAGCATGAGAGGAACTGTCCTATGTACGACCTAGAGTTGGTTGCATTTGTTCATGCTTTGCGTTTTTGGAGACATTATCTTCTAGGAGAGCATTTTGTGGTATATACTGACCACAAGAGCCTCAAGTATATCTTCACGTAGCATGACTTGAATCTGAGACAACAAAGGTGGGTTTGGTACCTACAATCTTTCGATTTCGAGCATGATTATACGCCTAGGAAAGGCACTGCTGTGGCAGACACACTGAGAAGGAGGACGCAGATACGGGCAGTTCAGGAGGCCAATAGTGAGTGGAAGCTTATGGAATTATTCTTTGAAATGAATTTGGAGGTGCATGACAGACAGGGTCAGACTTTTCTTTCTTCTGTAGATGTTACCTCTACCCTTCTTGACCGAGTTCGAATGAGGCAGCTATCAGATTCTGAAGTCTTATTACTACGGGAAGGCGTTTCAGGAGAGGAACCTCTTCCTGGATGGACCGTAGGCGAGGGTGAGATCTTGTGTTACCAGTGACTCATATGGGTGCCAACCGATATATGCGAGGATCAGATGCGAGACTTTCATTTCTTAGTTTGGGCAGTTCATCCTGGCGTCACCAAGATGTATTGTGATATACACTGCCAGTATTGGTGGCTAGGTATGAAGAGAGATATTGCTATTTTTGTCATGAGGTGTTCCACTTGTCAGCAGGTGAAGGCGGAGCACCAGCGACCAACATGGCTTTTACAGCAGCTACCCATTCCTGAGTGGAAGTGGAATGATGTCATGATAGACTTCGTGATAGGGTTACCAAGATCACCTTGAGGGAATGACATGGTATGGGTTGTCATTGACAGGCTCACGAAAGTTTCTCACTTATTTCCGATTAAGGAGACCTTTGAAGATGATGAGCTTGGACGGTTGTACATCCGTGAGATTGTACGCTTGCATGGGGTTCCGAGTACTGTCATTTCAGATAGGGATGCCCGATTTACATTGCTTTTCTGGAAAGGGATATAGAAGGATTTGGGTACACAATTACTTCTGAGTACAACTTACCATCCCAAGAAAGATGGCCAGTCAGAGGGCACGATTCAGGTGCTAGAGGACATGCTACAAGCATGCGTCCTTGATTTTGGAGGTTCTTGGGAGAGACATATACCTCTAGTGGATTTATCCTAAAATAATTGTTTTCAAGAAACTATTTAGATGGAACCTTACGAGGCATTATACGGTAGACTGTTCCGATCACCCTTGTGTTGGCTTGAGTCAGGAGAGGAAGCTATGTTGGGACCTCATCTTGTTTAGGAGACCATAGAATAGATGGAGTTGATTCAGAAAAGTATGGCTACTGTACAGTCTCGGTAGAAATATTATGCTTATTAGCGGAGACGACCTTTGGAGTTCAAGGTCGGAGATCAGGTTTTCCTACGTGTTACCTCGAGGTTTGGACACAAAAGGATCAAGAGACAGGGTAAGCTTTCACCGAGATACGTCGGGTCATTTGAGGTTCTAAAGAAAGTCGGGCTGGTTGCTTATAGGATGCAGTTACCTCAGAGGTACTAGGCTATGCACGATGTCTTCCATGTTTCTCAGCTTCGACGCTATTTCTCAGACCCTTCTCGTGTTTTTCAACCCGAGGAGGTTGATCTGGAGTAGGATAAATCATTAGAGGAGCATCCTATCAGGATTGTTGATCGTAGTTCAAAGGTAATCTATGGCCGATCTGTTCCTCTAGTACAAGTGCTATAGCATCACAGACGTTAACATGACAAGAATTAGGAGAGAGAGGCCAATATGTGATCACAGTGGCCAGAGTTGTTCGAGGTTTCTTCTTCTCCAACTCGTTAGGGAAATTTGGGGATGAGTTTCTTTAAGGGGGGAAGTTTGTAAGAACCCAAATCATTTTTTCAGGTATGTTTTTCATTTTTCTAGAGTTTTTGAGAAAACAATAGTTTCTGGAAATTTTCAAAGTACACGCTGTGTACTTTATGAGTACACGCCGTGTACTTTGATGCCATTGGAAGCCGTGTGCTGGCCGTGTAATGGCCACACACACAGCCATGTAGGGGTGATGTGGAGGCCGCTTAATGCGGAGTACAGAAAATCCTAGTACACACTGTGTACTCCAAAAGTACGAGCCGTGTACTTTATTTTTTTCATTAAACGGACCACGGTCGCGTATTAACCCCAGAAAAGTATTCTTCTCTAGCTTATTCGACCGAGAGCGAGGGTATGACCACAGATCTTCTCCGAGCCGCAGATCCGTCACCAGTTATCCGAATTGAACACCTTCCGTTGAAATAGAATCACAGTGGGGAGTTCTTGGTTCTTCTTTGGCCGCATTTTCTGATTCTTCTTCTTATGATAGTTATCATAGGATGAACGTTTTAGACGTTTTTGAAGATCTACTCCATTCTAGGCCGATTCACGGGCCGAGGTTCACGTATATCTATCTTCTAGGATTAAGGTAAATGATTTTTTTCCTTACGTTGAATGTCTTTTAGTTTTTGTGCAAAAGTACCTGATTCCCATGTATCGAGTGTCTCAGGTTAGTGTTTTTGATCCAGTATTAGTATCTTCCTTAGATTTCTTGTATGATTGAGGCTATTAGATGAATATTTTTTTCTTGATAGTTATTTGAGGATCACCCTATAGGTGTTTCCCTTATTTTGGATGTTTATCACTATTTGGATTAGGTTTCCTGTGAGGTAGAACTTGTTGCATGGATTTCCCGCCTTGACATAATTGATTGCATGTATTTCCTACTGTTTATATGATTTTGACGAATTTCAGCTATTATCCAAATAGTTTTTCGAACTTATTTAGGGCTTTTGACAGTCATTTACGCATGATGGGACTGCTCAGGGCTGTGTGAACCTGGTGTGGTAGAATAAAGAGGGAATTGATGATTAAGGGCTTCCCTAGAGAGTCTGTTATAAATTAGTATCGTTCGCAAGACCTATGGGAATTGGACTGTGTGATTCCTCAGAGTGTACTTATTTACATATCGAGACTAAAGGGGGAATTAGATGTAAGTGCTTCCTCCGATATTCTTTAGCTATCGTTGCAAGACTATAGAGGAATTGATGGTGAGAGATTCCGAGAGTGTATGTGCCTTTGTATGATTATTTTTCTAGAGGGTTATGCTAGTATGAGCCACCTAGAGAGTCAGTGTGAATATAGTTTGGTTGGTTGTGATGAGTCCACCAAGACAAAGAACAATCTTGGGTTTTGTACTGCTTGTTGTTTAGGTAGTCTGCTGAGATACCTGTTGTGTTACTTGCTATGCTTTGGGATTATAGAGCTGTTTGCTAGATTCCTTGGTTGATAAATAATTGATTAAATTATGTTAATAAATAAATGTGAATGGAGATTTTTAGAACTGTTTACTTTAGTGTACTCCTATTTATCTACTGCATTTATTTCATTTACTTTTTCTATATTTCTCACTGACAGTAGGGCACAGATCTTGTGGTGGTTGCGTACGGGGATTAGTCTCACACCTGGTTTGGGTCCTACTTTTTGGCCCAAACAGGTCATATGGTTGGAGGTGTGGATAAGGATTGTGGCCATTCTACTTTAGGTACATGATTTCTGGTTGGAGCTGGAGAGCATAGGTCCGAGCTTAGGCTTGCGATGCTGCTAGAGTTATTATTTACTTTTCATAATTTGTTTCTAAGTTGTATTTCAGCACGTTGTTGTGTTTGCTTCTTTCCATAGATACTTGTACCTAATGCATCATTATCATCATTAATCTACATTCATTTCTTCCACTGTTTAGTTTCAGATATTTTGTGATGTTTAATTCTTCCACTATTGACTGCTATTTCCATTCACTTGTATACTTTACCAAATGAGGGCCTAGTTTTCCCAATGACTCACCAAGGCCCTCACTGCTAGTCGGTATCCTCTAGAGTTTGGGGAAATGCGCTGGAGGTAATGTGGCGAACCAGGTACGGGGAATCAGTGGAGTGGCTCCGGATTTGGGTCGTTACAGAAAACAAATGATTTAGGTGAGGGAAGAGAGGAAACATAGATAGAGAATACCGATGGGAGAAACCCACCAATGATTTGGAAGAAAGGAATTCCCCAGTTAACCCTCAGCTTACTATCCAATGTTTCAACTTCAAGGAATAAGGACACTATGAAAATAAATGAACTATGATAAGGGTTGTTGATGATAATTGATGAAAAAATATTCAAGGTCGAGAGAGAAAGAGTTATCTTATTACATGAAAAATTATGAGGTGAGTCTTACAAAAATTGGTAATAGGTATAGTTATTATTCATTCAAGGATGGAAAACATACTATTTGATTCTGATTCTATGCTTTTTTTATATCACACAAGTTCAGGAGAAAAATTAAAACACCACCTCAAAACATGGAAGTTGGGTTATTAGTGAAGATGGGAAATGGGTCAATTTTTATATCCCATGTATATAACACATCCCATATAAAAATTTATGGGATGAATTTCCTATTAAAACGTGTGATTATCCCTTTATTGGGATTTGATTCTATTCTGGGTATGGATTGGATTTCCCTATATAGAGCCAATATAAATTTTCAAGAGAAGGAAACCACCCTTAATATCAAAAATCACCCTAGTATCCTTTCTAAGTGTAAATGGTATGATAAATATCCTTCTATATCATCATATGCAACATGGATATTATTGAATTATGAGTTAACATATATAGATCAAATGATTGAGACTAGGGAAATGATAATATTTTATGAAATTCTCATTGTAATGGAATATTTTTATGTGTTTCCTAAATAATTTCTTTGTCTTCCTCCAACCCATGAACTTGAATTATAAATTGATCTTATACTCAAATATTTAACAATATCCAAGGCACTATATAAAATGGTTACTATTGAATTGGAATATATTAAGAAGGAACTATAAGAGAATATTAAGAAAGGGTTTATATGCCCATGTGCTTCACTGTGGGGTATTTTGTTACTCTTAATCAAGAAGAAGTACAAGTCAATTCAACTATGAATTTATTAGCATGATCTCAAAAAGATAACGATAAAGAAAAAGTACCAACTACCATAGATTGATGACTTTTTAAATCAACAACGTGGAGCCCAGTAATTCTATAAGGTGGATCTTTGGCTAGGATATTATCAAGTAAAGGTGAAGAAGGAGGATATTCCTAAGTTTGTATTTTTTACAAGGTACATGCACTTTGATTTCATAGTGATTCCATTTAGACGGACTAACTCTCCTTCTATCTTAATAGACACAATGAATAGAGTATTTAGGGATTACATTGATGAATTGTGGTAGTGTTTATAATTATATTCTTATATACTCCAAAAGAAAGGAGGAACATGAGGATTATTTAAACATATTACTAAATACCTTTTAAAAAGAAAATTTAGATTCTATGTATAGTAAATGCGAGTTTTGGATGGAGAAAGTAAAATTAATGGGGCACATTATCACAAAAGAAGGATATATGTAGATCCTTAAAAAATAGAGTCTATTGATGGATGTATTAGACTAGCATATATGATAGAGATTCATAGTTTCCTTGGATTTTCTAGATACTATCATCTATTTGTGAGAAACATCTTAGGATTATAAATCCCACTAACAAAGATAACTTGGAAGGGAGTGAAGATTTTGTCAACAGATGAATGGGGGTAGAGATTTAATGAGTTAAATAAGAATATAATCACTACACTAATTATCACATTACCCACAAGTGTGGAATTATTTATGATCTATAGTGATTCATCCAAAATTTTCTTCAGTTTTTTACTTATACTAGATGACAAAGTGATAGCCTGTGACTCCCGCCAATTAAAGATCGATGAGATAAACTACCCAAATAATGATATGGAATTGGATGTAGTGATATTCACATTAGTGATTTGGAGAAATTATATCTATATAGAGAAGTTTGACATATATATGGATCATAAAACCCTCATGTACATATTCACACAAAAGGATCTCAATATGATCCAATGAAGGTGGTTAAAACTGACATAGGATTATGATTTCTTAATCCATTACCATCATGAGAAGGTGATCAAAGTAGAAGATAATATTAGTAGAAAGGATCCTCAAACCCTATCCATGACGTGTATTTAAAGGGATATAATATTCTTAGACATAAAAAGGATATACATAGGAATAATAAAAGGTCCTTCATCCTACATTACTCAAATAACTACTTAACCGTCCATTCCTAGGAGGATTAAGGAATCCTAAAAATATGACGAGGTGATATAGAAGAATAAAGAAAAAATTACAGAGATTAAATTTTATTGATATGGATTTATAAGTTTTGGAACCTAGATAAGTGTCCCATATAAACTAGAACTAATGAGGGAAATTCTGGATGATGTGAATATATCATCCTTCTATATTCATCCTAGAAGAACGATTATGTATAAATATATAAAGAAAAACATCTGGAAGGATAACATGAAGAGGGATATTGTAATGTTTTTATCTCTATGATTGGTATTGTAACAAATCCAAGATTAACGATATAAGTCTAATGTTATGATACAAAAATTTCATATACCATTAAGTAAGTAAGAAAACATAACCATAGATTTCTTTATAGAAGTCCATAGGAAATATAAAGGCAACAACACCATATGGGTGGAAGTTGATCACCTTACAGATATAGAATATTTCATCACTATTAAGAAATATTTCTATATTTAACAACTAAATAAGAGAACAAGAGCCTCAGACCAGTTGGTGAGGACTCGACAAGTGCATCCAAGAGAACAGAGATCAAAAAATGTGTGGAGATATATATGGGGTTACTATTGCAGTACTATAGTATGCACTGTTTCGTACTGTTGCTGTCAGGACTATTCATATGATTTGGGTTTTGGGCCACCGGTTTGGGCCTCAGTCCTTCAAGCCTTTCAGGCCACCCACGGACTTCGGGATAGTAAGGCTTTTGAGCCACCACAAGCCCTTCAGGCCACCTAAAGGCCTTCAGGCCACCTCAAGGATTTTAGAACACCTAAAGGCCTTCAGGCCACCTCAAGGTCTTCGGGACACATGAAATTGGTCTTAATGACTAGGAAGAATATACAAAGAAGCAAAATCTAGATGAGGATTCAAGGCATGCACATTATCCAAAGCAGAATCTTAAGTTGAATTATTATATAGAGAGGGTATGAAATTTTCCATTGGGACTAGCCTGTGCTTGTACGATAATCCAAGTCAAACTAGCCACATGCAGGTGAGGAGATAACTTTTTTAGAAAGAAAGGGTATGTAATTTTCCATTGGGACTAGCCTGTACTTGTATAGGAATCCTAACAGAACTATCCATGTGACGATGGAGAGTTAAAATCATGATGACAAAGCTGGGGAGGAGGGTTCCATGAAGTTATAGCCGATATATTTCCTAAGACCTACAGGTCATGTACTCTATATTCCTATGATCCTTGTAACGGTTCCCCCTCATCCCTTGAAAGAGGGGTTATCAAAAATCAATAAAAAAGAAGAACAAGGCCATCAGGCTATTCAGAAAACTAAAGAAGATATACATAAGGGCAGTGGTAAGACTAAATGGACTACAACTCTATATTATATGTAATTAAGATCTATTGTTTAACTTGATGTTATAGAGGAGCCTCCAGTATGATATAGATACATAGATGAGTTTCAAATCTTCTTATCACCCTAAAATTTATAGTCACTATAAAGGAACCATTAAAACTCTATAAGATACATTGAGACCATGTTAAATGTATTTCCAAGGATGTTAGGATCTGCACCTACCCCTAGAAGAGTTCTTAGATAACAAAACCTTCCATTCTAGCATTTAGATGAAACCTTATGAGACTTTTTATGGGAAGCGGTTTTGGTCTCCAACATTCTAGGATGAAGTTAAAGAGTAGAAGAGTATGGGATTACATCTTATGCAATATATGGAAGATAATTTTTAAACCATTCAATGTTATATGAAATCTAAAAAAATTGATAGAAAATCTATACAGATAATCATCGATAAGACACAGAGTTTGAGGTCAGAGATAAGGTGTTCCTTAATATATTACCATGGAATAAATTCAAGAGTTTTTGAAAGAATAAAAAGCATGGTTCAGGATACATTACCCCTTCTATATCCTTGATCACATCAAATTGATTTTATATCAAATAACACTCACCCTCAACCTATGTAAAGTACATGTGGTGTTCCAAATATCCCTATTGAGGATGTACATACCATATCATTCACATTAATTAAATACACATATGGTACTCCTAAAGAATAATATTTTATATGAGGATTAGTCACTAAAGATCTTATTTTCCAAAGAGAAAGTTCTATGAAATAATAAAATCAACTTAAAAAAGTGTTGTGGCAGAACCACAAGTTTGAGGAGGCGACATAGGAACTAGGGGAGGTTATGAAATAGTAGTTCCCTCATCTATTTTAGTGTATGGAATAAAATTGTTTAGGGTGAAATTTATGAATGGTGGAATAATTTAATGACCCAAAATTTTATAAATGAAATTCCCTTTTAAATAAAAAATACCTCATTAGGTAATGTAGTTATATAAAGAACATACATTACTTTTTCTACTTAATAATGTTATAAAATAGATATTTTCTAAATTAAAAGTCCATTAAGCATCCTAACTATTAATAATATAGAAATTGTATAATGATCATTATGATTAGTATATTTTAAGGGTTATGATAAATCTAATTGACATAGAAGAAAAAAATGATGACCTCGACCTGTTTGATTGTTCGATATGAAGTCCATTTACTAAGATTCTAAGGGATATGAAATCACTAGGATTTTACCTTGACCAATTCCAAGCTGAGATACAACATTTTAATTTTCAGAGAAACCGTTTATGGGAGAAGTTCGAACTTATTGATATCAAAACCCTAACAATGTTCACCAAACTACTCAAAGAAGGCACCACCATCTTACACCTTACCATTAAGAAATATGATAGTGTAACAAAGGGCTTTGTATCTAGACCATAATAATTTGTTTTTTTTTATATATTTTTTTAGTGAAATAATGATTATATTAATCACTTTTTATTAATACTCTATATATTACTATATAATGAGTTTGATAAAATTTATATTTTGATAAAATGAAATCAAAATTATATTTTTGGGAAATATATAAACTCAAGTAAGACCCAATTTTTATAATTTTTGGAATATATGATTTTTTAATAAAATATTTTTATTAATGAATATTTATTTAAATGTAAATTATAATATAAATTAATGAAGTCCAATGTAATTTTTATAAGGGTAAAAAGGCTGTTAGTATCTTAAAAACTAGCATTTTTAAGTAAATAAGAATTTTTATTTTGAATTGAAAATTAAAATATTTATTTTTTTATAAAATAAATATTATTTTTATAAAATAAATATTATTTTTGAAATCAGCCCATAAAAATTACCTAATGGTTATTTTTCATAACTTTCTAAGACATGGGAATTTTAGGGTAAAAATTAAATACAATATATATATATATACAGTTTAAATTACGACATCATTATATTCCAAAATTAATTTAATGCATGATATATAGAGTATACATGATGAAAATTATTTTTCTCATTTAAAATAAAGTGATTCTTATTTGATGAATTTTATGATCCTTTAATGAATCCTCCATAACCTATATTACATTTTAAGTTTTAAAATCAATTCTTTTTTAACATGACTCACTTACACATACAAAATGTTATTATTTTAATATGTTACATCCTTATACTTATAAAATATTTAAAACGACTCTTCTTTTGTGAAATACTTTTAAAAAAACCATGATAATTTTTTTGGTTTTTATTATTTTATCATATAGAGTCCAAAATTTATGTTTAGAATTTAATAAAGGATTATCCTTTATTTTTCTATAAATACACCCTAATATTACCAATACTCTTCACTCAAAACCCATTAATTTTATTCATCTCACAAACCCACTCTAATACCTCTCAATGTATTCTATTTAGTAGCTCCTACCAGGTTTTTAGAGTCACCATCTCAAGTTAAGGGATCCTCTCCTCTTCCATTTTATTTTATGTACTTTATTTGTACCAAGAATTTTGATTTAAAATCGGTAATGTTATAATGTGTTTCACACATCATTTTTACTATACTTATAATTAAAATGTAGTTATAGAACGCATTTAACTCTCAATAATCTTTTCCATGAACCATAATGTACACTTATGATGATACTGAAATTATCCCATGATTATCCATGCTAAAATTTTATATTATGAATACACATACCCATTTTAACTCAAGGGTATTCACCTAGATGAACCTATAATTAATTTATTGGGTATATAGATGTGTTTCACACACACCCCTTAATCATGATATTAAAATTGATTAAATACATTTTTATGTTGTATGATCTATGTGACATAGAAATTCATGTACATGAAAAGAATGTGATGGGTAAGCCTATAATTATATATCCCTCTAATGCATTGGGTAATATTTTTATCTCATGAGATACTATGTATGGTGAAATAAAGGTTATCCTAAGAATATTATGTTTTGATTTCTTGGATGTTAGTCTTGACTTATTCTTATGATGTCATGTTTTATATTGCTTCCATATTTCTTATGTTTTCTGGATTTTGTAATATTATACCAAGATTTAATGATCATGATTGTGATTCTCACATTACCATGTCTTCATTTAACCCCACTTTAATCACATATACCACTTTTCCTTTTTCTATTCATTGACTATTACCTTAATTGTATTTATAGAACACACCTTTCTTATGTATGTCCCTGAGTTATCTCGTGGTGTATTAGAACATCAATGTATTTTTAAGGGCATGTTGTGGAGTTTTTTAATAATGTATTTATATCCCTATTACAAGTTATTATTTTATTTATCTAATTAATAAAATTCACTTAGGATCCCAATATTTTAGGTTTTTAATTTGTGTAACCTTGTGTATTAAATCATGAGTTAAAGAGTATTAAGGATATGGGTTGTCATAAATTATGAGTATTTAACTTATTATACTGTCAATTTAGTTTTGAATGGGATTGATATGATTTAGAAAACCATTTATTTATTTTCTAAATATTGATTGATTTAAAATGTAATTATTTTTATTTAATATAAGTATCTTAAATTATACCTTTTATGGATAATTTCCTTTAGACGATACATTTTATTCCTTGTGGGATTGACTATCCCCAATGAGAAACTTATTGATTTTCTTAGATAATTCTAATAGAAATTTTTGTTACCATGTGACTTTCAAATAGATATGAAACTATTTTTAAATATTAATTTTTATTTAAATTAATTATGTTATATTTATTTTAATACTTTTAGTAAGACTTAGGTACTTTATTGGTGTGAATTTTACTTTTTCAAACAATACATTATTTGTGTTAATAAGTATTGTTTTTTAAAATTTCTAGGAAACTAAAAACACTAAATAATTTTGAAAGTGTGTAAGGTTTGGATTTCTTTATTTAATTAGTTATGTGTTTAAGTTTTGATTTAAATATAATATTTGATCATTCAATATGATTTTCAGGAACCTTTATCTCAATATTTTATAGGGTTTTATGATTTAGCTCAATTTTAACTGGTTTTAAGGGTTTTCAATGGTTTATGTACTAATTGGTTTTTTAAAAGGTATTGAATGAGGTTTTTCTGGAAATAAGTTGTTTATGGGAATGTAGGTCCATATTTTTTTTATAAAATAATGTAGTTTTTGATGATATTTACTTATTATTATCTTGATTGATAAAAATGGGTAATAATTGTTTTATTGGTTGAATATTGTATTTTAAGTAGTATTTTTTTGATAAAGGAAGTTGGTTATAGAGTGATTCTAAATATTTGTTTTGAAATAGATATTTTGTTTCTAATTGGTTTATTTCCTAAACATATGTTTCATATTAACATGGAATTTATAAATTTTATTGATTTTTAGGGATATCATTTCTTTTAGAATCATTTCACATTTTTAATGTCTCTTTTTTAATGTGACATTTCTAATTTTAATTGATATTTATTTTTGGGTTTTATAATTAGAATGTATGGTATTTGGGTATTTAGGGGTGATTTGGACGTTATTACCTATTTTCTTGGAAAATGAATAAAATAATATTTCAAAATAAATTTTAATATTTATAAAAGAATGTTATTTAATCCTTCATTTTTTATCTTCATTTATATTTTTCATGTTTGAAATGTTAAGAATTGTTTATATTTACGTGAGAATATTGTTTTTTCATACATTTTATTTAGTCAAATTTTAATATTTTAAATTTCATATTTTATAATTATATTTTCATCAATGATTTTCCTTGTGTTTAACTAATAATGTTAATGATATATGTTTGGAAATTGAATTTGAGAAAATGGTACAGATAACCCATCCTATACAAGATGCTTAAGTAAATAGTCCTATCATTATTCAAATAGTGATAAAATATAAATTTATACCTTGTGATTTGAAATTTAGGGTTACATTATTTTCAAAAAGGGTTTAATATATTTTTTTCATTAAACTAATTTTTTTTTGTGAGGATGTCAGGAAATAATACATTTTTTATTTTCTTTATATGTATTTAAATAAAAAATACATTTTTGAACCATTATGACTCTATTATTTTGGATAAAATGATGTATTTAAATTATGGATATTTGGGTTTATCACTTGTTAAGTGGCCATCCCTCATTTATTAGGGTGTTTTTTGATATATAAGGAATTCAGTTATTTTATTAAGGTGTTATTATGAATTGTACCATGTTATTTTTGAAATTAAAAAATTTATTTTCCCTAAATTATTTTAGATTTAAATGTTTTATGTTTTTGAAATGGATTATGTTGAAAACATAGTTTTTTGTTGGTTATGTTGGAGTTATTGAATTACCCTTTGAGATAGATTATGTTGAAATTTTTATGTGAATTATTTATTAGGGATAGATTTTATGGGGATATTTGTGTTTAATCATTGAGATCATACTTTTTATTTTTATGGAGCTATTTGGTTCATTGATTTAGTTTAATTGGATGATGGTACTTGAGTTTAGGGTATTATTAAGATAAATATATTCTTATTATAATGGTGATATACTACAATATATGTTTATATATGATAATATATGGATTTTTCCATGTTTTATGTAGAGTTTTACTTTTATGTGATTTTTGAGGGGATTTCTATGTGTTGAAAGTTGACTGGTTAGGAGAATTATAGTACCCATTGGGTCATTGGTATGTATTTATATATTTTTATCCAGTTATATAATTTTTTAAAATTTTAGTGTTTTTTCGAAGGTTTTAAGGTGATTTTAAAGGTCTATAGTTTTGGATTTCAGTCCAATAATGATATGACCAAAGGTGGCCATTCTACGATCGAGTTATTTCGTAGGTTTAATGTCCTAGACTGTAGAATAGTTGAAATGTTAAGTAAATGTTACACTAAGAAATTTTCTTCGATATTATAATCCTATTTAGTTATAGGGCCATCATAGTGCAATAGGGGAAGGACATTCTATGATAGGGTAACCCTGAATTTTATAAATGAATTTCCAAAACAACCCCAATTTAATTTGTTACCCTAAACCCCTTCCCCCCCCATTTTTATACATACTAGGACCCCTTGTGTGATAAACCCTCTTATACTCCTACATCCACTCAATAATTTTTGGGTTCTCACCTAGAATAATCTAAAAAAAATTAGGAAAGTGCTTCTTCCTCTCCCCTTTAACCATAATAACTTTTTATTCATGGTTTCATTCCCTCTATATAAACATGGTAGAATAGGCTTTAAATTACACAATTTAAATGCTATGGTTTTTGGTTCATAGTTATTTAAATTTCATTACATGGATACCTCTTTCTAATACTAAATATATTAACCTAGTGTAATAACATTCTCAATAGATTAAGGTAGGTGATTTTGTACCCTTTATTTATTGGTCAAACCATTTATGCTTATTTCTTTGGAAATATAGTTTTCAAAATTTCTAAAGGTATAAAAGGCATGCTATATGGAATATTTTAATTATGATATTGTTTTTTTTTATCTTTCTCTTGGATATGGGTGATGAAAATAATTTTTATTGATTTCTTTATTTTTGAGTTAAAGAACACTTACTAGTTGTTTTTTGTGGAACTAAATGACAGATTACATGATAATTGTAATTCATTTCTTTCATGGATGGTAAACTTAGTTTTCTAAATAATGATATATATATATATATTTAAGAATGTATTAATTTTTGTGAATTATTTAATGGAACTATTCAATAAAATAATTATCTTAAATTGATGAAACATATTGGGAAACTCTAGGTGCTTGGTAAGGATCCTAGGGGAATTGATAGAAAATTTCACCCTAATTTAGTTTGTCACCCTGGATAGTGAAGTAATATTTTTATCTATGGTAAAAATATGTATAATTTTTGGTATTTTTTAGTTTTAACATCCTTATAGTGGGACATGTTTTGAAACTAGTGATGTAATATAGCTAGGAGACCTAGACGTTAGATACCATGGGGTGTTTCTACCACGTTGCTTGATTTAAAATGGTATTATATAGTTTTCAATTATAAACATTATTAAATTCAAAATATGTATCATTCCATTTTTTTCATTAAAATTAAAAAATATTATTTTCATGTAACTTCTTTCAAACTATCATGTCTTGGTTTTTCTAACAAAACAATTCTCATGGAATACTTGGTGAGATCCTACTCAGATTGTTACTCTTAAATCCAACATATGCCCAATGGTTGTATGTATACCATTTTGTGACATATTTGGGTAAAGTAATGGTGCCTATTGGAAGTGATAGGTATTCATATTTTCTTCATTGGATTTAATAGAGGTGACATAGAGGGAGGATCCCTCGTGTCATGAAGAGATGGGTAGTGAATTTTTAAATTATTTTGTTTTATTTGGTCCAGTTTTTAATATGTTATACTCATATTATATTGTCTATTCAGATTCCCATCCTATCATCTTTAATTTTTGACTATCATATATGTTCATATATTTATGTTATAATGTTGTGTGAAATTTTATGCATTCATGATAATTTTTTTATCAGATATGACACAGACTATGGATTTGGGGGCAAAAATCCATGGTCTTGAAAATTTATTAAGGGAAAATTCACACTCCCAAAAGTATAAAGATGATTAAATGGAATAAAATTCCCAAAATATAAGACACATTCATGAAACATGTCCTGTAGAATTTTTATCACCCACCATTTCTGTCAATCCATTTGTTGATGGAATAATTTGATTATCTTTACCTAATATCTAATAGAATCTTGAAAAAATTTAAAAAAATTGATATTTGATCCAAGGATCTCTATTAGAAAAAATGGATTAATTAATTCAACATAGTTTCACAATCTTATGAATATATAAAATTCCAATATCCTCCAACTTGGAACTATAATTTATCAAGATGATGTGATCTGGCATAGTCAACTAATCAATAACTACCCAAACTAAATTCTTTCCTTGAGGGTTATTAGGTATCATAATGATGTAATCCATGGATATATCTTCTCATTTCCATGTAAGAACTAGAAAAGGATAAGATAACCTAAAGGTATTATGATTTTATAATTTAATTTGATGAAATTATAGTACTGTGACATGGAATATACAATCTTCCATGTCATCTCGAGCCACCAATATCAATTCTTCAGATCATAATACATCTTGGTGGCTCCTAAATGGAATACTCACTAAGAGTGATGGAAATATTTCATATTTTCTTTCCTCATGGATTGAGGAATCACATAGAGGTTCTGGAAATAGAATCTTCCCTTAAGAGACAGATACCACTTATCAGTAGTCACCCAACTATATATATTGTTCACAATATACTGTCACTCTTCATACCTAAGTTGAACCGGATGAGTAAGTTCACAGATAGAAGGTTTCAATAGAATAGTAGTAAGAAACAAATTCTCTTTCCCTTAATTTACCTTTAGTTTCATGTTAAAAAGAAGTCTCATCAAGATCCAGTCATCACTAACTTACCTTAAGGTTTCAATTGAAAAATTTCAATAGAGGACATAAATGATGAATTTTCTTTTCCCAAATGTATAAGTGAGGTGAAAATCAAATGCTTGTAGATATTATACCCATTTCCTCTATCTGATATTTAAATACCTCTAGGAGAAAATATAACTAAAGATTGTATGGTTGGTATACAATATGAAATTTTCACTTTTAGGATTGTGTTACCAAAACTTGAGAGAATGAAAAACCATCGCCAGGTCCAGATAATAGATTAAGTAATTAATATTTTGTGGAAATATCTGATGAGAACTATACATCACCACTATATCCACAAGATAATAACAAAACCAAATACCATGAATGATAAATCATTTTAAATTATATAGCATAGAACAAGATTAGTTAAAATCAAAATTTGACATGAGGTACAACATCGATTCAAATCATAAAAATTTTCTTGAAATTTTTTTCTCCCTATATACTCTGTCCTTTTTGAGTGAGAGTAGTAAAATTTGATGCAATATTTGATAAAACCTGAAAAAATCACCAATAGTAACCCCCCAAACCCAATAAACAACATATTTCAGTGACATTCCATGGTTCATACCAAGTTCTAATTGCACTCACATTTGTAGGATTGAATAGATTTATTTATTTTAATACATGTCCTAAGAAATTGAAATATCATATTTAAAAGTTACATTATGATACATTTAAAAAATATAATGATCTATGGGAGTTCTAAAAACAATTATCAATTTA
Source organism: Viscum album (assembly GCA_963277665.1). NCBI lineage: Eukaryota > Viridiplantae > Streptophyta > Magnoliopsida > Santalales > Viscaceae > Viscum > Viscum album. The sequence continues at coordinate 755,026,766 of OY728148.1, read as the reverse complement.
TAACAAAGATATTATTTGGTTTTAGGGTAAACTAATATATCATAAAAATAATAATATAATGAAGTAATCAAGACATTTATAAAATATTCGATTCACATGATCCAAGAAATCTAAAGAATTATTAGTCAAGGTAAATCAAATCCATAGATATTTAAAGTGACCATAACAGTTTTTGAAGGTAGTCTTAGGGATTCCAGAATCCTATACTACTGGTGGTACCTCTACTGAAGTTCAATCTTTGAAAACCCAATTTCTTCTTTTCGGTGATCAAATATATCATTGACATGAGGAAATGAGTAGTTATTTTTTATGGTCACTTGATTCATATTTCTGTAGTTGATCAACTAGGTCAAAGTTTCATTCACCTTTTTATAAAAAAGGATAGGTTTTGATCAGCTAAAAGAAAAAATTAGTTTTTCAAAGATTGAACTTAAGTAGAGGTACCACCAGTAGTATAGGATTCTGGAATCCCTAAGACTAGTATAAATAAATACTTTGGCTTCCAAATCATTTGACTAATCTTTAATCTATTCTAATTCTTTTGTCACCATATGATATTGGGAAAATGAAATCATCCATGTACCAGACACCTGAAAAATAGATTTCTAAAATTCATGCTAAGGATAAAACCTAATGAAGTCATCTAAAAACTCCTCAATAAATTACGTAACCACAAAAGGTGACTCACTCCTAAAATCCCCATCACCAACATCAATCAAAAGAGATGATACCTGGTTTATTAACCTACCAACCTTGGGAAGAAGAGGTTATGCATAGCTGTATATCGAGTCCAATTCTTTTTATAATAGATGAGAGATTTGAAAAGGAGCAGTGAATGTTATCATCCTATGATAACATTCAATACATTACTTAAAAATGATCATGTAATACATTTGTAGAATAACCTAAAATAGATTCATTTCAAAATGAGAAAATCTAATAAATATTTCACATCAGATATGGTAATAATATATTAAGGACATCATCATCCAAGATCTATATTCAATATAAAAGGGGTAGTTATCCCTATAACATATAACATAAGATCAAATAGATAATTTGATATATCCATGGTATGGGTGGATATAAATTAAAGAAAAAATCATGTTTCAAATAAGATAGTTTCTATAGATGATTTAACAAGAATGGAACCTTATATAGGTTATATTCCAATATCCAATTCTACAGGAACTTATTACATCATATGAAACTACCATGATTTTGAGTGAGCTTGAAGAATCAATGTAAACTGGTGTTTGGCCTTAAATGACTTTTCTCATATAATAAACTTCTTCTTCCTCAATGCTCATAATATCGATACAACATTATTTTATATGTATAAAATTATATTTGGCACCCCTTGAAGGATAAAGATCCCACACCACTTCAATTAAAGGGGTTTATTATACAAAACCTCTAAAGATTGATTATATTACCATAATAACGACATGTCATAATGTATTTTTTTAAATATAGTTTCACATTCACACCCATGACACACTGATGGTATACCAGAGATATTATTCCCATTGGTCATCTTTCTCTACCCATATTGGTTTTTGAAATTATGGGCATAGAGTTTCTCTAAGGGGTCCAAAATAAAAATTGGGAACACACCATGTGAGTAATATAGAACATAATAGATCATGTTATTACTAGTCCATAGATTATAAATGATTATAAATTTACACCCTATTTTCATTATCAGTACACATAATGTACTCATTTAGTTTTAAATGAAATTTATTATATTTAATTTATTAAAAATTATATTGGTTGGGTTTTCTAGGACTATTTAGATGGATAATTATGGAAAATTTATGAATTAATTAATAAGATAATTAATATATTCTTTCATGTTATTTATCTTAAACAAACAACATATAGAAATAAATTCTATCCAATTTTGTTAAATGTTTCATAATTGTATGTTTTTATTACCATGAGTTAGTCTAAGATGTGTATGTAATATTTTATTTTTAATTTTAATATTAATGTATGAGGTTTTTTAATAATTTATCAATTGATTAAAAATGATGATTTACGAATCATACCCTCCTTGTGAATATAAAATTCCAAAGATTATTTTATATAACCCCAAACCCCTAGTTACCCTCAACTATATGTGATTATACATCTATAGAGGAGGGATATCTCTTGTGATAGGATGTAGTTCCAGAACGATCCATGGTGAAACCAATAAAGAATATATATAAGACTAAAGTGTAATTGTGTAACTCAAGCCAAGACTAGCTCGATGAGTTGTTCCTCCAGGGTTATTGTTTGTTTATTATCCTATCAATAAAAAATGGTACATAAATCCCATTATCTCACAAATTTATTTATTTTATTTTTTTTTATGAATGTATATTTATTCATTTGTAGATATTTGTTCATATGATGTTAAGCACGATCACATAAAATAAATTAAATAATAATCATGCAACGATGGAGTAAAATATATATTTTTTTGTTTAAATATTTTAACAAGACATGGTTAATTAATTATTTAAAATACACATAATATTAAAAATACAATTAAATGATTAGATAAATAAATTAAATCATAAGTTATAATCCCTTAAATAAATATTAAGTTATAAAATCCTTCCATTTTCCATGTTAAGATGAACCCATAGTTAATGTGTTAGTTAAACCATATTCAAGGACATTTTCTAATTATTGGTGAATCTTAACATGGATAATGGGTCCACTTAACAAAAATTGATTTTAGTATCACGGAAATAGTCTATTAAAAAAATGTTTTAAGGAAACTGTTGAATAAATCACAGCCCAATATTATAGGATTGGGGAGTCTACTCAATGGATCAAGGATCTATAGTTTATATAGTTGGAAATAATTCCTAATTAAAAACCATAGAGTAATTTTTATTGACATAATTTTGGTTATGATACGGGAAATATGGATCATTCCCACTAGAATATCCATGAAATAATATATAATAAGTCCAATGGAAATGACTATAGGGACTATAGAATTTCAAAAGAATAATAAAATAAATAAATTTATATTTTCTCGCATATTTTTCTAATAAATATTTAAATACTAAAACTAGATTTTTTACTATATAAAACGGATACCAATGAGGCCTAGAAATTATCACTATAATCCATAATTGAGAAACATAACCTCTTAATTAGTAGTATGTACTAATAGTGGTATAATTTTTTGTGCATTTTACTACACCAATAGTAGATGATCTACATTCTGGAGTGCATAGTTTAAAATTCTCTTTCTTATAATGAATGTGTGGAGGAGTTATCTCCATAACTTAAACAATTGTATGATACGATATACATATTGTGTTTGATGATAACATAATGACTAGTAATATATTAAAGTTAAATGGAGAAATAAATGATTATAAAATTCTATGTCACCTTTATTATCTTTATTGGTACAAGGAAAGGAAACAAAGATATGATATTTACAAGGAACCATTCATATGAAATATTAGAGTGGGTTCACTATTTAGACTATATGTAGACAAAATGGTCGGATAATTGGAGAATTTGGACATCTTGGGATTTAATATTTTGGGAGAGTTGAACAATAATATCATGTAACCATTTCTTCCTCGTGGATTATTCATTTTTATTGTAAATTATACTATGATAAATATTAGAATTCCTTACTAGAACTCCTTACTTTTATTCTATGGAGTAACAAAGACATGAGGCTTTGAAAACTTGCAGTCTTTATTATAAAAAGGATAATGGGAAAGGAAAAGAGATATATGACTAAATTCAAGTCTAATGACACATTTCACCCTATAAAAAAGGAGGATGATAGGGAAGGAAAAGGAAAAATATGTAGTATAATTTGAATTTGGAAAAAAGGGATAGTAGAGGAATAACTGAACCACAGTTCAGGAGTAAGGGGAGGATTTAGGTATGTTAATTATGAAATTATATGTTTTAGTTTATAAACATTAGGTTTTAGATATTGATTGTTGTACTCAAATTTGTATCCAAATATAGTAATAAAGTTGGTTCTAAAATATTTATAAAGATTAGGTGGATATATGAGCTACTAATAAAACTAGACAAGCTACTATAACAATTAGATATTATCATCTTAATTTTATAAAAATGTTGATATTGGTTTTAAATAATTTTTATAATGTGTACAATGTTGTAACACCCCGACCCCAGTTACCCAAAGTTGGTGCATTATTACATAACATTGGCATGATCACAAAAGATCAAGTCTCAAAAGACCGATTAGTTTAGTAGCCTTGGAAACACTAGATACATTCATAAAGTTTACATAACATCGTAAAATGAAAACTACAACAACATAGTCTCCATATTCCACACTCATATCCCCTCATACTATCCCTGCAGGCCATTCATAAAATAATTCTTCACTTCATGGGAAAAATAAAACATAGAGAGGGGTGAGCTCAGATGCCCAGTAAGGATAAATTTATAGCAGAAACATTCAAAAATAAGCATAAACATTTAAGGAAATGTAAAACTAAAAAAAAGCCTTTTAAACTTGAACTTCATCATAATATGGCAGAAATAAAATGAAATAACTCCATTAACTTATTCACATGGATATTCTACTAGTCGAATAATCACATGCAATATCAATAACCACTTTCATAATGAGGGAATGAATAATGCTAGACTATCATAACCACATAGTCAAGGACTCGTGCCAAGAATACAAATAAGATTTTGTCAAGGCCTTGTTCCAAGACACTAGTTTGTCTCATGATACCTATCGATGCAATTTTTTTATAAGATACTTACGTTTAAAATTGCTCAAATATACTCCTGTGTTTTTCTGAAAACATTATGCAAGCTTTTGAAAACAAAATAACTAATTCTGAGACTATTCGACAAATTACAGGCCATAGTGGGTCCACGCCCAATCCCTTCTTGTCTACCAAACTCGAGATTCTATTTTTCCAAAAACATTTTTAATATTGCGTTAAATATGTATACATTTGCATTAGATTTTCACATATTTGAGAGAAATATCTCCTTTTTTGAAATCATTTAAAAATTACATAATTATAAAAGAAAATCTTTATTTTGAAAATATCCTTATAAGCATGTAAGGGAAGCTTCAAAGGTGTAATAACGGTGGAGAATAACTACACCTGCCATATAAGTAAAAAACATTCTTACCTTAGTTTTGTCGAAAAGGTCAAAAAGTAACTTGTTTGGAAAACGACAGAAAGATTCCTTTCAAAAACTTATAAGTTTAAATAAGGGTATAAATGAATTTAACCCATATTCAAGTAAATAGTAAAAATGTTTTGGAATACATTTTTAAGAAACATGGATGTGGATGATAAAGAGGTCCCGGTAGATAATTACGTATAAACAACCTCAGATAATGAAGAGATTGTGAAATAAACCCTTACCAATTTGGTAACTTATGAAACATAAACCCCATGCAAGAGGTATCATACAATGAATATGTAAATAAACATAAATTAAAGTGTATTACACAAAGAATACAATTATGGCCAGTACATACACCACATAAAAGGTAATAGTGACAATATGATACGAATCTCACGAGAATAAGGAGTGAGATGAAATCCCCTTACCATGTAATTTTCCTTGGTTGAGCGTAGGTTAACCACCAGTATAACAGTGAAATAATTTTTATTAAATTATAAAATAATCATATACATTAATATGATATCATATATGATCATTTAACATTGATTTGTTAATAATATCTTAGTATTACCGTTGTTTTGGGTGTTAACTTACTCATTTTATTTTATATGTTTTGTTATGTAAGCCGTGTTTTTTATGGATATGTTGTATCTTATTCATATCAAGAATGATATCAAGTCCTTAAAAGTTATTTTTAATCATTAATTGAGAATTAGTCTTGAATGGATACGATGGGTAATGAATCTCATCGTGCTTGTGGAGACGGTAGTCCGTATGTACGCACGAGTGAAAATATCATTCTTTTGATATGAAAATAATATATAATTGGATGGTATATCATATATAAAGAATAATTATAATCTTATATTTATTATTTACATGAATTACACATCATTATTATACCCATCCAATTAATAATTTATTGAATAACAATTATACCACGACGTGGAGATGGTAAGCCGTACGTACGCACGTATGGTGACATGTAATTCAAAGGATTGATAGAATACTGAATATGGTTGTACCATATTTATAATAACATCAAAATATATATAAGATACATGAGTTATTATTTATGAATAGTAAAAACAAATAAAGAAGAAGTTGGAGAAGAAATGAACTTGAAAAGGGGTGGTGAAAACATTACATCTTCTTCAGGTTCTTCCTTTTGTTTTGTTCAAAAGGGATCCATAGGTTGTCTTTCTGATCAAAATAAGGACTCTAGTTGAAGTGAGGGAATTTTAGAGAGTATTTTCGTAGGGGTTGGACGATCCAAAATGCTTTGAATGTGTGAAGAATTGGTTAGAAGTGGTGTCCTTTTATAAGGGGGAGGGGCATCTTAGGAAAATATAGAAATATTATTTTATAATAAATTCATATTCGGTTTTTAATGGATCCAAAGTGTATTATTTAAAGTTTAAGGTGGGGATTTATTGAAAACCACTCAACCAATAGAATTTAGACAGGTTTGGGTCATTATATTATCCTTATCTTTTAGTTTTAACTCTTAGTTAATTAGTTTGACACTTACCATGTCACTTTTTATTTTTATATTATATAGTTAATAAACATACTATATAAATCTAATCTACCCTCAAGTGGTCCATTAATGATACACCTATCCTTATACAAGTCTTTTGGCCGAACCTTATATTTTTAGGAATAGAATATAAATTAATAATATAATATTTGTTTTAAAAACTCTTTTATATCAATTTTGACCCTATTGGGTATTTTGTTTTTGATAATTTCTTAACAACATTATTACTTCGAAAAAAATTTATATAACCAATACTAATATGTCATATTAACATATAAAATTATTTTAATCATAAAAAGTCTCAAATTAAATTTATTTTTATATTTATAATATCAGTTATTTTAATATTTCATTAATTAGGTAATTAATGCATCACGATTGTGTCATAAATAAATTAATTATGTAATGTCTAAAAATTATAAATAAAATACCATTATGTAGCTAATATTTTTAGATTTATAATTAATATTTACAATCAAATTTATCTTATTTATAACCCTATATTAAAAATGTTTTAATTATTAAACTTTGATTTTAACTCTTTTAACTCTTCTTTGAATTAAATAATAATTAATGTCCTAATCTAATCCAAGTGGACCTAAATGATAATATTTTATTCCTGAGGTTGTTTTTTGGTCGAGATACACTTGTCCAATAGAATTAGGACATGTGTTAGGGTAATATTAATATCATTTTTACCCTTAATTACCCTATTTACTTTTAACCGTGGTAAATAAAAGTAAGAAGTTACTATTCACCGAAAATTATTTTCATATCATTGAACCACATTTTACTCTTTGATATTAAAAGTTTCTCTTGGATTTTAGAAATTACACTTACAGAAGTGGTAAAATTATGTTTTATGTGAATTTCCAAATTCTCCTAGGAGGTGGGTAAAAGACGGTGAAAAAGTTCAATAAAATTTCTATATATCTAAAATTATTCTAAACTAACTCCAATGAATTACATTGAAATTATATAGGTATTATGTATATATTTTGAAATTAATTAAATTTAAATAAAATAAATAATTATTTAAATAAAAAATTGATTTTAAACTATAACTCGGTGTTTTTTCACTATTCGTCAAAAATTGAAAGTTTTCAGAAAAATACCAAAATTTCACCCTAGACTAATTTTGATATTCCGAATCCAAAAATGAAGTCCATTTTGAAAGATAAAATTTATATAATTTGAAAAAGTGTGTATTACTTTTCATAACGGCTAGTTTGATTGGTTATGGTGTGTGTGTTAGAACTCGAAGTTGCGTAAAACACACGCTACTGTATTATTCAAAGGGAAGAGTACCGTGGAAGCTTCGGGTGTTAAATTCTCCCCTCCTTCAAATAATTTCTTCCTCAAAATTTCTAGAATAATACCACATGAAAAGACTCGGGTGGTTATTCATCATAAGTTCCTCGGGTTCCCATGTTGCCTCTTCCATCTTATGGTTTCTCCACAAAACATTTACTAGACAAGTTGTCCGGTTTCTCATTACTTGTTCTATCGTATCATGAATCCTAATGGGATCTTCTCAATAAGACAGATCGGGTTCCAGTTCTAATTCCTCATAGGTGAGTTCATGTGTTGGGTCAAGCATGTATTTCCTCAACAGCGATATGTGGAACACATTGTGAACTTTGGAGAGACTTAGAGGAATTTCCAAACAGTAAGCTACAAACCCAATTCGCTCTAGAATTTCGAAAGGTAAAATGTATATGGGACTCAATTTACCTTTCTTTCCAAAACATATAACTCCTATCCATGGAGATACCTTCAAGAAAACATGATCTCCTACTTGAAATTCCAAATCCTTCCTTCGGTTGTCAGCATAGCTCTTCTACCAACTTTGAGCTGCTTTGATGTGGTTTTGGATTACCTTCACCTTCTCCATCGTTTCATCCACCAATTCCGGGCCTACAATTTTTATTTCACCTACATCATCCCAATAGGTTGGTGTGAGACATCTCTTTCCATATAATGCTTCATATGGTGCCATCTGAATACTTGAATGGAAGCTATTGTTATAGGAAAATTCCACCAGAGGTAAATATTGATCCCACATACCCTAAAAGTCAAGTGAGCATGATATCAACATTTCTTATAATGTTTGAATAGTCCATTCTGATTTTCAATCTGTTTGAGGGTGGTAGGCAGTGCTCAAATGAATTTTAGTATCCAAGGCCTTCTAAATACTCTTCCATAATCTTGAAGTAAAATGGGGATCGTGGTCAGAAACAATCGATAGGGGTACTCCATGAAGTCTCACAACATCATTAATATATAGTCTTGTAGACGTTCCAGTGGAATATCTTCTCTTATAGAAAGAAAATGTGCTGACTTGGTAAGACGATCAACAATAACCCATATTACATCATTCCTTCTATGATTCTTTGGTAGTCCCATGACAAAGTCCATCGTGATATTATCCCATTTCCACACCGGTATGGGAAGAGGTTGCATGACTCCTCTAGGTTGTTGCCTTCCAACTTTCACTTGTTGACAAACCATACATCTTGACACAAAATTAGCAATCTCCCTCTTCATGTTGTCCCACAAAAAATGTTCCTTCAAATCTCTATACATTTTTGTGCTCCCAGGGTGTATAGAGAAATTGGAGCTATGAGCATCATCTAACAATTCCCTTTTCAGATCAGGTATATCGGGAACACAAAGCCTCTTCCCAAATTTCAAAATTCCATCTTCTTACACAAAGTCTCTCAATCTCCCATCATTCACAGCTTTAATATTCATTTGGAACTCTTCATCACCGATTTGAGAACTATTTTTCCTTTCTAGTAAAGATGGTTTGGAAACCATTTGATAAAGTATCAATGTTTCACCTTCCATGGTAATTCCCATATCCATCTTCACTAGATCGATGAAAATAGGATCCCTTTCAATTCTCATCATGTTCAAAACTCCATGATCGTTTCTTCTCAAAGCATATTCCACCTTATTTTCCTTCCCCGGGTGGTAGTGTATCATGCAATCATAATCCTTGAGTAGTTCAATCCATCTCCTTTTCCTCATGTTGAGTTCTTTTTGCGAGAAAATATACTTCGAACTCTTGTGATCAGTATAAATCTCACATTTTTCACCATAGAGATAATGTATCCATATCTTCAAAGAAATGATTACAACAACTAACTCAAGATCATGAGTAGGGTAGTTTTTCTCATGAATTTTTAGCTGTCATGATGCATAGACAATAACCCTATCATTCTGCACAAGGAAACAACCAAGTCCTTTCATTGAAGCATCACTATAAATAACGATCCCATCATTCCCTGATGGTAGAGTCAATGTAGAAGCATTGAATAATCTTATCTTCAGTTCTTCAAAACATTCTTCACACTCTTTTGTCCAAACAAATTTAACCCCTTTACATGTGAGCTTTGTTAATGGGTTATCCAATCGGGAAAAGTTCTAGATGAAACGTCGATAATAACCTGCTAAACCAATAAAACTACGTACCTCGGTTATACTCGTTGGTGCTGGCCATTCTTGGACTGGTCTTGTCTTTGAAGGATCAACAGAGATTCCATCCTTGGAGACAATATGGCCAAGAAAAGATATCTCCTGAAGCCAGAATTCACACTTGCTAAATTTCCCATATAATTCATGTCTTCTAAGAGTATTTTGGATAATGCGCAAGTGATTTTCATGATCTTCATAGCTTTTGGAGTATACCAAGATATTGTCAATAAATACAACCACAAAATCATCGAGATATTCTTTGAAAACTCTATTCATTAGATCCATGAATACTGAGGGTGCATTAGTTAATCCAAAAGGCATTACTGTAAACTCATAATGCTCGTACCTTGTTCGAAATGCTGTCTTAGGAATGTCTTCCTTCTTCACAAACAACTGATCGTATCCAAATCGAAGTTCAATCTTTGAAAAGTATTGAGATCCATGCAGTTGGTCAAATAAATCATCAATGTGAGGTAGGGGATAATTTTTATTTATTGTTATAGCATTGATTTCCTTGTAGTCGATACATAACCTCATAGATCCATATTTCTTTTTAACAAGAAGAACAGGGGATCCCCATGGAGAAACACTAGGGAAAATAAATCCCTTATTACTCAATTCCTCTATTTGTTTCTTTAGTTCAACTAATTCCATAGTGTCCATTCTATAATGGGTCTTCAGTATAGGCCTTGATTGAGGAATTAAATCAATGGAAAAATCAACTTCTCGCTTTGGAGGATGTCCAGGTATATCTTCCAGAAACACATCTATATATTCTTTCACAATTGGTATATACTCTATTTGAACATTCCATTCCTCACCCACAGTCATTTCATTCTCTTCCTCCCCAATAATTGAATTTAGTTGAGATACTGGGGGTGGATCTAGATAAGAATTAGGTGGTGATGATTCTACTCTAAAGATAAGGTCTTCCTTATCATCATCATAAAAAATCGGAACCTCCTTATTCTTACAATAAATCTTCACATCATGGTCCGAAATCCAATCCATACCAAGAATAATATCGAACTCAATCATTGGTATGATGATGAGATCAGCGGATAAAGAACATTTATGTGCTCTAATGGGGACTGATTCACAAAACTTTGTTGCAATGATACTTCCCTGAAGAGTTTTAACTGACAACTCCCTTGTTAAATAAAATTGTTAATATCTAATTTTCTTAGCAAACTTGGAAGATATGAAACAATGTGATTATCTAGAATCAAATAATGCATTTTCTATACTTGAGGAAACCATTAAATTACCTGCCACCATGTCTTTCAGAGCTTCTACCTCAGCAGTAGTGATAGCATAATCTTGGCATTGATCCCTTGTACTTTTCTGAGGTAAGTTCCCCTAACTCTTAGGACATTCATTTTCATAATGTCCCATCTCCCTAATATTGTAGCATTGGACATCAGTAGCTTCCTTCTTCCCCTTGCAATCACGAGCTTGGTGTCCTTTTTCACCACACTTGTAATAGACTCCCATTCCTTTTAATCTAGTACCATGAAGTTTCTTCCCACATTTACCACAGGATGAATATTAAAACTTTCCCTTCTTCGCCTTATTTCCATTACTAGATTGATCAACAGATCTCTTCTTCTCTTTATTTTCTTTAAAGTCATAAGACTTATAGAATTATTTTTCTATCTTGATAGGACATGAGACAATGTCTTCGTACGCTGAGAAGGATTGTGAGACTAATGCTCGACAGAGAAACAGTTTTAAACAATCAAAGAAAAAATCAATATTACTTATTGGGTTATGTATATAATCTCCAACATACCTTGACAACCCTGTAAAGTTAGCCTCATACTTTGTGACATTCTCATCCTCCTTTTGTCTCAGACTTAGAAATTGCCTTTCCATATCTGCTCGATAGTCACAAGGAAAGTATTTTTCTAAGAAATGATCTTTTAACTCCCTCCATTTAATATTTGATACTTCATCATCTTCCTTCATGTTTTGAATAAATGAACACCATTGATCAACATCTCCAGTGAGGCGATAAACTGCCATGAAAACGTTTTTCCTTTCACTACCCCCCAAAGCTTGAAATATTTTCTCTATGGAACTTATCCATTGCCCAACCACTAATGGATTTGTACTCCCATTTGATGTTGGTGGTTTCTACCTCATGAAGAGATCTAACATTGATCCTAGACACTGTGGATCAGGGTGCTCCATACGGGTAAGGTTATTATTCATAACCTGAGTGAGTTGTCCCAGTATAGTGATTAGTTGATCAGCCCCAGTTGCATCACCATCTCCACTATAATTATCTTGAGAAGGAGGACAATACCTACATGGAGTGCGTGCACTGATACAGTTTCCATTTCTTCCACTAGGTTCCATTTCTAAACAATGGCATAAACTAGATCAGTTTATGAATCAAAATACAGTATTCCATACTTGTAAAACACTTAACATAAATTGAACTATTTATTGATATAATCCATAATCATAAAAATGTTTTCCTTGATAAATTATATACTCATAAACCCTTCATAATGATTTTTTTAAAAAATGAGAGTTATCCTAAGCATATCCCCCAGGAGTGTCATAACCAAGAGTGCAGCAAGGCCCGTTGTCATGCACCGGTTCCCGTTCGAGTCTAACTCAAAGCAGTGTTTTCAAGTTTTACCCCTAGGTACATCTATGCCAGAGCCGCCTCTACCTACTCATATCCAGACAGAGATGTATTGATCGGAAAAATCACAGAATCTCTACAATACCAAAATTCTAGGAAGTTCTTCTATACTAATCCTCAAAGTCTATCTTAGGTATTTGTGCTCTAATTAGAGTTTACCTAAATCTATCTTCCAAGGTTTGTAATAAAATTTCTCTGATACCAACTGTAATGCCCCAACCCTAGTTACCCGAAGTCGGTTCATTATTATATAACATTGGAATGATCACAAAAGATCAAGTCTCGAAAGACCGATTAGTTTAGCAGCGTGGGAAACACTAGATACATTCATAAAATTTACATTACATCATAAAATGAAATATACAATAATATAGTCTCCATAGTCCACACTCATATCCCCTCATACTATCCCTACAGTCCATTCATAAAATAATTCTTCACTTATTGGGGAAAATAAAACATAGATAGGGGTGAGATCAGATGCCCAGTAAGGATAACAATATAGCAGAAACTTTTATAAATAAGCATAAACATTTAAGGCAATTTAAAACTAAAAAAATCCTTTTAAACTTTAACTTCATCATAATATGGCAGAAATAAAATGAAATAATTCCATTTACTTATTCACATGGATATTATACTAGTCGAATAATCACATGCAATATCAATAACCACTTTCATAATGATGGAATGCATAATGCCAGACTATCATAACCACATATTCAAGGCCTCATGCCAAGAATACAAATAAGATTTTGTCAAGGCCTTGTGTCAAGACACTAGTTTGTCTCATGATACCTACCGATGCAATTTTTTTATAAGATACTTACGTTTAAAATTGCTCAAATATACTCTAGTGTTTTTCTGAAAAGATTATGCAAGCTTCTAAAAACAAAATAACTAATTCTGAGATTGTTCGACTAATTATAGGCCATGATGGGTCCGCGCCCAATCCCTTCCTATCCACCACACTCGAGAGTTGGGTTTTATAAAAATATTTTTAAGCTTGCATTAAATACGTATTCATTTGCACTGGATTTTCATATATTTGAGAGAAATATCTCCATTTTTGAAATCATTTAAAAATTACATAATTATAAAATAAAACCATTATTTTGAAAATATCCATATAATCATGTAAGGAAAGCTTCAAAGTTGTAATAACGGCGGAGAATAACCACACCGTCCATATAAGTAAAAAAACATTCTTACCTTAGTTTTGTCAAAAAGGTCAAAAAGTAACTTGTTTGGAAAACGATGGAAAGATTCCTTTCAAAAACGTATAAGGTAAAATAAGGGTATAAATGAATTTAACCCATAGTCTAGTAAATAGTTAAAATGTTTTGGAGTACATTTTTAAGAAACATAGATGTGGATGATAAAGAGGTCCCAGTTGATAATTACGTATAAACAACCTTGGATAATGAAGAGATTGTGAAATAAACCCTTACCAATTTGGTATCTTACGAAACATACACCCCATGAAAGAGTTATCATACAATGAATATGTAAATAAACATAAATTAAAGTGTATTACACAAATAATACAATTATGGTTAGTACATACACCACATAAAAGGTAATAGTGGCAATATGGTACGAATCTCACGAGAATAAGGAGTGAGATGAAAACCGCTTACCTTGTAATTTTCCTTGGTTGAGGGTAGGTTTACCTTCTGTATAATGGTTAAATAATTTTTATTAAATTATAAAATAATGATATACATTAATATGATATCATGTATGATCTTTTAACATTTATTTGTTATTAATATCTTAGTATTATTGTTGTTTTGGGTGTTAAATTACTCGTTTTATTTTATATGTTTTGTTACGTAATCCGTGTTTGTCATGGATAGGTTGTATCTTATTCATATCCAGAATGATATCAAGTACTTAAACATTATTTTTAATCATTAAATGAGAATTATTCTTGAATGGATATGATGGGGAATGAATCTCATCACGTTCGTGGAGACGGTAGTCCGTACGTACGCACGAGTGACAATATCATTTATTTGATATTAAAATAATATATAAATGGATGGTATATCATATATAAAGAATAGTTATAATGTTATATTTATTATTTACATGAATTACACATCATTATTATACCCATCCAAGTAATAATTTATTGAATAACAATTACACCACGACGTAGAGATAGTAGGCCGTACGTATGCACGTATGGTGACATGTCATTCAAAGGATTGATAGAATACTGAATGTGGTTGTACCATATTTATAATAAAATCACAGTATATATAAGATACTGGATTTATTATTTAATAATGGGAATAACAAAGAAAGAAGAAGTTGATGAAGAAATGAACTTGAAAAAGGGTGGTGAAAACATTACCTATTCTTCGGGTTCTTCCTTTTGATTTGATCAAAAGGGCTCATTAGGTTGGCTTTACGATCATACTAAAGCCTCTAGGATGAATTGAGGGAAGTTTATAGTGTATTTGGGTAGGGTTTGGACGAACCAAAATGCTTTTAAAGTGTGAATAATTGGTTAGAAGTGGTGTCCTTTTATAAGGGGGAGGGAGGGGGGCACCTTAGGAAAATATAGAAATATTATTTTATAATAAATTCATATTCGGTTTATAATGGCTCCAAAGTGTATTATTTAAAATTTAATGTGGGTATGGGTTGAAAACCACTCAACCAATATAATTTATACAGGTTTGGGTCATTATTTTAACCTCATCTTTTAGTTTTAACTCTTAGTTAATTAGTTTGACACTTACCATGTCACTTTGTATTTTTATATTATATAGTTAATAAACATACTATATACATCCAAGAGACCCCCAAGTGGTCCATTAATGACAAAAATATCATGATACAAGTCCTTTGGCCGAAACATAGTTTTTTAGGAATAGAATATAAATTAATAATATAATATTTTTTTTAAAAATTCTTTTATGTCAATTTTGAAACTATTGGGTATTTTGATTTTGATAATTTTATAAAAGCATTATTACTTCGAAAACAATTTATATAACCAATAATAATATGTCATATTAACCTTTAAAATTAGTGTAATTCATAAAAAGTCTCAAATTACATTTATTTTGATATTTATAATATCAATTTTTTTAATATTTCATTAATTATGTAATTACTGCATCACCATTGTGTCATAAATAAATTAAATTATTTAATGTCTAAAAATTATAAATAAAATACCATTATGTAGGAATTTTTTTTATATTTCTAATGAATATTTACAATCTAATTTATCTTATATATAACCCTATATTAAAAATGTTTTAATTATTAAACTTTGATTTTAACTCTTTTAACTCATCTTTGAATGAAATAATAATTACTGTCCTAATCTAATCCAAGTGGACTTAAGTGATAATATTTTATTCATATGGTTGTTTTTTGGTCTAGATACAATTGTCCAATAGAATTAAGACATGTTTTAGGGTAATATTAATATCATTTTTACCCTTAATTACCCTATTTACTTTTAACCGTGGTAAATAAAAGTAAAAAGTTACTATTCACCAAAAATTATTTTCATCTCATTGAACCAAATTTTACTCCATTTTATTAACCGTGTCTCTTATATTTTAGAAATTCCACTCACAGAAGCGGTAAAATTAAGTTTTATGTGAATTTACAAAATCTCCTAGGAGGTGGGTAAAAGACAGTGAAAAAGTTCAATAAAATTTTTATATGTCTAAAATTATTCTAAACTAACTCGAATGAATTACATTAAACTTATATAGGTATTATGTATCTATTTTGACATTAATTAAATTTAAATAAAATAAATATTCTTTAAATAAAAATTCAGTTTTAACCTATAACTCAGTGTTTTTTCACTATTCATCAAAAATTGAATGTTTTCAGAAAAATACCAAAATTTCACCCTAGGCTAATTTTGATATTCCGAATCCAAAAATGATGTCCATTTTGAAAGATAAAATTTATAAAATTTCAAAAAGTGGGTATTACTATTCATAACGGTTAGTTTTATTGGTTGTGGTGTGAGTGTTAGAACTCGAAGTTGCGTACAACACACGCTACTGTATTATTCAAAGGGAATCATACCGTGGAAACTTGGGGTGTTAAAAATGTTCCCAGTAAGATTATATTTTTATCCAAACATGATAAATATATATTCATTTTCAAATTTGACACATTAATTTTTAATTTTATGAAGATATGATGTGTTATGTTATAGAAAATTTAAACAGTGGTCTTTTTTATTATAGATTACAAAAACAAAGTGTTGGTAATCAATAATAAATCATGTTAACATGACTTGTATCACAATTAGTTATAAAATAAATAGTCTAGTCATGTAAATGAGAATCAGTTGACTTAGTTACAATAAGGGGGATATTTTGACTCTTTGGAACTAATTGAACATTTTATTTTCATGCTTTTTTATAAGGTAAAATAACTAAAGATACATTTATTGGATAAGGTGAAAGGATTATAAATTTTCCTTAATTAGTTTATACATATATGTGTGAACTATTTATACTTAAATTTATATATTAAATCTCTTATTTCATTACTTCTATCGATCACTTGAGTAGATATCAATATGTAGACTAAATGAGGTATAATAAAAAATCCTTCAGAAAATTAAAAGAGTTAAATAATGAAGTATAAAATCACATTGGTAATATGATAAAGAAACTTTTCTCAGACTGTAGTGGGTAATATCTTAACCAAGAGTTGATCAAATACTTATGGAAATTTTGGAATCATTCTCAAACTTAGACATCCTTATACATCATAGTGGAATAGTGTAAGTGAAAGGAGGAAACACAGGTTATTAGATATGGTGGTATCAACGATGAACCATGGGAGTATTTCATTATTCTCTCTTGGACATCTATTATACACATAAATGCATATACTAAATCAAGTTCCAATAAAGGCAGTAAACTTTATACTATATAAGTTTTGTAGTGAAAAGAAGATCATTTTGTTGCATATTCATATTTATAGTTGTGATGAATTTATTATATCCATTTATAGGAAGAAAATTATTCCTAAATACATGAATTTTATCTTTATGGGATAACCTAAGAAGACTTAGGGACATTACTTATAACACACCTTAGATAATAAGATTATGGTTGATAGATGTCCCACCTTTATTGGGAGAGGGAGTAAGTCTAAATGCGATAGTGGGAGAAAGATTAACACTGATAAGGTTGAGGATCAAGATATGAAAGAGATGGAAAAGGAAAATTTTCCATAATTCCCCATGGAAGAATATTTTATAGAGACAGAAGTACTGCATAGGATTCCCATAGAGATTAGATAACCTGAGATATATGGTTTTTCTTGTCACCGAGGATGGAGAATCATTATAAATTAATAAAAATGAACCTATATCCTATAAGGAAGTAGAAAGTTCCCTAGAATCATTATATATTAAAAATATATGAATTATGAGATAAATTACATGTACCAAAATCATGTCTAGATTTTTTTTATATTTCTTGTCGATGTTAAAATTGTTTTTTTCAAATGAGTATTCAACAAAAAAATATTCATGGATGGTAGAGTAAGTACCTATAATGTTAATATAGTTGAAAACAGGTCTAAACAACATCAAATAATTGAATATGATGATTAATTTTCACCTATAATTATGTTAAAATCCTTTAAAAATCTAATTTTCATAACAAATTACAATGATTATGAGATTTAGAAAATGGATTTCCAGACAACCTTAATGGAAAACTTAAGGAATATATCAATATGAAACAAGAAGAATGGATTTTCTCCAAAATGATTCTAATAAGGTGTGAATGTTATAATAACCCATTTATGGGTTGACACAAACACCTAGATCATAGAAAATTCTCGTTGATGTATACATAAGGGAATTTTGTTTTACAAAGAAAGGATGCGAGTTTTTTGATTAAAAATGATTTAGTGGTAGTGTAGTTGTTTTATTAATAGTACATGTGGATAATTTATTAATAATTGAGAATTATATACTATTATTACAAACTTTCAATACATGGTTAACACATTCTTCTTTATGAAGTAATTAGTTGATGTATAATACATTACTGGGATCAAGATCCATCATGAAATATCTAAGAGTCTACTTAGACTACGTGTGGATGCATATATTGAAAAGATACTAAATAAATTTAGTATAAAGTACTCAAATAGGGAATTTTTTGAAATGTGAAATGGAATACATCTCTCTAAGAAAAATTTCCATTGAAACAAGTAGAGAGAAAAGTTTGAAAATGATTCCTAAAAAATGGGAAATGGGATCATTCATGTATGTTATATTGTGTACGAAGCCTAATATTCCCTATACCTTGATCATTGTAGGTAGATATCAAGATAATATAAGAGGAAATAATTACATGGAAGTAATGACTATTATATAGTATCTAAGGCATACTAAAGATATGTTACTAGTTTATAGAGGAGATGATGAACTTATAACCAGGGGATATATAGATGCTAGTCTAAAAAATATCATGATGATCTTAAATCATAGTTGAGATATGTCTAGATTATAAATGTAGGATTTGTGAGTTAGAAGTGATTAAGTAATGTGATGACCACCAATTTTATAATAGATTATGAGTAATTTTATATAATGTGGAATATAATAAATGTGTATGGATACGAAACTTTATTCTGGATATTGATGCCTTTAAAATTACTAAAACCCTATTAAATTATATCGTGATAAGACTTCGGTGGTGTTTGTAGCTGAAGATTCATGATCGAATCTAAATAATAATCATATAATTCATAATTATCACATATTGTGGTATTTTTCTCAAGGGGGTGAGGTCACAATAAAAAGAGTTTCCATGGAGTAGAACTTGGAGGACCTATTCACTAAAACTTTTTTTTTCAGAAAATACATGAATATCATGTGAGAGATAATAGTGTTAAAGTCAATCAAAATTAATACTAGGGAAAGGAGGTTTCTATTGGTGTTGGTTCTCTAGGAAAAACTACTTTGTTCATTAGGATACCTATTTATATATTCATACAACTAAATATTAATATTATCACACGATTATTGTCTTTTTTGTTATGAAATCGGGTTCCCTAGACCAAATTTGAGAAGTAATTTTTGATTAATATATTATTTATAGAGATATATTCATGATGTATAATAAGTATAATAGTTTTGATACATCTGTTTCTACTATTTAACATAGTAATGACTTAATATTATTTTTCATATCAAAAGATTATTTTAGTTTCCAACTATAATGAGAACCTAGAGATATATTGATAGTAATAGTAAATATATGTTCAATGGTCTAGATACATCGCACTGACTGGAGATATATGATGTATGACTATTAGGTCGGGGGGGGGGGGGGTCCTAAGAATTGATATTTATTCTCTTTATATTCTAGTTTGATGATATTGAGTAGAGGAGATCATGAGGACTAAACCACAAATAGGAAAAAATAATGTTTTGTGTGTAATTGGATATTTCTATTTATTACCATGCATATTGGTCTCTCGAATTAAGATAATTATATATTTTTAACATTTTATAATGTAGTCTGATACAATAGAAAAACCATGTTATTTATTTTATACTGAGATAATTTATTTGGAGAGTGTCATTAGTAGTATGGAATTATTTGAATGTTATGGATAGAATTTAACTCTTTCAAAGAAAAAAGATATCTCAATCCTAGTTGACCGAGGTGGGGGTATATTTATTAAATTCAATGTCATGGTAGATAAAGGTAAATCCATTTAGTAAGTTCATGAAATAAAAAACTAATAGAGGATGATGAATAGAAGCATGCATCATACTTTATGAGATATCATGAGACAAATATATTATATTACATGGAATGTGTTCTTTAGGGATTGTTGTTTCTATGACTAAATATTATCCCCTTATAGGTCATGATGTTTTGGTAGATATTACTCATTGATTGTGGGTATTAATTAATGCTATTGATATAAGGTCCTAGAGGGTCACAAACAAAGTGTATTTAAATTTGTGGAAAATTTTATTTAATTTGAGTAGAGGAAATGGAGGAATCCATGTTAGGGGATATGATATGTCTATGTTTAAATGATTATATAGAAGTAAATAAATTCAATATTATTGAATTTAATATTAACATGTCACTAAATTTTTAAACACATTTTATTCTCATGTTATTTAATGAATATAAGGAATAATATTTTATGAATGAGTATTTTTATTCAATTCTTATTAAATATTTTATAGAGAGGTAGGTTGAGATAATGGATAATATTTTATCACATATCATATTCTAGACATTTCAAGTAACTAATAGAATATTTATGATGTTTTTGACAAGTTCAATACATTACAAAAAATAAATATGGTTTGATTTAAAGGGTTTTATATACAGAAGGTAAAAAGTCTAATTTTTCTAAATTAAACCCATCTATTTAAAGAAATACTAGCTAATATTTATGATGAATATTAACTACATGATTTATATATCATCTATTTATACTCTCATGATTCCAATAGAGAGGAAGAAATAATCAGACCACTCCTATCCAACATTTATTAGTTGATCGAATATATAGTGATCCTACAATAATCGAAACATCAAAGGAATCATTGCTTCTTAATGATAAAACCTAAAAATCAATGATGGGAATAGTAGTAATTATCTGAATCATGTTTGGATGGTCTAGAGTGTCTGATGTTAGTTCTTTGACAAGTGATCACCAATAATGATTAAAACGACCCCACATATTCAAATCGATTTAGGTAATAGTTTAATTTTATATTTGTTCTCATTATTGATCTAATGGGATTCTAATCTAGTTATTGAGATGCTTATCATTAATGATGCCATTCTTATATCGATCACCACTGGAAAATTTTTAAATTATCCACTTCAAAAGATTTCCCTACACACTGGATACCAAAATTTAGTATCAAAGTAATCATGTGATCTTTTAAGTCAAATATAAATTAATTTAATATGAATTTAAGTGGAGGGAACTATAACAGTTCCAAATACATAAATGATTCTTTGATCAGAAGTTGGATGACTATGTTATGGATTTATGAAGATTGAAATCAGATCAAAATCGAATTTTTGAGCTTAAAAACACAGAACACATACACACATGCACACACACACTCACTCACTCACTCCCCCCGCTCTCTCTCTATATTTCTCTCACTCTCAGATAAACAAACTTAAATTTTATATAAAAATAACACACTATAATGGATATTTGTATAGGGATCAAATTTCTAGGTTATGTATGATTTTCACACCATTGATGAAATTGTTAAAAAGTAATTAAAAAATATAATTGAATAACCATTATAAAAAATGGGTTACAGAATAAAGTAATATAAAAAATTAAAAAATGTATTTGTGGGTGTATTTTCCATTTATTCTCATTCTCCCCCCATTAGAGAGTGAGTGTTATCACATATCATTATTGAAATTGAAAAAAATTATTGTTTTAAATATGTTATTTCACTGTTTTAGGTGCTACTGTTCGTATCCCCACATGCCCACACTGAGGTTCCCCATACCCAAAATCCCATGCATCATGAAAAAACACTTGATTTTACAAATTAACTTTGATAAAAAGTCAGATGATACAAGATGAATATTCAAAAAATAAATCATTATAATTAAATGTCATAATAATTTCACACAACTCAATGATCCTTTTAGTTTAGAGTATTTGAGGACTGATTACATAAACAATTTATTTTACAAAACTTGTAAACATTTTTATATAATTAAACATTTCTAGAACACCTTTTAGACTTCCAAAACTTATACTAATCTTCATAACCTAGGGAAAGGAAGAATAAGAAAGAGGTAACCTCAAATTCTTATTAAGGGAAAACTAATCAACATGAAATCAAGGATTAGATAATAAGAATATGAGAAATCATGGAAAGGGGAGAAATTTCTTATTAAAAATAACATGGAACAATAATATTTGTCTATAAAAGATGATATAAAGACATTTATTCTCAAATTAACAAACATATAAAATGGAAATATTGTGTGGAATAATGAGATGATTGACATGATCCGTGTATACAAATTACAGGCAAATGGAATATAAATAAACAGAGACCATGAAACATAGGATAACAATGAAATTTGGAACCAAAACTGTCAGATAGAAATTATAACTTTGTGTTTCAATTAATTCATGCCCAAAAATTAAGTTTAAAACAATAAAAATGTCCACAAATCATGTACTAAATAATCAAATGTCCATGCTTCCTTTTTTGAAATCTTTTTTCCATAAATAACATAATTATATCATAATATATAAATACTTCAGCAATTCATTAGAGTTTTATAAAGGATCCATTCTGTCTTAGGTATTTATAGTACTCAAATCTTCTTAGGTATTTATCAGACCTAAACCATCTTAAGATTTTATCATACCAAAACAATATTAGAGATTTATCAGACACAAACCATCTTAGGGTTTTATTATAACTAAACCATCTAAGAAATTTATTTGACTCAAAATATCTTAGGGATTTATCAGACTCAAAAAATCTTATGGATTTATAAAACCCAAACCATCTTCGGTCTTTATCATACTCAATCCATATTAGGTATTTATTGAATGCAAAACGTCTTTGGGATTTATGAGAACGACACCATATCATATATTTATCAGAACCAAATCATATTATAAATTTGTTATACATTAAAATTTTCATAATAAAAATACATAAACATTTTTTCCATAAAGAAAATCAAAACAATATTATAACTTAAATATCACATGTAAATAAAATGGGGTTCATATCGTTTACAAGTGGTATCACCCAAATTGAACTCAAGAATGTAAATAATTGATACCCAAATTTTAATCACCCAAACGAGTATTTTATAAAACAATTTAGAGGGTGATTCATGAAAAATAATTTACATGACAATACATACTATATAGATAAAGTGGAAATGATAGTGAAGTCATAAAATATTTTTTTTATAAAACACTTTTATCTTTGGAATAAACAATGATGTTATGGTCACTTTGAAAATAAAATTTTGAAAAGGTAAAGTAGAAAATCTTTAAAAAATATTTTGTATCAAAATTAACATTCAATAGTAGAGCCTTGATAAAAAAATATATGTTAAAAAAGGTTACGTTAAAACACGTTGAAAAATTTTACTTTGAAAAATAATCTTTAATAATGGATCCTTGAAAATGACAAAAATATTTCAAAAAGTTAGAGTGATTTTTTTGAAATTTTTTAATCTTAAAAATAATATTTAATAATATATCTTTGAACATACATAAAGGTTATAAAAAGTAACATGGAGTAGAAGATATAAAAATTTTATTTTAAATGATTAAATTTTTTTGATCATTTTAATATAACTTTATTAAAAACCCACACCATATAAAGAATAGGAATACATCCTTTTCAAAATAGGATAAGGGAAATATGAAGGTCACGTGAGATAACACATAATTGAACTTCCAAATATAAGGGAGAAAATTAGTGGGAATGAAAAATATAGTAGAAGATAGGAAACCTTCATTAAATAGGATGAAAATTAATCTCAACCATGATATACTTTTTATAGGGAACAAATTCATCAAGGAGGAAAATTTGAATTATAAGTTTAATTTCCTTGAGTGAAAGTGAAGGTTCTATGAAATAAAATCATAGGGTAGAATAAATCTATCATAGAATAAATAAGTTCAAGAATATAAATTTTAAATCAATGATTTAATTTTATTCAACAAAAACCATTATGGTAATGTAAATTTTTGAATAAAATAATATAAGAGGGATTCCATTAAATGGATATTCAAATATAATTTAATGAAATAAAATCATTATACTTAAAGGAAATGTGTAAGTAAATAAACCATATAAGGTAATGATTATTTGAAATGTAAAATATGCCTCAAGGATTTGAAAATGAGATAAATAAAACAATACCTTAATTCATTACTTCCATTAATATTCTTGAATCTTGTTGGGACCTTGAACTTTCACTTTTATGTAACCATGGAAATAAAAGGATTATGATAAATAATTATGACCAGAGGATTATGAAAATAATATAAGTTTATAAGATGAGAAATATCATATATTTTTTAAAATAAATTATAAGGAATATGTATGGTGTGAAGTGGTGGATGTGTTCCTATTTTTAAAATGAATAAAATGGAACTTTTTTGAACACCCATTATTTTTCCAAAAATATAATGACTCTATTCAAGGGTAAAAGGATAAAACGTGATAAATAAATATGTTTGGGGGTTGTGTATGGTTAATAAATCATCTACCACACATTTTAAGGAAAAAGTGAAACATGTTTCAATTCATTTACCATTAGGTTTTCAGAATTTACCATTTTAAGTAATATATATTTTACTAAAAATATAAAATAACCCATATAAAAAAAATGGTTTATATTTAACCACTATTTAATAAAATGTAATTTCTAAATAATAAAAAAGTAAATTTTAAAATAAAAAATTTCATATATAGAAATACTATTTTTCTATAGAAAAATAATGTTTTAACCATTATGTGTTTTTAATATTATTTAGAATTTATTTAGAATTAAATTTCTGTTAATATAATTATATATATATAGTTAAAAAAATATTATAGTCAATATTTAAAATATATAAATTTTAATTACCATATAAAAAATACACAACATTAAAAATAATTCCTTGGAAATAGTCCCTTCACCATTATCATTGTCAATAACTTTAATCTTAGTAATATCATTTTTATACTCAAAAATGAAATTGAATTTATCAAATAATATAGAACTATTGGTACAAAATATGTAATCATTTTTTAAATTTTATTTCTAAAAGTGTTAAAATATAATTTTCAATTTAAGCGTATAAAAATAGTTTTTAGAGTGAAATATTACTTAATTTTCCAAAACGTTAGAAAACATTTAAAAAAATAATCATTGAATTTTTTAATGATTTATTTTAATTTATTAATTTATATTTTTATATAATTTTGTTTCAAACACTTCTATTTAATTTTGGTGTTATGATAATGTTATAAAAGTGACAATATTAGCATGATAAATATATTTTTTATTCACCTAAAAATAATATTTTCAGAAAAGACTCAAAAATTAAACCTAAGATAATTCTGTTGTGTGGAATTTAAATATGAATATTATTTTTTAAAATTAAAATTCTAAAATTTATAAATTCAACTTTTAAATGAAAAATTATATATATATAAATTATAACTACTTTTATTGAAATTTTTTTTAATACATTAATTTTTCCAAATCATAATTTTTAGAAATTTCTTATTGATTGAAATATTATTATTTAGTATAGGTTTTTTATTAAATATTCTTAATAATATTTATCTAATATATTTTTAATCATTTTAGTTTTGTTTTTCATGTGAAGAATGCTATTGAAAATAATAATAATTTCAAGAAAAAATATTCCAAAAATTTTGGGTCAACCCACATGTGGGGCACTGTTTCCCATTTGTGAAACCTTTAATGACCCAATATATATGTAAATGAAATTATGTTTTGTATGAATAAATTATTTATAGAAAAAAATGCACTATATTTAATATTTTATTTTGGACTATTATAAAATATATCCCATCAGATATAATAGACCATTAAGCACCATAACCATTGATAATATAGTCGTTCTACAGTGACCATTACGATTATTATATATTAAGGGTAATAATAATATGTAATTAACACAAAACGAATATAAAATGGCCCCTACTAGTAATATTGTACCCTATGTATCCCATTTAGTAGAGATTCTGAGGGAGATGACATCATTGATATTTTCTCTTGACCAATTCAAAGATAAGATTCAATAAGTAAAATATGAGCGTAACCATTTATTAAAGAAGTTCACTATTATCAAGATCACCACTTAAACCATGTTTGTTGAACCATGCACCGAAAATACCACAATCAAACCCCTCACCCTTAGGGAATACACTAGGATAATAAGGTGTTATGTTTTTATACCATAATAGTATGAATCTTAGTATTTTTTTTAATAAAAAAATTATTAAATTTATCACTATCACCCAAATGTTACTTTTATATGTGGTTATTTGTTTCATGGATTAGCCCCTCTTGTTAAAGGTGTTTTGGGTTGAAAATTACCAAATTTTGGGAAAATTTTACATGTAACACTATTAATGAGCATTATTAAACTAACCATGTATCCTAAGTGTAAACAACATGCACCCATTAACTGGGGATATTTGTATGGGTATTTCATAGTACATTAAACCCCATGAATCCCACTCAAGGAGGGGTTATTTTTTTATTTTGGGTTCTCTTTAATTATGGTTTCTTCCCTTGGATTCCCCATTCATTTTCCACCAACTTATCCTTATTACATGGTATTCTCTCCCTCTACCAAGATCTAATAAGGTGGTTTTGTGAGGGTTTCTTGATGATTCATTACCCGGATTGAAAGGATAGGGTTACCTTCTCCTCCATATTGGGTTTTCATCCATTTTTCTCTATACCCTATAAAACTAGTATCCATGGTTGTATGATTTCAAAAAATATTTTTGTTTTAAAATTGGGGTTTTTCTTTCCATGGGTTATGATCTCTCTTTTAATACCTAAACTGGTGGGTTTCTTCTAAGATGATATGATCTCCCTATATGTGGTGAATGTTTCCATTTCATTGTATTTAATTTAATAGTTTCTTGGATTCTTGTTTTTCTAAATTAATTTTCAATCTAAATAACTTTGTTGTAGATTATATATATTGGGGTTATCAAGGTTTTCATTATCTTTATTTGGCATTCATGTTTCTTCATGGGTGAAATTTCATGTTAAAATTAAATATTTTTGAGAATTTGTATTTTATTGATTCTACATGTTTTATAAAATTCAAAGGATGTTTTGATATAATAAAAACACTTGTTCATTAGGTATTATGAAAAATGTTATTTTCAAATTGGTCTTCCCTTTTGGGTTTAAAGGGTTTCCATGTTCAAAAGGTGGCATATTTTTATGAAATAGAATGGTGACACTTTTAGGTTGTGTTGGTTGTATTTTGGAATTGAGTATTATTTCCCTTGAATTCGTGTATATATTCTAATTTTTTTAAAGGTATTTACAAAGGTATATATATTCTATGTGATAAGTGAAAGGGTCAGTTTTCCCATTATGAATTAATGTTTGACTAATTATTGATTGTGACCTTTTTAATCCCCATTTTATTTTTCATTATGTTGTATGAATCAATGTGATAGATTTTTGTGATGTAATTGATGATGTTCTATTGGTTTGGGGATCATTATATGGGGAATGTTGTATTTGGGAAGAATGTGAATATAGTGTTAGCATTTGGGATTTGTTATTGTCATGGGATGACATTTTACTTAGAAGTGGATCAAATCCTTTAGTTTTTTCTTGAGGAAACCTAGTATAATAAGAGGCAAGTCATTGGAAATTTTTAGAATAATTTATATTATGCACTATATAGTCACCCCTAATCGTATGTATTTATCTATAGTGGGAGGTTCATTGATGAGACTGGGTTTAGAATGATTCAGTTGATGGATGTGTGACTATTCACATACCAAAAGTAGGTATACCTTATGTGTCATATAATTGTCCCATTAGTCCCCCAGGATTTTCGTCATGATATTTATCATATTTTATGTCATTTACTAGTTATTGGTATATGTGTTGATTATCGATTGAATTGAATTTCATTGATGCAGTAATCCTCTTATGTTTTAGTCTTAATATTCACTAGTGTTATTACAACTACTTATTATAATTATTTATGCAATTATATGGTTTGGGTTTCATTATACTTTCCATTATCTCCTTACATACATATTATTTGGGTGTGTTAATTATTTTAAAGGGAAAAGAGGATTTTTTTTCAAAGTTCTAGTATTTATTATACATTCCTTTGAAATATTTTTAAACAATGTGTGGGTTTATTTCCAAAAGTTATGTTTTAAATGAAAGGATAATGAAAAACTATTTGTTTATATTATTTTAAAACTATAAGTTATGTGTTATTTTATAAAATAAATGAAACAAGATCTTGTTGATATACTACTAGATTTTGGATCACACCCTACATACTTATGTTGGTGGGTATGTAGTCTTCATGCCTTATGTAGGTTTGTTTAGGTATTGGATTTGGGATTAATTTGGTTCTGTTTTCATCAGGAAGTGGATGGTTCATTAATATTATAATGATGACTCAAGATTCATATAAATATGTTGTTCAGTCCTTGAGTTTCATAGAACCAATTGGCTCAAGTTATCTTTCATCCTATTTTGCCTGATATTTTCTTCATTTTTCGTTTAATGTTTCGTAATCCAATATTAAATGATCACTTGATATAAATGTATTTGTTGGCATGCATCTTTTTTATTATTACTATTTTTTAATATTTATGTTAGGAATCATGAGGGTGAAACCATACCCAATGTTTATTCTCATAGCTGTTTATTCTTTTTGTGATCCTAGGGGGATTTAGGACTCCCCTTGTCTTAGTGGTAGGTTAGCTCGGGCAACAATATAGTTGGTGGCCCATGCTAGTTTATACAAATGTTATTAGAGCCTAGGATTATTTAAATGGTGTGTAGGTTTTTCCAAGTTTAACCTTTTTTTACTTGAGTTCTAGAGGTTTAAATAATATAGAATAATTATGACTCTGTTGATAAATCTAGGAAAGTTCTTGGCTAGCTCTTCATTATGATAGATCTCGAGTTTCCATGTCTGGTTGGGTGTTTTATTTTGTGTTTTGGAATTTTATTTTGTTCTTTTATGGGATATTTTGATGTGGTTTCCTATTACTCTTAGTTTAAGGGATATTTCCGGGGATATCCCAAGAAATTACTCATTTTGGAGTGAAATTTAAAGGGATTAAAATGGAATATGGTTAAGGCACATAGTCTATTAAACCATTAGTAAGATGTGTGGAAAATTATAGATAACTTCCAGTGGAACTCACATGTTGGAAAAAGATCTAACAAACCATGAAATAAAACCATACATAGTGGAGAAATTTTTTATTTTATTTCAACCATTTTTTCAATTTTAGCTTATTTTTTAATTGATAGTGAATATTTATGGTATTTTATTGTAATTTATTAGAGAGAAAATTTTTCCTAAAAAATCTTTAAAATAAATTTTTTATGAATTAATATCTCAGATTGATTGAAAAACCATGTTTTTAGTGAGTTGAGGTGTTCTAATGGAAAATTTTGAACCATGATACAAGTGATTTTAGTAAAGGAATTGATTTTTTGGTTTTGGTATCTTTAAAATGATTTTGGGTGTGTGGTGTGAAATATATCCATATAATTTGAAAAAAAATATTGAAAGGGTGTTTTGTGACCTTGATTTTTTACATTATGTTTTTGTTCCATTGTGAGTAATTTTGAGGTGGTTTTGTAGTTTTCATTTTTTTTGGTTTGTGGTTATTCTATTTGTGTTGAAATTTAATGAGGTTTGATGGAGTATTTTTTGTGATGTTTTATAATGAGACCCCCTTGAATAAAATGAAAAATAAAGGGAATTCATTGGGTAGTTATCCTAGTGATCCAAGAGTTATATTTATGGTCTTTAACACTACCAAGAATCATGATTCATTGGTGGTTCCATGTCCTTCCCATCTCATGGATCATGCACAAGAATTACTGAACAAGTATCCTCTAGTCTTCAATGGTGATCGATGATCCCTTGAGGTGATTGATTTATTATCCAAAGTTAAGAGATTTTCAACTTGTTAACAACTCTTGAATCCTCTAGTATATACACCAAGATTATCATACATATATATTATGTCATTTTTCTATTAATATTCCATAAATTACATAAACATACACATGAGGGATGTAATAGTTTAGTGCCTTTAGAAACATGGAAACAAAAATAACTAGTTCAATGGTAGACTAAATAATATCTATATTATGTTTTTTTACTAACACCCTTTTTAGAAATATCATGAACAATAAATTTCTTCATATCCAGGGAAAAGGAAACATAAGAAAGGGTGAGGTACGACACTCACTAAGTGTAAACAAGGGGGGCACATTAGAAAAACATGAACATAAGTGTATGATAACATGAGTATAACATTTGAAAAACATACCCTACATATCAATGATAATAATATTGATTCAAGGAATAACTGTTGTAAGTTCATACAATATGAATCATAAGGTAATTGAAGAACATGATCCATAAGATCATTTCACTAGTATAAGACATAGATTTGTGTTATACACATAAGACTAATTTTTTTTCCATATTATCCAAGGTTCATTTACAGGGATATAGTAGTGGAATGGGTTCACTCACAAAACCATCATTGTAGTCAAGGTTTACTCCTAATACTACCAAAGTGGAAAAAGTCTATTACAAACCAGGTTCACTCCCCATTCAAGTACTATCTATCTCATGGGATAAAAATCCTTACCTAGTGCATTGGAGGGTTATTTAGATCCCACCCATCTCAAATTAAAAACCATATTTATGTGTTTCATAAGAACATAAAACAATCATCATATCATAAACCATGAAATGAAATGGTTTTCATAATTTTTTTTTCATTTCATAACTTATAGAATATAAATAGGTTTCATAATCATTTCATCATTTCATCATAACATAAACTGTGGAAAAAGAATAATATTTCATAATAGTTTTATCACATTATTCCCCGTGGAAGAGATACAAATTTCATAAACATCATGACATCGTAAACCAAAAAAATTCAGAGAAATAATAAGAATGGAATCCCTGGATCATATCCCTTGTAAGACATATTTGACATCAATTGATGACAAATTATATGGAAAATGATTTTGATCAATTATTTCAAACATTTAATGAAGAAAATATATTTTCTGATTTGAAAAAATATTATTAAAAAAATATATTTTGAAAATTATTTTCTTTGAAAATAATGTTTAAAAACTATAAAGTTAGCTCCAATGAAAATATTGGTCATGAATAAATGATCTTTCACTTATTCCATAAATGTTACAAAAAGATTCCTTTCACATTATTCCTTGGAAAATGATATGGATATGGATATTCATTTTTTTAAAAGTTAAACATGGGTAAAAATTTATTTTAAATATAATATGAAAAAAATAAAAAAATTAATTTTTTCTAGAAAACATGGTTTTGGAATAAAACAGTTTTCTGACCGAAGAGAGAAATAATGTTGGATTTTATTAACAACATTTTCTAAATTATTTTAATTAAAAAATAGTGCAAAACAATACTATTAATTTAAAAAATATTTAATAATCACAGGGTAATAAAATTAATAATTTTATTGAGAGATGGATTATAATATTTTATCATTAGAAACATAATTCTAAAAAATCTTGATAAATGGTGATATTGCAACATAAAATATTCACCACTTTGGTAACATTGAATAAAAAGCCCTATGAAGGAAAAAAATTAAATAAAAACTAAAATATGATGAGGGAAAATAAATTCATGATATTTCATTGACAAGGGGTTGTATATACACCTTTTTAATGAATATATGTGCATAAGATATCATTTTTCTCAAACAAGTAAAATTGTTACAAAAAACCCTTATCTGAAGTCTTGAATTCAGTCATAGACATGAAAAACTCATATATAATAAATAATTTTTTATTATAAATCTGTCATATAATATATATATATATATATCTTACCATAAATGATTCTATTATGATATTTGTTTACTTGTTTATTAATAATTCATTATTAAAGTCACGTTTCAGCCAAGAACAACTTTATTTTCATATATGTTTTCACTTGTTATTTTTTTCATCTTAATTAAATAATTATTGAATCATATCAAGGATATTAAAAAATACATAACATAATATATATTCCATATATATTTATTCAGATTAATCCATAACATTTAGTGATAAAAATGAAGTACACTGTTCGTAGAGATGGTAGGTTGTATATACACATGAACACTGTTTCAATTTTAATTTTCAAAAGAAATAAATAAAGTTAAATGGTATATTATCATTCCATAATAATTTTATTTCATATATATCATATATTTTAATTAAAACCATCTTTATTACCTTCCATGTAACATGTCAATGAATCACATCACTTTGGGAGGCGGTAGTCCGCCGTACACACGAGGAACGTTATCATATTATCATATCATGGATAGTATGAATTTATGTTTTATAAAATAATTATAAAATAATAATATTATCATAAATATCATATATAAACAACACATCAATCATTAATTCCATCACTGATATGTGGAAATATAAAAACGATTAACATCAGTTAGCGAGGTGGTAGTCTATTGTACACATGAACAATGATTTTGTAACCCATTTGATGTAAGTAGAAATGATTATAGGAAATGGAATTAAAATAAAAAAATATAATTATATTTATTATATTTATGTTATTATATTATAATGGTATAATAATAATTGAAGGAGGTTGAATAGTAAATAAAAATTCTCATTGATGAATGTTACTTCTTCGGGTATCCTCTTTAGGTTTTCAAAAAAAGGCATTTTAGGTTGGAATTATATCCAAAATAAGTCCTATGATATGAGAGGAGGAAATTTGGTAAGTTATATAGGTAGTTATTTAATGAACCAAAAGGGATTAAGGTGTGAAGTAGATAGGAGAATGGGTGACCTTTTATAAGTGAGGAGAGTGGAACACAAGTAATTGGTTTAAAAGAACGAATTATTCCAATGTTTTTACCATGTCACAAAGAAACAATAACAAACCATAATTTATAATAGAAGATATAATGTTTAAATATATCCATACAATGGGTTTTGGACATTATTTAGATCATTTTTGAACTTTATCTTTTTAGTTTAACCACCTGAAAAAACCCATTTTTAACTTAAGCAGAGTAAATAATTTTTAATGTTTTTACCATTAATTTTGGTAAAAAAGTAAGATAAATTTATAATATTATATAAATTATTTTTACTAAAAATATATAATTCACTTTTCTAAATTCCATTAACATAACTGGAAAATTTTAATTTAAAATTATCCCCACAAACAGGACGATAAAAGAGTTTTTAAAGAGAAAATGTTCAAAAGTTTACAATGTTTTTATATCGAAATTAAAAACGAAATTTATTAAAGTGACATAAATTGGATTAATGGATATATTTTTGAACTAAATTTAATTAAAAACCAATTTAAAATATAATTTAACTTTACAAATAATTTAAACAAAAAGGTAATTTTTAATTAAAATTTAGTATTTTTCACTATTTATCAAAAATGAAACTTTTTCAAAAACATCCAAAAATTCACCCTAAGATAATTTTGATATAATGATTTAAAAATTTATTTTTATTTTAAAAAATAAATTTTCAAAAGCGTGAAAAATTATTTTTTTTAATTATCACAAAATAAACAAAAGGTTTTTTTGAGAAAATAGTTTTTTCGATATGTGAACAGATTTTAACAAAAAATAAGTAATTTTTTTATCAATATTTCTTATTAATATATAACCATTAAACATAATATTTTCAATTTTTTTATTACCATTCATATTTTTTATAATAGCCCTACTCATTATTACACATATGAACAAGATTTATTACATAAACATCCACTTAAGACAACTCTGAGGATCGATAGGTCTAGTATCATGGGAAATTAGGAATATTACATAAAAATTTAGAACATAAAATACAACATCTTTATTGAAAACTTCTTTTACAAGGCCACAACATTATTTCATACTTAACATTGTATGGGATAACCTGAGGACATTTATCCAAAAATGGTAAGCTATAATGCCCAATAAGGGAGTAAACAAGGCATAACATGAAGAATATAGTACATTGTAGGAAATAGGTATATCAATGGATCATAAGAGAAAAATTAACATAAAGTCATGATATATTATGATTATCATAACATAGAAATGTGGAAACAACATTTAACATGATATTGGCATGAGCCAAAGCTCATTGAAAATGGAGTATGAGTAAACCCTCATTACGATTGAATTAGAATGAGTATACCCCTATTACACTTGAATTATCATGATACTAATATTTACCCAATTCATTGGAGCTCTATCAAGGTACAACCTTTATAAAAATTTCATTTCATGCATAATTGTGCCACATAGATCATACAACATGGATTATTTAAACATCATAATTTATCCTATGAAAAAGGGATGAAAAATACATAAATGTAAGTCCTCAATCAACAATTACATGTTCAAAAAGGTTAATAACCTAGATAGTGAAATGGGTATGGTATTCATTTTCAAGATCATTTTGGCATGGAAATTTTGATGTAAATTTGGCAGAAAAACGACGTCAAATAGAAATCATAAAATGGGTGGATGAGAGAGAAAGGGGTATCTCATAATTTAAACATGAAATGTACAGTAAGTGGGTCATGTAACATAATATCAGAACATATGTAATGGAATTTAGATGCATACTATAATATAATTTCTTGACTCTAAATGAGAAGAGAGAAATTCCTTACAAAATTTCAGCATTGTAACGGGTCTATGTGGGAGTCATTAATGAGAGATAAAGAGGTCTACCATCATTCAAACATAATGAGGTAAGTATGGGGGAGGTTAGAAATCATACCCCAACATTTTAACTGAAAATAAAAGGGTATAACATCATAAGTAAATGTAAAAAAATGATAAATGAATAAATCCCTTACTCGAATTGGTTGGCGGCTAAATCCTTGACCTCACAATGATTTCTCCCCTCTGGTGATGACGGTTGCCGATGCGGCGGCTCCTCCGCCCTTGGTGGAGGAGGGGGGATCACTGTCTCACGAGAGGGCTAGGTCCTTTCAACCTTTCTCCAACTCAGAGTTTCTCCCCCCTTTTCCAAAATCATTGATTAACCCTAAGGTTCCTGACCAAATTGATGGAACACCAAATATTCATCTCTCATTAGCTGAGTTCACGGACTCTTCGGGTTTGCTGAATCTCACCCTGGTGGCTCGTTTCATGAACAGAAGACCTACGGTGGATGACTTCAATCGATTTGTTTTTGGTTCGTGGGAGCTTCACAAACATGCGGTAGTGGGTTTACTGGATAGTAAGTAAATTATGATTAGATTCGATTTAGAATCAGATCTCATTCAGGATTGGGCTAGGGAACCTTGAATTTTCAAAGGAAACCTTTTTATGCTTCTGTGATGGTCTTTTGATCTCTATATGAACCAGGATTCACCCTCCACCACTGTTTGGGTAAGTTTTCCTAAAATACCTTTACCATTTCAAAACCCTTCTGTTATTCAATTATTGGGTAACATGGTAGGAAGATACCTATGTTCTGATTATTGCACAGAGGAGGTTTTCCATCAAGTTAACCCTCGAGTGTGTGTTGAATTGGATGCATCGTGCGTCCCCTTTGATTATATTTGGATTACAATCAGGGAGGAGTATAGATGCAAATAGAGGGTTGTCTATGAAGGTTGGAAAATTTTTTGTGGTTTTTGCAAGCACTTGGGACATTCAATTGAAGTTTACCGAGTGAGGGGGGATTATTACAGAGAGAAGGATTCTAGGATGAACACTGAGGAGGGTAAAAAAGAACAATGAGCTGGGAAAAGATTTTAGGGTGGTTTTAGATTTCTTGATGAAGGGGATAGCTGAAGGAAGGAGGGGTTCTCAACCGAATTCTTCAGTTGGGATGACCTCACATCTGGATCTCATGTTATGGTTATTGAGGAAGGTCAAACAGTTGGCATTACCAGCATTGGTATGGACCTGGAAAAGGAGAGGGTTATTCGACCTTCTAATGCTGCTGGTCCAGAACAGGTTGATAAGGATTTGAGCTGCAGTTCTATGGAGGTGGTTAATACGGCCAGTCTGAAGGAGGATAAGGTATGGATCCTCAGGTTAAACCATTTTTGGCTTTGAGTAAAAGGTTTTTAGTTCTTACAGAGAGTAACTTGGCTGAGGGTCTGGAGGAGGAGGTCACTACAAGGGGTGAGGGTGATGCTGTGATTGTGGAGGATATGCAGGTGGACTGCATAGGGCAGGAAATGTTTGCAGGATCTGTGGAAGAGAATGTTGAGAAGGTTTTTTCTGTGGAATTTGTTGGGGGAGGGATAAGACTCCCGAGGGCCTTCTGTTTGAGGGTAAGGGGAAGGAGGCAGATTCTATGGCTAGGGATGAATTTTCTCTATAGGAGGGGCGAAAACCCTTGATGGAAAGTAATCCTTCCGATCAGAGGTTCAGCTAGTTTTCTAGATGTTAGGATGATGGGTAGAAGAAACAGTCCAGGGTGGGAAAGGAGAGTTCTAGCGGTGGAAAGGAGAACTGGAGTACCCCTGACGGTCATTCATTTATCCATATTGTTCAAAATGGGAATCAGAAGGGGTCTCCAGGTGATAGACCATCACCTACAACCCCAACAAGGAGGCCAAGGAAATACTACTCATATCTACCGAGTCCAATGCAGACAAGGTATCCTTCCAAAAGGAATAACTAGGTAGTTCTTGCTGTAAAAAAAGGAAGTGGGGTTAAGAAGGCATCATCAGTCATGAATAATCTGGATCTACTTAACAATCAGGTTCAAAGAGCAAATTTTTGGAGAAACCCGGAAAGGGAATCAGCTACTAGAGAAGACAAATCCTGTATGGGATATGAGGAGGACAATGGTTATTATAATGTTTAAATCTATGTTATTTAGTTCTGTTTTCTATTATGGTTCTCTTGAACTGGTTTGGAATTGTATGTTGGGCACCGAACACCCTTAATCCAACTTTTACAAAATTAAAAAATTATTAGCAGGAAAAAATCCTTTACATGGAAGTGTGATTCCAACAACATGAAAGAGGATTGAGAGAGGCTTCTTGGGAGATTGGGGCACCTTAGGAGGATTATAGAGATATTAGGGTAGAGTAGGGAAGTGATCAAAGGGTTTTGAGTGAATAGAGGTGGGAGATTGTGTGGGTTTATATAGGAAAAGAGTGGGGAATTCTTTAATATTTCACAAACTTAGATTTTTTAATATACATAATTAAATATTTAACACCACAAACCAACCAATGGTTTATCCCATGGCTCTTGAAAAACAGGAGTGGAAAAACTATCTTATAAGTCCAATGTCCAAACTTCTTAAAATAATAGGCTTGCTTATGTGGAGGTGACTCACACTGTCAAGGAAATCATTTTAAAAAGTTAAAATGTTTTATAAGTCATGGAGGGTCCACTAAGGCACCATAAAATTAATCAAAAAAAATCTAAAATGAGAATATTTCAAAATGTAAAATATATATTGTCTGAATTTACCATTTATAGTATTTTATTACATTACTATTGGGTCATTATGATGTCATAAAACAAGTTATATATTTTACAGTATTTAATTTTTTACCAAAAAATTTGACTGTCTCAGAAAATCATGAAAAATCCCCATTAGATAATTTTGAAATCCTAAATCCAAAAATAATATTAATTTTATCTAAATAATTTTCTAAATATTTTAATTATTACTTTTAAAATAAAAACTGACATTTATAAAAAATTCACGGGGTTTGACAAAAACGTCTTTTAAACCTTAACAAAAATTACAATTGTATTCATAAAAATTATACGATAATTTATATTTAATAAAATTTAATTAGTAATAATATTTTATTAAAATATTATTTAATTCAAAAATCCATTAGTTCTTCAAAATGGATTTATTAATTGAATATTAACTAAAAATACTATTTGTGATTTAAAAACTATTTAAAAAGTAGCAATAATAAAATGAATGTATATTCTTTATTCTATTCAAAAATAATTCACATTAACTTAGTGATAGGGTCTTGTTACATAACCACTTATAATAACTGTATAAGACCTAAGGGTAAGGTGTGCAATGATGACAGACTCTTGGGGCAGCTCAGATAACATCACTCAGGTGGTATTCTCTACCGACTTACACTTCTCCCATAGGCTGTTCTGTTCAGTCATAACATGTTGAAACTTGGATTGAGATTGGTCAAGAGAAAATCCCAGTGATGATACCTCTTTTCTGAGCTACAAAAAATGCATTTTGTGAGGAGAAATTCTACTGGATGAGGCCATCACTTCCTTTGTCGGAGTAAATTGGATTTATTAAAGCCCTATATTTATACTAATCATGTTCTCACTGTTCAACGACTCTATTAGAAATGATAACAATTATTAATGGTAATTTTAGAATCCAAAAACATAAAACCAAAGAAGTGCATATGTTTTATATAAACATTTCACATACTAATACATTTAGTCAGATCAAGAGGAATTATCATTAATAAAAGTTTGGGTCATTACATTATTAAGTCTAATAGATTGGTTACAGTGGTAAAATTTAAATAAGTATATTAATAATATATCAATGTTTTATTAAAAATCAGTGTCATTTGTAACAAAAACTAAACCAATGTTACATGTATCACAAGCTTAACTTGGTGTTTTATGTAACACAAGATATCAAATAAATTTAATTATTCGTTTATTTATATAAAAACTCCAGTTGTTACATTCTACCCCCTTTAAAATTAATTTCTACCTTGAAATTCATTACTCCAATAAAAAAAAATCAGGGTATGTTTTCCTTATCATATCATAATGTTTCCATGTAGCTACCTCAAATGGGTGGTTTTGAAACAAAACCTTGACTAGGTGAGTGGTATTATTTCACAGAGCCTTTTATGTATGATCCAAAATCTCAACCGATTGTTCCTCATATGAAATATCTTACTCCAGTGGTATGACTTATGACTTTTGTACATGTGAAGGGTCAGGAATTTACTTTATTAGGAAAGACACGTGGAACACATTGTGGATTTGACATTGGTTATGTGGAAGTTTCAAGTAGAAAGCTAAGGTCTCTATAAAATCAAGAATTTAAAAGGGGATGATATACCTAGGGATTATTTTTCCCTTCTTCTTGAATCTCATAACCTTCTTCCATAGATAAATTTTTAGAAACACCTTATCTCCAAATTCAAATTCTAGATCATGTCGGTGATTGTAGGAGTAAATATTATACTAACTCTAAGGTGCCTTGATATGTTTCTAAATGGATTTTTATTATCTTCCATTTCATCAGCTATATTAGGTTCTAACAACATTCATTCTCCAATATTATTCCAGAACATTGGAGATCAACATTTATATCTATAGTGTGATTAATAAGGAGCCATATGAATTCTTAAGTGAATGTTATTATTGTAAAAAAACTAATCTAGAGGAATATGTCAATACGAACAACCTTTTAAATACAATGAACAAGATCTAAACATATTTTAAATGGTTTGAATGCTTATTTTAGACTAACCTTATTTTTGAGGATGATATGTAGTGATGAAACTCAAGTAGATTTCAAGGTTTTACTGAATAATTTTCCAAAACATTGAGTAAACCATAGATCCCAATTAGATATTATGGAATGTGGTACTCCATAAAACCTTACCGCTTCTTGAATTTAAATCCTAGAAATATGATCTAGATAGAAATATTCTCTAATTGTTATGAAGTGTGCTAAATTTTTAGTATGATCAACTACAACCCATATATCATTATTACCTTTAGAGTTTTTGGGGATTCCAATGACAAAATCCATTACGATGCTTTCCCATTTTCATTTTGGTGTGGGTAATGAATGCAATATCCCCTTATAATTTATTTTTTCAGCCTCAAATTTTTGATATACCAAGAACTGAGATAAAAACTTCGTGATATCTCTCTTCATGACATCCCACTAGAAATACTCTTTCAAATAAAAATAAATTATTGTACTTTGTGGATGAATGGAGAATTAAGAACAATGAGATTCCTCTAAAATCTCATTCATTAAGTCTAGTATTGCTAGAACACATAAACAGTTCCTAAAAGATATTATTCTATCATGAAAATTGTTAAAATTATGATTATTTATAACCCTATTTTGTAGCTACACATCTTCCTTTTATGCCTCTTCAATATCCATATGGAGAGATGCTTGAACATTCAATTGGGAATTTATGATTTTTCCCTATTGATCACGATTTGCAGAATCATCCTTTGAAATTATTGAAATATAAGATCCTTCGTGATCCTCATCATGGATAAGGTTTCACAATCCATTCAACTCAAATCATGGTCCACCCAGTTCACTTTCCCTAGGTGGTAATGTACTGAGTAGTCATAGTATTTAATCATCTTTAACCATATTCTTTTGAACATATTCATCTCCTTCTATGTGAATATAGAATATAATTTTTTTAATTAGTATATATATCACACAATTATCCATAAATATAATTCTTATATATCTTAAAAGTAAAAATTAACAAAGCTAAATCTAAATGATGAGTTGCGTAATGTTTCTCATGAGTATTCAATTATCATGAGGTATAAGCTATAACTATGTCATTTTGCATAAGAAAACATACCAATACTTTATTGGATGAATCACTATATATTATAGACTATTATCCACCATAGGCTAATGTAAACATAGGTGCACTGACTAATCATCACTTCAGCTCCTTGATATTTTCTTCAAATTCATCAATTTAGAGAAAATTAGATCCCTTTTTAGTTGACTTGGTCAGAGAATTAGATAGTAATAATAAATTCTCCACAAACCATTGATGATATCCAGCTAAGCCATAAAAAACTATGGATCTCAGTCACCATGGTTGGTCTGGTTCAATATTAAATAGTCTTAAAATTTATGGA
The DNA here is from genome assembly GCA_963277665.1 of Viscum album. Classification (NCBI taxonomy): domain Eukaryota; kingdom Viridiplantae; phylum Streptophyta; class Magnoliopsida; order Santalales; family Viscaceae; genus Viscum; species Viscum album. The sequence continues at coordinate 754,985,234 of OY728148.1, read as the reverse complement.
TATATTGATATATCCTCTCTTGAGACTATATGACAAAAAATGAAACCTTTTACATCCCAAAGTCACACTTTGTAAATTTTTGATATAGTTTATCCTTCTTCAGGGTCTTTATTACAATTCCGAAGTGGTCTTAATGCTCTTACATTATATTTGAATATATAATAATATATCCAATAATGACCACCACAAACTGATTAAGGGAATATCTAAAGACTATATCCATTAAATCCCTAAAGACTATAGGGGAATTAGTAATACTGAATAAAATCAATATATATTCATAATGTTTGTTCCTTATATGAAAACTATCATGGGTACATCCTTCTTCTTGACGCTCAATAGATGATATCCATAATGAAGTTCAATATCAGAAAAGTATTGAGATCCACATAATTTGTCAAACAATTCATCAATATAGGTAATAGGATAGTTGTTCATAATATTGATATTTCTCAACTCCTAATAATCAATGCAGTGTCACATTGATCCATCTCTATTTTTAAAAAACAGAACAGGTGTAGCCAATGGTGACACACTTATCTAAATAAATCACTTATCAAGGATTTTATGGAGTTTTTTATTCAATTCCTGCAATAGAATTAGGCCCATTATGTAGGGATTATTTGTAATTGGTATGGAACTAGGCATGAGTTATGTTGACAACTCCACGTTTTGGTGGATGGATATGAAACTCTTATGGAAAGACATGAAAAAATTCCCGCACAATAGGCATATAATTTATGTAAAGTTTATCCCCAATCATTTGAGATAAAAAAACCCTTCTACATGAGAATTACGACCTATAAAATGGAGGCTATCTCCATTAGAATCTCACACTTATTGTCACACCGTTATACGATAATAGGTTGTTTTGGAATTTTAAATGTTACTTAACCTCATCAAAAATATATACATGATTTATATAGAGAAATCCAATACATGAATATGATTAAATCAAATTCAACCTGGGGAAGAATGTTAGGATTTTTAGGAAGCACCATCTCACAAACTTCAACTGAAGCATAATCATATACTTGAGATGTGATCATTATAAAAATGGGGGTTTTACTAATAATATTATATCTAATAGTTTGAGTGTCATCTTGGCACCCTTATAAATTTCTTTATATTTAAAATAATTGGTATATCCAGATTCAAATAATACAATAGTAGTTCTAGAGTTTATAGTAAGTGTACCTTTCACCATGTCATTATCACACACCTTGTCAGAAATAATGATCACATGAAATTTACCATTAACTCATGGATGAAGAGGTTTCTAATGTTGATCATCATCATTAACCTTCATATTTGGGAACTAGTTAATATAGTTTTCATATTACTATTATTTGAAACACTAGAGTGTGGGTGGTGTATTCTATGAATATTTCTCTCTATTCACATAGTTAGAAAACTTAAACCCATCAAATCATCAATAAATTTCTTGATAAAATTATATTTCACACATAAAATAGATATTATTCCCCATCAGATAATTCCATCAATGTTTTTTCTCACACTTTGGTCATAAAGAAAACATTATATTCTTCTCTCTATGATTCTTAGTTTTTCCTCTGAATTCTATTTTTCTATTATTATAAAAAACATGGGATTGATATGTAAATCTAACCTCCATTTCAACATTTATAGAACATCAAGTATTCTATTAATAGCTACTAAAGTTTATTTTGGATAAATCCATTCAGTTACTTAATTTTAAGCCACTGAAGAATCAAACAATATTACATTTAGTTTGGATGATAATACTAGAAGTGTAACTTACAAGTCTTAAAAAAATTTCCTCATAGGTACCAACAGATTCATAATAATTTTTCTTTAGATCAAGTAAATACTTCTCCATATTGATATGAATAATACAAGTAAATTACATATTAAAAAACTAATTCCTTGATCTCATCCCAATCCCTCAAGTCAATTTAATCCTATAACCTCATATTCTTTATAAGAGACAACAATTGATCCAATTCCCCTTTCAAATGTTAGAAAATAAAAATGAATTTTTTATGTTTTGAGCACTGGAGAACAAACATAAATTTTTAGTAGTGTTGATCTATTATTCAAATACTAGTGGATCAGAAAATCCACTGAGAGTAGGTGGTCATTACTTTATGAAGGAATCAACAGAATGTTGTTCCCTATTTTGTTTATTTGAAGGTACAACATAATTAATATATTGAGAATGTTTTGTGAGAATAATAATTTGATTTTTTTAATCCAAAATCCAATAATGTTTGGATTATCAGGATAACAATCATTTCATTTTCTGTTTAAATCAATATTAATATGGTTCCTTAACGTTCTAGCCATTGACTAAAACTAAAAATAATATTGTATGAAACAATAATCTTGATGGGGAACCCCATAATATGGAAAAATTACTATGTCACATTAGTTTTATGCTAGTTCATTCATAGTTATAATATATTTAAATCCTTCATGATGGTTAAATATGAGTTTGTGAATTTCCAAATAAAATCCCCTAGGAGTGTCAAACTAGGTGTGCAGTAAGGCCCATTTTCATGCACTAGGTGATGAATGAGTCTATCTAAATGAACCCTTTTCAAAGTTATTACACCTATGTACCTCTATTATGGATCTAAATACAATTATAGTATCCAAAAAGGGATTTAATTTCTTGGAAACCACATGCTCTATCCTTTACCCAAATTGGAGGACATTTTTCCAAGCTTTGATGCACTATTAGACTTATAATTAGAAATTTTTTAGGGATCTCACTATGGTTTTCTCATCATAGTTTAGAATGTTATGGTAAAAATATCTTCTAATACCAACTATAATGAACCAAGATCATTATACATATATATTAACTCATTTTTATGAATAGTCAATACATTACACAAACACAAACATGAGGACTGTAAAAGTTTAGTGCCTTTAGAAACACAGAAACACAGACAACTAGTAAATTGGTATACTACATGATTTAAAAATATGTTATTCATAAATAGAACCCTTATTTGACATATCATACATAAATAATATATTCATAACCTAGGGAAATGAAACATAAGAAAGGGTGAGATCAGATGCTCAGTAAGGGAAAAATGAGATACATAATCTTAACATGAACACAAGGGTATGATAATATGAGTATAACATTGGAAAATCATACCCTACATATCAAGGATGATAATATTGTTTCAAATAATAAATATTTTCATTTCATAAGATATTAATCATAAGGAAATAAAATAAAATGATCCATTAAAACATAACATTGTAATAATACATAGATTTGTGGTATACATATAAGCATAGAAAATCATTTCCATATTATATAAGTTTAATTTCAAAGGCTATCATAAATGAATGGGTTCACTACCCAAACCATTATAGTAGTCAATTTTTACTCCCAATACTATCATAGAAGACAAAATCCTTTACTAAATTAGGTTCATTCCCTGTTCCAATCTTATTCATACCATGAGATATAAATCTTTATCCAATTCATTAGAGTGAGATATAGGTTATGTCCATATCATTATGAAACCAATATTTATGTGTTCCATAACTTCATAAAACAATAATAATATCATAACCCATGAAATGAAATGAGTTTTATAAACACTTAATCATATAATAACCTATAGAAAATAGATAGTTTTCATAATCAGATCATCATTTCATCATAGTATAACCTATAGAAAAAGAAACCAGTTTTATAAGAATTTTATCATTGTGTAACTCGTGGAAGAGAAATAGGTTTAATAAATATACATCCATCATAAATATAAACTATTCATAGAAATAATAAGAATAAAATACGTGGATCATATCCCTAGTAAGGAATATTTAACATCAAAGAATGCCATCTTATATGGAAAATGTTTTTGATCAATCATTTAAAACATTTATTGAGGAAAATATCCTTTCTAATTTGATAATACATTTTAAAAACATACACAATTTTTAAAATATTTTTATTTGAAAATAACCTTAAAATATTTTAAAATAATCTTCAAATACAATAATGGTAAGATGACTGGATGTTTCATTCATGCCATACATGTTAAAACATAGATTTCTTTCATATTTTTGGTAAAATACAAATGAGTGTTTATTAAATGATATGAATATTCATTTCAAACAATTTTAAAAAAATTAAACATGGGAAAAATTTCCTTTAAAAAATATAAGAGGATAATAATAGAACATTTTTGAAAACATTTTTAGAAAACATGGTTTTAGAAAAAAATGTTTTTCCAACTGAAGAGAGAATTAATGTTGTATTTTATTAAAAAAAATTTCTCAATTATTTTATGTATCAAAGAGAGGAAAAATTAGTGATATTACATTAAAATAATATTAATAACCATTATATTATAAAATTCATGAGTTTCTTGAGATATTGATCATTAGATTTTATCATTGGAAACATAATAATAAATAATCCAAATAAATGATGAGATTGCAATATAAAATATTTTCCTCTTTGGTAACGTTGAATCATAATAACCATGAATAAATAGAATTAAATGGAAGTTAAAATAACTTGAGGACAAATAAATTCATGATATTACATGTCGAATGGGATGTATATATGTCTCGTGAATTAATATAGGTCTATAACATATCGTAAGTCTCAAAGAAGGTATATTAAGACCAAAAATCCCTTACATTAATTATAGATTTATTTCATACAAATTGAAAACTAATTTATAATAAAAATATTTTTATTATAAATATAGTTTAGAAAAATATTTATATATATCACACCATTTATATTTTTTATGACGCTTTTTTCCCATTTATTGATAATTCCATGTTAAAGTCACGTTTCAACAATAATTACATTTTGTGTGTGTTTGTTTTGACATGTTATTTTTGTTCATATTAAATTTATCATTATTTCAAGAACTTTAGGATGTTAAACATGATATAAATATAATATATATTTATTATATATGAATTTAGAGTAATCCATAAAATGGTGTGACGGAAAATTAAATACACCATTCATGGAACGGTTAGGTAATACGTACACAAGAATGTTCATTCTATTTTCCTAAAAGATTTAAAGAACAAAAGTAAATGGTATGTTATAATTAAATAATAATTTTTATTTCATATATATCACATATGTTCAGATATACTGTTTATTTTTTCACGAAAATCCTTCTTAGTTTGGATTTATGTAAAAAATAATGCTTATACGATGATAGTGGGGAATTTGGGAAGTTATTTGGGTAGGTATTTTCTGAAATAAAAGGTTTTTAATGTGTGAATATGATAATAGAGTGGTTGGGATTTTATAATTGTGGTGAGTGGAACACATTATTTTTTTTAAAGAAATATTTTCACCATTTTTTTCTCAGGTCACAAGTATTTAATAATGAACCATACTTGAAACTAGACGTGATAAGGTCTAAATATGGCCAGAAAATGGGGTATCGACATGTTTCGTGTCATTTTTGAGGCTTATCTTTTTAGTTTAACTCTTAGTTAAATCATTTTTCCTTAACCGTGGTAAATAATTTTTACAGTTAATTTTTCTATAAAATTATGTTTGACTTATTATATAATATAAATTCTTATGATTCCAAATATGGAATCCATTTTTATTAAAAATATTCACATAATTGAAAAATTTTAATTTAAAATTAATCTTGTTGATGTGATGGAAAATCTATTTTTTAAAGGGAAAATGTTCCAATGTTTAGAAAGTCTTTTTTTATAAAAATTCAATATGAAATTGATTAAAATGACATAATTTGGATTAATGGAATTATAATTAAACTAAATTTACTTTATAATAAATTGAAAATATAATTTAACTTTATAAATAATTTAAACGAAAAGGTAGTTTTCAATTAAAATTCACTATTTTTCACTATTCATCAAGAAATTAATATTTTTAGAAAAAACCAAAAAATTAACCATATGAAAAAAATTTACATAATGATTTAAAAAATTATATTTATTTTATAAAATTAATTTTTTAAAAGTGTTACAAATAAATTTTATTAATGTTCACAAAAGAAAAAAAAATTCTTGAGAAAATAGTATTTTAGAAACATATACAGATTTTAATAAAAATTAAGAACTATGTCAGGACATGTCCACTGGGGCCCATGATGTGACTACCCGAAGCCCACCTTTTATAAGCTAGGGGTTGGTGAATAACACCTAAAATGCATAAACCAAAAAGAAAAGGCATTTCCTTTAAACCTGTACACACATAGACTAGTTACACACTGCATAAAAGTAAAACACAACAGAAAAAGGGAAAGTATAACCACTACTAAAAACCAAAACTGAGATTAAAAGTAAGTACTGAATGTAAAGGGGGCAGTATAAAAGCCCAACTGGAAATAAAGTGCAGCAAAGAGAAAAAAACATGCTCTAAAAGTCGTCCACTAAGAATCCAACCTGAAGGGTAGGTACAACTCGTCGTCTTCCATCACTACCACTCACCACATCTGTCAATCACCTCCCGAAACCATCAATCCATGGATCCTCGAGTATTAGTCAATTTTCCATCCTCTTCACAAGACAAAAAATGGTTTGAGTGAAGCTTTTGTATAGTTGATTATGATAATACATAGTAGGCCCCCTAAGACCCCAAAGGCCTCTTAGAATTCCACAAAGGAAAAACCAAAAAGCATGATAACAACAACAAAGCACTAAATAGAAGACATATCACACTAGATATAAAACTTATAGAACATGAATAAAGATGATTAACCTTCATCTAGATCCTTTATTCTATTAATAGGTTATATTGCTGATCCACAATGGGTCGTTGAACTGCAGATCGGCGTAGGGTTGCTCTAATGTCGATCCACACACGGTGGAACTATTGTCAATCTACATAGGATCTCACTACTGTCGATCCACATATGGTGGATCTACTGTAAATCCACAAAGGGCCACTCTCATACTTATCCACAAAGGGTCTCTCTTCACTTGACATCCAGCCTGAGGATTCCCAAAGTTGGTGCGCTTGATTTCTTGACAAACAGTACCTCAACCACATATCATATTTCGACCACCATGAAGTCTCATGAATAAGTAACCCAGAGGACCAAATTTTCATAAGGGTCCTGATGTGATAGATGTCGCACCAATCAGACGCCCAGTCTGTAAGATTTAGGCAAAGAGGTGAATAAGTCCAAGTTGGATTTGAGTCTAATCCAAACCGTCCATACATCAACTTATAGCAAAACTCAAGTGGAGTATCTCAGAAGGACTGCCTCATCGTGAGGGTCCTCACTCCTCAACTTCGCGTCAATAAAATGTTTGGTTTGGGAGATAATACCAATTTAGCTAAATGGGATAGGTTGGGTCCGGGTCCAGTAGGGGTTTGACTCGGCCGACCCGTTGGGGGCAGCAGGTCCATCCCGAATGGCAGGTCAAACCCAATTTATGGACTTGGCCTAGCTGGCGGGTTTGGGCAGGCTCACGGGTCTGGTTCGGCCGGATGGACTCACTTTCCTGGAAAACCTAGCCCGTGCGAATGCGGGCCGGTTGTTGGACACACCAACCAGACATGGTGTGGAAAGTTCGGCCAGATAGCGGCACAAACAGGGTGACTCCTCTCCTTCCAAATGGCTAGTTGGAGCTGGCCATTGTTCTATCTAAGTGGTCTAATCGGGCAGATCCCCTCCCTACGCGGTGCAATGGCGCCACACCATTCCAACAGTCGTAGCCCGACTGGTCGTGGCTTCTACCACTGCAGCGCCTGTGAGCGCTTCTCTTCCATGCGGCCGGCTCGACTGCCTTTCGCCACTATGCCAGTGGTAGCTTTCCCGGGCCACAGAAGATTCTCTATTGGTCCATTTTCTTTCACATCTACGCCTACATGCCTCCCGGGTCACCGCCTTCACTATGAGGCTCTTAAAATTTTCTTACTGCCTTATTGACCAGTCATGCACCGAGAATGGAAAAAAAACCAAAGATAGAGGGGGTTCGGGCCTTGTTCTTATTGGCCCAGACAATCGGCTTTAGTGTTCTGACATGGGGTTATAACAATCATCATTCGGAAAGAACATTTCTCCAAATTAAGACCCTCCAATAACTACCCACAAGAAAAAAATGATTCACAAATTGTCTCATTAGTTGGTTAGTCTGCATTCAATGTATTTTCCAAGAATGTGATGAGAGGTAACATTAAACATGTAAACACCTGGATTAGCTAGAATCCATTGCGGAATATAGAAGGAATCCATTTTCAAAGTTGTTTATCATTGTTCGTTGATCCCCTGATCGATTCCCCACAACAGTCGTCATTCGTCTATCAATCTCCATTGGAGAAAAAATTCACCAGTGTTTTTTCATAGGTTACTCCCATAGGATCTCAATTACCATGATAATGGTTTGATTAAAAAAAATAAATCACACCACATTGCGTTCTTTAAAATGGTTTATTAATGAACCACAATTAATGAACCATTAAACCTAGAACGTTGCGGTTACACATCCAATGGGACATGTCATTAAATGTATCTTATTTAATGTACATCGTTACACTGCTATCTCACCATCCACCACTCAATGATTGCAAAAATAATAAAATAACTCATTTAATTATTTTATTATATTTTTTCTAAAAAGTCCAAAAATTATCTTTTTCATCTAACCCTTTTCGGTCAAAGTTATGCTTCGAGTAAGCGAATCCCGACAACTGGAATTCAAAAGTGCCCTCATATTTTCAATCTGAGCACTAGTTGAAAATATATAAATCCCCACTTTCATGTTTACTGAATGTACCTTAAAAAAGATCAAAATTCTATTCTGGGATCTTCAGACCTCAGAATCATGTGTCGTCGATTTTCACAGTCTCAAAATAATTCCATATAATTTAAAAAATAATAATTCCAAATTTCCAAGTCTTTAAATTCTCCCCAACTTAAGGATTTACAGCCCCAAAAGACACCAAAAAATCTATGAAATCAAAATGGGGTACTGAGCACGATTATGAGACTCCCGCTCCAATGTGCTCTCCTGGAGGTTTCTGTGCTGCCATAAAACTTTTACCATAGGAATCAATTTCCCCCGTAGTACCCGCTCTTATTGATCCTCTATCTCAACCGGGAACTCTGAGAATGTCACCCCATCGTCAATGTCTAGAGCACCCCAGTCGATGACGTGTGACCGATCATGCACATATTTACTTAGCCGTGACATGTGGAAAACATTATGCACTCAGTGTATATATGGGGGAAGATCTAGGTGGTACACCACCTCACCAAATCTATTGAGAATATAGAAAGGTCTGATGAACCTTGGAGATAGCATTCTGCCGTAACCAAATCTCTACAGTCCTCTTTGAGGTGAGAACTGTAGGAAGACATAACCTTCCTCCTCAAACTACAAGGGTCTCCATATCTTTTCTGCATAAGACTTCTTCCTTCTCTGTGCAGTCTTCATCCGCTGCTGGATAATATGAACCTTCTCAGTGGTACCCTGTAATAACTCTGGATCCATAAAGGATGACTCCCCTGGGTCTGTCTAGCTTATAGGTTATCTTCATGGTCACCCGTACAAGTCCTCAAATGGTGCCATGCCGATGGTGGAGTGATAAATATTGTTGTATGCAAACTCCACCAGTGGAAGATGCTCCTCCCAATAATGGAAAAAAATCAAGGATGTTGGCATAAAGCCTGTCCTCAAGTGTCTATATGGTCTGATTTGTATAATCATCTGTCTGAGGGTGAAAGGCATTGCTCAAGAGTAGCTGAGTCTTAAATGCCTCATGTAATTCTTTCCAAAACTGGGATGTAAAACAAGCTTCACGATAAGAAACAATGGTCGATGGTATACCATTAACCCAAAATATCTCTTGAACATAGAGACGTCCAAATCCCTCTACCGATCCCTGCTCTCATTTGGGTAGAAAATGGGATGAATTGGTGAGTTGGTCAACGATCACCCAGATAGGGTCATGGACCCTAGAGATACGTGGTAACCCAGTCATGAAATCCATAGAGATAACATCCCACTTACATTCTAGAACCTCTAGTGGCTGTGCTAAACCAGCTGGTACCTGATACTCGACCATCACTTATTGACAAGTGACGAATCATGAAACGAACTCTACCACTTCATTTTTCATCCCTGTCTACCAGTACTGATGTAAGAGGTCCTAGTAGATCTTCTCAACACCTCAATGTGCCACCAAAGGGTATGTATGGAATTCCCACAACACCTCCTCTCAAAATGTCACTAGTACCATGGTGCATCCTATAAAAATAATGATGTGATCCCCAAATTCCAAAAATTCATCAGGAGCCCATCTTGAGGATATCTAAGAATGCCAGGCCTCTAAGTTAACGTCCTCAAACTGTACCTTCTGAACTCACTATGGTAGTGGGGGAGTGACAGTCATATAATGGAGTTAAGTTTCTCCATCACAATCCACGAACGATAGATGCAGTGCGACTAAATACTTTGTCACCTTTCTCAATAGTTGTAAAATAGAACTCCTAGTGAGTGTTTCTACTACTACATTTCCCTTCCCACGACTGTATACTATCTCAAGCTCATAGTCTTGGAGAAACTCCAGCAATCACCAGTGTTTTAGGTTCTGGTCCTTTTTTGAGAAGATATACCCGAGACTCATGTGATCAGAGTAGACAATAAACCATTCACCCATCAAGTAGTGCGGCCACATATTCGATACAAATACCATTACTGCTAACTTTAGGTCATGGGTCACATAGTTCTACTCATATTTCCCCAGTGTATGTGAGTCATAGGTGATCACCACTCACTCCTGCATTAGGACACATCCCAGTATGGTCCCTAATGTTTCGCAATAAACTACATACCCAACACCCACTTCTGGTAGCCTCAAGATGGGGGAATTCGTTAATATCTGCCTCATCTCCTGGAAAATATGCTATAATCTCTCTTTCTATATGAAGAGTTTCCATTTATTTTTCAAAGCTGACAAGGGTGATACTACTTAGGAAATTTCGGGTACAACTCTCTGGTAGTACCCAGCCAATCTTAGTAACCTCTACACCTCAGTCACACTCTTTGGTGGCTCCTGAGCAAGAACTTCCTCTATCTTTTCCAGATCCATTGCAACTCCCGCTTCTGAACAAACATTCCCTAGAAAGTGGAATTAACGTATCCAGAATTGGAACTTAAAGAACTTTACATATATAGCATCCCGCCATTTTATAACATAAACTTTCATTACATTACACAAAACTGAGGATCTTTAAGGTCTAGTGTCTTGGAAACCAGGAACATAATACGTGAAAACAACATAAAACATTCTTCTTAAACACTTGAAAGGCATCTCCTTAAGTTCATTCTAGGTTCATTACTGCATCTCATAACCTGGGGACATACATCAAAAGAAAGGGTGAGCAGAAGGCCCAGTAAGGGAAATAAGAGGAACATTTTACATGTGAACTTGAGATACTTCAATAAGGACATGAAAAGAACTTTTAGGCATAAGAAAGAAATCATGAGGCATTTCATAATAAAAATAACATTTTTCATAACTTGAAGATGTGGCTACATCATTTAACATAGAAAATCATGAACATATCACCAAGGTCCATCCCCAAGGTGTCATTTGGAAATTACCAAGGTTATTCACCAAGGTATCGTGAAAATTGTAATCTCTAGTGGTTACATCATTACCCAATGCATTGGAGCGCTATCAGGGTGCACCCTTAAATTTGCCTTTATTATCATGTGATCCACATATATCATCATCAAACATTTCATAAATAACCCACATTGCATAAAATAAATGGGTTTCATTTCATAATCATAACGTTTTAAAAACTGCTTTAAAGACATGATCTTTACGTCACTTTAAACCCACGGAAAGGGAAAGCGGGTCTCATTTATGTAAATCCCAGAATTTAAAATGGAAAATTTTGATATATATGTGAATACCCTTTTAGAAATAAGAGCTTTGAGTATTCACTTTATAACATAAAATAATTTTTGAGAAAAGAGAGAGGCATTTTGAGGGGAAAATTCTGCAGTATAACGGCTAAGTTTCGGGGTTTTAGAAAACATTGAAATGAGAGGGGACATGGGTCACCCACTCATAAATGATCCATAAAACAGTAGGGTGAAAGAGTAAGAAGGACATATGGACATGGTAATGAAATTTGAGGGACATAACATTTGAAATTAAAAACATGGAAGGAAAAAAGATTAGATTTCTCTTATGAAAATTCGGCAGCCTTACGGCGTCACTTAACTTCAAAAGAAAATGATTTGACAAGATAAAATAGGGTCCCTCATCATATGATCATAAGAGATCAGTATGATAGATATAGAGATCATACCCCAACATAATAAAAAGAACTTGAAAGACTTGACATGAAAATCGAACTTGAAAAATGAGAAGGGTGAAAGAATCCCTTAAAAATTCGGCAGCCTAACGGCGTCACTTAAACTTTCATAAAACGAAATGATGAGAGTAAGAGGGGATCTCTCATCATATAAACATGAAAGGGCAGTAAGAGTAATATAAAAGAACATCCTCTCTCATAAAAACATGGAGCATAATAGGAATGACATAAAAGAGATTACATGAAAAGAAAGAGAGGGGTCAGACCCCTTACCTTAAAATGTGACTCTTGAAACTCAAAGGATTGGACCTTGAGGGCTTGGGGGCACCTTGGGAGGACTCCTTGGAAGGTAAGAAGACCAGAACTTCGTTGGGGGAGAGTTGGGATGAAAACTAAAGGAGGAAAGGGTGTGTATTTATAGGGAAAGTGAGGGGACAAAGCATTAATGGCCAAGGGACACCTCACTAGTGGTTTTGGCAAAACCATGGGCTTTCCCATGGTATTTGCCCATGGTATTGGCCACTTGGGATACCTCACACCTTATCTTACTATTCATAATTCGACCATATTGAATATATACTTAATACATCATTTAATGATGTCATTAAACACCCGTAACTTAAAAACTATACTTTCACTGTTCACCGAAAATTCAACTTTCTCAGAATAATCCCAAAATTTCACCTTAACCAAATATCAATGCTATGATTTCAAAAATGAACTCCATTTTATAAAAATAATTTTCTAAATATTTTTAATTTTATTTTTAAATAAATACACTATTCACCGAAAATTTATTTTTTCAGAAAAATCCCCAAAAATTACCATAACATAATATCGATGCTCTGAGTTCAAAAATAAAGTCATTTTTATAAAAATAATTTTCTAATTATTTTTAATTAAATTTCTAATTAAAAAACACTATTCATCCGAAAAAACTAATACTTGAATAATAATTTATGAAACCGTTATTTAACCATTTTATTGAATCTCATTACTTAATATAGGTGTCTAAATTATATTAAAACTTTCTTTGAGTGAAATTACTAATCCATTTGGTCATATTACTAATCCTAAGCGTAAAATCACTATTCATAATTTACTATTCATAAAAAATTAAGTTGATCTTATTAGACTCCAAATTCCTTAATGAACACTTTTGTAGAAGACCATTTTTTGAAAATCATTACACATCATTAGTTATTTAAGGTTTACATAAATATTTCAAAATATGCCTTTTTCAAAATTCATCAATAAAATACATTCTAAAATTATCTAGAAATTTGAAATTTCACAAACATCACTAAAGGAAGAAATCTCAATTTATTCACCCGAAAGGATTACACAAGGAAACTAGGGTCTCATCACATAGCCCCTTATAACACTGGCATAAGACCTAAGTGTAAGGTGTGCTATGGTGAGAGAATCTGAGGGAGTCTCAGATAACATTGCCCTAGTAGCAATCTCTACTAACTTGAACTTCTCCCGCAGGCGTTTCCGTTCAAGCTTGACACGTTGGAGTTCGGCTTGGGCTTGGTCCAAAGCGAAGCCCACAGATGCTACCTCCTTCCCAAGCTCTGATACGTGGGCTTCATAAGGGTTGAGTCTACTGGATGAAGCCATCGACTCCTCTTTCTGCATTAACCATTAACATCTTATTAAATCAATAAGAGTAAGTTAATATACTACTCAAAAAGATTGGGTCGTTACATTCTTCCCCCCTTAAGAAATTTCGTCCCCGAAATTTATACTTGAGGCCTAGTTGAAAAGGTGAGGGTACTTTTGCTTCATCGTTTCCTCTGGCTCCCAAGTCGCTTCTTCATATTTATGATTCCTCCACAACACTTTCACAAGGTGGGTAGTCTTGTTTCGTAGGAACTTGTCTCTACGGTCCAAGATCTCCACTGGCTGCTCCTCATAAGAGAGGTCATGTTCAAGTTGTACCACCTCTGGGTTCAGTACATGCGAAGGGTCGGGTATGTACTTCCTCAAGAGAGATACATGGAAGACATCACGAACTTGAGCTAGGTTCGGTGGAAGTGCTAGACGATAGGCCACTGCTCCTATGCGATCAAGGATTTCATAGGGGCCAATGTACCTAGGGCTGAGCTTCCCTTTCTTCCCAAACCGCATGACTCTCTTCCATGGAGAAATTCGAAGGAAGACTTTGTCACCAACACCAAACTCCAAGTCCCTTCGACGATTGTCAGCATAGCTCTTCTGCCGACTCTGAGTAGCCTTTATGTGTTGTTGGATGGCATGAACCTGTTCTGTCATCTCTTGCACGAGATCAGGCCCAAGAAGCTTCCTCTCACCAGTTTCATCCCAACAAGTAGGAGTTCTACACCGCTTTCCATACAGAGCTTCATAGGGTGCCATCTGAATACTCGCATGGAAGCTGTTGTTATAGGAGAACTCCACTAATGGGAGGTGTTGATCCCATCCACCTTTAAATTCCATTGAGCATAATCTCAACATGTCTTCGAGTGTCTGAATCTTGGGTCACGATCAGATACGATGGATAGTGGTACCCCATGCAGCCTTACCACTTCCTTCACGTATATCTTGGAAAGCTGATCCAGAGAGAAATCTTCCCGAATAGAGATAAAATGGGCTGTCTTGGTGAGACGGTCCACAATAACCCATATCGTATTGTTTCCTTTGGATGTTTTTGGGAGACCAGTTACAAAGTCCATGGTGATATTATCCCACTTCCATACTGGTATGGGTAGCGGTTGTAATACCCCCTTAGGAAGTTGTCTTTCTGCCTTTACTTGCTGACACACCAGGCACCTTGTAGTGTAATCGGCAATCTCCCTCTTCATGTTATCCCACCAATAATGATCACAAAGGTCTCTATACATCTTAGTGCTTCCCGGATGTATAGAGAAAGTAGAGCTATGAGCTTCATCCATCAGTTCTTTCTTTATCTCCGGAATAGATGGAACACATAGTCTTGTACGAAATTTCAATACACCTTCTTGATCAATATTGAAATCAGGGAACTTCCCATCCTTTACATCCCCGAACTTCTCCTGCAGCAAAGGATCTTCTTTTTGAGCCTTCTTGATCTTCTCTAGTAATGAAGGTTGAGAAATCATTTGGGATAGGGTTGATGATGTCCCTTTCCATATAATTCCCATGTCCAGTTTTACTAGATCTTTAATCAAGGGATCTCCCAGGATTCTCATTGTTGCCAGAACAACAGGATCTTTCCTTCTTAACGCATCTGCAACTTTGTTTGCTCTTCCAGGGTGATAATGAATTGAACAATCATAGTCTTTAATAAGCTCCAACCATCTCCTTTGTCTCATGTTCAATTCTTTCTGTGTGAAAATATACTTTAGACTTTGGTGGTCAGTGTATATATCACATTTCTCCCCATAAAGATAGTGCCTCCATATCTTTAGAGCAAAAACAACTGCCGCCAACTCTAGATCATGCGTAGGATAATTCTGCTCATGAATCTTCAACTGTCGATATGCATAAGCAATTACTTTGTCATTTTTCATGAGGACGCACCAAAGCCCTTTCAGAGATGCATCGCTAAAAATAACGAATCCTTCTCCGATAGAGGGTAGTGTTAACACAGGTGCAGTAACCAATCTCTTCTTCAGCTCTTGGAAACTTTCCTCACATTCCTTTGTCCAGATGAACTTAACACCTTTTCGAGTCAACTTAGTTAGTGGATTAGAAAGCCGTGAAAAGTTTTTCACAAACCTCCTATAATATCCCGCTAAGCCAAGGAAACTACGAATCTCAGTTACTGTTGTGGGTTGAGGCCACTCCTCCACAACCATTGTCTTTGCAGGGTCAATCGAGATTCCTTCATTGGTTACGATGTGCCCCAAGAAAGCCACTTGTTGTAACCAAAACTCACACTTGCTAAACTTCCCAAAGAGCCTCTCCTTCCGTAGCGTTTTCAAAACAACCCTCAGATGATCTTCATGCTCCTCACGACTTTTTGAATATATCAAAATATCATCAATAAAAACTACCACAAAGTTATCAAGGTAGTCCTTAAAGACTCTATTCATCAAATCCATGAAAATAGCAGGAGCATTAGTCAAGCCGAAGGGCATAACAGTAAACTCATAATGCCCATATCTTGATCGGAAGGCAGTCTTTAGAATATCTTCCTTCTTCACCCTCAGTTGATGATAACCAGATCGAAGGTCAATCATAGAGAAGAATTGAGCCCCACGAAGTTGATCAAATAAATCATCAATTCTTGGTAGAGGGTATCTGTTCTTCATTGTGATCCCGTTCAGTTCTCTATAATCAATGCATAGCCGCATTGATCCATCCTTCTTCTTCACAAAGAGAACTGGTGCTCCCCAAGGAGACACACTCGGTCGGATAAACCCCTTCTCCAACAAGTCTTGGAGTTGTTTCTTTAGCTCCTCTAGCTCCACATTTTCCATTCTATACGGAGTCTTTGATATCGGTTGAGACCCAGGTACGAGTTAAATGGAGAACTCTACCTCTCTTTCTGGGGGAGGTCCAGGTAACTCCTCAGGAAATACATCCATGTATTCCTGAACAATCGGAACATCTTCAATTTGTATGCTCCCTTTCCCTTCTTCCTCATCACCGATTAACTCCATAAAGAAAGCTATAGGAGGTGCTTCTAGATAGGGATCAGTTCGGGATATCTCTCCTCGGAAGATAACTGTAGGTCGTTCATTCAAGACTACTGAGATTTCCTTACTTCTGCATTTGATCTTAGCATTATACTTTGAGAGCCAGTCCATCCCTAGTATAACGTCGAATTCCATCATGGGAATGACTACTAGATTTGCGATAAGATTGTGCTCACCAAAGTAAACACTAGAGTCTCTAAACACTGTTGATGCATGGATAATCCCACTTGGAGTCTTGACTGAAAACTCTACCTCAAGCAATTCGGGGATTGATTCTATATTCTTTGCAAACTTGGAAGAAATAAAGGAATGCGTAGAACCAGAATCAAATAAAGCACTTGCTAGTTTTGAGAGGACAACAAGAGTACCTGCTACCACATCGTTCGGAACTTCAACTTCAGTTGTTGTGATAGTGAAAGCACGACCTTGCTCCCTTGGCCTCTGCTGAGGTTGATGGTGATTCCCCTCCACCGCCCTCGGATTTGGACATTGATTAGCAAAGTGCCCAAGCTGTCCACACTTGAATCATGTGACTTCGGGTAGGGCCAAAACCATCTTTCCTCTGTCGTTAGTGTTGGGAAGTTGAGGCTTCACATCACCACGACAATTACGAGAAATATGGCCTTCTTTTCCACACCTATAGCACTTGCCACTTCCAATCAAGCAGTTCCCCGGATGCTTCTTCCCACATTTATTGCATGTGGCATGTTGCATATGCTTTCCACCTCTTTCCTGATCAAAACTTCTTCCCAGTCTCGGTTCTAGAGTTCTCTTCTTCTCATTAGATTTGTGAGACCACTGTGTCTCCCCAAACTCTAGTTCAACTTTCATATCACTTCGAACTATTTCTTCATAGCTATCGTAGTCCCTGTTGGCTAGATTCTTCCGCAGATGTGGTCGTAGTCCGCCAAAGAATCTATCAACCTTCCCATTAGGGTCCATGACAAAACTTGAGGTATAATGGGAAAGCCTTGTGAAGTTCATCTCATAACTTCCGACAGATTCGTTCTCCTTCTGCTTCAGCTCGAGAAACTCTTTCTCCATTTTCGTTCTCATGGAACGAGGGAAATACTTGTTAAATAAAATCCCCCGAAATTCTTCCCACTCCATAGCTTCCATCTCTCCTCGTGGCTTTGTGTTTTTGATCAGTGACCACCACTGATCAGCTTCTCCCTCTAGGCGGTAAACAGCAAGGGTGACTTTTTCTTGTTCCGAACAATGAAGTACAGAAAAGATCTTTTCAATGGAGCTTATCCATTGTTCCGCAACCAATGGGTCAGTAGATCCACTGAATGTTGGCGGTCGTTGACGAATGAAGGACTCAACAGAAAGTTGTTCTCTTCGTGGTGAGGTCGGCCTCTCAGCTTGATTCAAGTTATTACTCATAACTTGAGTCAGTTGGTTCATCATTCGCATGAATGTTTCCATTCCGGCTTCCATCGGAGGGCCGTCAGCACATGGTGCATTGCGGTCACCATCGGCACGGTTCCTCCTATTGCCCGCCATTTTCTAAAATAATAAAACCTTAGTGAGAAACTTATTTCATTTATGAATCTTTTAACTAAGACTTCGTGCTTAGACAATTATAGTTCTCTATAATTCCTTCATAATGATTCATAAAAATCATGTGATTAACCAAACATATCCCCCGGGAGTGTCGTAACCAAGAGTGCAGCAAGGCCCGTTATCGTGCACCAGTTCCCGTTCGAGTCTAGCTCAAAGCGGTGTTTTCGGGTTTTACCCCTATGTACATCTGTGCCAGAGCCGCCTCTACCTGCTCGTATCCAGACAGGGATGTATTTGTTTGATAGACCACTTACTCAATACTTACCAAAATACCAGGAAGTTTTCCTATATTTAAACTTTTCTATAGGGTTCTTCCTAATGTTTTTATATCCTAATTTCCACAAATAACTAAACCATCCTTTGATACCAACTATAGCATCCCGCCATTTTATAACATAAACTTTCATTACATTACACAAAACTGAGGATCTTTAAGGTCTAGTGTCTTGGAAACCAGGAACATAATACGTGAAAAAAACATAAAACATTCTTCTTAAACACTTGAAAGGCGTCTCCTTAAGTTCATTATAGGTTCATTACTGCATCTCATAACCTGGGGACATACATCAAAAGAAAGGGTGAGCAGAAGGCCCAGTAAGGGAAATAAGAGGAACATTTTACATGTGAACTTGAGATACTTCAATAAGGACATGAAAAGAACTTTTAGGCATAAGAAAGAAATCATGAGGCATTTCATAATAAAAATAACATTTTTCATAACTTGAAGATGTGGCTACATCATTTAACATAGACAATCATGAACATATCACCAAGGTCCATCCCCAAGGTGTCATTTGGAAATTACCAAGGTTATTCACCAAGGTATCGTGAAAATTGTAATCTCTAGTGGTTACATCATTACCCAATGCATTGGAGCGCTATCAGGGCGCACCCTTAAATTTGCCTTTATTATCATGTGAGCCACATATATCATCATCAAACATTTCATAAATAACCCACATAGCATAAAATAAATGGGTTTCATTTCATAATCATAACGTTTTAAAAACTGCTTTAAAGACATGATCTTTACGTCACTTTAAACCCACGGAAAGGGAAAGCAGGTCTCATTTATGTAAATCCCAGAATTTAAAATGGAACATTTTGATATATATGTGAATACCCTTGTAGAAATAAGAGCTTTGAGTATTCACTTTATAACATAAAATAATTTTTGAGAAAAGAGAGAGGCATTTTGAGGGGAAAATTCTGCAGCATAACGGCTAAGTTTCGGGGTTTTAGAAAACATTGAAATGAGAGGGGACATGGGTCACCCACTCATAAATGATCCATAAAACAGTAGGGTGAAAGAGTAAGAAGGACATATGGACATGGTAATGAAATTTGAGGGACATAACATTTGAAATGAAAAACATGGAAGGAAAAAAGATTAGATTTCTCTTATGAAAATTCGGCAGCCTTACGGCGTCACTTAACTTCAAAAGAAAATGATTTGACAAGATAAAATAGGGTCCCTCATCATATGATCATAAGATATCAGTATGATAGATATAGAGATCATACCCCAACATAATAAAAAGGAACTTGAAAGACTTGACATGAAAATCGAACTTGAAAAATGAGAAGGGTGAAAGAATCCCTTAAAAATTCGGCAGCCTAACGACGTCACTTAAACTTTCATAAAACGAAATGATGAGAGTAAGAGGGGATCTCTCATCATATAAACATGAAAGGGCAGTAAGAGTAATATAAAAGAACATCCTCTCTCATAAAAACATGGAGCATAATAGGAATGACATAAAAGAGATTACATGAAAAGAAAGAGAGGGGTCGGACCCCTTACCTTAAAATGTGACTCTTGAAACTCAAAGGATTGGACCTTGAGGGCTTGGGGGCACCTTGGGAGGACTCCTTGGAAGGTAAGAAGACCAGAACTTCTATGGGGGAGAGTTGGGAGTTAAAACTAAAGGAGGAAAGGGTGGGTATTTATAGGGAAAGTGAGGGGACAAAGCATTAATGGCCAAGGGACACCTCACTAGTGGTTTTGGCAAAACCATGGGCTTGCCCATGGTATTTTCCCATGGTATTGGCCACTTGGGACACCTCACACCTTATATTACTATTCATAATTCGACCATATTGAATATATACTTAATACATCATTTAATGATGTCATTAAACACCCGTAACTTAAAAACTATACTTTCACTATTCACCGAAAATTCAACTTTCTCAGAATAATCCCAAAATTTCACCTTAACCAAATATCAATGCTCTGATTTCAAAAATGAACTCCATTTTATAAAAATAATTTTCTAAATATTTTTAATTTTATTTTTAAATAAATACACTATTCACCGAAAATTTATTTTTTCAGAAAAATCCCCAAAAATTACCATAACATAATATCGATGCTCTGAGTTCAAAAATAAAGTCATTTTTATAAAAATAATTTTCTAATTATTTTTAATTAAATTTTTAATTAAAAAACACTATTCATCCGAAAAAACTAATACTTGAATAATAATTTATGAAACTGTTATTTAACCATTTTATTGAATCACATTACTTAATCTAGGTGTCTAAATTATATTAAAACTTTCTTTGAGTGAAATTACTAATCCATTTGGTCATATTACTAATCCTAAGCGTAAAATCACTATTCATAATTTACTATTCATCAAAAATTAAGTTGATCTTATTAGACTCCAAATTCCTTAATGAACACTTTTGTAGAAGACCATTTTTTGAAAATCATTACACATCATTAGTTATTTAGGGTTTACATAAATATTTCAAAATATGCCTTTTTCAAAATTCATCAATAAAATACATTCTAAAATTATCTAGAAATTTGAAATTTCACAAACATCACTAAAGGAAGAAATCTCAATTTATTCACCCGAAAGGATTACACAAGGAAACTAGGGTCTCATCACATAGCCCCTTATAACACTGGCATAAGACCTAAGTGTAAGGTGTGCTATGGTGAGAGAATCTGAGGGAGTCTCAGATAACATTGCCCTAGTAGCAATCTCTACTAACTTGAACTTCTCCCGCAGGCGTTTCCGTTCAAGCTTGACACGCTGGAGTTCGGCTTGGGCTTGGTCCAAAGCGAAACCCACAGATTCTACCTCCTTCCCAAGCTCTAATAAGTGGGCTTCATAAGGGTTGAGTCTACTGGATGAAGCCATCGATTCCTCTTTCTGCATTAACCATTAACATCTTATTAAATCAATAAGAGTAAGTTAGTATACTACTAAAAAAGATTGGGTCGTTACAACATAAATCTGTTTCTCTCATATTTTATCCAAAACTATCTTCATTTGCATGGTGTGATCCTCCTCTGATGCCGAGTGAACCAAGTTACTATCAATGAAGGCCACCATGAAGAGATTGAGGTAAGGACGGAAGATCCTATTCATGAGACCCATGAACACTGCTGGGGTGTTCGTCACACCCAAAGGCATCACCAAGAACTCATAGTATCCATATCGGTATTTGAAGGCTGTCTTCGGTATGTACTCATCCCACACCCAGAGCTGATGATAGCCTGATCTATGGTCTATCATCGAAAACCACCGAGATATATTCAGCTGATCAAAGAGATCATCAATTATCATAATTTGTTAATTGTTCTTTACAATCAATTGTTTCAGGCACCAATAGTCTATAAAAAGCCTCAATCTCTCATCTTCCTTATAGGTTAACAGAATCGGGGTTTCCCATGGAGAAACACTAGGCCTTACAAACCCCTTCCTCTTCATATCCTTCAACTATACTCTCAACTCAAGAAGCTCCACAAGATCCATATGATATGCTGGTATAGATATTGGTTTCATTCTAGGTTAGAGGTTGATGTAGAAGTCTACCTCTCTATGATGAGGTAGTCCTAGAACATCCTCAAGAATGAAATCCACAAAAGGGTCCACCACTACAGGATAACTCAGACTCCTCTCATCCACTAAACAATTCTAGCCAACATATGATTGATCGGCTGCACCATCCTCCAATAAATTCCATTCTGTGCTGTAAATATTCCCTTCTCACTGGTAAAGGAAATCCTCATCCCATCCTCACAGAGACACTGTAATTTTCACCTAAAACAGTTGATCTATGCATGGACTGTGTATAACCAGTCCATACCCAAGATGATTTCGTATGGCCTCAATACTTCGACTAGGAGATCCCAGCTGAAGCTCTCGCCTTTTAGAGTAAGCTCACACTACCGAAAAAAGTTTGTAATCATCGAATCCTCTCCCATAAGAGTCTCTAATAACAAGGATCGAGCCAAAATAACCACTTAAATATATGAGTTCCAAAAAAGAGCCATGGAAATAAAAGAGTGATTGGAACCTGGGTCTATTAGAACTGCAAATAGGGTGGAGTATAAACATATTGTACCTCGAATCATCTTCGGAGTTCCGTGGTCATAAAAATCTACTGCTTGAAGCTGAGCACATCCCTGTCCAACTACTCCCTAAGGTCTGGGTGGACCACCTGGGGGTGGTGGCGGTATTACCTCAAACCGTCTCCCACTGCCTATTACACATCCTACTCCTATGCCAAATTTTTTGCCTTTGTGGACCTCCTATCTCAAACCTCTGCCTCTGCCTCGTCATTCCTTCAACTGTCTGCTGATAATCAGTATAGTGAGTCGAGCAATCACAAGCCATGTTACCCTGACTACCGCATGAGTAGCACAGTCTGCTCCTATGATTAACTCCTCCACCTTGTGATCTCCACACATCCAACCCTATATCCTAGGGTTGTCCTCTAAAAGGTCTGGTCCACTTGGGCCTCTGTGTCATCTTCCTACTACCTATAGATCCATCTCAGCACGAAACCTCTGAGGCCTCTATCTTTGAAACTTGTGAAACACACTCAGTATGTGTGCATGGTATGCTGGTGGGTCTGGTGGAAACTGCTTCTGTATGGGTGGCGGTGCTACTGGTACACCACCCGAAGGTGCTATCACTTTAAGAGGGATCTACACCGATGCCTCATCACTCGGTGGGCTGTCATCATGATCTCTCATAGGAATACTAGATGGTTGTCTATGTGGAGGCCTTATGTAATGAAATAGATGTGACATGGTTAATAAGTTATACATAGTGAGATGACTCAAAATAGATCAAGATAAAACCAACATTTAAAAGACACATGCAATTTTTTTTATGTAATGTGTTGGAAGACAGAGTTCAGGGTCCTCGTGTATGGATGAAAAAGCCGCCACACCAACACTAGACTCCCTGGACTATAATCCAAACTCAAAATACTTAACACTATTACTCCATTGAAAACACAGAATCTTAGTTTTTTTGGAAGAACCAACCTCTCTTTGATACAATTTTGTCCCGACCCATCCCTCGGGGCCTGTGTAGTGACTACCCCGTGCCCACCTTCTATAGAACATGGGTTGGATAATAGAACTAGAAATTAATAACCCACAAATAAATGAAATTTTATTTAAACTTGTACACACATAGACTAGGTACATGCTTCTTACAAGTAAAACACAAGTGAAAAAAGGGAAATTATAACCACTACTAAAAACCACCACTGAGAGTAAAAGTATGTACTAAATGTTAAGGGTCCAATATACAAGAGAAATAAGAAAGAATTTACAAAAAAAAAAGAAAACAAACATTCTCCAGAGGTTGTCCACTAAGGATCCTACTTGAAGGGTAGGAACAACTTGTCGTCTGCTATCACTGCCGCTCACCATGTTTTTTCAATCACCTCCGAGAACCATCTAGCCCTAAATCCTCAAGTCTAAGTCAAGATGTGAATCCTCTTCACAAGAAACAACAAGGTGCTGTTTACGTCTATGTAGGAGTGAGCATAAAAATACTCAGTAGGGACCCCAAGACCCCCAAAGGTCTCTCCGAATTCTACAAAGGAAAAACCACAAAGCTTGATCACAATCCCAAAGAAATAAGTAAAAGACAGTTCACACCAGGTATACAACTTAGGGAACTGAAATAAAGATTATTTTGATTTAGCTGGATAATTTTATTCTATTGAGAGGTTCCATTGTTGATCCAAAAAGGGTTTCTGAACTACTGATCCACATATAGTCTCTCTACTGTCGATACACACAAGGTCTTTTTACTGTTGATCCACACAGGGTCACATTACTGTCGATCCACATCGAATATCTCTATTATAGATCCACATAGGTTAGAACTATTTTTGATCCACACAGGGTATCGCTACTGTATATACACATAGTTTTGCTCTGCTATCGATCCACTAAGGGTCAGTCTCATACTGATCCACATAGGGTCGCTTTTCACCTAACACCAACCACATGTTTCGTGCACTTGGTGCGCTTGAGTTCCTAAGAAACTGATCCTCAATCCATTGTTTATATTTCAACTTCCATGAAGTCTCACAAAGAATTAACCTAGAGGACCACCTTGTCATAAGGGTCCCGAAGTGACAGACGAAAAGTCAATTGGATGCACGGTATGTAAGATATAGGAAAAATGGTAAATAGGGCATTGTTGGATTCAAGTCCAATCCAACCCATCCTTACTCAGCTTGTGCAAAAAATCAAGTGGAGTATCTCAAAAGGACCTCCTTGTTGAGAGGGTCCTCACGCTACTAATGACACATCAATAAGATGCCTGATTTACAAGGTACGCCCAATTTAGTGAAATGGGACCCGTCGAGTCTGGGTCCGGTAGGGGTCCAGCTCGGCCATCCCATTAGGCCCATGGGTCCGGCCCAACCAGTGGGTCCGACATGACTGGCGGGTCTATCCCTATTGGCAGACCTGACTCGGATGGTGGGTCTGGCCCAGCTCCTGGGTCCGGCCTGGTCGGCGGGTTCGACCTTCCAGAAAAACCTGGCCCGCACAGATGTGAGCTAGTTTTTGGATGCACTGATTG
Organism: Viscum album; assembly: GCA_963277665.1. Lineage (NCBI taxonomy): Eukaryota > Viridiplantae > Streptophyta > Magnoliopsida > Santalales > Viscaceae > Viscum > Viscum album. The sequence continues at coordinate 754,959,860 of OY728148.1, read as the reverse complement.
GACGCGGTGCATCCAGTTCGACTAGATCATGGAACCAGCAGGGTGATACCACTCCTTCCGAAATGGCTGGCTGGAGCCAGCCGATGGTCTAGCCATGTGGGTCGCTCCTCTCCCCACGTGGTGTGGCGGCGCCACACCATTCCACCCGCCACAGTCCAATTAGCTGCAGCTCTTGTCGCAATGGTGCCTGCGGGCATCACACCAAAGGTAGATTACACGGGCCACCAGAGATGGTATAGTGGTCCATTTATTTCCTATCTTCCCCTATGGGCCTCTAGGGTCACCTCCTTCCCTGCGAAGCTCTTAAATTTTTCTTTCCACCTCATTGTCCGGTCATGTACAAAGAATGCACATAATCCAATAATAGGGGGGTCGAGACATTTTGGATGGACTGCACCCTCCTCTTTAGTGTTCTAACATGGGGTGATAACAATCACCAATCATATGGAACAATTCCCAAAATTAAATCCCCGTAACAACCACCTGCAAGATCAAATAAGATGCGGATCAACATGTTAGTCGGTTGGTCCGCGTTCATTGTATTTTTCAAGAATGGGATGATAGGAAACATAAAACACATAACCCCTAGATATATTCAATGGAATTCATTGAGGACGATAGAAGGAATTATTGTTTGAAGTCATTCATCATTGTTCATCAATCCCTAGATCGATTCCCCCAATGGTCATCGTTCGTCCACCATTCTTTGTTGGATAGGAAAGTCACTGTAATTTTGTTAGAGGTTCCTCCCTTGGGTTCTCAATTCCCATGCCAAAGGTTTGACTAAATAATAGAAACCACAACACATTGTGTTTATTAAAATGGTTTATAAATGAACCACAATTAATGATCCTTTAATCCACAAACATTGTGGTTGCACATCAAAAGGGATGTGTCATTAAATGTCTCTTATTTAATTTATGTCGTTACAATGTGGTCCAACCATCCACCGCTCAGTGGTTGCAGAAAGAATAAAATTAATCATTTAGTTATTTTATTATTCTTTTTTTTAAAGTCTAAAAATTAATTTTTTCATCCGACCCTTGCTGTTCGAAGTTAAGATTTGCCTATGTGAATCTGGCTGCTGTGAATTCAACGATTCCCTCTAATTTTAAATCCAAGAAATGGTTAAAAAGATAAAAATCCCCACTCTCACATTTACTGAACGTACCTTAAAAAAGTTCAGAATTCTATTTCGGGCTCTCCAGGCCTCGGAATCACGTGTCATCGATTTTCATAGTCTAGTAATAATTCCTAATAATTTTAAATTTTTTACAGAATTTATGGTCCTTCACAAACTATTTTATCAATATGTTTTTATATAAAACCATTATAAATAATATTTAATAAGTATCAATGACTATTAATATCACTATGTTAAATGTCTAGGTTATAATGGTCACGCTCAAATATCTATATTAATACTATATCATGGTTTCGTTAACAAACAATGTCGTGTGTAGCACAGGCTAACCCAATGTTGTGTGTATCTCAATATTAACATGGTGCTTCATGTAAAAATATCTATCAAGTAAATATAATTTATTCCAAAAATAATAATTTATAAAAAATTAGGGTGTCACATCTGGGTTGAGTGCACCATTCCCCAATTCGATGGATTGGGTTTAGAGTGGTGGAAGCTCACAATTCAGGCCCAACCATTCAAGGATATAACATGGGGTTATTTCATGGACTCTTTAATTTAGATGTTATATCCTGAAGAAGTGAGAGTTGAGAAGGTGATGATGTTTTTGGGTATCCTCTAGGGTGATTAGTTAGTAAAATAACGCGTTGAACATTTTTACTGGCTTAATACTCTTTTCTCAAATATTAGATAGTAATGATTTGAAGAAGACATGGTTATTTTCAAGATTCATATTTTAGATTATCATTCATTATTTATTCAGTCTATCCTAATTACCATTATAGAATCTATTTATAAGTTCATCATAATATAGATAATCTTAGCAGGTAAACTTATGGTAGGAGATTCTCTGACCAATTTTGGAGCTAGTAATGGTGACATTACTAGTGATAAGGGGAAACAACAAAGTTATATGTATGAGAAGCCATATTATCATCCTACCAATCTTGTTTTAATAAATTTTATGTTTTTAGTGTGTTTTTAGTGTGGTAATTATGGACATGTTTTGATCTCATGTTCATAAACATTGATGATGTTCTATCTATATGGATTTTATGATCAAATTTAGTGGTTTTATGAGATTACCATATATATGAAGAAAATGTCATAGAACTAGATTGAGTCTAGTCAGTAGTATGTATTTTTTCTTGTATGGGATATTTGGAATTTTAGTGTTATTTTTGGAATAAACACCTTTTTAATTTTTTTTGGGTTTAAGACTTTTTCCCTTTTTTTAACCTAGAACCTTAATTTATAATTGTTGAAAGGGGTTTTGATCTATTTTTCATATCTTTTGAGATGTTCATGACTCATAAATTCATCATTATTCCTATATTTTATGCATGGTGTGAAATATATGTTGAGATGTTTTTGATGGATTTCATGGGGATACCTTAGGTAGATAGTTTTGTAATGTGGATAATATGTTGGATATCTGGTAGACCATGATATTTACTTGTTTCATTTCTACTGAAACCTTACTTTTGACAATCCAAATTAATTTACCATAAAAATTATAGTGAAAGTAAGTGATCTTCCCACATGGAGAGGGAGTTATTATGTTTTTTTTCTAGTTTGTGATTAATATAGTAATTTTTTTGTAAACTTTAGAGTTGATTTTTTTGTTTTAATAACAGTGTGATTGAATTTTAATTATTTTAAAAAATTACTTTAAAGATAAATAAAAATGCAAAAACGTGATTTTTGATGAGAAATGGGAAGAATGTGTTGGGGTTGTTGATTTTTAAATGTTGTTATTAAATCAACTTCCTTATGATGTTGTGTTGTTCTTGATAACTCATATCTCAAGGTTATAAATGTAACAAAACCCTCTTGGTCTGGTGAGTTTTTTTTTAATTCAATAGAGATCAATTCATTGGTTAGGAATTTGATTTATTTTAATTTTATTAATTGAAACCCTTCTTGAGATGATAAGCACATCCAATGACCACAGATGTTATTGATCATAATCCCTTAAAAGATCTCTAGGAATACCATTCTTGGACTAATATGAGATTTCTAGTGAAATTTAGAAAGGATTATTAAGGTATTATAAGTGAAGAATAAATAACACGATTACAATATCACAATTGATGAAATACAACACAAAATAATCCACAACCCCAACACATAGTGGATTTAGCTACTAATGATTTAGCTAATAACTAATGTACATACAATATCTGAATTCATCCTCTTGAAAGATTCAGATCGAAGTTCATTTGGAAGGTAGCATGGAAGCACCTTCTCTCCTTTGTTATCTCATCTTCTCTCTCTCTCTACTTCTCTTCTTGGACATATCCAAAGTACTCTCTCTTGGAATATAATGGACTGAATGAATGTTGAATGACTTCCAAACTTGGAGGTCCTACCTTATATTTATAGTTTTCAGTAGTACATGGTTTATAACAGACTATACACAACATATATACAGGTCAATGCATTTTGGTCATCTTTTCCCTACTAGTAGGTGAGTTAACACACTGTCTTTGACAAGGAAGATGGCACTACTAGGTTGGTTGAAGTACACAATGTCTAGTGTTTCCATAAAAGGAGTGTAATATCATTCATTTTCTACCAACCACTTCTAGAAGGGCCACACAACATGTATATGGGATGTACACAACATGTATGCTTTGGACGAAAACAAGGGTGTGTATCCAGTCTTCCTGATCTGTGTCGTGGAAATAGTACACGACATGTATACAAAGTACATGCCGTGTATATTTTAATTTTTGTTGTTTCCTTTCCAAATTTGTGTCTTTATATTGAAAATATCTAAAAATCTTCATAATCACTAATATAAATAATTTTATCAAAAAAATAGTTTATTTTTTGGTTAAAAACTAGTTTTTAGGGTCAATAAAATATATGGTAAAGTATACACAAATTGGATACATAAAAATTTCCCCACACTTATTCATTTACTTTTAATCAAGCAATATATCAACACCAAATCAATAGAATCCATATTTTAAAAAGGTAAGATAATAAATAATTATAATTACAAATTATAAAGCCATACCAGAAGATTTTAAGAGGCACACAACATATTTTATGTTCAAAGATATTCTAATCATGCTTCATATATAATTTAATTAAAAAATTTCATCCTCATTCATCCAAATTATTTATCTTTTCAATGAAAAACATTCCACTTGATGATTTACCTCACCAAAAGATACCACACTCATCAGTCAAGACTATTTAATCAGAGTTATGCCCAATATTAAGTATATCCACTCTATAAATAGGCTTTCAAGTGTTCTCATTCTCCACTTCATAAATAAAATCACCAAAATCATGAGGATGTTCAATAATTTTCAAATTTTCTTGAGGCTATGGGTTAGTAGGTAATGATAAAAATAAGTATCACAGGCTTGAAAAGGAGGTTGAATTCTTAAAAAATAGTGAATGATATTCAAGATTTATAATAATGAAAAATTAACTCCCAATCAAGAACTCTCAAATGGTATCATCACCATGATATTCCCTTTCCAATATGGGCCCAGAAACCATCAATAATATATAATAAATAATTTAGTCCCTTTTTTCATTATTTTTAAATAGGGAACGGTAAGAATACAATAAATAATAATTTGGGAAAACCTTCTTCCCAAATGAACAAGTTATATAATCTTCCAAACTTAAATTCCTTGCTTCTCACCAACATATAACATGAATGGAAAAAATACCTCTCTAAATCTCATGTGTATAATCATGCATAATTATAAAATAATTAGGGTAGAAAGGGAAAATAGGCTTGTAATGTAACTTCTTATCATGGCAGTTCATGCTTTCTAAGGGTTTACAAAGATCATATTTAGGGTTGGTCTCAAGGTTAAAGGAGGTATAAGACAATATAATGTCTCAATAATTTTATTGGGATTCAAAAATCTTCATGTTTTGAAGAGAAAAACTACCAAGTTCTGGTAGTCATGAATATCCCAAGAACATTCTCAGGAATGAGGGTATAAGAAAGAATATGCGAACAACGTTTTAGAATAACTCTCAAGAATGAAAAAATTACAAAGTTCTATCAGGTCATGAAATGAGTACAAATAATCGATTCTAATAAATGTACATATCCAAGGCTTTAAATCTAGAATCAAACTATATCAACAATCAATTTAAAATACTTTGAAAATTTAAATAAGCATGTAACTTTTAAAATTACCTTTTATGAATTTATTATTTATAATTATAATTCATAAAAAATTATACACAATTTAAAATATGTTAACTATTAATGATGTCTCCAAAATCAGTTCATGGAAAATACTAGTGTAATCATAGACCCACACCCACAATTAATAAAAAACATGGTCCCTAAGTGAAATACCATGTAAGAGGATATAATATGGGGAAATAATGGGCTTAGGATGAGGATAATTGGTTGAATAAGTAAATCCAAAGAAGAAAGGAAGAAAGAAACACCAAACAATTCCCCCCTCACGGTGAATCGACAAAATGGGGAAGTAGTCAAAATAGAGATGCCCAAGTCGCTCCAGTGTACCTGTGATGGTCAAGGGAAGGGAAATAAATCTACAGATACATACATCATCACATACCAAGTAGATAACAATATATATATATATATAATGGAAATAAATGGTCCCAAAAACTAGTCACCGGGTTTCCTCCTAAGAGGCATCATCAACTATATAAGAATCTAAAATCTGCAAAGAAACTGTAACGGAGACCGAAGGAATAGGCTCGACACTTTGAGTGGTAGGTACAAGAGGTACCATAGTGTCTGTAGAGGTGGTAACATCCAGGCCACTAGTGGATGGAAAAATGGAATATGTGGCTAGATATGTCATCGTAGGATGTGCGGAAGAAGGTTGAGGAGATGAGGGCTATGTTAGAGCTGGAGAAGTCACCGGTAGTGAAAGGACATGATGATGAAGAAGTATCCCCCAAAACTACTCATGCCGCCCAAGTGTCTATAACATAGAATCATGGTGGTGCTCCAGCTTGGCGAGGCTGAGGGTGAAGCAGAGATCGAACGAGGGTGTAGTGGGAGGTGGGCAGGTGGAAGGATCAGAAGAAGAGGGGATAATGGCAAAGGAAGGAAGACTAGATGAAGGGTGGTGGGGTGGGGAGGGATCATCCATAGGGGGTATGTGGTGGGTACTGTTTAGCAACACCAGCAGGAGCATCTGGGTTATCCCTCAACCCTGCAAGAGCAGGAGAAACTTGCACAAAACTATAACCATACCCCCATTGCTCTACCATCCACATGTAGATAATCATGAGGAAGTAGAGACACTGAGGTGAGCCTAAGGGGTCATGAGGGAGAGACAACTCAAAAAAACCCAAATGGTGTGCCAGGAGGGTGGAATAGAAATCGCCATTCAGGTTTCCCTGATGGTCGTGAATCACAGAGTGGATGTAGGTGGCAACAAGGTAGGGTAGGTTAGGATAATTCTGATATACAATAGAAGAAAGAAGCTCAATGTCCCAGTCGAACATAAAACCCATATCCTCAAGTCGAGAAAACACAATGGTGCTAAATCACCGGTAAAAGAAATGAAGAGGGTCAATGATGAGTTTTCTCTTCTGTGATTTGGGGGTATACCTATGGTCAGGCCTAGTAAACTCCCACCACATGAAAACAATGTCCGAGATCTTAGGGTGGGTAAGGGTAGAAATAGGACGTGGGGTGGAAGGATAGGGGTATAATCTTCACCCTCAACCAAACTCTTCTATGGTGAGAAAAAAGGGCGTCCCCCAACATAAAGCAAACCAAGAAGGTGGTATCAGTGGGAGTCTGACAGTAGGTAAGCCCATCAAACTCGAAAGTGGCCATGAACTCCAAAAATAAATATCGATATGTAGGATTTATAACCTATAGTTCTTCAAAAAGAGGCATATTTCCTTAGAGCTCCTTAATATCCTAAAAAATGACCAGATGTTGGGGAACACTCACGTCCAAGTAGCGGCCGCTCAACTGAATTGTGCAGTGGGAGAGTTTCCATAATCTCCATGCCAAAGCATTACTTTTGACAATCTGAATTAATTTACCCTAACAAGTATAGTGTAAGTAAGGGATCGATTCACAGGGATAAGGAGTTTTTTTTTTCTAGTTTATGATTAATTTAGTAATGTTTGATGAAATTTTTAAGTCAATTTTTTTGTTTTAATATCAGCATAATTTAATTTTAATTATTATAACAAATTACATTAAAGATAAATAAAAACGCAAAAATATGATTTTTGATGTGAAATGGGTAGAATGCATCGAGGCTGTGGATTTTTAAAGGTTGTTATTAAATAAAAATTCTTATGAGATTGTGTTGTTCATAAAAAATCATATCTCTGGGTTATTAATTTAACAGAACCCCCTTGGTCTAGTGAGTTTTGTTTATATCAATAGAGATCAATTCCAAGTTCTTGAATTTGATTTATTTTAATTTTATTAATTGAAACCCTTTTTGAGATGATAAGAACATCCATTGATCATGGTTTTTATTGATCTTAATTCCATATAATATCTCTAGGAATACCTTTATGGGTTTTATACGAGATTTCTAGTAATATTTAGAAAGGATTATTAAGAAATTATAAGATAAGAATAAATAACTCAATTTCAATATCACAATTGATGAAATAACACAGAATCATCCATATCCCAAACACATAGGGAATTTATCTACTCATGGATTAGCTAAAAACTAAATTACTTTCTATACCAGAATTCATCCTCTTGAAAGCTTCAGAGTGATGCTTATTGGGAAGGTAGCATGGAATCACCTTCCCTCCTCTCTTCTCCCCTCATCTTTATCTCTCTACTTCTCTTCTTGGTTGTCTCCAGAGTGCTCCCCTTGAAATATATTTGAATGAATTAATGATTAAGGACTCTCGAACTTGGAGGGACTACCCATAATTTTTAGGTTTTACAAGTACATGGTGTGTAACAGAAAGTACACAGCGTGTACACTGGTCAATGCGTTTTGGTCATCTTTTCTCAGTCGATAGGTGAGCTAACACACTGTCTTTAACTTGGAAAATGGAGCCACCTGGTAGGTGGAAGTAAATGACTCATAGAACCACCATACATGGCATTTAATATCATTTATCAACCACCAACTTCTTATCGAAGGGCCAGACGACATGTATATGGGACTTACATGACATTTATTCTTTAGTTGGAAACATGGGCATGTATCTAGTCTTCCTGATCCGTGTTGTGTAAATAGTACACAATGTGTATACAAGGTACATGTCGTGTATATTTGAATTTTTGTTGTGTCCTTTCCTGATTTGTTTGTTTACATGGAAAATAACTGAAAAGCATCATAATCACCAATATAATAAATTTAGTCCACAAAATAGTTGATTTTTGGGTGAAAAACAAGTTTTTATGCTTAATAAAATATATGGAAAATTATAAAAAAATGGATACATTAGTTACTAAGTCAACATTTTCATTGACACCACCATGAGTGATTATTTCATGAGTTTATCCCAAATTTAAACATTATTTAGTTTTTTTACCTGGGTTCAGAACCATTCCATTCCATGTTGAAGTGTGTTCATATTGGGATGTCTGTCTTGTTTTTTAGAGTTCATTTTATTGGTTATCAGGCCTAATAGCAATTTAGTTATTCTCGAGGATATTATCTCGTGCGGTATTTTGAGATAATTTTCATGGTTCATGGAATCTTTTATCGTTTTTTATGATTATAATTTATGGTGATCCTAAAAAATGTTTGACCATTATATAGTAATTATAAATGGTGTAGAGAACTGTTTCAGGTCTCTCTGTGTTTTACTATTCTTAGTTAGTGATCCTTTGGGATGCCTTTGGTTGGGATGCATTGTATGTTGGATTTGATGACCTTATATGTTCCAAAGGCGTTTTTATCTTTTTGTTTTCATGTGAATTATTTTGGGATTCAAAAATATCTTAGGAGAATTGGTGGGAATCTTTATATTCTTGATTTTAATGAAGATAATAGGAATGGATATCCGAAATAAATACTTTATTTTTTCTTTACTTTCTTTCAATAAGGAATATACTTCCCAAGACACCCATTTTATTCTCTGTAGGTGAATTTTTAATCATTTAGTAGTGGTTATCTTGAGGACTGGGTTTTCATGTCTTATGTTCTTGGTTTTGAGATTTGGGAGTTCGGATTATAATCAAGTCCTCATTAGGGGTGTGGTAGTCTTTTATTTCATACTTGTCAAAAGTTTTTAAATACTTTAATGGAAAAGAAAACGACATGGTAGTGATTTTATGACACGCAAATGTCACATTTATGTGTGGTTATTTTTTTCACGGCTTGGATCCTTGAATTTGAGGCATTTTTGGGTAAAAAGTGTGAAATTTTTGGGACTTTTTTCAGGTCATAAAATTAAGGATCATGGTTTTTGCAACCTATGTGTGAAACCTGTGCACCCTTAAATAGATTCAATCCACTTGGTTACCATAGGGTTTGGTTAACCGTGTGGATGAAATGTGAAACCCACTTATAGAGGGATGTTTTAGTATTTTGGTTCCTTTTTAATTGGGGTTTCCTCCCTTGGTTTCCTCATTCCTTCTCCCCCAACTTAGGCATCCACTATGGGTATTCTACAACTCTCAAAATATTCTCCAAATTTTTTTTGTTATGGTTTCTTAGTGATTATTCACCTGGATCGAAAGGTTAGGGTTCCATTATCATCCCTATTAGGGTTTATCTCTTCTTATCCATTATATCTAACCTCAATGGCCATGTTTGGATGGAATCTATACCTGAGGTTGTTTTAAAATTTGGGGTTTACTTTCTATAGCCTCTGACCCCTACTTTGAGACCTAAAATTGTGGTTTTCTTCAAAGGAGATATGATCTAACCACACAAGGCATGTGTTTCAATTTAATTATCATGTATTTAAGAGTTCTATAGATTCTTGGATTTCTAAATTTATTTTTAATCAAGACAATTTAGGCATGGGTTGTCTAGGATTGGTTTATCATGGTTTTCATTAACTTCATTTGGATTATTTATGGCTTAATGGGTGGAGTTTCATGTTAAAAAGGAAATTTTATATAAGTTGGTATTTTATGCATTATATATGTTTAATTAAATTACATGTATGGTTTTATATAATAAAAACAAATTTTTATTGGGTTTCAATCAAAATGTGTTTTTCAATGTGGGATTCTATTTTTGGGTATAAAGGGATTCCATGTTCAAAGGGTAGTGTTGTTTTTAAAAATGGAATGGCGATTCCATTGTGTTATAGTGGTTGTGTTTTGGTGGTGAGCAATATTTATAATGGATTAATATATGGATTCCAAATGGTTTTATAAAGGTATTTCCAAATGTGTATCTATTATAAGTGATAAGTTAATGTCTGAGTTGAAACCCTACAATGTGATACTTGATTTATTGTTGATTGTGACCTTGTTGAGCCCAATTGTTTTTATTGACTATGTTATATATATCCATGTGATGGATTTTTGTGATTTGATTCATGACATTCTTATTTGTTGGGGCTCTTTCTTTGAGAAATGTGGGAGGTGGGATGAATGTGATTATGGTGTTAGGCTTTTGTTTTTGTTATTTTCATGGGATGTAATTTTATTTAAAAGTTGGTAATCACATTTAGTTATTCCATTAGTAATTCTAGGATACTAAGTGAAGAGACATTGGATGTTTCTAGGCTATTTGAGATTACACACTAGATAGTTTTCCCTAATTGAACACATTTTTCACTACTGGGAGTGTCATCAACGAGACTGGTTTTATAATGATTTAGTTGACAGATGTGTGACCATGAACCTATAGGCAATAGATCTAACTAAAACATCATATAATTTTCCATTAGTCTCTCAAGGGTTTCCTCATAGTATATATCCTATATTATTTTTTTATATTTATTTTCATGTTTGTTTCTTATTAATTAACTACAAAATATTTCACTTTTTCCAACAGGATAATATCTTTTGGTAAAAGTACATTATCTATTGGTAAAACGGTTTACCAACACATATGTCCCTGTCACTAAACTTTCGGTAAAAACTCTATTGGTAAATGTTTTTGTGATAGATAAAATCATTCTGTTACAATTATAATAATACCAACAGATAAAATATATGTTGGTTAAACTGTTTAGTAACAGATTCTTATGACAAATTTTTCTGTTGGTAAAGATATTACCAACATATAATATCTATTTATAAATTACATTTAAATAAAAATTATAAATTTTATTGATAGTTAAATTTCATATTATATTTTTTAATTTATCATATATAATTAATCTATTTTAATTATTAAACTGAAGATGATTTAAATGAATTTTCAAACATAGAAAAAAAATTAATTATATTAATAATGAAATTTAATAAAAATTGAAACACAAAAACACAACATCCCCCCCAAACAAGATCCCCCCATGTACCAACATCTATACTTTCCCTAGTACTAGCTCCAAAACCAGCAACCCATCCATTCCACACGACTAGAGAGCCAGCTCCCGCTAAACCAAAACCTTTAGCGCATTAGCACCAATGATCCATCCATGCCCTAGGACCAGTGAGTAAGCTTCAGGACCAGTGAGTCAGCTCTAGGACCAGTGAGAAACTTCAACCAACTGCTATACCACAGTCATCATCTCTAATATCTCCACCACACAAAGCTAAAAAGCATATAATAAACGAGACATCTCCAGTACCAACAAAAAACAAATCGAGCCAGCTTCAATAACGAGAAACCTCAAATCGGTGCTATGCCACACCCTTTAGCTCCAATGTCTACAATAGAAACCAAAAAGCATATAGTGAAATATATTTGAATGGATTGAAACCAAAATAAAAATATATAGAAGTACAAAAAATTATTTTCATAGGGAGCAATTTTCATCATCCCTGTTGACATCTCATGGATTTGAGAAAAAGAGAGCAGCAAAGTGCCAACAGTCTAGAAAATGAAATATAATAAATAAATAAAGATAAAACTCATTGTCGATCAATCCCCCATTTAAGAAGTCATCCCAAAATTTTATTTAACTGAAAAAATACTCGAATCAGATTAATAATGACAAGAAGAATATTATGAGAAGAAATAGAAAAAGAAGAGGGAGAAGAAGAAAAATAGAAGTTGCACAAAAAAAGAAACAACACCTTGAGAAGGATTTTATTCATCATTAAAAGTGGTTGAGAACTGGAAGAGTTCCATGGAGAGGTATTGTTTAAAAAAATACTTATCAATCTTTATAGAAATAAAGAGAGAATAATTTGGGTGCTTAAGTGTGTATGTGTCCCTCTCTTGAGGATCTTCATGAAATGACCTCGCATAAATCAACCAAATCCCATTCCCAATTTCTCTAATCTATTCGTTTCCATCCATGTGATTGAGTTGTGTGAAACTTCACTATTGAATTGTTAATGAGAGCTTTAGGGCTGGAATATGGATTTGTAGTGGGCCTAGTTGAAGTGGAATGGTGGGCTGAGTTAGAGTGGCGTATGGTCTGTTGACAGTGATGGGATGGGCTGGTTGTTGGGAAAACTAGTTGGGAGATAAAGTTGTGGGCTTGGATATTATGATTGGTTGGGCAGGGGATTATTGGTTGGAATTAAGGCAAGAATTGAGGTAGGAGTGTTTAGTCTGTAATATAAGTGGTAGGCTTAATTTTTAATAGAGGAAGGAGTGTTTTATCTATAATATAAGTGACAGGCTTTGTTTTTAATAGAGTTATTAGGGGATGGATAGGCTTAACAGGGTATAGATTTATATGGGAAGGCCTTATATATTTTAGGGATGAAATGGTTGCAGTGGAGGTGAGTTTTGTTTTGGGTTAGGCTTTGGATAAAGTGGTCTTGAAGCGGTTTCAGAAGTGGGGATGGAGGCGTGGGTCCAATGTAATTTGAAGTGTGATGGGGATTAAAATGTTGACATACTTGGAGCGTAGAGTGAGGATGAAGTGAAGAGAGGTAAGTGGATGACTTTGCATTGACATTCTTTCGACCAACTAGCATTTAATGTCTTGAACTAAATATTGATCATCCTACGAAGCAAGAACAAATAAAAATTTCAGCTGAGTCTAAAAAACACACATAGCTAATGCGAGAGTCTCCAGAAAAAGACATCCTCTATCTAGGTTTAGTAGAACCTATAAATCATACCTGATAGCAGAAGTTGTGCCTCCTTCGATCTCAAATACTGACAGCAATGGCCTCTCTGGAAAGATTTATAGTGGCTTCCTTCTGGGCAATAGACCATGAATAAAAAATGAGAGCCATTGTACATGCATCAGTGTAGATGTATTAGAGCAGGAAATCCCTCAATTGAGCCAAGTGGCATAACAGGATTATCAAAAATATTTTATATGAAAGTTTGTGCATACATGTTTTTTTAAGTGTTTGTGAATAGGCACCACCCAATAATATGAGCATGCACAAGGAGAAAAATCTAGGACATTTTTAGAGTGTTTAATAATTCATAACACCAATAAGCCAATATAAAAATCCCTATAGATTAATGAAGTCGTGTGAAAACACCAATGAAACATGAACCTATAGTAGATATCGATACATCATGCAAGGAAACTGCAAAACCCAGTAATGAAAGGCATGCATAAAGTGTTTCTATATGGGATAATGCATATGTGAAACATAGTTTTAACAAAAATACCTTGAAATTCCCTCATTTGAATATAATATGAGTCCTGCCTAATCACCTGTCATGAAATTCTTGAATTAAATTGAATGCTCAAAATAGGCCCCAACTGTTGGAAGGTTCACTTACTCACCTTAAGTACTCAGCATCCCATGTGATTTTATATAAAAACCCATTAGGGGAGAAAGAACGTGAAGGAATGGCGGTGGGGGATGATTGAGGATGGCGGTGACTGGGATGTGGGATGCGGAACTCAAGGAGGTGGTGGAAGGGGAGGCCAAATGCAGGGAGGCGGTGGAAAGGGAGGCGGAACATAGGGAGGCGGTGGCCAGGAGGCGGAACGTAGGGAGGCGGTGGCCGGGGAGGCAGAACGCATGGAGGTGGTGGTCAGGAGGTGGAACACAGGGAGGTAGTGGCCGGGGAGGCAGAACGGATGGAGGCGATGGTCGGGAGGCGGAACATAGGGAGGAAGTGGCCGGGTAGGTGGAACACAGGTAGGTGGTGGCCGGGAAGCACAACACAGGGAGGCGGTGGCGGGGGAGGCAGAACCCTTGGAGGTGCTGGTAGGGAAGGTGTGTGAGAGTGTTCAGGCGACTCACTAGGATTAAGCCCCTACAATAAATCTGTAATACAACAGATGAATAGTTGCACTGGAGAAACCTTAATGCAAGAAAAATTGTTCTGATCACAAATGTTAAAACATACCAACTGAAAGAAAAAATCTAGGAAGTAGCGAGTACATGTAGAGACAAATGAAGGATCAATGGGAACAAAGGTTAATGGAAAGTGCACTTATATGATTGAATAAGTGTATGCATGGTCAACTACTAAACTGTGATGTAGAATATAGAAATATGTTTCTTTTTTCAGGAATCATTAAAATGAATGCAAATGGGAGGACAATTTGCAAGCAGTGAATTTTTAGTAATGAATCAATGTATACATATCTACCAGCTGCTATAATATTGAGAGAAAAAAACCTGAAAACATGAATTGTTAGTAATGAAAATTTAAAACACATAAGCAATGAAATTTTATATAGAACCACAAAAGATGCAGAAAAAATGCAGAAAAATGAAGATAAAAAAATGCAGAACCTAAAAAAATCTTGAAGTCATTCCTGGACTGCTCCAGGCTCACACCTTCCCAGCCATACTCTTCTTCTTTAGTACACTGCCATGTTCTCATGGCCTGCCACTTCACACACTACATTTCTTGCATCCAAGGGTTCTATAAGTAACATTAAATGATATTTTTATAGATGAAAACATGTGTGGAAGTAAAATTTGTGGAATAACCCATAAAAACTGTCTAATAAAAATACATGCACAAATAATGATTTTAACCTGTTGCATTTACACGGGTAAACATATAGGATGTATCAATTTCAGCTCCTAATTAACCCAAAACAAAAAAAATCTGAATGAAAAACTCAAAAATCAAAACCCTAAAAGCAACATACCCCTTGCATCTTGAATGGATCTTCATCAAAAGTTAGCTGAGACTGAGTAGACTGATGAATGCTCCATAGGTCCAACTCCATTTTTGAATCCATTCCTGGTATTTCATGTGACTGGCTCTTCAAACTCAGAGAAGGCAGGACTATAGATCTTTAAGTCATTCCTGGACTAATCTAGGCTCATATCTTCCCAGTCATACTCTTCTTCTTCAGTACACTACTCTTCTTCCTCAGTACACTTCCATGTTCTCATGGTTGGAAATTTACAGCCTATACTTCTTG
The DNA here is from genome assembly GCA_963277665.1 of Viscum album. NCBI lineage: Eukaryota > Viridiplantae > Streptophyta > Magnoliopsida > Santalales > Viscaceae > Viscum > Viscum album. The sequence continues at coordinate 754,944,364 of OY728148.1, read as the reverse complement.
CATCCAAGGGTTCTATATGTAACATTAAATGTTAATTGTATAGATGAAAATATATATGGAAGTAAAATGTGTGGAATAACCCAAATAAACATACAGTTAAAAAGTTATATAGTTTCTTGTAAATCAACTCTATTAAAGAGTAATAATCGACTATAAATTTGAAATGGTTGTTATTGAAAAAAGATACAATCGAATAGAAATTAAGACATACGTCAGAACCATTTCAAGGTGGTATTATTAGACATAATGATTTGTTTCAGGAATTCCATACCACATAATTTGGAAAAGGAAATGTTATTAGTGATGTAAACTGAAAGAATATATTCCAAAAAAATCAGAGAAGTTAAAAAAATAAATACTAATAAAGAGGGAATATTTTGTTGTCACGCATGCATGTATAAGGGGTAAACATACATTTACCTTCTATTTATAACCTTAATAATTATACATATAACACATCTTCTGAAAAAATCCTTCATGTTTCGTTCCATACAACCTATGCAATGAATGAAAACACCATATGAGAAAACAACATGTGCAACATATGATAAAATAACATGTGTAATGAATCTCATGTTTCCCAAAAAAAGATTCTTTTATAGATTTAGTAAACTCAATTTCATCTTGAAGTAATCCTAAGGAATGACATGATTCTCTAAATGAACAGTATCCACGTAAATAACAGAACAATCAATATAACTTAATCCAATGGTGTTGCATCCTATCATCAATTCCCTTTTCCGGTGCATTAATGTTCTACATTCAGGGCTTGGAAAGGAAGTTTCAAAGAGGGGAGATAATGTGAAACACGTACGCACAAAAAAGAAGAAAACATAATTGGCTCTAGTAACTTTGTACATACTCATGATAGTAATCATTAACAGAATCTATATACTTGTATGGAATAAAAGATGGACCACTTTGAAAAAAACATTGTGAACAAATTAGAAAACAAATATGAACCTATTAACCCTCTTATAATAAAAAAATACATAATAAAACAGTGAAATACCTTAAGCTATGGGTGTTACATGTTCACTCACCTGTTGATGAAATGTTTAGTACCAAATCCATAGATTCAGATTTTAACATAATGGATATTGAAACATATATTTTTTTTAAAATAGTATAAAACACAGTGAATGTAAAACACCATGAATGTAATACAATCATATCATAAATGAAATATTATGTATGGAAACACTGACCTAAAGCTCCCCCACACACCTTTGAAACAAACTTCTTTGGTGACAAATTAAAAACATTACCACCACTTGAAAAAGAAATAGTTTATATGGAAACCAAATATTTAAAATCATCACCTATATTTTTCCATTATGCGGGAGATTAATTCAAAAATATGTAAAGATATAGAAAAAAATATAAATTTGATAAAATAAATAACAATACATGGGGACTCTCATTGATTCCCTTTTCCAGCCACCCATAGAAATGTTCTACATTCAGGCCATGGAAATGAACTATCAAATAGGTAAAATGATGCGAAACACGTACGTGTGGAAAATAATAAATCTTCATTGACTCCAGTAACTCCGTACATACTCGTCAAAGTGGGAAATAGTCTAGTAATCAGGAATACAATATGTGTACTTGAATATAATAAAAGATGGACCTACATGAAAAAATAAAGAACAAATTAGACAAAAAAATATGTACTTGTTAACCCTCTTATAATAAAAAAATAAATAATAAAACAGTGAAATAACTTAAGCCTGGGTTGTTACAACCTCTCATTGATTCCATTTTCTTTCCAGCCACATTAATGTTCTATATTCATGTCTTGGAAAGAAAGTTTCAAAGAGGGAAAATGATGCGAAACACAGAAGCACATAAAACCAGAAATTTTCATTGACTCTAGTAACTTCATACATACTCATCAAAGCGAGAAATAGGAAAATAATCATGAATAGAATCAACTTATCCATATGGGATAAAATATGGACCTATTTGGAAAAATATTTGAACAAATTAGGAGAAAAAAATATGAACTAGTTAACATTCTTATAATAAAAAAATACATAATAAAATAGTTAAATGCCTTAATCCAGGGGTGTTACATCCTCACTCACCCATTGATGAAATTTTTAGTACCAACTCCTTAGATTCAGATTTTATCATAATGGATATTGAAACATATATTTAGTTAAAACAGTATAGACCACACTCTCGCATACTCCTTTGGCCACTATAGACTCAAAATAGGTAATTATGACATTGAAAACTTCAGTCTTTATAAAGATCAACACAAGGATCAGTAATGATAACCATCCCTTTCTCTTCCATCCACTATTTTGAAAATTAGAAATAATAAATGAATGAAATTAGCAGAAACATTTGACGTAAGGAACGATGACTAACCCATATAGAACTGAAATGATATCAGAAATGTAGTTCCAAGGATTTAGGTTTCTCAGTAGGTAGTTATGATAATACCTGAAGGGCGAAGATGATACATGATGAAATAGTATATGCTGGAAGAGAGCCGAGAAGGGAAGGTGACGTCAGTTGAAATTCCAAACCCAAAAATCCCTTGAATAACCGGTCATGAAATTGAGAGACGGAGGAGGATGACGTCGAAGAACCTATGAATGAAATTGTGAAATTGCGAGTGGGAGTCGCGAGCCAGAGAACCTATGAATGAAATTTTGAGTGGGAGAATGAACATGATGAAGAGGTAATGTGAAACTGGGATAAAGAGGAAGAGGATTACCAGCACGATGGACTACATGGAAACCAGGAGGAGGATGATGCCAGCATCGAGAGTTTACGACGTCTGCCGGGACCTAGGGCGGCGGCTACGACAACGAGGGTGGTGGGTGCGGGTGCGGGTACGGGTGCGGGGTGGGGGGGGTGACATAGGGGTTTTTTACATAGAAAATATGTATATATAAAAATTATTATATATATATATAAATTATTAATTTTGTAATATTAAATAAATATAATATATAATAATGTATTATATAAAAAAGTCAATCTCTAAATACCCATTACTTAATTACTTAATTTATTATTATATAATGAATATAAAAAATAATATATGTTAATATTTTATCTTTATGATATAAAATATAAACATTACTTAATTACTTAATTTATTATTATATAATGAATATAAAATTTAATAAAATTTTATATTTTTTTTATGGTATAAAAATTTTCAACATGTGAATATCAATTATTAATTACTTATATTTCAATTATGTTTATTATTTATTTATCCATTACCGTGTTTTTATTTATCATGTTTATTAAATTAAAATATTATAATGATTTAATTTTTTTATGAAAAGCATTCAAATGTTTATTATAATAAAAACATTCGAAAATAATAAGTAGTGTATATATTCATATATATGAGATGTTTTTAACAAAACCTTTAAGTGTGAATATTGACTTTGGTCAAAAAAATAATTATATATAAGAAAATTGGTTTCTCTTGGTTATTGTCAATGAATGATTTATTGTAACAGATTTTATTGATGATAAAAGATTTGTTGGTAATGATTATTATTATTAACAGATACAAGTGTTGGAAAAAAATCTTGGTATTACTATGATAAAGCAATAGATTTTACTATTGGAAAAGATCTTTTGGTGTTAAATGATCAATACCAGCGGATATATTTATTGGTAAAAACAAGTGTTGGTAATTAAAATTAATACAAATAAAATTTAATATCTGTTGGAATTTCTCATTTTTACCAACAGATATATTGTCTGTCAATAGCTTTCTGTTGGTATAAGTAATTTTTTTGTAGTGATTGGATGGAATTTATTTGATGTATTGAAGATCTTATATATTTGTCTTAATATTGACTATTGTTTCTCTACCTATTTATTGGAATTATTTATGAACTTATATGTTTTAGTTTTCATTATAGTTTCCCTTATTTCCTTACATTTGAGTTGGGTGTGTTAAACATTTTAATGGAAAAAGGGGAAAATTGTTTTCAATGGGCTAGTCTTAATTATAATTGACTTTGAAATATTTTTAAATCGTGTCTGTGTTTATTTTCAAACGTAATTTTTTAAATGAAATTAAAATGAAATCCAACTTTATTATATTATTTTCACACTAGAATTTATGGATTCACTTATAAAACAGATTAAATAGTCTCATGGTAGTGTCGTACTAGGCTTTGGATCACACCCTACATAGTCAAATTGGTGGTTTTGTAGTGTTCATGTTTATGAATGTTTCTTCATATCTTGGATTTTAGGTGTGGTTTAGTTCCCTATTTCATGGGAAGTGGATTGTTCATTGTGATTATTGAGGTAACTTGTGAGTCACAAGGAGATGGTGGTCAGTCCTCTGATTTCATGTAATTGGTTGGATCGAGTTGTGTTTCGACCTCTTTAGTCTTATGTTTTGTTTTTTTTCAATTTCAGTTTATAGTGTTGTAATTTTTTTATTAAATGGTTATTTGAAATAAATTTAATTGTTGGAATATATCTATTATTTTTGTTATTTTTTTATTAATTTTATAAATATTTATGATTGTGTTCTTGAGGGTGAAACTATCCCCAATGGTTATTCTTTTCTACCATAACACTTGTAATCAGCCAGGGGGGATTAAGTATGCCCTCAGGTCAGTCGTGGGCTGGATCGGGTGCTAGTCTAGTTGGAGGCCCGATCTAATTTTTTTACATTACCCCTTTTCATTATTACATTATTAACATGATTATATAATGATTTTAATAAAAATTATATTTTGATATGACAAAACCAAAATTGTATATTTGGGAAATATATAGCTTTTGTTAAAACAATATTTTTGAAAATTAACGAATTTTGAAATAAATGATATTTTCATGAAATATTATTAATAAATAATATTTTTTTAAATATAAATGATAATATAAATTAATGACGTGCAATGTAATTTTCAATATTGGAAAAATGTTCCCAGTGTCATATAATCTAGTTTTTCCAATAAATATGGATTTTAATTTAAAAGAGTAAATTATCATATTTAGAAAATTATTTTAGTAAAATAAACATTATTTTATACATTATAATGTCAAAAATAACCAATGGTTATTTTTTCCTAATATTTTGAAAGAGTTTAATTTTTGGGTAAAACTTAAGTACGATATAAATATATTGTATGTAATATGACATCATAATAGCTGAAAATTGATCAAATAAGTTCTATAAAAGATATCCATGAAAAAAATATATTTCACTATAAAATAAAGTTTTTATTTAAGTTATTATATTAATTTTAGAAACCTATAATGATTCAAGACAGGATGAACGAACGCTCATCTCCTCTCGATGCTTGGACATGGATGCCCTAGGTAGTGATCGCCACGATCCTTATCCCTCGACTATTAGAGTGTGGTGCGGGGGATTCCCCCAATTATCTACAGCCATTAATAATTCCTTATTGAAATTCTATCACCTAGAATTTATTCCTCCTTTTTTAGTTATCGATGTTAGACCTAAAGTCCTAGATCCCTATGACGGTTTCCCTAATCACTCACTGTCATCCTCATAATATAATGAAAAATAAATACAATTAAATCTAACCTTGGTGGATTGTTTCAAGAAACATATCCCTTCAGTTAATGAATTTCACAAGTTTTTATTTTTTTCTTTGGGATTATATGACTGAGTGGTTGTGGGGATGCTTGATAAGCAACACATTATGATTAATTTTTCGTCAGAGAAGGAATTGATCCTAACGTAGTCCAGAGCTCATCACCTTTTAAATAAATACCAATTCTACCTTTCATGATGTTATTAAAATTTTTATATGAATCATGATAATCCATTTACGGCTATATGGGTTATTTTTCCCAAACTCCCTCTTCCCTTCCAAAATCCTATGATTATCCATATTCTTGGTAATCTTGTCGGAAGCTTTTTGTGTTCAGATAGTAGAACTGAGTTGGTGTGTCACCCCATATCCATGTGCATCTATGTTGATTTCGATGTTTCAAGTCCATATGTTGACTATATTTGGATCAGGGTTGGGAATGAATTTTGGTGCAAGCAACCAATGTTTTTTGAATCTTGGACAAATTGTTTCCCTTCATGTTGTCGATTGTGGAACTTGTCCACTGTTTATCACTGTGGTCACTCACTTCACATTGGTGTGGGGAATGATGTTCTTTAAAGAGGGTGTAAATCTACTATGTTTTTCATAGTTGAAAATATAGGTGTCAAATATTCATTGATGGCCTGTCATATCTAAAAAGAAATAGGTCTTGATGATCTAAAGGCATATGGAATTCTTGATATCTTGAAGCATGTTTACGGTGTCAACAAACCGATAGGGTAGATTCTGTATGGGGACCATATGATTAATTCTTTGGCATCTCCTTAATAATTTGAGACCATGAATAATAGAGGCTTGAATAATGTGATGAAATATTCCCTTGGTTCTAGTTTCAAGGTTTTTGTTTATGTTCTTTCAGTGTCAAGACCCCCATCATAATTTCAAGTGGTGCTTTATGAGAATAAAATAGGAATTCAGGGGGAAAGATCAATTGAATAACAGGATATTTCAGTACACCATGGTTAGGTCCCTGATCATGTATATGTTCCTTATGCTACATGTTAGGGAGGTGCAACAGGTTATAAGAAGATGCATGATACATATAATGGAGTGAATGTAGTGACAACACCCAGGTGTCAAAATGATACGACAACCATCAAGACAGACAATAATTTTAATGGTTTGGTAGAGGAAGGTCTCTTTTAGGAGTAATAAATAGTCCAGTCATCCAATAGAGGGTTTGAGGTTTCTCACCTAGCTCAATACCAGAGGGATACTCAAGATTTGGTCTTTCCAACACTGTTAACAGAGGAGTATCCCTTGAGGGAACATGTTCTCCCTGAGGCTGATTATGATGATAATTTTTCTAGTCAATTATAGATTAGTAGTGTGTAGGGAGTGAGAATTAAAGTACTTCACAGCTTAAAGAGGAAGGATGGAATGAGCACTATGATACAGGGTGTTTCATTATGACTAATAGAAAGGGAACCAAAGGAAGTAAATATAACTCCAAGTTTCATAAGATACTGGAAACAAGATCAACTAGTAGGGACACAATAATGTAATGAAAACCAAGTACTCAAGACCATAAATACAATTTAGGATCCAGTATATGAAGTGGAATGCTTAAGGAAAAGTTTGGAGACATTAAGGATCAAGGACATGGTGGTGTGACATGAAATATATAAGGATATAAAAATAAATACCTTAAGATAATTATTCATTATAAATAATAAATACATGAAAAGGCTATCAAAATAAACACCCAAAGGAGTATGTGGAAAGAATATTAGAAATAGAGGTTTTAAGGGATGTCAATAAGGACCAAAGGGGATGGATTAACCAACAAGATTTGTTTTTTTCATGGGGTTTCAATGAAAGGAAGATCAAAGTGGAGGAGTACATATAGACTGGGGACAAGATATCCACTCACTTTGAAGAATTAATCCATGAAGCCTCGAGCATGAATATTGAAACGCTCTAACAGGGACTATACCATGTAATTAATTCTAAAAATATTATCCATATTTTTAATTATTTTTTATTTCTCTTTGTGTTGGTTGACCTTTAGAATTGAAATTTCATAGTTTCTGACATTTTTCTCAAAGTACTTTTGAAGAATTTTTTTACTTCCAGTCCAAACCTATAATTAATCCAACAAAACTTATATTATATTTTAATTTTTTAAAAATAATTTTTTATGAACATGAATAACATACACACCATGAAGGGTATTATTTTAAAAATTTATGTTCATAGACTAATAAAAAATTGGGAAACAATAATCTTTGGTAGAAAACATTGGAAAACCATGGTAATGTTTGTGGTTTTTATTATTTAATCACTTAGAGTCCAAAACCTATGCTTATAAATTAATAAATAATTTCTCTATATTTTTCTATATATACCCAATCAACCACTCATTCCATTTCATTAAAAACTAATTGTACAAAAATTTCAAATCCCCTACTATCTGAATCCCTTATAAGGTGTTCTCAAGCTCTTAAGAATCTCATCCCAATATTTTATAAGAACCCTCTCAAGGTAAGGTTTTTTCTACTCTTTATATTTATTCAAGTATTTTCATTGTAGTAAGTTTTTTAATTTCTAATTGGTCATGTTGATTTTTTTTAAAATAATTTTACTATCCTTTTGATATCCAAGTATTCATAGAATACCTTCCACTCTCATTAAATGTTTATATGAAGCTTTATTTACAACTGTTTTGATGTTGATATTATACAATGATTTTTCATAAAAAACATTGTTTTTGTGAGGACCCATCCACATTTCCACTCGATGGTATTCACCAGGATGATAATATCCTTCACCGATTGGGATATTGTTTGTATTAAACCAACACCCTTTAATAACTTGATTAAAAATGATGAAATGTGTTATTATATAGTATGATCTACGAGGGACCCAAATTCATGTACATGATATGAATATGATGTGTGGACCAAAAATTATATCTCCCATAATTAATTGGATAATGTTTTTATCTCATTAGATACCATGTATGGTGCACAGGTGGTCAGTCTAAGAACCCTATTTTATGTGGTCATGGATGTTAGCCTTGCCTTATGCATATGATGTCCTGTTTTATTTTATTATCATTTTTAATGGTAATTTTAATAATTCTCACCTTTATATGGAATCATGCTATTCATATTGACACAAATGTACCACTTTATGCCATTATTTTATTTATTCTCTTACTTGGAATTATAGACCACCCCTTTTTTATCTTTGTCGCTACGTTATCCCATTCAATATTAGAAGATCTGTAGAATTTAAGGGCACATTATGGAGTCTTAAATAATTAAGATATATCCATGTTTCAAGTTATTATGATATGTATCTAATTACCCAAGGACAATAGGCCTCATGATCTTTTAGGAATGTATGATATGTATCTTTTTATAACAAATTATAAAATAAAGTGTATAAAAGATATGGGTTGTCATAGAACCAACTCCCACCCCCCAAGATATTGTTGGGTGGAGATTTTCTTATCTATCATGGTCTATTCCAGGTCTAATGATATCTCTGAACCCTTAAGGGGGTTTCAAGGCTTTGAGTCCCTTAAAATTTTTTAAAAATTCCAAAAATATATTAAAAATGTTTTTAATGTTTTAAAAAATATTCATGACTCTGCGACTTATATATTTTTAATTAAAATTTGATTAATTTATTCTAATTTATAATTTATTTTCCATGTTTACTTTATTATAAATTTAAATTTGTTTCGAAAGTTTATTACCATCCCATTGATCATGAATGAGATTGATTAAGGTATGTACAATATATTTATTTTAGTATTTAATTTTTTCAATATGTTTATGGATTTTATTAATAATATTATCAATGATGGTCTGTGTATCATAAATGCATATTATTATATGTATAAGGTTTTTTTATGTCTAATAGTGTTCTTATTTATATGTATCCCAAAATCCCAAGGCCCTTTAACCTATATCTGAGTATTTATGTATAATTATGATAAGGAATGGAGATGTAGTTCATGAAGATATTTTTTGAAATACTAGATGGGGGTCAAATGCATTTAGTGGAGAAGGAATTGTAACTCAATTTAGAAGTGACTCAAGATGTTTCCTCTAGCATCTTATATGACCAATTATTATCTCTATTTATCAAACACTAGTAAACACTCATAATCAGTAACTTTATTTATCTATATATTCATGGTTTATTATTAGTGAACATGTTTACTTTTATGTGATCTCATAGATTAATTTACCAAAATTCATAGATAAAATGAATTAATACATGATTAATTTTTATTATTTAAGAATGGTTTGATTGGGAGTGAGATATAAAAAAATAATAATGTTAAATAGGAATGGATTACATTTAATGGGAATAAGTTAGAACCCTTTAGGAAAATATTAATTCATAAACCCCTACCATCACTTGATTTTGAAAAAAACATACATTTGAGGTTCTCATCCACCTTAGTTAAGGATTACCATAACTAAAATGGTTCTCTCGTGAAATTGGTGCGTTGAATTTACCAATGATGGAAGCAAATAAGTAGATATAGAATGTTTGTTGAAAAATTAGATGAAAATAAAGTATTAATTCTAGGTTAAATTTTTCAGAAGATGGGTCTCCACTGGTATGATTAAGGGAACATAAGTCAACGTAATTGGATAGAAAGAATCATACCTTGATACTCTTTGAGTAGTGGTATTGTCATTTATTAGTCTACAAGGGTATGTTTTAATTATCATCAAGATGATAATACTCAAGAAAATGAGTATTATAAATCTAGTAGTTGAGGGATACTAGGATTTGATAAAAGTGGTGAGGGATATTTGAGATTAATAAATCAAAAAATGTTAAATAATCATCAAATAAGGTAAAATTACTAATATTATTGTGCATTATTTTATAGGAAATTGAATGAAATACTATAGAAACACTATGATTAATATTTTAAACAAATATTTCCATACCAACACTAATTTACCAAGAGTTTAATAGGTGTTTTCACATAGTACAATGATATGAAAGGAAATTATTTATTCTAGTGTCCCTATTATATGTTGAGACAACTTTAGAAGCATGTTTGGGTGATAATAATTCTTACATAAGATTCATGGATGATGGATATGATCTTTACATAATAATACTATCATCAATTTTTGATAATTAATAAATGAAACATGATGAAATGTATAGTTATTCCATAACATATCATCTCCCATAAGTATGAAAGTAGAAAGTATAAAAATAGATTTATGAGATTATAATCAAACTAATCACATATATATTGAAAGAAATATTTATAGCTGGTCCTTATGTACTCAAGATTATAAATTATATTGAACAATTAGAAAATTTTAGATTCATGTCAAATCATGAACTTTATGTACATATCATTCTCTAATCCATATCATCAAGTTACTCAAGTCATATTAAGAATTATAAAATGAATAGTATGTAGAAACAAATTCATTATCTTCTGGGTATGGTTTTCCAATAATATGATGATTTAAAAAGAGACAAATCTTTATCAATTATAAAGAAAAATAATAAAGACCAAAAAAGTCCAAGGCCAAGATTTATAGTGAAGAAACCTTTAAAAAGTATTTATAATAAAACAATTATATGTAGTTAAATAATTAAGCATGATTATATTTTCTTATCATGTGTAAATATTGGTCACTGGGAAATAAATTACTTTGGAGAAGAATTATGTAAAAGAATGTACTTTAAACACATTTCTCATTGTATATGTGATTTCTATTTTAATTCATATGTATTAGATATACTATATGAATTACAAAATTTTATTAAAATATAGGAACAAAAGAAGTATTAATTGATCACAATAGTGAATTGAATCTTAAATTTGATGGTTGATATTAAATCCAACATCAGATATAGAAGAAAAAAACTTTATAGTTCCAATTTGATAAATTCTTGTATTGGAAAACTATTTTATGAAATGTACATTACCCCAAAAATATATCATTTAGAATTTAGAATTAATGAAATTTTATTTAATTTTTGAAATAAATTATTATGGTATACTATAAAAAATTAATATTTCAAATATATGAGAATAAAAAATGTGCTATATTATAAATTTATGACGAATATAGAAATGTAAGACTAAATATACAAAATTTTGGAAAGTTTATTCTTTGTGAAGTCAATATTAAAGAAAATTTAATTGAAATAAAAATAATTGTGTTTATAATATTCTTGTGATAAACATATTAGGTATTCAATATGACTTCTTATAATGTTAAACATTTATTAAGTCATCTTTTGACAATAAAGGTGATAAGACCATAAATCTTATAGAATTAGTTCAAAATAAAACATGTGAACATTTTAAATTATAATTTAGAGGTAAGTTCATGTTCTTCATGATATTCCTTTAATAAATTTAAGTAATGTAAAATTAAAGGCAGTAATATACTTGGAAGAATATATCAGATCCTATATGTGGTCTTATTAGAGTATATCTTAACCATGTATTATTTTATCATTAAAATATATATTAGATTTATTCCTAAACTCATATATCCTTTTTAAAATCATATATATGGTTTTAGTAAAAGGAGTATCAATAATGAGTCTTAAAATAATTCATTTATCATTAATATGAAAAGTGAATTTATTCCTAAAATCACATATCATCTTATACACTATAGCTATGATTTTAAAACAATAAGGATCAATGATGATACTTATAAGTCATCACATGGGGATCAAGGAAACCCCTTGGGTTAGTTGCAGGTTAGCTCAAGTGTCAGTCTGATTGTCATCCTTGGCTGGTTCATTATATTATCCCCTTTCATTATTACATTACTCATATTATTATATTATGAGTTTAATAAAAAATATATTTTGGTATGAAGAAACCCAAATTGAATGTTTGGGAAATATATAGTTTCAATTACAAAAATATTTTTTTTAAATCAATTATTTTTTAAATAAATAATTTTTGTCTAAAATATTCTATTTAATATTTATTTAAATATAAATGGTAATAAATTTTTGATTAATTACAATTTAATTTTTAGAAGAGTTCGAAATTTATCATTGTCATACAATCTTTTATTTTACAATAAATACAAATTATTATTTAAAAGATTAAATTTTATTCTTTACAAAGTTATTTTACAAAAATAAATATTATTCAGTTATTTATTATATCAAAATTATCAAATGGTTAATTTTTATAATATTTTGAGACAGTTTATTTTTTGGGTAAAAATTAAATTTGGTATAAATATATAGTATGAATTTTGATATAATAATAGAAAAAAGTGATGTAATAAATACTATAAAATCAATCCATGACCAAAAATATATTTCACCTTTAAATTATTTTTTAAGTTATTTTATCAATTTTATAAACCTATAATGAATCCTTCAAAACCAATATTATATTTTAAGGCTTTAAAAACAATTCTTTATGAGCATGACTCACTTCCACACCATGAATGGTATTATTTTAATTATTTAGGTTCTTTGTATAATAAAATAAATAAAAAACTCCTATTTGGTCTAAAACATGTAAAAAACCATGGGAAGGTCTGTGGTTTTGAATATTTTGTCACACAGAATCTAAAACCAATGTAAATAAATTACTAAAGTATTACCCATTTTGTTTTTGTATAAATACCACAAACTCCCATCCCTCTTCTCCAAAAACCCATTTATCTTGAAATTAATCTATATATAGCTCTATAATTTCCTCCCAAGGTGTTACCAAGATATTAAGAATCTCATCCCATGATTGGAGAAGCACCCTCTCAAGGTAAGTGAATTTATCCTCATCTTTTTTATTCAAGTTTATATTTTTACTAAACCATTTAAATTTCACTTTATTTTGTTGAAATGTGTTTTTAAAAATAAATTAACCTTCATTATGATGTAAAAGTATTGATAAACAACTTTAACTCTCATTAAACCCTTATATGAACCTTTATGTACACCCATTGTGTTGTCGAAATTATTCCATGATTTTTCATGACAAAATTTTGTGTTTGAGTACCCATCCACATTTACTTTCAATTACATTAACATAGTTGATAATATCCTTCAATAATTAGGGAATTACATTTATGTAACCCACAATCCTTAATCTTGGGATTAGAAGTGATTAATGATGTTCTTACATTGTATTGTCTTTGAGGCACACAAGTGCATGTTTGAGATATGCATTTTATAGGTGGGACCAAACTTATATATCCCTCTAATGCATTGTAAAACGTTTTTATCACATGAGATACCATGTATGATGAAAAAATGGTAAGGCTAAGAATAATATGTTATTATTTCATTACGGTTAGCCTTGAATTATTCTTATGATTTCATGTTTTATGTTGTTACAATATTTTTATGATGCATTGATGCTATCATTTTATATCATCATTTTTTGTTCATTATTATTATTATCTCTTTTCTATTTCATCATGTTTTTCTTCTTGAATCATATGTACAAATTTATACTGTTATTTTGATTATTCCCTTATTGGGATTTATACCTCTCCCCTTTCTTATCTATGTGCCTAGGTTATCTCATATAGTATTATAATATCAATAAAATTTAGAGGAATGTTATAGAGTTTTAAATAATTTAGTTTTATCCCTATTTTATGTTTTTATGATATGTATATAATTAATTCAATAAATTAAGACTCATGATATTTTGGGATTGTATTATATGTATATATGTGTAAAAAATAATGAAATAACATGAGAAAAAGATAAGGGAAAACAGGGGAGATATATAAACATAACATGAGAATAAGGGTATGAGAACTTGATCATATGATTAGAAAATTATACCCTTCATATAAAAGATCATAATCTTGAGTCATGGCATAATGTGTCACAGTTCATAAGACATGAATAATAAGGGAATCAAAGAACATGAGTCATAAGAGAATAACATTTGGAAAGGCATGGAATTTGTTTCAAAAACATATTTATAGAAAATCATTTCATATTAGTCAAAGATCATTTCTATGACCATCATAGTAGAAAACTTCCTTTATTGAATCATGTTCACTCATCATTCCAGCCTTATCTAATTAAACCAGGTTCAGTTTCCTTTGAATCCCTGTATTACTAACTATGTTCACTCCACATTCAAGTCCTATATATTACATGGGATATAAAAATTTTTACCCAATTTATTAGAGGGAGATATAGTTCATACCCATTACATAATGAAAACCATATTTATGTGTACCATAAGATCATAAATCATTTATTATATCATAACCCATGAACTAAAATGGGTATCATAAATATTTCATCATATAAAAACCCATGAAAAAGATATAGGTTTCATAACTATTTCATCAAATCATAACTCGTTAAAAGAAGCAGTTTCCATAAGTATTTTCTCATGGAATAACCCATTAAAGAGAGACCCATTTCATAAACATCATTCCATGAAAACATAATCCATTTAAAGAAAAATATAAATGGTATCCTTATATGATATCCCTAGTAAATCATATATAATCTCAAATAATGTAATCATAGATAGAGAATAATATTTAAATATTTCTTGGGAAATTTCATGTGTAAAATATCATTTCTTTGAAAATCATTTTTATAACATAAAGCATTATAAAAATAAATTTCATTGAATAAAACCTTGGAAACTTATAAAGGATGATTTCAAATATCACATTATACATTTATTGAGGAAAATAATTTTTTGTTGAAAAACAATTTTAAATCATAAATCCTTTTTGAAAATAAATTTATTTAAAAATAACAATTGATGATAATTTAATATTAAAAAACCCAATTTAAAATATTTCTTAAGGAAAATAACCTTTCCAATTTGAAAAAAACACTTTTTAAGACATAATTTTTTTTAAAACCTTTTTTTTGAATATAAATTTATAAAACTTATAAAGGAATCTTTTAATAATTTCTCAGTCATGGTGGTGGAGAATTCCATTTATTTTTTTCATGTTAAAATGAAGGTTCATTTATAATTTCTGATAAAATCCGAACGATAATTATTTTGTAAAATGGAATAAATATTCATTTAAATTGTTTTGAAAAATTAAAATATGGGTAAACATTTATTTTAGAAAATCATATAAGAGTAATAAAACATTTTTTAAAACATTTTTAGAAAACATGTTTTATATGAAAACATATTTTCTACGAAACAGAAAAGTAAATTCGTATTTTCTAAAAATCATTTTTTAGTTTTTTTTTGTACTAAAGAGTGGAAAATGGTACCCCTATTTGAAGATTTTATAAATAGAAATATAAGATCAAAATTCAATATAATTCTTGAGGTATAGATCATAATATTTTATCATTAGAAATATATTCATAAACAATCCTAATAAAATATGAGATTATAACATGAAATCTTTACCACTTCGGTAACTTTGAATCATAAGAACCTTAAAAGAATAATATAAAATAAAATTAAAATTCAATAAGTATGCATTAATTCATGACATTATAAGTCAATTGGACTGTATATACACCATGTAAAAGAATATAGGTGCACAATATAACATACCTCCCAAAGATGGAAAATTGAGACAAAAATATCTTACTATTTGAGTAGATTATGAATCATAATCCCTATGAATGAATTAAATAAATTGAAACATTAGTTATATTTAAATTCGATATATTCATTAAAAAATATTTAACAGGGAAGTATATACATCACACAAAATAAATGAGTGGTGAATATGGAATAAGTCTCTCATAAATTAAACTCCCTTTACCTTAAGTATTATCATTCATCATAATCATTTAGAAATATTATATAGTAAATAAAAGTTTATTATAAATTTATAAAAGATTAATATTCATATATATAATATCATATATCATTTTATTATAACCATTAATTACTATTTATTCACAATTTCATGTTAATGTTATATTTTAGGTAATAACCGCATTGTTTTTCGTATCTGTTTTGACTTTTCATTTATGGTACTCTTACTTTAATCCTGGTTTAATCCCATATATAATTTAAACCATGATATAAATACCATATATATTATGTATATATGTATTTATATTAATACATAAAATTTGGTGATAGGAAATGATATACACTATTAATGGAGACGATAGGTCGTACATATGCATGAACATAGTTTCCATTTACTTATCGTTTTGAAAGAAAGAAAAAGTAGATGACACACACACACACACACATATATATATATATATTATCATTTATGTATAAATTTTACATCATATATATCATATATTTATTTTAAATCCATCATTAATACATCCCACATAATGCGTGAATGAATCACATCGTTTCACGAGGTAGTAGTCCGCTGTACACAGGAACGACATTATCGTATTCCCAAAAAATGGAAATCATGGAGGCATGTATTATATAATAATTATAAAATCATTTTAAAATCATAAATATTATAAATATAATATATAAAAAATATTTTCATCATTATTCCTAACCATTAGATGTGGTAAAGTAAAAATTAACAATATTAGTTAGCAAGGTGGTAGTCCACCGTACACACGAATGATGATTCCGTAACCCATTTGATGGGTATGTGTTTGGATGAAGGTAATATAATTAAAATAAAAACATTTTTGTATATGTTAGATACCTATTTTTATTTTATAATAACGATATAAAAATAATTTATGGGTTTTTTCCTGAAATAAAACAATTTTTTTTGATGAACGTTTCATCTTCTTCGAATATCCCCTATTAGTTGCACCAATGGCATTACATGGTTGGATTTTTGAAAAAATTAATTTTTATAAGATTAAATTATATAATTGGAGAAGCTATTTGGGTAGTTATTTGATATAAAGTTTATTTTTAGGGTGTAAAGAGTTGGGGAGAGCATGTGGACTTTTATAAAGAAGGTTAGTGGCACTCTGGTAATTTTTTAAAAAGAGAGAATTCCACCCATGTTTTTTCTATGTCAAGTGGATCCAATAATGTAAAAATATAGATCCTATAAGGTATAAAATCTAAATTTGTCCATAAAATTGTTTCTATAAATTTTTATAGATCATTTACCCCTTAATATTAATCTTTAGTCCCTTGGTAATGTCATTTTCTCTTATTTACTGGGATTAATTTTATTAGTTTTGATGAATCATTTTAGTAAAAAAATAATTTTCAATTATTATATATTATAAATTAGGATGATTAAAAATATTAAATATATTTCTACAAATTCCGTTTACATAATTAGTAAATATTAAGATAAAATTAAACTCGTAGATTTGTTATGAAAGAAAGTTTTTAAATTAAGAATGTTCAAAACATTATAATATTTTTATATCCATATTAAATATGAATTGATTCAAATTACCTAAATTGGATTAAAATACGTATAAGTTTAATTAATTAAAAATTAAAACCAAATTAAAATATAATGCAATTTTATAAAGAAATAAAATGAAAAATCAAATTTTAATTAAAAATCAGTATTTTTCACTGTTCATCAAAAACTGAAAATTTTCCAGAAAATCATGAAAATGCAACATTTATAATTTCAATATAATTAATTAAAAAATGAAGTTTATATTATAAAATTAATTTTTTAATATTTTAAAAAATTAATTTTATTATTGTTCATAAGAGAAATAAAAATTATTTCTTTCTGAAAATGTTATTGTTGAAACATATATAGACTTTACTGAAAATAACGCATTTTGTTATTAATATGCTTCCATTATGTAAAAAAATTAAAATTAATATTTGAAAAGAAGTTATTACTATTTATTTTGTGAATTATAATGGATAGGTTATAACTATAGTGACCCTAGCTTAACATAAATGGATATTATATCATTTTATATGAGTATTCAGAACATTACAAAAGTGCATCCCAAGGACCATAACAGTTTAGTGTATTTGGAAACATGGAACACATTATTCTAACATGGTGAAATATTATAACTTTTTCCTAAAAATATCATCCCATTTAGTACTCCTACTTCAAACCTTTCTTCATAACCTGGAGAAAATAAACATAAGAATGAGCGAGTTCAGATGCCCATTAAGGGTAAGAAAAGGCAATTAGTAATTGGAACATGAACATATGGGTATGAGAATGTGAGAATAAATTTTTACGAACATACCCATCATATCAGAGATCATAAATATGAGTCATGACATAAATATTTGAAGATCATAAGACATGAATCATAAGTGAATCTAGAGCCTACCCTATGAGATCATAAAATAGGAATAAGATGTGGAATTTGTAGCATACACATAATCTTATAAAATATTATGTCAAGTATACCTACCAATAAGTTAATAACATGTTATTTTTGGGATAATCACTCAAGCAACAACTTTGATATTGGGATAAAAACCAATGAATCCTTTTATTTTTGGGCTTTTTCTACAACCTATGTACCCTCTTATTTTCAAGATTGGGATATAAACCATGAAGCCTTTTTTTCAGGCTTGGGATACAGCCCATGTAACCTCTGGTTTTTAGGCATGTGATACAACCCATGTACCTTATTGTTTTCCGGCTAGGGCTATAACCCATTTACCCTCTTGTTTTTAGGATTGGGCTATAAATCATGTACCCTCTTGTTTTTAGGCTTGGGATACAACCCGAGTTCCCTTTTGATTTTTGGATTGGGATACAACCTATATACCCTCTTGTATTACCACTTTGTATATAACCTGTTTAAAATCTTGTTTCAGGGATTGGGTTACAACCTATGTACTTATTGTTTTCAATATTGGGATACAACCTCTGTGCCCTCTTGTTTTCAGGATTGGGCTATGATCTGTGTACCATCTAGTTTTCAGGATTGAGGTGTAACCCATGCACCCTCTTATTTTTAGGATTATTCTATAACTTGTGTACCCTCTTTTTTTCATAATTAAAATTTATCCCATGTACCCTATTATTTTATGTCTCGGGCTATAACCCATGTAACATGTTGTTTTTTGGCTAGGGATATAACCAATGTACCCTCTTGATTTTAGTATTGGGCTAAACCCTATGTACCCTATTATTTTTTAGATTGGACAATAACCCATGTGACTTCTTGTTTTGGGGAATATAATACAACCCATTTACAATATTTTTTTTGAGAATGGTATAAGAATCTTATACCCTCTGAGACTATATAACATTTATCATTACCCAAGGCATTAAAAGGAGATATAGGTCTCACCCATCACATTGAGAAAACCATATTTATGTGAGCCACAAGATCATAAAAAATTCAACGTATCATAACCCATGAAATGAAATTAGTATTATAATAATTTCATAATGTCATAACCTAAGGAAAATAGATAGGTTACATAATAATTTAATCATAACATAACCCCTGAAAACAATATGGTTTCAACATTGTATAACTCATGAATGAGAAATGGGGTTTATAAACTAATTTTTTACATTAAAATAAACCACTAATAAAATGAATAATAATGGTTTCCTCTAATAATATCCCTATTAAATCAAAAACCAAACCAAATTATATTATCTTAGATGGATGAGAATTTTGAATGATCACTTGGAGTATTTCGTAAGGGAAATAACCTTTCATTGAAAATTATTTTTAAAACATAAAAAATTTTCAAAATACTTTAATTTGAAAACCACTTTGAAAAAAATTAACTTCTAGATTATTAGAAAAACCATTTTCTTTAAAAATAACCTTATAAAAATTCAAATGAAACTTTAAGGAAATGACAGTCATGACTATGGGTAAATCCCTACATGCCGAAAATTCCTTTTTCATTTTAAATATTTTAGAAATGTACTTTGATAGGAAAATATAAGATTACTTTTAAAACCATTTTTAAAAGGTTAACATGGGTAATTATTTAAAAAAAATTAATGGTTGATTTTTTTTAACTTTTTTATAGAAAAAATAGTTTTGGATAAAAAATATTTCCAACCGAATAGATATAGATCCCGATTTACTAAAAAAACAATTTCCTAATTATTTTATGTACCAAAGAATGGAAAACCAATACCATTATTTTAAGATATTATTAATAACCAAATGATAACAAAATTCATGATAATTCTTTAGATATGGATCATAATATTTCCTTAAAGGAAGCATACTCATAAACAGTCCTAATATATGATGAGATTATAGCAATAAACTCCAAAAACATTGGTAACATTAAATCCGAATTCCACATGAAAAAATAAATATAAATGAATCATAAAATTTAATTAAAAAAGGTTATTCATTAAATAACATGTCAAATGTTTAGTATATACTCCTCTGAAATGAATATAGGTGCATGAAAAAACATGTGTCTCAGAGAAGGAAAATTGAGACAAAATTACCTTATTGCTTTAGTAAATATGAAACCAAATCCCCATGAAAAAGATATCATAAAAGTTATTTATAAATAATTTTAAATTTAGATTTATGAATCATAATGCACATTAATTTTAAGTATATACACCACATATAAGAAAGCAGTTGATAATATAGCATGTGTCCCACAAAATCAAAAAGTTAGATGAAAATCCCTTACTACTTAAGTAACTTTCAAATAATGAGATATATGAAATAATAATATCAATTTTAACTTTTAATATCCAGAAATAAATGAAATTTATGATATAAAATATCATATGATATTATATACACCACAAAAAAGAAATGAGTGGTGAATATGACATAATCCTTATATAAATAAAATTTAGACTAGAAATCCCCTTACCATAAGTCTTGAACCTTTTCATACTTTTTCAAAACAAACAATATAATAAATATAATATTATTATAAATCTATAAAATAAAAATATTCATATATATAATACCATATATTTTTTACTTATGAATTTATATTACCTGTTTATTAACAATTCCTTGTAAATGTTATGTTTTTAGTAATACTACTTTGTATTTCATAGATGTTTTTACTTTTTATTCTTGGTACCCGTACTTAGATCATGAATTAATTATTTAAAGAATAAAAAAATGATATAAATATAATATATATTTAGTATATATGTATTAATAATAATTAATAAAAAATATAAATAATAAATACACCGTTCATGGAGATAGTAGGTTGTACGTACGGAAGAACATTGTCTCTATTTTCTTATCATATTGAAATAAAGAAAAGAAAATTATATATATAAATATATATATAATATTATTATAATTATTATTTAAAAAATATCACATATTTTTAAAAAATCTATCTTTAATATATTCTATGTAATGTGTGAATGAATTATATCACTTTGAGGAGGTGGCAGTCGACACATCCCCAAAAAATGTTATCATATTCCCAAAAAATGGAAACCTTGAAGGTATATATTATATAATAATTAAATATTCATAGAGACATCATAAATATAAAAAATATCCTATAAAAAATTATTTTTATAATTATTTTCAACCTTGGGAGGTGGTAAAGGAAGAACGGACGACATTAGTTCTTGATGTAGTAGTCCTCCGTACACACAAATTATGATTGTATATCCCATTTGATGGAAGTGTGTGTTGGTGTAGATATTTAAATTCACATAAAAAATATTATTATATTTATAATAATTATTTTATTTTATAATCATGTATTAAGAATAATTTAATGGGTGGATAAAGAAATAAAACAAAAGTTCTAATTGAATAATGTTACCTCTTCTTTGGGTAAGTCCTTTTAGTTTGAACCAAAAGAATTTATTGGTATGATTTTTTGAAGAAGAGAATCCTATAAGATCATAAGTGGTATTTTTATAGTTTAATTTGTTAGGGTATGGATGACAAAAAAAGGATTGAGAGGTGTGAAAATAGGGGGAGGGGTGGTGGCCTTTTATAAGGGTGGTGAGTGGAAAACTTGAAAATATTAAAATGGTAAACACTACTGGGAGGTATCTTGTAAATAATATGCCTCAAATAATAAACCATTTTAAATTAAATAGGTTATATGGTCTAATTATGTAAACAGTTTTTTTTGAAACGTTTTCAGGTCATTTCTTACCTTAGTTTAAAGTTTTACCACTAAGTAAACTCGTTTTTACCTTACTCGCTATAATTAATTTTAAGTAATTTCACAGATATTTTTTTAAAAACTAAGTTGAAATTAATATAAATTATAAATTATTATTATTTAAAATATTAAATCCAATTCTCAATGTCCCAATCATAGAAGTGGGGTAATTTAATTTAAAATTAATCCTGCAGACGAGACAAAATGACGAGGTTTTAAATAAAAGGTTCAATGATTTGAAAGGGTTTTTATCCAATTTAAATGTGAAATTGTTTCCAGTAACATAAATAGGAATTTTTTATATATAATTTAAAAAATTTATGTTTAAAAAAAAATTAAAATACATTTAAAATATATAAATAAATTATATAAAAATGTATTTTTAAATTAAAATTTAGTGTCTTTCACTATTCATCAAAAAATGAAACTTCTCAGAAAAATACAAGAAATTAAATCCAATGTAATATTTGATATTATGATTTCAAAAATTTATTTTATTTTTTAGAATAAAAATTATAAAACTTTCAAAAAATTGTATTTCAAAGAAGTCTAAATTTAAAGACGTTAGAGCTGCCTTCTAGAAAAATACAGTGTTGTATGTCTAAAATTGGATTTATTCTTTTTTTTTATGATTATCAACCTTATTGGATGAATGTAAAAATATTTGATTGAATTTATAATATATAAATTTCATTAATATTTCTCACTAATATTTATTTATTTATTTTGTTAAGATAAAATTCCTTTGTGGGTATAAAAATAATTTTTTTTCATAAAAACATATCCTTTTTACTCAATTAGTTTTTATTTTCATTTTTTATTAATTTATAACCAAATAATTCATTTTATAAACATGTTAAAAACATAAATTAATAATTTAGTTAATATTACTCAAATATTTCATTCCAACAATTAGGTGAAAACTATAATAATATTTTAATAATATTATTAATAGTATATTGTAGTTTGGTAAAACATGGTCTTGGTTATAATGCAGGATAATATAATTTTTTCATGAAGTGAATGATTAAATTGGTGTTTATTATATAGAAATAATACCATTTTGTATCATTCAATTAAATCCATTAAGGAAATATCATTTATTAAAAAAATAAATTCATAATATCTCGGGGTGTTACATTCTTCGCCCCTTAAAAATGAATTTCACCCTCGAAATTTGAATGGGTGATCAAATGTTTAATAATTAAAAATTACTTTTATAGAAACCCCCATCTTAAAAATTATTACTAAAAATTACTTCAGAAAAATAAATTTAGAAACAAAACGGTTACCCATAGTCACTCATTACTAGATTTCCACATAGGAGAACAATTGGTGGAAAGTGAAAACATGGACATTGAAGAGAAAAATAACACTGAAATACTAGTAGAGAGTAATAGAGAACATGTTCAGGATAATGTTAATTATCATAAAGACATAAATCAAAGAGTCTTGAAAAATGTCACTGATATCATAAAAAATGATGATAATCCGATTTTTTTTATCTCAAGACCCTTTTCCTAAAGTTAATGATTTTTTCCCAAAGAGGACATACTTACTTGATTTCATTCCATTTTATATGCACAATAACACCCTTTGGGGTTTCCTTGATCATTTTTACACTTAATCTATTACTCTAACAAATGAAGGTGAATCTGTTATCCCTAAATCACTAATGGATCATAACACTAATAGACATACGAATAAGTCATTCCATCTATCTTAATGTATCATCAAAACCAAATTGTTCACACATGATATCAAATATGCATAAATATATTTATTACAAAAAATTAATCTCTAAAACCTCATTTAAAGACTAACAAAAACTATTCCATAAATGGTTAACTTTGTAACAATTTCAAATGTTGAAATTCCAAAACATTATAAATAAGTTCACTAAATTTCTCAAAATTTCCATAACATTGATCCCCCATATATCATAAAGTGTTTATTGAATATCACATAATAAACATGTCAATACCTTTATAATGTTTCTCTTGAAACATGTTAATTACTCTAATTAACATAATTTTTTTTGAAAACATACATTCTTCTAAAAGATAAATCATCCTTTATTCCTCACATTTGATTTTATCTTATAAAAAATCTTTCTATTGGAAGATCGGGTTCATCCTTGAACTAGTAGAATGTTAGTTTTATTTCATTATTCTGGAATCTATATATATATAGATAATCAATTATTATAATCTCATCAATTTTGAAAAAATGTTGACCAAAAATATTTTCGTTGAGCTTATTTTCAAAAAATCCCACATGAAATTCCCCAATATAGAGCGTCCCAATTATTGGAATTCACCTCATTCATTATGAATGCATAATATTTCCCTATTTAATTTTTTATTGATAGGGTTTTGGAATTGGTCACCATTATTTAACCTTATATATGGTCACTTTTTATCATAATTCCAAATCTCCTTGAAATTGAAACACTAAGGTGTAGGATGTGCATTCTATGGGGCATTATCATTATTCGTATCATTAGCTAAAATTTTCTAATCTATTCAGCATTAAATTGCATGATTACCTTCCTTCATACAATTAGAAAATTTACTAGTTCCAATAATATAATTCCATCTATGTTTCTTCTTGAAAATTGATCATAAAGTAATTCTCTCTATAGTTCTTATATATTCCTTTGAATTCTACTTTTCGCTTCTTATCAAAACCATGAGATTGATACGTAACTCCAACCTCCATTTCGAACTTAATATAATATCAAAAATGTATTCATATCATATGAAGTCCCTTATTGACTACTAGATTTAGAGATATTCTTCTAATCCATTGAAGATCAACCAACTTTAATTTCAGGCTGAACGATAATACGTAAAGAGTACCACACAAGTCTTGTAAGATTTTCTTCATAAGCACCAAAATATTAATCATCCTTATATTTAAGCTCTATGAATTCCATATCCAAGTTCATATGAAGAATAATAGGAATGTAACTATGGAAAAATAATTTCTTGAACTCATCCCAATACATGGGGTAAATTTCATCTTTTCACCTCATATTCTTGATAAGATTCCACCATTGATCTTCCTAAACTTCTAGAGAGTAGAAAAATAAAGTGGTATTTTCATTCTCTGAACATTGGAGAATAGAAAAAATATTTTTAGTGGTATTGATCCATTTCTTAGTAAATAAAAAATCAATGAAACCACTAAAATAATGTGGTAACTGCCTCATGAAGGACTCAATAGATCATCGTTCCGCAATTTTCTTATTTGGATCTTCACCATGATTTATATATTGAAAAATTTGTTTGATCATAGAAATGAGGTTTTTTATTTTACCTCCCATAAAATTAGGTTTCTTAATATGAAAATAATTACATTTTACATTTTATTTATCATTAACATGGTTCTTTTGGGTTCCATCCATTGACTAAAACAAAAAACAAAGTGTGAGCAGCACTAATCATAGTGGAAAAATACATAATCATAAAAAAATACTTATAGTATGTCTAAATCATGAAACTTAATTTTTAATCTATAACGCCTTAGAATTATCCTAGTTCTTTAAAATTCATTATTTATATAAATCCTTCATGATGGTTCAAATAGAGTTTGTTAATTCCGAAAGCACATCCCTTGGGAGTTTTAAACATGGTGTACATCAAGGACAATTATTATGCACTAGTTCCCAATCTAGTCTAGATAAATATAGTGTTTTCAAGGTTTTTATCCTTGTATAAACCTTTTCCAAATCCACATCCACTCGTATTATCTAGAAAGAGATGTAATTTTCTAAACACCACCCTCCCAATCCATTAACAAAATTCCAGGCATTATATTAGACTTTGAATTATCCTTAGAATAATCATTAGATACATCCATAGACATATCTATAGAAATATTCATAGATATATCACTAATGTTTTCTCATCCTAGTTTCTAGAGGCTGACTAAACGTATCATTTTATTCCAAATATAGAGACCCGGACTTAAAAAACATGAATATTACATAATAATAGATAATCATTCAACATATTACAAAAGTATATGCTTGAGGACCATAATAGTTTTGTGTCTTTGGAAACTTGGAACAAAATTTTATAACATGGTTAATGATATTCAATTTTACCACAAAGATATTACTATTTATTATTACTACTTAAAAACATTATTCATAAGCTTTAGAAACTAAACATTAGAAAGGGTGAGATCAGATGCTCAGTAAGGGTAAAAAAATAAAGATACATAAGCATAACATGAACATAAGGGTATGAGAACATGAGAATAACATTTGAAGATCAAACCCCCCATATAAAATATCATACATATGAGTCATGGAATAAATATTTAAAGATCATAAGACATAGATCTTATGGAAATAAAGAGCATATTACATGATATAATAACATTGGAATAAGATGAATAATTTGTGGAATAAAAATAAAATTAGAAAATCATATGTTAAGGATACCAACAATGACATTCATAAAATGTCAGGGTTAGGCTAATAACCCATGTAACTACATCATGTTTGGGGTAAAAACCCATGTATCTTCTTGCTTTTGGTTTGGGATATAACCCATGTACCCTCTTGTTTTCAATATTAGGCTACAACCCATATACCATATTTTCTTAAGATTGGGGTACAACCCAGGTAACCTATTGTTTTTGGTCTTAGTATGCAAACCTTATACCGTCTTGTTTTCAAGAATGGGATAAAACCCCTATAACTTCTTATTTTCAAGTGTATTCTATAATCTATATACCCTCTTGTTTTCCAGATTGGGATATAACCCTCATAACCTCTTGTTTTTTGGATTGGTCTACAACCCATGTAATCACTTAATTTTATGCTTGGTTTACAATCTAGGTACCATCTTTTTTTAGGATTGGGAAACAACCTATATACCCTCTTGTTTTTGGGCTTGGGCTACGACCTGTGTACCCTCTTGTTTTTAGGCATGGGCTACAACCTGTGTACCCTACTGTTTTTAGGGTTGGTCTATAACTATTGTAACCTATTTTTTTAGTCTTAGGATATAACCTATATAACCTCTTGTCTTGGGGCTTAGGATAAAACCCATTTAACCTCTTGTTTTTGGGCTTGTTCTACAACCCATGTACCCTCTATTTCTCAGGGTTGGGTTACAAAACATGTACCCTATTGTTTTTAGGATTGGTATATGACCTGTCTAACCTCTATTTTAAAGGCTTGTGCTATAAACTGTGTACCCTCAAGTTTTTAGTCTTGTTTAATAAATCATGTACCCTCTGAGCTCATATAATATTTATCATTTCCAAATGTATTAGAAGGAGATATAGATCCTACCCATCACATAATGGAAACACTATTTATGTAAGCTAAAATATCATAAAATTTCATCATATCATAGCCCATGAAATGAAATGGGTATTACAGACATTTCATAATACCATAACCTATTTAAAAGATATAGGTTTCATGTAGAGACCCAAATCTTGACGTAAATTGACATTTCATTACTTTTGCGGAATACTTAATACATAACAAAAACAGACACACAAGGACCATAATAGTTTAGTGTCTTTGGAAACTCGGAACGTAATCTTCTAATCGTGGTGAAAGATATTCAACTTCTCTCATAAAGACCTTCCCCTTTTGTTTTCTTACCTAAAACCTTTATTTATATCCTAGGGAAAAGAAAACATAAAAAGGGTGAGCTCAAATTCTCAGTAAGGGTAAGCATAAATAAAATAAAACAAATCATATACATTTGAACTTAAAAACATGAACATAATGTTTAAACAACAAAATCTTGAGCAATGACATAAAACATGGAAGAACATAAGGCATAGATCATAAAGAAACATTAATCATGATAAAATAGTATGTGAATAAAACATGTGATTGTGGAAACCATTAAGCACATGATATTATTTCCATAGTATCCAAGGCATTGCTGCCATGACCATCTTAGTGGACAAAGTCCCTTTCTGAATCGTGTTCACTCCTTGTTCCAGTCCTGTATTAATGAACCGGATTAACTTACCATTCCACCCTTGTCTATCTCATGAGATATAAATAATTACCCAATGCATTTTAGGGATATATAGGTCCCACCCATCTCATAATGAAATCATTCTTACTTGTGCCACAAAATAAACATACATCATTCGTAATAACCCAACAAATAAAATGGGTTTCATAAACATCATCCCATCATCACATAATCCATATAAAATAAATGGATATAATTTCATAATAAGAGAAGTGAAACCATGTAAATAATAGAGACATTATACTTTAAACATACACATATGAAATAATTTCATCTTAGATGAAAAATGGTTTTGATAAAACACTTGAAATGAATTCTTGAGGAAAATATCCTTTTTTCATCAAAATCATTTTCTTTTCACAAAATGTCATGAAATTTTAAAAGACAAGGATTTTGTTGAAAATAGTCACGAAATATTTTGGAGGAAGCTTCATGAAAGAAGGATTTATAAAACCGTAAAAATCCATTCATACCGTATACGTTAAAAAAACAATCTTCTCGTACTTTTGTCGGAAAAGTAAAAAAGTACCTTGTAGGGTAAATAAAAGAAATATTCCTTCCATACCATGGGGTAAAAGTCAAATGGGTAAAAAGGAATTTAAACATAATGAATAAACTTTTATAAAACATGGACATGGATGAGAGCAACAACCCCAATAAACACTTACGAATAAGCAATCTCGGATAAAAATGAGATTTGCACAATTATCCCTTACCTTAGGTCCGATAGGCTTCGTACGTATCCGAACCACCTGTATAATGATTCAAATAATGTCATTGACTTATTACAGAATCATATTAACTGTTATGATATCATATATGTTTCACTTATGACTTTATATTACCCGTTCTTTTGTAAATTCCATGTTGAAGCAGCATTTTGGGTAAAATCATTTCATTTATCGTATGTGTTTTGACTTGTCATTCATGATATTATTACTTATATCCTGATTTACATAACTCCAGAATGTAAAACATGATTTATATATAATATATATTCATCATATACATATTTATATTATAGATCGATAAAAGGAATGAAATACATCATTCATGGAGACGGTAGGCCGTATGTACGCATGAACGATGTTTTCGTTTCCTTATTGAATTGAATGAAACTAAAAAGATGAAATACATATATATATATACATAAATCCAGTAGAATTAGTATTTCATATATTTCATTATTATTCATTATATAAACTATATGATCATTCATGTATGGTTAACATGGTGAATGAATCTCATCGCGTCGTGGAGACGGTAGTCCGTATGTACGCATGAGTGATGATATCATTCCGATAATTATTGAATAAAATTGGAGTGGATGGTATAATATATCAGAATCAGTATGATGTTATAATAACCATATATAGTTATTCTTTACCTCATTATACCCATCCATGTAAGGTGTTGGTGGAAAAACAGATTTCACCACGGCGTGGAGACGGTATTCCGTACGTACGCACGCATGGTGATTTAATTTTCCGTAGGATGGATAGATGATGAAATAGGGTAGTTTAATACTTATAATAACATATCAGTATATTATTTATACTTATTTTATTACTTCATAAGGAAACAACTAAAGAAGAAGAAGTGGAAGAAGAAATAAGGTTGAAAGAATCGGTAACAGACATTACCTCTTCTTTGAAGTGCCTCTTTGAGAACTCCTCTTAGGGCACTGAAATTGGTCTTTAAAGAAGACCCGGACCTCTAGGATGTTTCTAGTGATGTTTATAAGAGAATTGTTTAGGGTTTGGCCGATCATGAATGCTCAAAGTGGTGTGAGGAAGAGAGGGAGGAGGTTCCCTTTTATAAGGGAGGAGAGGGGCACCTTTGGAAAAACTAAAAATATTATTTTATTATAAAGTCATATTCGGTTTTTAATAGCTCAAAATTGATTTATTTCGAAGCTAAGGTGGGGATAGGTCGAAATACTTTCATCCAATAGAATTTATCCAAGTTTAGGTTTCTATTTTAACCATATCATTTACATTTAACCTTAAGTTAAATAATTTTACTTTTACTGTGTCTTCTTGTTTTCTTACACTATAAGGTTAATAAACTTACTATAACAAGCCAAACGAAACCCAAGTTGTTTATTATTAATATATATAACCTTATCTAAGTCATTTTGACGAACCTTATATTTTTAGGAATAAAATAACAATTAATAATATAATATTTGTTTTAAAAACTATTTAATGTCAATTTTGAGACTATTTGGTAATTGATTTTTTTGAAAATCATAAAAGCATTATTAGTTCTAAAAAAGTTAACTAAATCAATACTAACATGTCATAGTAAACTAGAAAATAAGTGTAATTCATAAAAAGTCTAAAATTACATTTATTTGGGTATTTATAACATCAATTATGTCAATATTTCCTTAATAAGATAATTACTACATCATCATTGTGTCAAAAATAAATTAAACTATTTAATGTCTAAAAATTATAAATAAGATACCATTATGTAGGAAAATATTTTTAAATTTATAATGAATATTTATAGTCGAATTTATCTTATGTATAACCCTATATTAAAAATTATTTTCTTATTAAACGTTGATTTTAACTATTTTAACCCTTCTTAAATTAAATTAATATTAAATGTCCTAATCTAATCCATGTGAGCCTAAATGGTCATATTTTATTCCTAAGGTTGTTTTTGGTCGAATTACACTTATCCAATAGAATTAAGAAATGTGTTAGGGTAATAATAATATCATTTGTACCCTTAATTACCCTATTTACTTTTAACCGTGGTAAATAAAAGTAAAAAGTTACTATTCACCAAAAAATATTTTATTCTCATTGAACCACATTTTACGTACTGACATCTACCGTGTCTCTTGGATTTTTGAAATTCCATTCACAAAAGTGGTAAAATTAAGTTTTATATAAATTTTCAAATTCTCCTAGGAGGTGGGTAAAAGACGGTCAAAAGTTCAATAAAATTTTTATATATATATAAAATTATTATAAAATGACTCCAATGAATTTCATTTAACTTATATAGGTATTATGTGTCAATTTTGATCTAAAATAAATTTAAATAAAATAAATAATTTTTTAAATAAAAAATCGATTTTTAAATAATAACCCAGTGTTTTCACTATTCATCAAAAATTGAAATTTTTCAGAAATATACCAAAATATCACCCTAGGATAATTTCGATATTCCGAATCCAAAAATGAAGTCCATTTTGAATTATTAAATTTAAAAAATTTCAAAAAGTGGTTATTACTATTCATAACGGCTAGTTTTGATAATATTTTAATAGCATATCGTTGTTTAGTGAAACTTGGTATTGGGTACAACACACGCTATCGAGGAAGGTCTCGATTGTGTGTAATGCAGCCAAGTTAGGGTTTTGTGTTGTGAAAGACTCCTTTGTTGTAACGTACAACACAAGACATCAATAAAATTAAAAAGAATATTTTTCATAAATTCTCGGGGTGTTACATTTAATACTCATTTCATCGCAGCATAACCCATGAAAATAAGTGGGTTTAAACAAGGTATAACCCATGGATGAGAAATAAGTTTCATAAAAAATTATATTAAACATAAACCATTCAACTAAATAATGAGAATGATTTACTCGTATACTATCCCCAGTAAATATTAAACTATATCAATGAATTTTATCTTATATGGAGGAGGATTTAGAAGGACCACTTATAGAATTTCATAAGATAAATAACCATTCTTTGAAAATTAATTTTTAAAAAATAATAAAATTTTGAATTAATTTTATTTGAAAACCACTTTGAAAACCATTAATTTATAGAATACAAAGGAATTTCTTTATTTAAAAATAACATTGTAGACTTTCAAAGAAGGATTCAAGGAAATAACAGTCACGAAGACAGTTGAATTCATACTTTCTGAACATTCCTTTTGCACTATAGGAAGTTTAAAACAGTTTCTTGATTAGAAAACAATAAGAAGATTTATTTAAAAGAAATTTTCTTAAAAGGTAAAAATTGGTAAAAATTTCTTTTTAAAATTTATGGATGATCATTTTTGGATTTTCTGAGAAAACATGATTTTTGAAGAAAATATATTTCTGACAGAATAGAGAGATATAGTTAGTTTTTACAATAAATACATTTTATTAATTTTATTAAGTACAAAAGAGTGAAAACATGGTATATTTAATTGAAGATATCATGTATAAATAGATTCTAATAAAACAAATTAGAATTATTGGGAGATTTATACTAATATTTGCTCAATGGAATCATAATGACAAACAATCCCGATAAATGATGAGATTATATACATAATATCTGACCACTTTTGTATCCTTGAATCCCAATTCCCCATGAATGATTAATATTATATGAATATTAAAATATCTTGAAAATATTGGGATTCTTGATACAACATGTCAAAGGAGATATATATACACCTCAAAAAATAATATAGGTGCATGACATAACTTGTGTCTCAAAATGGGAAAATTGAGACAAAATTCCCTTATTTCTTTGGTAAATTTGAAACCATAACAACATGTAAGAGATATAATTAAATGGATATGTAAATACCCTAAATTTTAGGTATAATAAACATAAATTACATTCATGAGATGTATATAAAGAAAATATAATAAAGATGTGGTGAATATAGCATGTGTCTCACAGAAGTAAAAAGAGAGATGGAAATCCCTTACAAGTTGAGTTAAATTTGAATCATTAGATACGTGAAAGAATAAAATCTTTTGAAAATTTTAATATCATTAAATAAATTGAATTCATGACATAAAATTTCATTGGTTAGTTTATACACCACATAAAAGAAATGAGTGGTGAATATGATATAAGTCTTTGAGAAATAAAAGTGAGACTATAAATCCTCATACCTTAAGTCTGGACTCACATTTTACATGTAAAAAATAATATATATAAATATAAATCTATTATATAAATATCAAATAACCATATTCATATATATAATACCATATAATATTTTCTTATGACTTAATATTACGCTCTTGTTAATAATTCCATCTAACTGTTATGTTTTGGGTAATAATTTCATAGTTTTTCATAGATGCATTGATTTGTTATTTTTGGTCGTCTTAAATAGATTATTATTTAATTATTTAAATATTTTAATTTATGATATAAATATCATATATATTCATTATATACTTATTTATAACAATCTACAAAATATATAAATGGTAAATACACCGTTCATGGAGACGATAAGCTACACGTAATCATGAACATTGTTTCTATTTTCTTGTTGTATTAAAATTAATAAAATTAAATGATATATATATTATCAACCAATTAGTATTATTTTTCTATAAATATAACAAATGTTTAATAAACCCATACATAATACATTCAATGTGAAGTATTAACAAATCACATGATTTTGAGGAGGTGGTAGTCCACACATCCACAAATGATGTTATCATATTCCCACAAAATAGAAATCCAAAAATTATGTGTTATATAATAATTAATCCTGAATAAACACATAATAATATTTTATATATCATATAAAAATACTATTTCCATCATTATTCCCAACCTTGAGAGGTGGTAATGGAAGAACAGATGACATAAGTCCATGATGATGTAGTCCTCCAAACACACAAATGATGATTGTGTATCCCATTTGATGAAAGTGTGTATGGGTGTAGGTAGTACCATTAAAATAACAATATATAAATATATTTATAATAATAAGGTTATTATATAATCATGGAAAAATAATAATTGAATGGATGGAGAAATAAAAAATACAAAAGTGCTCATTGAAGAACGTTACCTCATTTTCCGGTAACTCCTTTTTGGTTGCACCAAAGGACATACTTTGTTTTATTTATTACCAAATTTACGAATCTAAGATGATATGAGGTATATTTAGGGTGTATTTGGGCATAGTGATTATGATCCAAAAGGATTCATATCTATGAATATAGGTACAGGGGTGGTGGCCTTTTATAATAGATGTGAGTAGAAAACCTGTAAATATGAAAAATTAAAACACAGTTGGGAGGTAAAAATTACATCATGTACCTCCAAAAATGAAATAGTTATTGATTAAATATGATAAATATTCTAAATATGTCCATAAAATGGGATTTTGAATGGTTTTTAGGTTATTTTACTCTTTATTTTAACGTTTAACCACTAGGTTAACTTGTTTTTTCCTTAATCTCTATAATTAATTTTAATTACCTTCACTATTATTTTTTTGTCCAAAAATAAGATTTTCATGACCCGTCCTCTAGGTCCCATGCCATGACTACCCCAAGCCCTCCTTCCATAGGCGAGGGGATGGTGACTATCACCGAAGGCATATTCCATAAAACTGGGAAGGCATTGCCTTTATATCCTGTAAACACATGTAACCAAGAACACAAAAAATTACAAACACAAGTAAACTGTATAGTAAAAGTGTGAGTACAATAAGAAAAAGAATCTAGGATACAATCCCAACTATAAAGTATTGAAAAACTGAAAATTACAAGTAAATTGGAACAACTCCTGTGAACGCCCACCAAGGATCCAACCTGAAGGGTTGGTAAAACTCTTGAACAATCATCTCTATGGTACAACTCGTCTAATGTTCACATCAGTTAGTCATTTTGACACCGTATGAGGGATATATGTGGGATTCAAGATCTTGAAATATTATTATTATTATTGGATGTTTTTTGGACTCGAGCGACAAATCAAAATTTAATATCCAATGTTGGATATTAAATTTTGGTTCATGGATCGGGTCCATGAAACACCCATTATTATTATTATTATTATTATTATTATTGTAGGATCTTGTATCTGACATATCTCCCTTATACATTGTCAAAATGACGAACCGTCTACGACGATAAAATACTTGAGAAGAGACATTGCTTTTGAGATACTCCATGTGACTTTCAGAGAATTTTGGAGTTTGGCCGGGTTGGATCATACTCGAATACAATCGGGCCCTCGGCAGTAAAATACATATATCTTATATACCAGGGTTTTGATTGATGCAGCATTTTTTTCGTTGGAACCCTTACGACATGGACGTCTTTTGGGTTACTCTTTTGTGTATCTTAGTTGCGGTCAAGGTATGACAAATATCTCGCGGGGAAAATTCTATAAAACTTGAGCGCACTGGGTGTGAGGAATCCTATGGCTAGCTGTAACATAAGAAAGGCATCCTTCGTGGGTCTGTATTTTTAGAATCCCAAATGGACCCACAATAGGAATCCATGTGGGAATAATCTTGGATCATGTGTGGGTCTGCTGTATTGTGATCCTGTGTGGGTCTGCCGACGTACTGACGAAATACTAGGATCCTGTGTGGGTCTGATGAGGTACTGACGATGTAATAGGATCCTGTGTGGGACTGAGGATGTACTGATGATGTACTAGGATCCTATGTGGGTCTGACGATGTACTGAATATGTACAAGGATCCTGTGTGGGTCTGAAGACGTACAGAAGAAGTACTAAGAAACTGTGTGTGTATGATGATGTACTAACGATGTACTAGGATCCTGTGTGGGTCTGACAACGTACTGACGATGTAATGGGATCTTGTGTGGGTCCTAAGATGTACTGAAAATGTACTAGGATCCTATGTGGATCTGAAGATGTACTAACAAAGTACCCAGATCCTATGTTGGTCTGAAAATGTACTAACTAAGTACTAGGATCCTGTGTGGGTCTGACGATGTACTAATGATGTACTAGGATCTTGTGTGGTTCTGGCGAAGTACTTACGATGTACTAGGAACGATGTGGGTCTGACAATGTACTGACAAAATACTAGGATCCTGTGTGGGTCTAACGATGTATTGATGATGTACTAGGATCCTGTGTGGGTCTAACGACGTACTGATGATGTACTAGGATCCTATGTGGGTCTGACGATGTACTAATGAGGTACTAGGATCCTATGTGGGTCAGACGATGTACTAAGATCCTCTGTGGGTCTGATGATTATTTAGGATCCTTCGTGGGTCTGCCTCTTAATAGAGTAAGATGAGTTATTAGTTACATCTAATCATCTCTACTACTGTACCTAAGTTATACATGGTATGAGTTGAGTCTTTACATTCATGGTGATACCTTTTTGGTTTTCTTCTGTGTGGTGTACCTATGTGGTACTTTCCTTCATGGTCATACCTTAGTGGTATTTTTCTGTGTGGCATACTTATATAGTACTTAGCTTCATGGTATTCTTCCCTTTCTGGAACAGTTGAGCTTTGGGCTTTTGAGTTGGACCCTGTGTCTCCTCATGATTGAGATGGGTATACTTCATAACTTAGGTATATGTATGGGAATATACCTAAGTAGGGTTGAAAGCTAATTTCTTGTTGTGTGGTTTATCATTGGTGGGTTCTGCGAGACTTTGAGGGTCTTGGGTTCCCTACTGAGTATCATTATACTCACCCCAGCACGGGCTATGCCCGCACCTTATTGCATTCGGTGCAGATGATAGACAACACTGACATAGGATGAGAGTACCAGGACTAGAGGTAGCTCAGAGGTGGAAAATAGACAAGGCATACCACAGAGATGACCGTTCAAGAGCTGTACCTACCCTTCAGGTATGATCCTTGGTGGGTGTTCATAGGAGCTGTTCCAGTTTACTTGTACTTTTCAGTTTTCATGTACTATCTAGTGGGGCTTGTATTATGGCCCCTTTTTCTTATTGAACTTACACTTTTATTATATAGTTTACTCATGTTCGTAATTTTTTGTGTTCTTGGTTGCATGTGTTTATAGGATATAATGGAAATGCCTTCCCTGTTTTATGGAATACGCCTTCGATGCTAGTCACCAGCCCCTGGCCTATGGAAGGAGGGCTTGTGGTAGTCACTGCATGGGCCCTGGGGGACGAGTCTTGACAAAGACAAAATTATTAAACATTATACATTATTCTGAATCCAAATATAGAATCTATTTATCCAAATTTATATCATATATGTGGTATAATTTAATATAAAATTAATCCAATAAATGGGACATAACAATTGGTTTTTAAAGTAAAAAGTTCGAAAGTTCGAAATGTTGTTATATCAAATTTCAAAGTAAAATTAATTTCAATGACCTAAATTGGAGGAATTTATGTATATTTTAAGTAATTATTTATTCAAAAAAATTTAAAATAAAATTTAACTATATGTATAAATTATATGAAAATACAGTTTTCAATTAAAATTCAGTGCATTTAACTATTCATCAAAAAATGAAACTTCTGAGAAAAATAGAAAAAATAAAAAAAAGTAAATTTAGATATTCTGATTTTAAAAATTAATTTTATTATTTTAAATGAAAAATTATAAAAGTTTCAAATTTTAGTTTTAATATAATTATTTTACTAAAATGCGACGAAATTTCTTTTTAGAAAAATTCATATTTTTATATATATAATCGGATTTGTTCTTATTATATCTCTATAAAAAATATTGGATGAATTTAAAAACATTTGGTCGAACTTATAATATATAAATTTCATTAATATCTTTCACTAATAGTGATTAATTTAATTTTTTATGATAAAATTATTTTTTAGGCATAAAAATTGGTTTTTTTTTTCATAAAAACACATCATATATATTCAATAACTTTTTATTTTCATTAATAATTTATTGATAACCAAATAATTATTTATATAAACATGTGTAAACCATATTTTAAAAATTTAGTTAATCTTTTTCATATATTCCATTCCAATATCTAGGTGATAACTCTAATAATATTTTAATTACCATATTAATATTATATTGTTATCGGGTAAAACTCGGTGTTGTGTGCACAACAAGATAATATAAATGTTTCATGTAATGAATGATTAACTTGATGTTTTGTATATATATATATATATATATCAAAACATGGTGTATCATGAAATCCAATCCATAAAGTAAATTTAAATTATTAAAAAAATGATTAATAAAAACTCGAGGTGTTTCATAATGGTCATACTTGAATAATATATTGTTTCTTTGTTAGAACTCAATGTTGTGTGTCACACAAGCCAACCAAACATTTTTTTTAGTGAAAGATAACCTAGGGATTCATGTAAAAAAATCTTGATTTTTTTGTTTCATTTATTGAAATACATCAAATAAATTTAATTTATTTGAAAAAATTCATAAAATATTAGGGTGTTACATTTTACCCCCATAAAAAGGAATTTCACCTTCAAAATTCATCACTCTAATACAAACAAATGAGGGTAATAATGCCTTATAATTTTCTCAAGTTACCATGTATATTACTCAAACTAGTGGTTTCACCACAAAACATTGACTAGATGAGTGGTATTGTTTCATAGAACTTTCTCTGTATGATCCAAAATCTTAACTGGGTTTTCCTCATAAGAAATATATTTCTCTAGTGGTATGACCTTTGATTTTAGTACATGTGAAGATTTAGGTATGTACTTACTTAGGAGAGATACATAGAACACATCATGGACATGGTAATGATTTTTTAGAAGCACCAAGTGATAGGATACCATCCCAATATGATCAAGAATCTCAATGGGGGAAGATATACCTAGGTCTTAATTTAAATTTATTCTTGAATCTTATAACCATATTCAATAGAATAAATATTAGAAACACATTACCACCAACTTCAAATTATAGATCACATCAGCGATTACTAGCATAACTTTTCTGCTGAATCTGATATTCTGTGATGTCTTAAAAATGGAATTAACTATCTCTACCATTTTCTTCAGCTATATTTAGCCCTAATAACATTATTTCTGCAACTTAATTCCAACACATTGAAGCTCTACATTTCATTCCATATTGGGATTCATAAGGTTCCATCTGAATTATTGAGTGAAAGATATTGTTTTATGGAAACTCAACTAGAGGAATGTGTTGATCCTGAACACACTTCAAATCCCAAGAAAAAGATATCAATATATCTTATGGAGTCTGAATTATTTTCTCAGACATAACATCTTTCTGAAGATGATACAATGTTCGGAAACTCACTTATAAATCAAGATCTTGAAAAATACTTCCCCAAAACATTTAGGTAAACCTCATATCTCGACCAGATTCAATGGAATGTGGTACTCAATGCAACATTACCACATACTTAATGTATATCATAGAAAACATATCTAGAGATATGTCTTTCTGATAGTGATGAAGTGTGCTGACATTGTATAGTGGTCAACTACCACCCATATAGAATTATTCCCTTTAGAGATTTTGGGAAGTCCAATGACAAAATCTATGGTGATTTTCTCCAATTTCCATTCTGGTATGGGTAATGGATGCTACATGACCTTATGATTTAATATTTAAACCTTTACTTGTTGATATACCAAGCATCGAGATACAAACTCTATAATATCCGTCTTTATTCCATCCCACCAGAAGTGTCACATTCATGTCCTTATTTCCATGTTTTCTTCTTCTTATATAATGGACCTATCTTTTCCCTATAGGATACTTCTTGAACCCCCTTCAATTTTGATGAAAATAGAAAATTTTTTGGTGGAAAAAATGGCCACATGTTTTGTTTGCATTATTTAATAAACCGTGCAGACGAACCATGAAACAATTTCTAAGTCATCAGTTTTTTTGTTATTCCAACAGTTCCCTTCTATAATTAACCCTATATCTCTGTTTTCTTCCCCCACTTAGCCCTAGAATCCATATAAGGCTCCCAATATCTTTCAATATTCTTTGGAACCCATTATATGGAGATTTTGTTAGGCGAAACATTATGATTCCTCAAGTAAGTGATGCATCCTTTGTTTTCATTCCTTATATATAGGTTTTCTTCCCTCCATAATGTTCTAAAATTCTAGTAGCTAGGGTTTCATCCTTAGGGTTTAATATTGAGTTTCTTGGTTCAATGCTATGGATTGGGGTTTTCTTTCACCCACTTGTGGGGCAGTTAAAGTTTCACACAAATATTTGTGGTTTTGAAATCTAAGGTAGGTGGTTCCATGAGTAAGAATTTATTAGTGAGTTATATTTTCTTTCTTGAACTTCCTATCATGTTTCTTACCTATTTTGTGTGGCGAGAAAATCATTTTTGATAGAATTGGTTAAGCATTGTATTCTAAAGTCTCATTTTTCCTGAAATTGTGTTTTTTTCATGTGTAACTCATGTGGTATCATTTGAGGGAATTTTATAATATATGAAAGTCATTTCGTAAAGGTTTCTAGGGATTCTAATTATATTTTGGTATGGTAGAGGGGTGCCTTGACATTGGAAGAAGGGGTTTAATGGATTCTGTGTGCAAAGATTATTTTTACTTCTTGAAATTGTTTTATGAAAATTTTAAATAGGTTGTTGGGTTACCCAAAAGATGAAAGGACATTTTCGTACTGTTTGGTTTGTGTATTATTCTGAAATTGTATTTTTATATACAAATGATATTTTATAATCTATGGAATTATTTGATCAAAAAAGGGGAAACCTGATCTTCTAGGTTTGTGGACTAGGACTAGTATTCTAGTGATCCGGTAGTGGCCTCTTCCCAATTTCACTTAGTAAGATTAACGTTGAAAAAAATAAAGTTTTATGTTGTTTGGGGACCACTAGGACATTGTTGTTTCCCCTTATAGTGTCTTGTTCATGTGAAGGTTGTTGGTTATGGATACTTCCACACCGAGATGTGATGTACCTAAGGGCCCTCAACTAGTTGGTGCCTAGGCGTGTTCCCACGACTAGAAATGACCATCAAAATATGGGTTTTTTGAGGAAATTTTAGTAACTTGTGTGTTTTTGTTAATAGTTTACATCCTCCAAATTTTCAATCTTGAAATAATTCTTCATTTAAAGTTTCATCGTTTAGAAATTGTTTCTAGAATTTATTGTTTATAAAAAAATAAAATATTTTTGACCTAAAATGTTTGTCACGTAGAATATTTTGGGCGGAATGTTATTGGAATTAGGTTAAAAAGCAACATACTTCTTTGGGCGTATGTATACTTGATAATTTCTGATACAGGTAAGGAAAAAGTCCTTTTAGATGGCGGTTCAGGTTGTCAGATTCTCTTTTGGGTGTTGTGTTGTTGAGAAGGCTTGAGGGCGATGTCCCCTTGATGTCTGGTGTTTATTTAGTTGGAATTTTTTCTACTCATGAGTTTTTTACCTCTTGGGGTTTTTTATAAAACTATGTAACTCAATTCTGAATTTTATTTAAGTCTTTTTTGGTATGAATTTTTTAGATTCACTTAATTTATTATTGTTGGTTTTTTAATGTTTATAAACATTGGTAAATAATTCCCAAACCATTTTTTGATACCTTGGAACTTGTACCAACCTAAGGGGGTCTGAAATTCCCTTAGGGAATTTACATAGACTGGGTTACGTGTTGGTTTGGATGGTGACTAGATCTGGGTCATGACAAAATATCATCATATAATTGTTAATCACTTTGGGTCATGTTTTAAGGGATGAGTCCAATTAGATAGAAGATATGATAATCGGGGCATATAGATCTAGTTGTGAGTAAGGTGTCTAGCTAGTACCTCTCGTGGTAGCCCTCACATCGACCTACGATGTTGGGATTTTTTGTTTTAATTCTCTTCTAGGTGGGACATGCGAGATAAAGACTGCACAGGGACATTAGTTGGGGGCGAAGTCATTGTTTATTTCATTGTTGTGGTGAATTTAATTTTGTTATATTTGATGTTTTTGCTAAAGTTTTCCTGAATTATTGTACTATTTTTTTGTGGATTTTGTTTTTTGTAGGAACATGCCTCCCCAAAGACCTCCCTTTCACCCATGGGAGGAAGAAAGAGGGAGTTCTCCCTCATTGCTTGATCAGAGGGTAGTAAAAGTTAAGGCTTTGGATATACTAGCTCTGGGGCTAGGAGGGGGTGTCCTACTCCTAGTCTGGTTAGAGAATATGAACATGGTAATAGGAAAGGAAAAGTCTAAGTGTTTTTGAAGAAGAAGCCTCATACTTTCTGAGGTAGCACAAATCCTTAAGAAGAAGAGTATGGGATTGAGAAGATAGATAATTTTTTTGAATTTCTTGACACACTTGAGGATGTCTGGGTGAAATGCACCTCATTTTCAGTAGATGGTCATAGTCACAAGCGGTGGGAATTAGTGCTCCAGGATGAGAAAAAACAAGTTAGAAGAATTTAAATACCATCATCAATGAGAAGTATTTTCCCGAGGTCTTAGACTATCCTATATCCTAGGAGTTCATGGATCTTTCTTAGGGAGATTGTTTAGTGATGGAATATGATAACTGTTTTATTGAGATAGTGAGGGATTAACCTAAGATTGTTTCTTACGAATATATGAAAGTTCAAGATGTTTGATAAGGGGATGTGACTAGAAATTTACTCTTAGGACTTCTTGTTTAAGATGGCAACTTATACTGAGGTGGTATATCATTATTTCATGGTCAAGATTGATCATAAAATAGATTCTGGTTTCTCTAGGGAAGTATTAGTGATGGGAAGTAGTAGTTCATCATAGAAGAAAAGGAAGAAAGGAGAATAGGGGTAGAAGGGAGTTAGTAGTTTAGGCCATCCTCACATGTAGTTTTCATCAGTGACATATGATGTAAGGTATGTCATGTTCAAATATTGTGGGAGGCTAGGAACCGCTCGACCTAAATGTATATCTTCTCCGAGGCCTTGTTATCAGTTTGAAGATATGGGGAACTTGCATCGCTTTTTCAAGGTGGCACGTCTACTACAGAGTGGGGTCAGATCTGTGGATTCTAGGGGTATGCCATTTCAGTTAGAGCCATCGAGGATGATGGGTTCTCAGTTTTGTGTATGTGGAGGAAGGGCTGAATCATCTTCTAGGACTACCCAATTTAGTGAAAAGCCATAGTTGAGAGACTATTCTTAAGCAGAGATGAGGTATTATTCATTCTATGGATCAGGTACTAGCGGGATCATATGTAGGGCCTTCAACAGTTCAAGGCACCATTTTGATTTCAACTTCCTTATATGTTGTCCTCTCTGATACTGTGATTCTATTTCTTTTATCTCTACTCTTATTGTGAACTTTCTGATTTTTCAAACCAAGTTGTTGTCTTTTACGATGAAGTTGGTGACTCCGTTGTGTAAGAAGAAGGAGAAAGGTCTCAGGTGCCTATCTTTTGAACTTTATATGTTGGGGGTTGAGATAGAGTGGGACCTCCTAGTCTTGGATATGGACATTTTGATGTAATCCTTAGCATGGATTGGATAGTTCATTTTAAAGCACATATCTATTGTTATAGGTGGTAGGTGAGTTTAATGGAACTCAATGGGAGTCCTAAAATTTTTCTTGGGGAATGGGATCCTTAGTTGGGTCATGGGGAACCTACACTCCCAGAGCTAGGAAACCTTATCTTCTAGTTATAATCACTCATGATAGAAGATGATGGTCTAGCTCCTAAGGGTGGATTACCCCATGAGGTGGATGAGTTCCCAATGGCATTTCTAGATGATTTTTAGGCGTTCCCCTAGAGTGGAATGTGGAGTTATCAATTGATTCGGAACTGGGAATATAGCTAATATCTCTTCCCTCATATCTTATGTACCCAGATGAGTTGATGGAATTAAAAATATAGATGGATGATTTGGAATCAAAAGGATTAATTCACCCTAGCACCTCTCCTTGGTCTGCTCTTGTTCTTTTTGTGAGGAAGGCTGATAGTTCCCTCTAGTTGTGCATTTATTATCGGAAGCTGAAT
Source organism: Viscum album (assembly GCA_963277665.1). Lineage (NCBI taxonomy): Eukaryota > Viridiplantae > Streptophyta > Magnoliopsida > Santalales > Viscaceae > Viscum > Viscum album. Next base: position 754,900,155 of record OY728148.1, on the reverse strand, counting down.
AAGGTAACTATAAAAAAATCATTTTCCCAAAATAGATGACATATTGAATTATTTTAAGGTATAAATGTAGTTTTACAAGATAGAATTGTGTTCAGGTTACCACTAAGTTAGGGTGAGAGAGGTGGATATCCCAAAAATAGAATTTTGAAGTAGGAACGACCACTTTTAGTACTTGGTCATGCATTTCAGATTGAAAAATGCTCTCACATTTTTTATGGCACTCATGAATAGGGTGTTCCAGTAGTATCCTGAGTCTTTGTTCATGGTATTCATGAAAAAATCTTGGTTTAATCTTGATCTAAGGAAGATCATGAGAATTATTTGAGTATTGTGATGGGATCTCTGTGATATCATCACCTTTATGACAAGTTGTCCATGTGAACATTATAGATTAGGTAAGTGAAGTTTCTGGGTCATGTCATCTCAAAATAGGGGGTTTTAGTGGACCCTAAGATGAGTAGTGTAGCTATTTCATTAGAAAATCTGAGTAATGTGTTTGAGATCATATGTTTCCATGTACTGGAAGGTTACAATAAGTGGTTTGTTTGAGATTTCTCTCAGCATTCTTCACCCTTAACCATGCTCACCCAAAAGGGGTAAGGTTTGAATGAGACGGAAAATACAAGACATCCTTCGAGTATTAAAAGCAGTGGTTGACAACCTCCACTATGTTTATCTTTCTAGAATATGTAAAGCGATATATAATTTATTGTGACACTTCAGATATGGGTCTCAGGTGTGTGATTATGCAGGGTGATCAGGTGGTGGTGTATAGATCACCCTGACTTTGAGAAAATGGAAATATTTACCCAACCCATGACTCAGAGTTGGTAGTGTTTATGTATGATTTGAAGACTTAGTGTCACTACCTATTTGGAGAGAAGTTTGTGGTCTACTCTGATTACAAGATCTTAGCCTACTTCATCTCACAGAGGGATCTTAATCCAAGGAAGTGCTATCAAGTCAATTATTTGTAGGGGTTCAAATTTTATATCATCTATACCCTAGGAAAGGTCAATTTGGTGGATGATTACTTGGGAAGAAAAGTGCTAGTGAAAACATTGAGTAAGTCCAGTGATGGGTGGACTCTGATAGGGATTTTTTCCTAGAAGCATGTAGAGACCAAGGATCACAGTGGAGACACTTTTCTGGTAAGTTTACAGTTCACTCCCTCTCTTTTAGAGTTGATTCATCAGGATTATCAAAGTGATGAGATATGTTTTTGGTCAATGTAGTTTCATTGTGGTGGGTATACATCTTCTGATTGGTCTTCATCACCTGATGGTATCTTGTGCTTCAAGGGTTGTTCGGTGGTACTGTTATCTCTAAGGAAGGTGGTGATGAATCATATCCACCAATCTTAGTGGGAACTTTATCCTAGAGATACCAAAATGTTTTATGATTTAGGTCAGTAGTTTTGGTGGATATGTATAAGATGAGACATAGATGACTTTGTGTCAAGGTTCAACACATGTCAATAGGTAAAAGATGAGTATCAAATACCATATACTTTACTTCATCATTTAACCCTTCCTACCTAGAAGTTGGATGATGTCTCCATGTATATCATTGTTGGATTACCTAATACACCATTGGGTAAGAATTCTATTTGGGTAGTGATTGATCATTTGACCAAACCACACCACTTAATTCAAATCAAGGATACAACTAAAGTGGATGAGCTGGGACGATTGTATATTCAAGAGGCGGTAAGGCTTCATGTTATGTGGTCAGAAGTTGTCTCAGATAGAGACCCCTGTTTTACCTCTAAATTTTGGGAAGGCCTTTGAAAGGCCTTAGGATCATTGATTAAGATGAGCACAATATAACTTCCTCAAATAGATGATCAGATAGAGTGGAATAATAATATTATATAAGACATGCTTCATGCATGTGTTTTGGATTTTTGGAGGATCAAGGGACAACCATTTCATATTTTGCAAGTTTGATCATGATAATATTTTTCAATCCATTATTCAATTTGATCCTTTTGATGTGCTTTATGGTTAGCCTTGTCGAACCCCCTATGGTGGGCTGAGGTAGATGATACCTCACTATTGGGGACAAGCATTGTACAAGAGACATCTGAGAAGGTCAAGTTAATCGGGTATTCGTTATTGATAGCTCAGAGTCACAAAAAATATTATGATTACATGAGGAATTGTGATCTTTAGTTCTCTATGGGTGATTGAGTATTATTTAAGGGGCCCCTCATTTGGGACATTTTCATTTGGGAAAGCATAGAAAGATAACGCTTAGGTATGTCAGACCTTTTGAGATCACCGGGAAAATTGGAAAGGTGGAATATAGTTTCTACTTTAATCATTAGTTTACATCTATTAATGATGAATTCTATGTCTCCCAATTGAAGAAGTATAACCGAGATCTATCCCACGTGTTGAATTGGGTAGAGTTGAAGATAGAGCATGATTTATCAATTTTTGAACAATGGGTGTGAATAGTGTATTCCTGAGAGAAGGTGATTCATGGAAGTCAATTCCAATGGTCTAGGTCATTTGGTATCATGTGAATTATGTGAATGAGACTTGGTAGTATAAGTCCTGGGTGGAGCAAGAGTACCCTATCCAATTTTCCAATCAAGCATCGGGTTGAGTTTTCGAGGCAGAAAGTTTTCATGGTTGGGAGAATTATCACAAATATTTCCTTCTTTTTTGGTATTTTTCATCTTATATTCTTGTCCTATATTTTCCTCCTAGGATACCCCTTGAACCCCATTTAATTTTTATGGAAATAGAAAATTTTTGTGTGTCCAGAACAAGTTGCACGGTTTGGCCGCATAGTTTACTAAACCGTGTGGAAAAACAATGCACATTGTCCTGGTCATATCTTTTTTAAATTCTATTTTTTTTATTTTATAATAAAACCTATATCTCCACTTTATTCCCCCATTATACCATAGAATCAATATAAGTCTCCCAATCTCCCTCAATATCCCTTGGAACCCATTTTTGAAGGGGTTTTTGGTGGGGAATCTTCAAGATTCTTCAAGTAAGTGATTCCTCCTTTGTTTTTCTTTTTTATCTTTAGGGTTTCCTCCCTCCTTCTTAAAGTTATAAAATTATACCAGCTAGTGTTTTTTCAATAGCTTTAAATATATTGTTTATTGGATCAATATTGTGGATTAGGGTTCCCTTTCACTCACTTGTGGTGCAGTTGATGTTTCACACAAAGATTTGGGGTTTTGACTTCTAAGGTAGGAGGTTTCATGTGTATTAATTATTTTATGAGTTATATTTTATTTCTTGACATTACTATAATGTTTCATACCTATTTTGTGTGGTTTGAAAATCATTTTGTATATGATTGGTTAAGCGTTTGATTCTAAAGTTGTATCTTTCCTTGAAATTGTGTGTTTTTCATGTGTAAATCATGTAGTATTGTTTGGGGGAATTTTATAATATATGAAAGTGGTTTATTAAATGTTTCCAGGGATGGAAATTCTATTGTTGTTTGGTAGTGGGGTGAATTGGGCTTTAAAAGATTGATTTTTAATGGATTTTGTGTGCAAAGCTTTATTTTACTTCTTGAAATTGTTTTATGAAAAATTTTAAATGGTTTTTGAGATACACAAAGGGTGAAAGGGAATGTTGGGTACTGTTTGGTGTGTTTATGATTTAGAAATGGTATTTTTATATGAAATGGTATTTTATAATGTGTGTAACTTGTTTGAGAACAATGGGGGAAACCCGAGTATCTTGGTGTGTGAACTACGAGTAGTATGCTAGTGATTCGGTAGTGGAATCATCCAGTTTATGTTAACAAGATTGAAGTTGAAAACATTATGTAAACATTGACTATTATTGGGGACCACTAGGACATTTGGGTTTCCACTCCTTATAGATATTTCATTAGAAGGTTATTGGTTATAGATACTTTCACACCGATATATGATGTTCCTAGGGCCCCATAGCTAGCTAGTGCCTAAGGGTGTCCCTATGATTGGAGATGATTTCATATACGGTACTTAACATCAACATATGGTGTGTTTTGTTGGAAAATTAAGTCACATGTGTGTTTTCAGTAAAAGTGTACATCCTCTAATGTTTCCCTCTTGAAAACTATTTTCATTTAAAGTTACATCCTCTAGAAATTGTTTCTATCATCTCTTGTTTATAAAAACTTGCTTCATTTTTGTATTAAAATGTTTATCACATGGATTATTTTGGGTGGAATCTTGTTGGGATTAGGATCACACCCTACTTACACCTTTGGGTGTAATTAGACATGATAATGTTTTATATAGGTAAGGGGAATGTCATTTTGGATACGGTGATTCAGGTTGCTAGCTTCCCTTCCAGGTGTGGTGTTATAGAGAAGGTTAGGGGTGATGTCCCTTGGTCATGTGGTGGTTCTTGAGTCAGACTTGTTGATTCTTTTGAGTTGTTTCTATCATGTTTTTTTAAACTAGGAAACTCAATTATGAATTTTATTTAAGTCTTATTTGGTATGAATTTTTCATATTCTGTTTATTTATTATTTTTGGGTTTTAATGTTTCTAACCTCAGGTAAATCATTCCCAACCCATTATTTATGATACCTGGGAACTAGTGCCAGTCTGTGGGGATATGAAATTCCCTTCGAGCCTTTTCATGGACTAAGTCGGGTGCTAGTTCGAAAGATGACCAAATCTGGTTCATGATAATAAGTACTCATTAAAATATCAATACATATTCATACTTCTAGTATAAATTGATAATGAAGAACTATTATTTTCATCTAAAAACCCCTTCTTGAAATATGGTATGGATGGAATGCATACATTTTTCATGATCCCTATCATTCCATCCTGATCAAGGTCAAACACAAGATTATTTATAACAATTTTTTTTCAATGCTACATATTTTTTTGAGACTATTTTATCATTACTTGGATAGATAGTAGACAATTCAATTGAGAAATAAAATATTTTCCCCTTCTATCAAATATTTCCAGATACATCCTCTGAAAATCCATAAATATTGTACCTTTTTTGATCCCCATCATGGATAATATAACAAGATCCTTTTGACTCAAAGAATCAACCACCTTGTTCTCTTTCCTAGGGCGGTAATGTATGGAGCATTCATAAGATTCAATAATCTCTAACCATATTATTTGAAGCATGTTCACCTCCTTCTATGTGAATATATACATAAAAATTTTATGATCAGTATATATATACAAATTTTCTCTATAAATATAATAACTTTATATCTATAATGAAAAAATTACTATAGATAACTCCAAATCATGACTTGGATAATTTTTTATTATGAACCTTCAATTATCATGAGGCATAAGCTAAATACATGTCATTTTGTAAAATTACACAACCTGATCCCTTCTTAGATAAGTCATTAAATTTTAAATACCCGTCTCAACTATAGAGTAATCTAATAACATGGGTGGTGAGTAATATTATCTTTCATTCCTTGAAATTTTCATCAAATTCATTTGTCTAGAAGATCTTGGATCCCTTATGAGTTAACATAGTCATATGATTAGATATTCACGAGAAATTATCCACAAACCATCGATAGTATTCCACTAAACCATGAAAACTATAGCTCAAAATCATTATGTTTTGTCTAAAAAAACATTCAACAGACTTCTTCTTCAGTGGATATACTAATATACCCTCTCTTGAGATTATATGACAAACATAATGAAACCTTATGTAGCAAAAATTTACACTATATAAAATTTTCAAATAGTTTCTCCTTCCGTAGGGTCTTTAGTACAATTTTCAAGAGATCTTCATGCTCTTCATTTATCATTGATTAAATAATAATTTAATCTATAAATATTTCCACAAAATAATCTATTTATTCCCTGAAAACATTATTAATTAAATCCATTAAGATAGTAGGATATTAGTAAGAATAAAAGTAATAAATATATATTCATATAGTCAATACCTTGTACGAAATTACATCAAGGGTATATCCTCTTTATTAACACTCAATTGATGAACAAAGGTAAATCTGGAATTGGTATTGAGATCCATGTAGTTGATCAAAAAACTCATCAATAATCGGAAGATGACACTTGTTCTTGATTGTGGTCTTCTTCGATATCCAATAATCAATGAATAGACGTATCAATATATCCTTATTTTTAACAAAGATAATAAGTTCACCCCAAGGTGAAAAACTTGGATGGATAAATACCTCATCAAGGTTTTCCTAGAGTTTCTTATTCAATTCATACCACTTCATTGGGCCATTCTATAGGGAGTCTTTAAAATTGGTCTAGTGACATGTATGAGTTATATTTAAAACTCAACGTCACATTTTTTTTGGAAGACTATGAAACTCTTCTGGAAGTACATCGACATAAAACTGAAAAATATGAATATCATCGATGTCATTTTTATCCCCAACCATATGAGATTAACACCCCTTTTAAATGTGAATTAAGACCCATATAATGGATTTAATTTCCATAAGAAGCTCATACTTGTATTCACATTGATAGGTGATCATATTTTGTTTAGGAATAATAAACCTGACATCTCATACATGAAAACTAATGTGATACTTATTTAGATAAATCAAATCCATGCCTAATATGAAAACAAATTCCACCAGAGGAATAATGACATGATTTTTGGGAAGCTCATTCCCACCAATGTTTATAAGATATTAATCATAGACTTGAGAGTCTATTATCTTACCATTACAGGTTTTAATTACTAATTACAATCCTGATAATTTTTTTGGAACCATGATACACTAAGAAAATTCTATAGATATGTAAGAATGGGTAGATATATATTTAAATAAGACATTATAAGTTATATAATGGATAATATGTGTAAATTTCACCACATTGTTATTTAAATCTTCATCATAAATATTGATCACATGAGATTTCACCTTGTCCCATGGATTAAGAGGTTTCTAACATTGATCATCATCATTAAACCTAGGTTTTGGGAACTGTTTTTCATAATTATCATTCCCCTTTCACTTGAAGAACTAATGTTGGGGAGGTTATTTCTTTTTATCTTTCTATCTATTCTCATCATTACCCAACATCTTCCCATCACTTAAACAATCAATTTCTTAATAGACTTCCCTTACATAAGTAAAACATTTACTAGTCCCCATAAGGATATTTCATCCATGATTCTTCTCACACCTTGTGTATATGGTAAAGTCTCTCTATGTTTTTTAGACTTTCTTTTGAACTACATATTCCTTATCTTGTCAAAACCATAATATTGATATGTAACCCCGAACTACATTAACAACATGATATTGTATCTTACAATATTTTCATAGATACTTAATTATCTTATGGATAACACCCTTTATAGACATGGATTTATGTTCCTGAAGAATCAAACAACCTTAATTTTCGGTTATATGATAATACCAGAATATTACATCACAAGTCTTGTAAAACTTTACTCATAGGTGCGTAAAAATTCAACAACGATTTTTTTAAATCTATGAACTCCCTCTCAATCATCATATGAAGAAGATAAGGAATGTAATTATTAAAAATAATTTCTAAAACTCATCACAATCCATAGAGTCAATTTCATCATGTATACTCATATTCTTAATAATATTAAACAATTGATCCACTTCAACTTCCAAATTGTAGAAAAAATGACATTTTTGCTTTCCAAACATTGGATAATGGATAATATCATTTCAGTTGTATAGGTCAATAAACTAGTGTATCCGAAGATCCACTAAAATAAGGTGGACATATCATCATGAAGGAATTAACCGAATGATGTTCCCTCCTTTGTTCATTTGAAAGTCCAGCATAATTCATTTCATGGGAATGTTGTGTGAGTATAACCACATTATTTTTTCATTCCAGATCCAATAAAATTTGGATTATCATGAGAAAAATCATTACATTGTCCATCCCACTCAAAATTAACATGGTTTGTTTAGGTTCTAGACACTAACTAAAACCAAAAATCATATATTGAGAAAAAATAATCATAGTGGGGAACCAAATAATCATGAAAAAAACCCTTTTATGGTGTATAAATCATGATAAATTATTTAGTATATGATTCCATAGGTTTATCCCAAGGTATTAATATTCATATTCTATTTAAATCATTTATGATGGTAAATAAAGAGTTTTTGAATTTCCAAATAATATCCCATAGGAGTGTCAAACCAGGTGTTCATTAGGGCCTATTTTTAGGCACCAATTCTAGTTTTATTCTAGCTCAATATGGTGTTATCGAGGTTTTACCCCTATGTACGTATACTCATGAGACAAATAAACTTGTAGTATATAGACATGGATTTAATTTCTTGGAAACCACTCACTCTACCCTTTACCAAAATTCCATGATATTTTCTTATACATTAAATCATCTTATATTTATCCTTAGACATGTCATTAGGGATCTCACTATGATTTTATCATTCCAGTTTCCAAAGGTTAACTAAACCTATTCTTTTATACCAACTATAAAGACACAGACATAACATACATTGACATTACATTATTTTTGTTGAATATTTATTATATTAGACAAATACAGGCATTAGTACTATAATAGTTTACTATCTTTGTAAAATTAGAAACATAAATAGTTTTCCATAAGTGAGTGAGATCATCTACCACCACATTCTTCACAAATGGAATCATTATTATAAATATCACATATAATACCTATTTTCATAATCCGGGGAAAGGAAACATAATAAAGGGTGAGATAAAATGATCAGTAAGGGTATAGAAGGGATATTCATAAGCATGATGTGATTATAAGTGTATAAGAACATGAGAATAACATTTAAAAAGAATACCCAACATATCAAGGATAAAAATCATGAATCATAGTATAAATATTGGTAGTTCATAAGAAATGAATCATAAGAGAGTAAAAGAATATGAGTCATGAGATAATTTAAATGTTATAAGACATGAAATTTTTGGAAAACACTTAATCATAGATATTCATTTAATATTAATCAAGGAATACTGCCGAGTCCATCATAGTGGACAATAGGGTTCACTCCCTATTCTATCCTTGTCTTATTGAACCAGGTTCAATTCCCATTCTAGCTATGTATTACTTAACTCAGTTCACTCATCATTGTAGTCTTTCCAATCTCTAGAGATATATAATTATTTTCCCGATACATTAGAGGGAGATATTTCTCCTATCACATAATGATAAATATATTTATGTGTGCCAGAAGATGATAAAATATTCATCAAATCGTTACCCATGAAATGAAATGGGTATCATAAACATTTAATATCATAATAACCTATAGAAAATATATACATTTCATAACCATTTCATCAAATAATTACCCTTGATAAAATTTGGGTTTTATAATCATTTCCTCATGGTTAAGCATGTGGAAGATAAAACGGTTTCATAAACACCATTTACTGAAAGAATAATCCATTCAATGAAATAATATGAATGGTATCCTTGGAGAATATCCCTCATTAATCATAATTAACCCAAAATAATTTATTCTTATATGGAAAATAATTTTGAAATACTATTTGGGACATTTTTGAGGAAAATTCTTTTTTTTTAAAAATCAATTTTTAAAACATAAAACATTATGAAAATATTTTTCTTTTAAAATAACCTTTTAAAATTATAAAATAATATTTAAAGATCATTCAAAAAATTTCCAGAGTAAAGTAACATTAATTTTAAAATAATTTATTAAATATAAATCATTATTATAGTCCATTTATTTTTAAAAAACCCTTGAAGATATAAGAATATTTTAAAATATCATATTAAAACATTTCTTACAGAAAATAACATTTCATCATTGAAAAAAAGAATTTTTAAGACAAAAAAAATTCTAAAAACATTTTTTACCTTCATCTAATTTTCCAAACTATTAAATTGAGCTTCTATGAAATTATTTGTCATGGTGATAGAGAATTCCATTCACTCCATAGAAATTAAAACAAAGATTCCTTTTATATTTTCAGAAAAATCCAAACATGTATTGTTTTGAAAAAAATATAGATTCCCTTCAAACATTTTTGTGAAAAGTGAAATATGGGTAAAATTTTATTTTAAAAACTCTTAAAATTGTAATAAAATACTTTTGATTTTTATATAAGAAAACATTGTTTTGGATGAAAACAAATTTCTAGTTGAAGAGAGAAATAAAGTAATATTTTCTTAAAAACATATTATTAATTATCTTAAGTACCAAAGAGTGTACAAATGGTACCATTAATTGAATATATAATAAATAAATAGAGGAAATTAAAATTCATTTGAATTCTTGAGGGATGGATCAAAATATTTTATAATTAGAAATATTGTCATAAACAATCTGGATAAATGAAGATATTGTAACATAAAATGTTTACCTCTTTGTTAACTTTGAATCATAATCCCCATGAATGAATAACATAAAATGAAACATAAAATATATTTAGGAGTAATTAATTTATGATATTACATTTCAATGGGTCTGTATATACACCTCATAAAATAATATATGTGAATAAGGTAACATATATCTCAAAAAAGAAAAATCAAGAAAAAAATCCCTTACGGCTTGAGAAAAATTTGAATTAAATTACCCATGAAATAATAACATAAATTGAAACATTAATTATCATGAAATGAGGTATATTATTGGTATATCATTCCATAGTAAATTATATAAACCACAAAAAATAAACTATTAGTGAATATGAAATAAGTCTCTCAGAAATAAAAGTGAGACTAAAAATCCCCTTACCTAAAGTATTAACTTCCATCGTACTCATTCGAAATTCCTATAAAATAAATATATGTTTTTTATAAATCTAAAAAATAACCAAAGTAATATATATAATATCATATATGGTTTTATTATGACCCTTTATTAACAATTATTTGGTGAAGTTACGTTTCAGGAAATAATAGCTTTTTTTTTCTTATATGTTTGGATTTGTCATTTTTGGTCCTCTTACTTCGATGATGGATTATTAATATAAAAAATTTAAACCATGATATAAATATTATATATATTCAATATATATATATATATATATATATTTATTGTAAGATATATATTTTTTTGATATGAAATGAAATACACTGTTCATGTAGACGATAGGTCGTACATACACATTAACATTGTTTCCATTTTATTATCATATTGATTGAAATAAATTCTAAATGATATATATATATATATTATCATTTAAGTATATTTTTAAATATTAAATATCTATAACATATATTTAGTAAACCCATCCTTAATACCTCCCATGTAATGCGTGAATGAATGACATCGCTTCACGAGGCGGTAGTCCACCGTACATACGAACAAAATTATTGTATTTCCAAAAAATTGAAAGCATGAAGTTATTTGTTATATTATTGTTACATAAAAAAATAAGAAAATAAAAACCTAAAATATTATATATAAAAAGTATTTCCATAATTATGACCAACCATGAGAGGTGGTAATGGAAAAACGAATGACATCGGATTGTGTGGTGTTAGTCCACGGTACACATGAATATTGATTTTATAACCCATTTGATGGATGTGTATGTGGTTTTAGGTAATTTACTAAATTTAATAACATATAATAATATTTAATATAATTATTTTATTATATAATCACGGTATAAAATTAATTCTATGGGTTTGAAGAATAAATAAACCAAAAATTTTCATCGATGAACGTTACCCCTTTTTCGGGTATCCCCTTTTGGGTTGAACCAAATGCCTTACTTGGATGTATTTATGACCAAAATAAGTCTTAAAGTATTATATGAGAGAATTATATAAGATATTTGGGTAGGGATTTTCCAAACCAATTTTTTTAAAGGTGTAAAGTGAGGGTGAGAGTGGGTGGCCTTCTGTAAGAGAGGTTAATGGCACTCTTATAAATTTTAGAAAAGTAAGAATTACACCAATGTTTATTCCATGTAAATGGATAAAATAATAGAAAAATATCAATAAAATAAGGGATAAGGACAAAATATGGAAATAAAATGGGCTTTGAAAATGTTTTTAGGTTATTTACCCTCTAGATTAATGTTTAGTCCGTTGGAAAACTCATTTTTCTCTTAATTGATGAGATTAATTTTAACTCTTTTCGCTAATCATTTTGGTCAAAAAATTTAGTTTCCCATAATATAAATTATAAATTATTATGATTCCCAATATGGAATACATTTTTTCCAAATTTGTTTTATAAAATAGGTAATAATTTATTTAAAAATAATCCTAAGACATGTCGAGAAATTTGGGTTTTAAAGAAAAAATGATAAAATGTTTACAAAGTTTTTTATATACAATTTCAATATGAAATTGAATAAAATGATATAAATTCTATTAATAGATTTATAATATGAATTAATTATACTTTAAAACCAATTTAATATAAAATTTAACTTTATAAATAAATTAAACGAAAATTATGTTTTTAATTAAAATTTCAACCCCTTAATACCTTGTTGGCATTTTTTATGACATGGAGTTTAAGTTTTACTCTTATTTAAATAAAAAAATAACAATTTCAGTAAATAAGTATTGGAAGAACCATTTATTGGCCTTTTAATTAGCATAACAGTTTATTGTACTACAAGGAGTTGTTTTAAAGATAATTTCCACTAGAATACTCAAGAAAATGAGTATTCTTAATCTAGTAGTAAAGGGATACTATGATTTTATTAAGTGGTGGGTGATATTTAAGATTAAAAAATAAATAATTTAAAATAATCATTAATCAAAATAAAATTACAAATCATCTTATGTTTTATTTTATATAAAATTTAAATTAATATAATAGAAACACTATGATCAATATTGGAAAAAACATGTCTTAAACAAAACTAATTTAAAAGTGTTTCATATCTGCTTTAGAATATTCTTACGACAGAAGATAAATTGTATGTTATAGTATCCCACTACATTTTGATTCACCTCATGAAGTAATTTTGGGTTAAATGGATGATTATAGATGATTTTTATGTCACATAAGATCTTTACTCTAACACCATGAAAATCTAAAGTAGTAACATTATATTCGATAGCGTGTATAACATGAAACACCAAGAACAAAAGGGAATATAATATCCAATGCATTTATAATATATTTAATATTTTTTTAAAAATCAATAAAATTTATAGCTATCAATTAATGTGATAGTGAGTTACCATAAATCACACGACGCAATGAGTTTCTTCAATGGATTGAGTTACACAAAAGATAAACTTTTACTAAACTATAATGTATTTTTAAAGTATTATTATTTAATTTAATAAGATATAAACTTTCTGTAAAATTAGTGGTTATGAAAATGATAAAATAATATATGAAAATATATGGTTTACGAAAATATGAAATTAATTCATCGGTTACTAATTAATTAAAAATGAATATAATAACCAATTGAATATAATGGGAATGTTTTTACAGAAAAATACTTTCATTTCATAATGTTGATCAACCCTAAAAAATTAAAATAATTAAAATTATTGAGTTATATTAGTTTTAAAAAATATATATATTATATATTCAATAATTTTTTTATATTAATCCAATTGATTTTACACGTATAAGATAAGAACAAACCCAATATTACACATAAAAACCTAAATTTTAATTACGTCACTTTTATCACCATTTGGAGAACCTATTTTAAATCCAATTTTTAGAAATTTTATAAATATTATATTTCAAAATAAACATAATCTTTTAAATATAAACATAAAAATTGGTTTAGGATTATGTTTTTTTATTTTCCTGTGAAGTTTCAATTTTTAATAAATAATGAAGCATACTGAATGATAACTGAATTTTTTTTTAATCAAATTTATTTATAAAGATAAATTACATTTTAAATTAGTTTTAAATTTTAATTTGATAATTTTTTACCAATTAATCTAATTTAGTCTATTTTATTCAATTTTAGTTTTAAATTGGTTGTATAAACATAGAAAACTTTTGGACGCTTTCAATTTAAAAACCAGCATTGTCGTCATGTCTATGGGATTAAATTTAAATTAAATTTTTCCACTTCTATTTTTAAAATTTGGAAAATTTGATTAAATATTTTAAATAATAATAATTTATAATTTATAATAATTCTGATTTTAATTTTTTACTAGTGAAGGTAATTATAATTAATAATAATTATTAATGTGAAATTAAGCTTAAAAAGGGACTAAATCTTTATTATAAGGGCCCAAATGACCTCGAACCATGTCCAAAAGACATTGGATGGACAAATATATACCCTATAATGCCTTTTATATAATTTGTAATATTATTAGATCCAATTTCAGAGGAAAAATTGTGGGTTTAATTCCCTTTTCTAAAAATTAAAAGAGTTCCACTCATCCTCTACTATAAAATGGGACTCAAGCCTCCCACTTCATCAAACCTATAAAGATACTTTGTATTAACCAATATCTGAAAAATAGAACCTGAAAATCCATACACTAAAACAAGATGCCTCACATTGGTTAGAAATCCATCCAAGGAGGCCATTTGGTGCAAACCAAAAGAAGTTACCTGAATAAGAGATAACATATTCCCTCAAGCTCTTTAGTTTTATTTACATTATCCACTCCTTGAATTATAATTATTACCTGATTATATAAAAAACTAGTATAATAAGTATACATATTTTCTTATTTAAAGGTTTCTACATACACTTACACACACTTCCATCCAATGGGAATCTAACTTACCATTTATGTGTGTGACGAATTACCACCTCACGAAACGTAGTTGTTCGTTTTTTGTTACCACATATAATTTTTTGGAATTATGAAATAAAATAAGTTTATATATGATATATATGATAATTATTATTTATTTATTATTTTTTAATTATTTTATTACACATACCCTCATACATTCATTTTTTTGTAAATAAGATAACATCATTGGTGGAAGTGTGGTCTATCGCCCACTCAAAATAATATGATTCGTTCACACTATAAATGAAACATATAAATGATCTTTTTAATAAAAATATGTAAAATATATGACATATATATGATACTATAATCACAATATACATATATATAATTTACTTTTCTTTTTTAAAAAATGACAAAGAAATGAAAGTAATATTCATGCGTACGCACGACCTGTCGTCTCCATGAATAATGCATTTTATTTTTTATCTGAAAATGTTATGAATTATTATAAATAAATAAATAATGAATATATATTTTAATTAATTCATGGTTTAAATTTTTTATATTATGTAATCATTATCTAATTAATAGGAACAATAGGTAACTTGTTAAAACGTTCTTGATAAATTAGGCAATTAACACCCGAAACGATGAAAATAATCAATGATTGTTAACAAACAAGTAATAATTTAATATAAGATGTTAGTATACGATATTATAAATATAATTATAGTTATATTATAGGTTTTTAAATAGTTAAAAACCATTATAAGGTAATTTAAAGGATGTTCACCCAAAAGGAAATGCAAGTTATGGGATTTCCTCTCAATTTATATTCTATTGAGACGTATTTGTTGTTATACAGATAGATTCTTTTATATTATGTATATACAACCCTTTTAAATGGAATATCAAGAATATAATTATTCTCATGATATGATAAGTTTCATTTAATTTTATTCTTTCATTGATATTATGATTCTAATGTTTTGAAGTGGTATGAGACAGTTTAGAATGTTTAAATATTATTCTCCTCAGAAACATTTTTAATTATTATCATTAAAATATATCTTCCTTTTATTATTGTTAACATTATATTGAAAGAAAACATTATTTTTTTGATTAATAATTTATTAAATATGTTGTATATTCTAAAAATTATTCTTATAGTATCATGATTCATTCATTCCTCATGATATTTTGATTTTGATTTTGAATTATCTAATGAGTTTTGTGTTTAATGTGACCAAGTCAAACAATATTTCATAACCCATTAGGTTATATTACTTCCTCATTGTCATTAAAATTCTAAGATTAAGTGTGTAATAAATTTTAGTAATCTATTTTTTTACTTCCACTAATTTTATGTGGATTTAAATTTGACACACATAATCTATTCAATGGTCGAGTTTTACATAAATGTTGTGGAAATTTTAAGGGTTTACTTTAGTATATAAATTTTTTTGGAATTTTTAACACTTTAATTTCTATAAGATGAAATTATTGGACCATTTTTTATGTAACAAAATTTCATTTTATTCTCCTCTAGTTATTCATGACCTCTTTAAATTAATAGTTACATTTTTTTATTCTTTGTTACTGAAAAAGTTATATATTGTTTTTCAAGAAAACATGACTTCATTTTTCTCTTTATTCAGAGAACATTTTTTATTTTGAAAACAATTTTTTAATAAAAAAATTCAAAAAGGTTTTATCATTTTTAAAATGATTTATTATATAAATTTTTACCATTTTTTATTTTACGAATGTTTTTAAAGTAATATTCTAGTCTATTTCCCAACAATACATGTTTATAACCTTTTACAATATCATATGACATGTATGGATTTATCTAATGTAATTTCTTTGAACCGTACATTCATGTTTAAAATGTAACTTTTTAGAGAAAATGTTATCAAAAGTGATTTATAAAGAAAAGTACTTTCAAAATGTTATTCAAAAAGAAAATGATATTTTCCATAAGACTATTTTTAATGAAATTTTTATAGTATTTCTATTCATTACATGAAACAATCCTTTGTTTTTACCCCACTTGGGATATGGTTAATTGATACCATACTTACTATTCCTCTAGATGGTTTATAATTGATTTGTATAAGCATAGTATTGGCATTCACTTCCTTGATTCCTTTTAGCCACTTTATATTATTCAATTTATTAAGTTCATTTGACATTGAATTTACCTAAAATATACATATCATTTTTCATGGATATGATTATTTTCTAAATCATATACCATTTTTCATATGGGGTTTACTTTGAAAATAATTTTATTATTTGGGGAAATATTGATAAATCCTTATCTTCTATTCAATATTGATATTTGATAAAGCATATTGTTTATTCAATATGAGGATTGATTTTGATAGGAATGACATGAATTGGGGACCATTTATGATAAGCCCAATCGGTTGAGGACCGGTTAATAAAATACCATCTATGCATTGGTAGTCTCATGGTATGAGTCAGTTGGATTGATTCCTTAGATGAGTGTTTACATTATATTTCAAACTATATTGTGAAAGGCCTGAATGGTAATGATCCTATGTACCTATAAAACATGGAATCCATAATTAATTATTTCCCTCATTCACTTTCAATTATTATTCACCAATGAGATTTTTCATCTACATATTTATGGATACATTAAATTTTCAATTCATTGATTACATGGTATGCATGTTCAGTTATTCACCATTACATAATAATTATTCTCATTAATTCATTATTACATCCACTATAAATTACCATTATTGAGCATTTGAGATTAAACTTATTTTATTTTCTTTCCTTACGAATCCATGAGTTATATTAATAATGATTTACAGGGATTTTCTAGATGTAATTATTTTATCCATGATGGAAAAAATTATGTTCTAATTAGTGTATTCATTTATAATACAAGACTCATATATGTATACTTTTTAGAAGGCATATTAAACTAATCATTCCTTCCAGATTTGATTCCTTTTAATCATTCCAATGTAATTGATAACATACACTAGCTCCAGGAATTATAGGGTTGGGTTTCTACTGTTGGAAATAAAAGAAGTTTTGTAGAAAACATGAGAACTAGATTTAGGAAAACCTAGATTAAAGAAGATAAATCTATGATATAATTTGAGGATAAGTATATAAGAACATCATATAATCTTGGTAAGGCAGAGATTATGTTTTTCTTCCTTGAAGTACATCCCAATCTAGATACTAAAAGTGGTGGTGGTTCTATAACAGATGTACCAAGGAAAAACAACTCTAAAAAGGTGAATCGTGCTTAACCTAGTTTAACCTATTACATGATAATGGGATTTCCTACACACCTAGTTTAACATTCCTAATAGATATTGTTATGATAATATACATTTTTTTACAAACCATTATTAAGAATTTGAATTGATAATGTCAATTAGTAACCTAGGATAAACCTTAAAGCAAGATGTACCTATGTTTAAATAAAAATATTCAAGTATTTATCTTTTGAGGTTGTATTGAAAACAATTGTTAAAAATATATTTAGTGATTAAAGTTATTTTAAGGATGTCCGTAATATTTATTTCTGAAATTATAAGGTTTTAGAAAATGAAAACCTATATTCTAGGCGAAAACCAACCAAGTCATGCAAGGCCACGAGTCTTGAATCCATGACCGAATGATGATAAGGGTTTAATTCCAACTACTGACCTACACAATGGCCTGGTAAAAATTCCATTTTTTCTAGATGAACAATTTAATGATTAAAAGTTAATGATGAACTAGCAGTGTAAAGTTTTTGGTTTATAGAATAATATATTAATAACATCAGCTTTAGGGAATAGTTATAATCAAATAATTATACTTGTCACTATTATTTGGGTTATATGATCAACTAAAAGTGTATTTTTGTGTTTTAGGAATCAATGTAAATTTTTAGAAATCCATTTAATGAAGTAAGGTATGAATTGGAATTTGATTGAAGAACAAACAAAACATGTTATTTTTCATTTGAAATTTAAATGTATCGTGTAATTATTTTCCCTTACATCCTTTGGTTCTAAAGTAATTTATTAACATGAGTAAAATTATCTAAAAAACTATTTTCCTAATACCTTAATTTTTGTTGAACTGATGATCTTATAAATCATCGTAGATTTATGGATTTGAGGCCTTAAACATTCTATTGATCATTAACTTCATTTTTATTGATGAACTCAATAACCCCTAAAAATAAATACACTTTTTCCTCAAAGTATGTATCTCAATATTCCACTAATGTTCTCATACATAGAGACCTAGTTATATGTTATTAAATATTACCTTTGTACTTCATATTCTATATTTTATAGAGGATTTATTATGAACCATTCTCATGAAATGGGATTTAAAACCTAGAAAATATCAAATAATGTATTATTAATATCATGTTTAAATTTCAAGGAAACAATTTAATCAAGATGGGGCGAATGCAACACTGTGAAAATATATATTAGAAACATTGTATTCGATAATGTTCATGACATGTAACACCAAGCGCGTAAGGGAATATAATATCCCAAAATTTATAAAATATTTTCTATTTTTTTAAAATTATATATAATTTATAGATTTCAATTCAAATAACACTAAGTTAGCATACAACACATGCAATAATGAATTTCTTAAATGGATTATGTTATATGAAAGAAAGAGTTTTTCCGAACAATAAAATATTATTAAAATATTATTATTTAATATAATCAGATATAAAATAGAAGTTAAATTAGTGTTTATAAATATTATTAACTAACTTATGAAAATATATGGTTTACATAAACATAAAATGAATTCATTGGTTACTAATTAATCAGGAATGAATATAATAACCAATTGAATATAAAGGGAATGTTTTTATTCTAAACTATTATTATTATTATTATTATCAAAATGTTATTCTAACCTAAAAAATTAAAATAATTAAATTTTGTTTGAGACATTAATGTAATATATATTTTATATATTCAATCAACTATTTTTTAATTTGATAAAATTTATTTTGTATTAATAAGATGAAAAAAAAAACAAATCTTACACATAAAAATCTATATTTATAATAAAGTACTTTTACCGCCTTTTGGAGAACCAATTTTAAATCTATTTTTTTTTTCATATTTTTATATATATTATATTTTAAAAAAAACTTAATATTATAAATTGATACATAAAAACTAAGTTATGGTTAATTTTTTGTATTTTTTGGTGAGGTTTCATTTTTTAATGAATAATAAAAATAATGAATTTTAACTCAAAAATAAATTTTTATCTAATTTATTTACAAGGATAAATTATATTTTAAATTGGTTTTAAAGAATAATTTTATTAATTTTTTATCAATTAATATAATTTATGTCACTGTAATCAATTTCATTTTGAAACTAGTTATAAAAACATAGCAAACGTTTGGATGTTTTTACTTTCAAAACTTGCGTTGTTGTCCTTTCTACGAGATTAAATTAAAATAAATTTCATCTAATAATGCGTTTTTAATTTGAAAAAATTTATTCCATATTATGAATAATAATAATTTATAATTTATAATAAGGTAAACATATTTTTTGATAAATTTTTTTTTTTGAAATTAATTAAAATTAATTACAAAGATAAAGGTGAAATCAATCTTAACAAGAGAAAAACCTTCATATTAAGGAACCAAATTACCTAGAAAATTGTCCAAAATCCATTTTATGGAAATATTTCTACCCTATCCCCTCTTTTATCTAATTTTTACTATTATTGGATCAAATGGAAATGGAAAAATGTGGGTGGAATTCCCTTCCAAAATTTTCAAGAGTGTCACTCCTCCTCTACTAAAAAAGGCACTCAAGACTCCCACTTACTCAAACCTATCAAGCCAATTTGTATGGACCAATATATACCCAAATAGATCCTCAAAATAACTCCCTTAATCCTATAAGGATCACCTTGTTCATAAAGACATCCAAGGAAGCCATTTGGTGAAAACCAAAAGGAGTTACCTGAATAAAAGGTAACATCTTCCCTAAAACTCTTTAGTTTAATTTACATTATCCACAACTTGAATTTACCTTATACCATTATTATAAAACAAATATCCTAAATATCATGATATATTTTCATTTTAAGGGTTTGACCGACACTTCCACACACTTCCATTAAATGTGTAACGAACATACCATTTATGTGTATGAAGAATTACCCCCTAACGAAACGAAGTAGTTAATTTTTCCTTTACCACCTTTAATGGTTGGTAATTATGATGGAAAATATATTTATATATGACATATATGATACTTATTAATTTGTTAACATTTTTAAAAACATTATAAATTATATTAATGGGTGTTCACACAAAATGAAATGCAATTAAATGGATTTCATCTCAATTTACATTCAATTGAGACTTATATGTTGTTATTAATGTAGTTTCTTTTATATGGTGTATATAATAATATTTGACAAGTTATACCGTGAATCTTATTATTCTCATGATATTATAGTCCATGGACATCTATGGTTAGAGGTACTATTTTAGAATCCTCTAATATAGTTTCTACCTTGTTTTATACAGGTTCATCATAATTTTTTTTATCTGCTAAAACTATGAGTAGTCTGGCCCTAATGATAGAGTAATCCATTGGTGTTATTAATCTTAACAAACTATTAGACGTTCACAAATAGGGTCTATTCTAGTACAAGGAGTGCCCTTTGATAAAGGTGGGTACTAGTTTCTACGGATTTTCTTCATCCTCATGATTACTAGATTCGAATTCATTCTTAACATGGAATGAATTATTCCTTATCAATCCCATGTAGATTTATATCACTATAGGGTGTCCTTAATATTACCGAAGGGAAACACATATAATTATAATGGACAATTTTTTATCTAGGTGGGTTTATCTGGACTTGTGAACATTGGGCTGGGTAAGGTGTCAGCCTTGACAATAAATCTCTTTAAGAGATATCAGGGAATGAATCCTAAAAAATTCCCTCTAGTCACAGATCATTACAGTTACATCTTCCCTAACGATTTGTCTAGCTTACCTCTGGTTAGAGAGGTTGAGTTCCCCATCAAGCTCATTCCAAGTGAAGCACATATGTCCATTCATCCCTATAATATGGTATCTACAGAGCTATAGAGACTCAAGAAACAACTTTTTGATCTAGAGGAAAAAACATTATCTAAAAAAGAACATCATCTGGGGTTTCATCTATTATTTTGAGCAAGAAGTCACATATTACCCTCATATGGTTCATAGATTACCTTTAGTTGAACCAACATACAATGAAGAATCAAAATCCATTACCTCATATAGATGAACTCTTCGACCAGATCCAAGGGAGAAATTTTTAATCAATATCTCTTTGATTTTGGGCTACCATCAAATGTGTGTGAGGCAATCAAACATACCATGTACACCATTATAGAGTAGGATGAATAGAACAATTATCTGGTTTTTCTATCTATCCTGATGAATTCTATATTAGTATTTATGGAACTAATGAATCGAGTTTCCCCCGTATCTTGATTTCATTTTGGTGGTCTTTATAGATGACATCTTGGTGTATTGTCACACCAATAAAAACCATGACCCCATATTGAGATCTTGTGGAATACAATGAGAGAAGACAATTTATATGTGAAGCTTAAAACCTGAAACTTTTGGATCATTATGTTTCAATTATTAGATCATATCATTTCAGTGGTAAGCGTATCAGTTGACCTACATATGGCGAGATCCATAGTTTCTTAAGAGTTTCCTATGAATGTGTTTGGAATACATAATTTCTTAGGGATATTTGGATATTATAAGAAATTAAGACTTTATTTATCAAACATGATAGCTCTATTTATGTGCTTGAAAAAGAAAGGTGTGATGTTTGTCTAGTCTTAATTGTGTGAGACATATTTTTAGGAGTTAAAGTGAAGACACACTTCAGCACTGATCCTGATATTTCCAAAGTTAGGAAAGATTTATATAGTATGTCATGATTCTTTAGGGATTGCATTGGGGGTAGTTCAAATTCATGGTTATCCAGTCAGGATATATGGGTCCCACCATCCAAGGTTTCATGAGATAAATTACCCTACACACAACCTCGAGCTAATAGACATAGTTTTTGACTTACAATATTGGAGGAACTATTTATTGGGTGTGTGATTTTTTGTTTACATGGATAAAAAATATCAAATACATATCCACACTGTGAGACTTGAATCTTAGGTAGTGTTAGTCAGTGGAATACATATAATCTTTTTCATTTGAGATTTCTTACACACCTAGAAAGAGAAATGTTTTTGGTTGATTCCTTAATCTGAAATAATCATACACACACCATCAATGATGCCATAAATTAGTGGAATTTGATGGATATTTTATCTGAGGTGCATTTGGAGGTTCAGGGAAAACAAGGATTGCTTGGTTTAATAGCTTTGACCATGACATCCTATCTTTTGGAGTGGGTTAGGATGAGGAAGTTGTCTGATCTCAAGGGCCTAGTCTTGTGGGGGAGCATCATCGGTGATAACCCAACTCCAGATTGGGTTTTTTGATGGAAATAAGTCCTTAGTTTTATATGGTAATGTTTGGGTGCCTTATGGTATATGGGAAGAATTAATGAGATAATATATGCCTCTATATGGGAAGTTGATTTTGGTATCACTATGATTTACTGATACATTCGTCATCAGTATTGGTTTCTAGGTATAAAGTGGAAGATAACATGTTTTATCAATTGGTGATCCACTGGTCCGTAAATGATGGAAGATCGCCAGTGACCTTCTAGACTTCTAAAGTATATAAAAATTTCTTAATGAAAATTTAATGATTTAATAATGGATTTTTTGACTGGTTTTACAAGATCCTCTCAAATTAGTGATGTGGTATGGGTGATCATTTATAGGTTGACCAAGGTTAGACAATTTCAACCAATATAATATACCATATCAATTGATGAGGTTGGGAGGCTCAAAATTTGGTAGATAGCACACCCCAATCGTGTTCACTATTCTATTGTTTAATACCAAGAAACTCAGTTTACCTCATGGTTCTGGAGAGGGTTACAGAAGTAACTAGGTTCCTAGGTACCCTAGAGTACAAAATATAACATTTAAACTAATGTGATGTTTGAGAAAATGATACAAGTGTTAGAGGATATGGTTCAAACCTTCAACATTGACTTTGGATGTCAATGGGAAAATTATATTCCTTTGGTTATGTTTACATATAACAACAACATTCAAGAAATGATTCATATGGATCTGTATGAGGCCGTTTATTATAAGTATTTATATTCACCTATGTACCAGTTATAAGTAGGCGAGGTAGCTCTACTGGTTGCTCATCTCGCTCAAGAGACTTCATAACAAGTATATAATTCATAATCATATAGATACATCATAGTCTAGGAAGAAGTATTATACTAATAAACAACGTAGTCCTCTAGAGTTTGAGGTGGGTCATCAGGTCTTTCTGTGTGTATCACCTATACGGGGTCGTACATGAATTCAAAGATAGATAAGGTTATCAACTAGATATGCTGGGACATTCAAGACAGTGGAGAGAGTTAAGATAGTAACTATCATTTTCTATAACCTCAAAGGTACCATTCCATGAATGTAGTCCTCCATGTATCATTGCTGTATCATTATGATAGTGACCCACCTAATTCGTTTGACACTAAGGATAGTGAACTGGAGGTGGATACTTCCTTTGAGGAGCATATGAAATGTATCATTGATCAGATCATGAATGATATCTAAGGTAGGTCAGTTTCTTTGGTCTGGGTTCTATGTAAACACAGATTCATACAACATGATATCTTAGAGTGGGAGGCCAATGTACATGCATAGTGGCTGAAAATTTTCTCAAAACGTGGTCTACCACCCTCATAAAGGAAAATCAGGGATGATTTATCTTAAGGGGGAGGTTGTAACATCTTGAATTTTCTCAAAGGTATGAACCATTTTTTGGTTTTATCCATTTTATTATTCAAGTGGGAGTAAAGGATGACTTAGGGGTTTCTGAGGTTCATTTGGAGCCTGGAGCCCTAAAATTAGAAGAGGTAGACTGGGCCTCACGGTTAGTTGAAAAAATGCAGTCAAGCCCACATAGTTTCCAAAATAGTGTAACATAGGTAGTGGGGTACTAGGGGATGCATGGTTTTTCTAAATCCACGATACCCTAAATTCATGGATTTACTGAATTGTAGACCACCATGATAGTGGACTTCTGTATGTTTGGAGCACAGTTTGACCAAATATATGGCCAAACCTAAACCCTTTCCTGTGTGAGTAAATGTACAACATTTTACCTAAAAAATTTTCATGTTGAAACCATTATATATCCTAGTTTATATTGAGTAATCCATATGATACCTCTCCCATGAATACTCCTCCTCCACCTAGGTATGTTTATAACTCCACCAGCTGGAAACCAAATCACCCACCGTTGGATCCATCAGAAAGATAAAGGTAAGATATTAAATCCCGTTTCTTATTTTTCTAATTTATCTTTAGTTATATTGCACTATTTAGGTGTAATATCACTTACCATATTTTCATGTAATTTGATTATTTCTTTAATAAATAATGTTCTAGATCAAATCAAAGGATGAAGCTGGATGAGGGAAGCACTACGAGGCTAAGGTAGGTTGCCCAAGTTCTTTACCATTATTTTGATGCATCCTATATCACGAGTCATTATACCATGGTAAGGACCTCTCCAGTGACACCTATTAGTTTTTAAATATATTAAATTGGAAACCTTACCTTTCTAAATGATACCCTATATAGTGGTGAATCAACTATATGGGTTGATCACCTTAACTTATACCTCCCAAATAGGCAGTCTCCTCCATTGAGGCTTAATTTCCCATTTTATTTTTTATTTATAAAACCTTGAGGGGTATTTCCCCATAATAAACTCCTTGATTAATAAAATCAATTGAACTGGGTGATGATACATGTGTTAGGACCCTACAACCCATAAAAACTCCTTGATTCATAACTTGAATTGAATATGAGAATTATTTCCTTATTAAACATATTGTATTTTTGGAATCTAAAACAAGCCTTCACTTTAGTGCCGAGGGAGATACTAAGTGTTTTTTCCTAAGGAACCATCAGATGGTCTCATCATTCCATATTTATATTTTGTTAATTAATTGTAAAACTCACCAGGGATGATACTATCTAATCCTAGGATGGGATCACTATACATTTTCCATTTTTACCTCCAGATGAGTGAAAAAAGTTCCCTAGGGGAGACACCATGGACGAGATCTGTGGTCCAATGGTTTCACCATTCCATGAGAGATACTTAGACCACTACGTGTGATACTCAGGACAGACTCAGAGGTTAACTAATGATGTTTTCACACCATTCCTAAAGTGACACTTAGGTTTTCATACATGAGTTGCCTCAATAATAATCCTATGACATTTGTCATATACTGAGCCACTAGGGTGATATATGGGGTCCCACCATGACTAAATTTGATAGTTTTAGGGTACATCAGCTTAAAAATCAAAGAAAGACATTGATTAAGAAATGACACGTTGAAATTGGAAATTTTGGGACGTGTCTACCAACTAAAATCACAATCTCGGGTATATAACATCACTTTATATATAAATATATTACTACTCAATTTAATTATATAGGACCCCTTGTTTTATACATATTATATTAGGCCAAAGAAAGTTGAATTGGATGATTTCCACAACTAGAACCTAGTTCAGTGTACTTATTTATTTATTTCCATCTTGAATTTATTTTTAATGGAACACTGTTCATTTTATAATTTTAGGAAATTTTTTCATCAAGACACCATTGGTGGTAGACAACAAAGTATATCTCACACCCTACATGGGCCTCATTTGGTACCCAAGAATAATCCATGGTTTTAGGTATAGCCAAAGGGAAGTGTCCACATTCTAATTCTTGATTTATTATTCTAGGTTAGAGTATGGGGGCGTAGGACCACGCCTATAACCAAGATTTTAGTTGTAGGAGTTTTTTTTGGTCTTTTCCTTATTCTATATTACATTGGGTATATTATTGTATCCCCTTTTCCCTATATAATCATTTTTATATAGATACATGTACATCATCATCATTTGTATCTATTTTAGTTTATCTTCCTCCAGTTGTTTATTTATCTTGTTTTATTTATTATTATTGTTCATATATTATCTATCTTATATTAATGCTTCCACTATGGAAGGTTACTCCACCAGTAATATAGTATTTTCTTATGTTATTTCTTATTATATATGTATTTTTTCACTCCACTCTAATCAATGAGAGTATATTCTCCCCACAGACACACCCTAGCCCCTCACTGCTAGTCCATAGACTATGGTGTTTGGGGAGGCATGATTGAGTTCTTATGGTCACCGTATTGAGGAACCTCTATGTGGAATCTGTGGTGGGACACTACAATGTTCTAGGGGATAATAATAATTGACAATTCTTCCCATGATGTTCACACATGGTGATCTCAATTATAGGAGATCAAGATGACTGAACCACCAATAGGAACATAATAATTTCTGGGATTCATTGGACATTCCTATTTAGGAGAATGTGTATTAGTCTGTTGACTTTTGATCATTCTAAATGTGTACCATTTGATTTCATAATTCTATATAATTAAAAACTATGACATTTATATTGTGGCAAGGTATCTTGTGTTGGGTGCATCATTAGTGGTACGAGAATGGTTGAATGGACTAGATAGAATATTACACATCTGATGTGATGAGATATCTCTGGTCCAGTTGACCAAGATGGATGTTATTTTATTACATTATTGAACATGGTAGAACATGTAAGAACCAAAATTTTCTAATGAGACATGGAACATTTAAATTTCAATAATAATTTGTTGTTTTAAATTAATGGATGCACCTAAAGGTTTAAAGAATGGTTTGGGAGCATCCATGACCTGTTCAGAGACTATAAATCTAGTTTTTGGAGGAACATATAGAGGTGTATGATTGGGATATAGTTATTAGTAACTTTTTAGCTCAACCGTATAACCATTTAAGAGGAAGTCCATGTTTTGTAAACCATGTGAGGTAGGATGCATGGTCATGTGAGGAGTTTCATAGAAACTTTAGAGGGGATGCACACTAGTTGTGTAGGGTTTTCGAAACCATGCTCCCATCTCACAAACTTAGTTCCACTTAACCAGTATATGTGCATTGTTAGGAGTATAGTTTAGAAAATAGTGCATCAAAATCATACCCCCTAAATAAGTGTGAAATTTTAGTTTTGACCCTTCCTTACTGAAGAATTAAAAGCCCTATTCTAATCACTTTTTCACAATCTCTCATCCATGCCCAAGAGCTCCCTTCCACCTTTAACTAGACTTTGAGATAGGTCATTAAAATGGAGTTTTATTCCTTCCCCATCAATCATTTTATAAGAATATTGGTAAAATTTTTAATTCATTACCTTCCATAATTCATTTATATTTCTGCATGGAATGTTAAATCCATGAAATATCTTTTACCCTATTTTCATGGTGTTTATATATTTCTTTGATTTATCTCTTCTTAGACTGAATCTAACATTTATATTGGATAAGGAGAGTTCTATCTGTCTAGGATAGGCAATATATACCTTTTACATAAATTTTGGTGTTTTTTATATCTCACATTGTAGTGCCACACACCGGATGTTCCGAGAATTGATCCCCAAATTAATAGACCTTTAAATTGGATTTTTGAACCATTATTTAGATGAATTATTACTCTCATATATAAACTTAGAGGTTTTAAACCTTAACCCAAACCTCACATAAAATTGGTTTTCTACATTTACCACATTTATTCCACCCATTGGATGAGTTGAGATTACCTCTTATTAAAGGGATTCAAATACAATTTAAATGAATTAATAAAGGTTGAGTAACTTGTATGAAAGGAATAATGAAATAGAATAAATAGGAATTGTGGAATGAAATGTAAAATCCATTTTATTATGAAAAACTATGATATTGATTATTTAAATGTCATGTAAACTATCATTTTCTGACTTCTAATCAAATGTATATGAATTATATTGAAATTGAATAAGAAAAATTCCATTCAAAAAAGGGAATGGACACTAAAAAGGCCTCTTAAATCTTTGTAAGATAAATTAAATGGAACTGATTAATGGAATGGGCACTAACATAGCCTCCCAAAAAGTCACTTTGATGAGAAACAGTTAATGAGATGACTATGATAAATACATATGATAAGAGGGAATGGAAACTGACATATCCCATTGAATTTTTATATCAATCACATAGATAAGGGGTGATATGTTACAGAACAATGACCAAGTTATATATTATTTCCTATATTCGAAAGGATATTTACTTGGATATATATTTCTTGGACCACCTTATGCACACTCCTTGGGATCCACCGAATTCTTTAACATGTTTTTTATAGATGACCTCTGTGGAATCAAAGACGAAGCCTCCGCCATTGGATCTGCATTGTTGGACCATGTATACATACATTACACCAAATTATCTATGGATTAGCTCCACGGGCTTGAAGAATAAACCTTTATCATTGGCCTTGGCCCCTGGCCATTATAGGTCTAAATCATGATTATTCTGTATATTCTGTGCTTGATTGACACTAGATATTTAATCATATACTTTAGATGATGCTTTCTCTATTTAAATTTATTCAGAATTTATATATGGTATGTTATATAATGAGATTACATAATTAATTGCATAAATTATCATTATATATTTATTTCAATTATATATAAAGACTTTTATTGATTATAAGAATAGATTACATTTTTTATATTTATCATTGGTGGTAGCTTATTAAGTGTTTCTCACACCCTCTTCGGTCTGATGATTTGTAGCCAAAACAAACTCTATGATTACATGTAGGGACATAGGGAAGGGTCTATTTATGGATTCCTAGTTATTCATTCATGGATGAAGAATGGGAGTATAGGAATGAGCCTATAATCACGATGCTTGAAGAGATAGTTTTTGGGTATTTTTCCCATTTTTTGTATAAAATGTCGTATATGAAGTTTTACATATTTCCTATATAAAATCCCCTTTTTCAGTATTATTATTACATGATAAACCCCATTTTTAATATGATATTGGTAATTGGGAAGCCTGCATATCTTTTATAGTTGAATAGTTTACTTATTCTGCTCTTGTTTATTAATCTATTATGTTTCTTCTAATTATTTATAATTTTTCTATGCAGCATTTCACTCTGTTCAAGTGGTTATAATCTCCCCACCAACCTATTATAGACCCTCCCTACTATTTTTAAGCCTCTAGCATATGAGGAGACATGATTGAGGCCATGTGACAATAAATTCAGCTAATTTTATCAATTGAGATGGGTTAGAAAACACAAATTGGAATCAGTGGGTTCCTTTATTTTTTGTATTACTAATTGGATAATTTGGCAGGAGACTAGAAATTTGACGAAATTTGGTAATGATCATGTTCATAAGAGTAGCTAACCTAAGCATAGGGAAAATTCAGATTACCTAGGATGAGAAATTTTGTTTTGGATTATTCTTTTTTCTATTTCATTTATTACACCATTGGGTGACACATATGATATATGGTGTTATTAGTATTATGGATTTTCTTTTAACCTTGGACCATTAAGGCAAGTATATTTCTTATCATTTATCATTATAGTAACTTGAAGAGTTACATGTTAAGCATATTTAAAACTATATTTATTTTACTGTGTGCATTGTCTGTAACATGTTATAGTGCCTTGATTTCTATTTTTGCTGTCTAAATATCATTTTTTATGAATAAGATAAATAATTGGTTAATCAATGTGTCTAAATCAACCTAAACAGGGCTTTCCTATATAGATTGACACCATAACCTTAATTTACTAGTTATCATATGTTTGAGCTATGTGATTATGATTACAGGAGATAAAACATTAGTTATCCTTGATTTCAGGGATTATAATTGAAATTTATAGTGTCAGTACTTCTTTAAATTAGGAATAGTGATCCACATAATTAATAAATCATTATGTACTTTTTTAATTATGATGAAAAATGTAAAATTCTGGTTGTAATTACATGATGTTACAATTGCAACTTATAAAGCGTAGAAATATATAACCTAGGAATGGTAACACATCTTACTTGACCATAACGATTATATATAAATAAATATATTGTCTTACTAATCCTTTGAAAATTGAATGATATATTTTTCATAAAATGGGGTTTCTAATTGAAACATAAAGGAAGTTTTCCTCTATAATATGCAATGGAAACACCATATGTCCAGACCCCTAATGTAAAGTATAGAGGTTTCCTTTTCCTTGATGATAGTAGTGTGTAGTAGGTTGTGTATATTATTACTATTATAATCTTATATACCACCCATAGATGGATATAGAATTAGACATAGGGATGTAGCCCATATTTTTGAATGCATATTCTTATACTATTATTATAGATATGATTTAAATCATTTTACAATGTATTATGAGGTGTGTGATTGGAAGTTTTAGAGATATTCCACCATGAAGTCCTGGAGTATTATGCCAAGAGTGTTGTGACGATCATGATCTAGAGGTGGTGGTCTCTAAGCCACTAATATTACCTCTAGTAGTGATACTTGTAAAACCTACCATTATACTCGATGAGGAAACTGATACCTATTTTTTAGAGGGATCCTTACGGCTCATGTAAACAATGAAAGGAGCCATGTGACCTACACCTACTATGGAAGAGTTTATATGGGAATTTCAGCCGCAACATCCACCAATGTTTTTGAGGGATGGTGGTCCACAAGATGTGGTTTCATGGATTGAGGCCAAACTATCTATTTTTAAGGATTTAAAGACATGTTTTGAAAGTAAGGTCAATATAACGTCATATATACTATATGATTCATCCAAGAGGTGGTGGGACATGTTGAACCATGATGATCGGTGTCAGGATATGGTTTGGAGGGATTTTCAAATAGCCTTAAATGACAATTTATTTCCCAAGATATTGAGGGCTGTAAAAGATAGATATTTTATGTACATTGACTAGGGTTCTTTATCATTTATAGACCTTTCTTTCTATTTCACATAGATCTATATATTTTTTCACTGATCCTTCGGGGTGATGAGTTATCCCAGGCTAGGAAATTCAAGTATGGTCTTAAGAATAAAATCCAATTTCAATAAAAATTATTTTATTAAAACACTTTAACTCTGATATTAAATCAATCTATGATTACTATGAATAACTAAAGTTTAGTTGAGGGTGTGAGGTAGGGAAGTTATTCTCATAGACCAGGAACTACTTAGACTTATGGCAGGAAAAATCACTTGGAACTTTTTTAGGAGGCAGTATTTATCAGAGCATTCACCTAGGTAGCTACACATTTTTTCATCAATGTTTTAAACAAGTATATATTAATCCCTAGTGTGATTGAGACCCATTTTAGTGTAGATATTGTGGAAATTTAGGGAATATTCCAAGATTCTGTATGAACATTTCACCTATGGCTAGTGGAAGAGGGTCCACACCAATCCTACCTTCTGGAGCAAGATTAACAGATCCATATCATCCATGGAGATGGAGTACTACAAGCCATAACAACTGAGGAGGTAGCCATGGATTGGGACCTAGGCCCAGGACTTATAACATCTGTAGAGAAAGCCTTCCCAGGGTAGTAAGGATATATCTCAGGGTCATAGATCAGTCCAGTTATATGAAGTGTAGCTGATCCCTATAGAGTAGAGTTTTGATCCATATATGGTTAGAGGTGTGATTTTAGTAGTCTCTAATATAGTTTCTACACTATTTTATATAAGTGGATATTCCTCCTTTTTATCATTATAGACTATAGATATTCCTTTTCTTAATATAGAATATTACTATGGCCTGAAAAAATCGATACTATGTTGGGTATTTGATCAGAGAGTATACAACATTACAAGAAGTCCCCCCTTGATATAGGTGGGTATTGTTTTTTATGGTACCTCTTATTCCTCAAGATTATGGTGTTTTACATCATTCTCTGGATGGAATGGTTAGTTACATATCATTACTATTTAAATTTATATCAATGGATGGTATCTTTCACATCAAAAGAGGGGGAATGTGAGGTCTAGGATGCCTAGATGGACACAAGCATTGTGGGCTAGGAAGAGTGATAGACCAGATTTTCTAACCTTTATATAGATAACCAAGGAACACATTAGGCTCACTTCCCCCATATATTATATCAGTTTAGGTACATCTTCTTTGATTAATTTTCAAAACTACCTCTAAAGAGAGTAGTATAGGTTACTATGGATCTAGTTTCAGGAGCAGTATCAATATCTATTTCTCATTATGGTAGGGCTACTACTAAGTTATAGGATCTCAAAATGTAGTAAGAGGATTTGGATGAAAAGGGTTTTATATGACCCCATACACCCCCATGGGGGTTTACTGGTCCTTTTTTCCTAGAAGGATCATGGAACCCTCAAAATTTTTGTGGGTCACCAGTGGTTTTAATTAGATTATACATAAGAACTAATATCTAATACCACATATATATGACCTATTCAACTGGATTCAAGGATAAATGGTTTTATTAATGTTTTTTTTATGTTTTTGAAACCATCATGATAATTTTAGTCCATCATATATACCTCTTACAACATTGTATAGAAGATATGGATTGTAATATTACATGATTATGGTATTAGATTTCACAAAGATGCCAAAAATATTCATGGATTTGATGAATATAGTATTGCAAAAATATTTGGATTCATTTATGGTAGTCCGTGTGGTTGAAATCTTGGTGTAGTCATATATTTGACATAGGCATGCCCAAAATTCTAATATAAATTTAGGTACACTGAGAGATCACAAGAACTATTCTAAGCTCACCAAATTCCATTTTTGGATTGATATGGTCCTCTTATTGGGTCACATTATCTCATATAAAAATGTATTAGTTGACCCAGAGAAGGTGAGAGACATTATTTCTTGGGAAAAAACCAATAACATCTTTGAAATATAGAGTTTCATGGGGATGGATGGATATTACAAGTGCTTTATATAGGATTTATCACAATTTGAAAAAATACTCATTGGATTGACCAAGAAAGGTTATGTTTATATGGTCAGAAGCATGAAAAAAAATCTTGCAGGAGGTTTAAGGGAGACTGATTTCCACACTAATCATGATTTTACCTGATCTTAGAAGGGGAAATATGGTTTACTGTGATGCATTAGCTATCAGTATGGGATTCATTTTGATGTAGGGATATTGGGTTGTGGTGTAAGAGTCTCACTAGTTGAGTCCTCATGAGTGTAATTACCCAATGCATGATATTGGGCTCACAACTCTGGTTCATGCCTTGCATTGTGGGAGGAATTTGTTTCTGGGAGATTATTTTGTGGTGTACACAGACCAAATTATCCTCAACTATATATTCTAAATGTGTGACTTGAATATCAGGAATTGAAGATGGATTTAATAACTATTATAATTTTATTTTAACCTTGTATATAAGACTAGTAAATACAATTTAATTTCTTATTCTCTAATCCATAAAACTCAGGTGCATGTAGTTAGAGATTCCAATAGTGAGTGGAAGCTGATGACCCTCTTTCAAAGATGAACTAAGAGGTTTAAGAGTGTCATGGATATCTTATAATCACATCGTTATATGTATACTATTTTCTTTAGGGTGGAGTGAAGATGAAAAAAATTCCCAAACATGGGGGCTTGGTCCTATAAGATAGTTCTACAGGTAGGGACCCACTTCCTAGTTGGGTTGTTGATGAGGTTGAGGTCTTTCACATTCATGGGTGAATCTAGGTTCCAAAAAAAATCCGAGAGAAATTGACGTGAAAGTACCATTACTCTGACTGGAAAACACATATGATCCTTATAATTATGTACCATGATTTACACCACTAGTACAGGTGGACTGGTATGAAAATGGAGATAGCTAATTTTTTTACCTAGTGTTCCACTTGTTAGAAGGTGATGATGGAATACCAGTGTAGTGCCCCAACCCATCTAGCCACCCGAACTATGCTGTGGGCCAAGTAACACTGGCCTTAAGCATGCCTCCCCATAATATAAAGGTTTCCAAATAACAAAGAGGGTGTAAAAAGGTGATATTGGAGAGACTATACCCTATGGTGATTATATAATAATAGTCCAAGTAAATATATAATATGTAGCTTAAAAGAATACTAACATAAACTAGACTAGTAACCCACCCATGGAGGAATCAAAATAAATAACATACAATAGTAAAAACATGTAGAATAAAAAAACAATCCAACATGCCATTTTTATATACTAAAATATAATCTGCATACAAAGAAAGTCATACAGATAATAACCACATGGTTCACTAATGGGAGGCATCAGTATGTACATATAAGTAGCATGCTAATACATAATGAAAAATAAATAAATAACTTCCACATGAATAAGGAACATTAAGGTCCATTTCGATCCATCCCACTCTAATCAACCCAACACTAAGGTCTATCTCATGATCCCAAACCTTTACCTAGTCACAAATACATGAAATCTAAACGCATCCCAAAGGGACCATGTATGGTGTGAGAAAGAATCTCATTAGGCCACCACCAACATGTGCCTATATTAAATTTTTGATTAGGAAGGTGTTCCTAAATAATAAAACAATATCGTACATTCACAATAATAACCCTCTCCCTTTTATTGAGTCAAAAGTTCTCTTTTGACTTTTATATCTTGTTTTGGAAATCACAAATGTCTTTTACCATGCTGATCATACTGACCATGTTTATCATACTGATCATGCTGATTGTACTGATCATGCTGATCGTACTGACCATGATGATCGTATTGATCATGCTGATTGTACTGACCATGTTTATCGTCCTGATCATGCTGATCGTACTGACCATGTTTATCGTACTGATCATTCTCATCATACTAACCATATTTATCGTACTGACCATGCTAATTGTACTGACCATGTTTATCGTACTGACTATAGTTATCATACTAACTCTAGCAATTGTATTGACCCTGTTAATTGTACAGAGTTTTATGAATCATACTCAGTTTGTATCATATCAATACATTACACTAAGTAATACTTATAGTACTCATACATTACATTCATTACATGATTTTTTTGGTCTTTATCAAAAACACATGTTTCATATTAATCGTACTCATGTTCATCATTTTCATATATCTTTTGTTTTAACCAAAACGACGTCGTGGAGTTATTTATAAACTAATCAAAACGATGTCGTGTTTTCTTTTTCAATATGACCGTTATAATGCCAGGTGTCCAAGTACCTCCGAGTTTTCTGGGGAAATATGACCATTGGAGGAAATATGACCGTTGGAATCTGAGGCCTATAAATAGGAGGTCATTTGAAGCCAAGAAAAAAACATAGAAAGACACTATGAGACTTTTCTTCTATGAATTTCTAGAGAGAGGAGCTGTGACTTCTCTCTTTCTTCATGCGAAATCCTTGAGATTACAAAACATGAACAGATCGTTCTTTGTTTTTTTATTTCATTAAGTGATTTGTTTTTCTTTGTGCAAACAATCAGGAGATAACAATCGAGGGCTACTGGGGATAGGCAGACGGTGCTACCGATCATCGTATCGAGGGATTTCAAGTGATTGAAAGACAGAGGTGCTGATTACCTGAAAAATCAAGGGCTTGCGGGGATAACAAGACAGACATACCGATCATCATATCGAGGCCTTGCGGGGATAACAAGACAGACGTACCGATCATCGTATCAAGGGCATACCAAGGTGTTGGTAAGACAGACCTATTATCCGAGGTGAAAGGATAACCCTTCTCTTTAGGTCAAAGGAATTTTAATACTTTTACATTTCCGTTGTTGTTTGTTTTAGAAAGGGAATTGAGTTGTTTACTTTATTCATTTCTTTTTCATTTGTAATTGTTTCAATTACAGTCACACTATTACAAATTGTATCGATTGATTCTATACACATTATGGTAGAATCCTTCCCTATTATTTTACTCTGATTATTTTATTCATCTTGAATACAATTTATTTACTTTTCTTATAGTATTACATCATATCATACCTTTATACTCAATAAAATTGTGGTTGTTAGTTCTTGTTGTGAATTGTATTAGTTTGAGATCATTTAAACTAATTTCTTAAGTGTTTAAACACAAGGGTTTTAAACCTAAAATTTACTCCCACTCTTGTATTTTTCCATCTAATATACATTTACATCTACAAATTCGATCCAACAATTGGTATCAGAGGAGGTTTCCACTGATTTATACCACTATCTCTTATTCTTTCCTATTATTATTTTAATTATTTACTACACTAACGTGTGGAGTGGAAAAGATTTTATTAGATGGCAGGAATAAATATTGGGTCAAATGACAATATAAATCCTTCTAGACCACCTATATTTGATGGGAATGATTATGAGTATTGGAGAGATCGAATTAAGACATTTTTTATCCATACTTGTGTAGACTATTTTATTATGCTTACTAGAGGTTACAAAATTCCTGACAAAGAAGTCAGTACATTCACCAATCTAGAGAAGCAAGAGTACCAACTGAATTACAAGGTATGCAATACTGTGCTATGTTCTATGAACATGAATATATACAGCCAGATATCTTCTTGCGAAGCAGCCAACTGTATTTGGAAGAAATTGGAAGTCACACATTTTGGTACATCCAAGGTTATAGAAACAAGAAGATCAATGCTTCGAGCAGAGTATCATGGATTTATTTTTCCTTATAGAGAGACTTTATTTAAAGTGTAACAAATATTTATTACAATTTCAATTAGTTTAAAATCTATGGGCGAAAAAGGTTTTGATGATGAAGCTCTTGTTGAAAAATTATTGATATAATGCTGAACGAATGGGAGTCAAAAAGGAAATCTATTGATGAAAACAATATAGTTTCCCAGATTACTCTTGATGAACTCTTTGGAACTCTTCTACAGCAGGAGACAATAATAAAGAGAGATTCTGATTTCAATAAGAAGAAAAATGGAAATGGAAGTGTATCTTTTACTACTACGTCTAATGCTAAAACACCTGAAAGGATAACGAGATCCAAAGCTAAGAAAGTTGTTATGTCTGATTCAAGTGATTGTGATCTTTCAGATAATGAGTCATCCAATCTTGCTCGAAGGATGAACAAGATTGTGGGAAAGAAATAATTCCAATATAGATTTAAAAATAAATATATGAAGGACAAGAAAGATTCAGAGGTAACTTGTTATGAATGCAATAATGTAGGACATATAAGGCCTGATTGTCCTTTACTAAAGAAAAGATACAGAAAGAAGAAACATTCTGAAAGTAATAAGAAAAAGTATTACAAGACAAATAAAAATAATGTCTTGAAGGAAAATGATACTTGGAGTGCATGTGGTAGTGATTCATCAGATAATTCTTCAAAATATGAATCCTCAGAAAAAAGGAATATTGGACTTATAGCCAGATTACCAATTGAAGATCAATTTCTCATGGCTAAGGTACACAAAGATGAAGCTATTACAAATGTTTCTTTGAATGAAAATTATACTGACAATAAATATTATGAATCTTCAAATGATTAGTTTTCATCATCAGAAGATGATAAATTACCTTCTTTTGAAGAACTATCTAGGTTTGCTAAATTACTTGAGAATGAAAATTCTAAACTCATGAAAAAGTTTGATAAAGAAAATTCTAGAATTTCGATTTTAACTAAAGAAGTATCATATCTTTCTAAGGATCTTTATACGAAGACTTCTGATTTTGAAATTATTTGAAAAACCCTTGAGAAATTCAAATCTGATAAGGATAAACTTTCTAAGGATATTGAAAATGTAATTTCTACGAAAAATGTTTTAGAGCCTAACTCTAGTTCAAAATCAAATGTTTTGGAGGATAAAAATTTAGTTTTAAAACTAAAATCAGAAATTTTTTCCTTGCATAAAAGTTTGTCAAACTTTACTTATGGGAAGGAAAACATTGATAAAATGTATTCTCAAATTAGACCTTTGAGGAATCATTCTGGTATTGGATATACACATTCTAAACCGGTGTTTAGTAATATCTATTTTGTTCCTCAAAATAGCCCTTTTTGCTCTAATTTTCAATATGGAGGACACTGGAAAAGAGATTGTTCAGCTAATAGAACCCAGTCTTTAGGATTTCATAAAGCCCATTTTGCAAAACAAATGTGGATACCTAAAATTTTGTTATCTAACAATTCTAGATACAAACACGTTTGGATTTTAAAAAACTAAATGTTTCTTTTTCAGTAAAATAAAAAGTGTACCAACAAAAAAAATTGGTACATGAATAGTGGTTGTTCTCGACACATGATGGGAAACAAAAATTTCTTTGAAAAGACCATTGAAACAAAATGTGGAAAGGTTACCTTCGAAGATAATGCTCAAGGGAAAATTGTTGGAATAGGTAATATTGTTTTTCTTGGAAAATTTCTTATTTCAAATATTTTGTTTGTTAAAGGTATTAAGCACAATCTCATCAGCATAAGTCAATTATGTGATGAAGGTTACTTTGTGAATTTTAGAAATGATAAGTGTCTAGTTCACAATTCCAAGGACGAGTTCATTCTATTTACCCAGAGGCAAGATAATGTATACACTATTAACATAGAAGAACTTAGGAGCCAAAATTTACCCTGATTAAGTGAAATAGAAGACCAATCATGGCTATGGAATAGAAGACTAGGACACTGCAACCTAAGAAACCATTGTAATGTTTCAAAGAAAAGTATTGTAAAGGGACTACCCAGATCTTAGATATGATTCTTTAAAAGTCTGTGATCCTTGTAAATTTGGAAAGCAACATAAAAATAGCTTTAAATAAATTAATAAAGTTTCAACTTCTAATTCATTACAACTAGTGCATATGGATATTTTTGTTCCTTAAAAAACTGGGAGCATTGGAGGCAAATACTATGTATTTGTCTTAGTTGATGACTTTACTGGATTTACATGGGTCTATTTTCTAACAAAGAATCCTGAAGCCTTTTTCTATTTCAAAACATTTAGAGCCCAAGTTAAAAATGAGAAAAACCTACCACTGATAACTATTAATAGTGATCATGGTGGTGAATTACAAAATTCAGATTTTGAAACTTTTTGTAGTAAGAAAGGAATTACTCACAATTTCTCAGCTCCAAGAACTCCTCAGCAAAATTGTGTTTTTGAGAGAAGAAATCGTATTCTTCAGGAAATGACAAGAACCATGTTGAGTGAATACTCAATTGCTAATAACTTTTGGGCCGAAGCTATGAGTACTGCTTGTGATACTATAAATCGTGTTTAAACTAGACCCTTTCTTAACAAAAAACCTTATGAATTATGGACTGACCGGAAGCCTAAAGTTTCATACATCAATGTTTTTGGGTGAAAAGTATTCATTCTGAATACTAAAGATAATCTACACAAATTTTCACCAAAATCTGATGAAGGAATCTTTCTGGGCTATTCTACAAATTCTAAGGCATATAGAGTTTTCAATAAAAACAACTATATTGTTGAAGAAAAAATACATGTTAAATTTGATGAAACCAATCATTTTGTTTTCAACCAAACCGAAACTACATCTTCAGATGTGTTTTCTAAAAATGTGTATCAAAATCTATTAGTATATTCTTCTCATAAGGAAAATGTTCAAGAAAGTGTTCCTGAAACATTTACCCCAGAATAATTTCTACCATATATTGATGAACAGGTTTTACAAAACCCTAATCAATTGTTTCTTAGGAATCATCCCAGTGATAATATCATTGGTGATGTAAATCAACCTATAAGGACCAGAAATTCATTAAGAAATGAAATAGAAAATCTTTCCTTTCATTCCGAATTTGAACCTAAAAGTCCAAGTGGGTCCTTAGGTGATGAAGATTGGATTAAATCAATGCAAGATAAACTAAATGAATTTGGAAGGAATCAAGTCTAGACAATAGTTGAAAGACCTAAAGAAACAACAGTAATTGGTGTAAAATGGGTCTTCAGAAACAAATGTGATGAAAATGGAATCATTGTAAGAAATAAAGCAAGACTTGTTTCTAAGGGCTATAATAAACAATAGGGAATAGACTACGAAGAAACTTATGCTCCAGTAGCTAGAATTGATTATATTCGAATTCTATTAGCCTTTGTAGTGTACTTTAGTTTCAAACTATTTCTAATGGACGTTAAATGCGCTTTACTAAATGGTTTTGTTCAAGAAGAAGTTTTTTTCTAACAAACCCCAGTTTTTCTAGACTCAAAATATCATAATCATGTTTTTAAACTTACCAAAGCTCTATATGGCCTTAAAAAAGCCCCCAGAGCATGGTGTGATAGAATTACATGATTTCATTTACAAACAAATTATGAAAAAGGTACAGCGGATCCAACCATTTTTATAAAAATGGAAGATAAAAATGTTTTGATTATTCAAATTTATGTTGATGACATCATATTTGGATCAACTCAGGAGTCTTTAACTGATTCTTTTGCTAATTTAATGAAATCTGAGTTTGAAATGAGTTTGATGGGTGAGTTAACATTCTTTTTAGGTTTTCAAATTTCACAAAAACCAGAAGGAACATATATATCTCAACACAAGTATATAAAATATTTACTCAAAAAGTATGGTTACGATAATACTAAAAGTATTAGCACTCCAATCGGTACCTCAAATACACCCGATCTAGATGAAACTGGGAAACTAGTAGATCAAACAATTTTTAGAGGTATGATAGGATGTTTGTTATACTTGACAGCCAGTTGACCAGACTTAATGTTTTCTGTATGCTTATGTGCGAGATTCCAATATAATCCAAAAGAGTCTCATTTAAATGACGTGAAAAGAATTTTTCGGTATTTAAAATGCACTATGGATTTAGGTCTTTTTTATTCTTCTGGAAATGATTTTATTTTAAATTTTTTTTCAGATGCTGACTTTGGGGGCTTTAGAATGGATAGAAAGAGTACATCTAGAACATGTCATTTCTTAGTAGATTCTCTGGTTTCCTGGTCCTGTAAGAAACAAAATTCAGTAGCACTTTCCACTACTGAAGCTGAATATATAGCAGATGGAAGTTGTTGTGCTCAAGTGTTGTGGATGAAACACACACTCACTGACTATGGTTTGAGTTTTTCCAAAACTCAAATTATTTTTTATAATACTAGTGCTATAGATCTTAGTAAGAACCCAACACATCACTATCATGAAAAACACATAGATGTTAGGCATCACTTTCTTAGGGATCGCAAACAAAAAAGGAGGTATTATTTTAAAATACATCGGAATAAAAGAACAGCTTGCTGACATTTTTACAAAACCATTACCTTCCGATAGATTTGAGTTTATAAAAGAGAAGATATTAATGATTAAATTAAAATAATCATTCATATCTACTTCATGTTTTACACTTCTCCTTACATTAAAAAAATCCTCTTAGTAAGGGGGAGAACATTTTTACTTAATGTGTCCCATTTTTATGTCTTCTATTTGTTTATTCTCCTAGTTTGTGTTTTTGTCTTTCTGTTGATTGTATTAAATGTTTAGTTATTATTATATACCATTCTGTTTATCATATTATTTACTATTCTATTTATCGTATTGAGTATTTACTTATTATTTTTTACCTTTTTGTTTATTTTATTTTTTGTCATTCTATTTATCGTATTTACTGATTACCGTAACAAGTTTGGATTCCATAGGCTTGTCCGTTGATGGTAAAAATTTTGTTTTCCATTAGCTTGTTAGTTAATGGTAACAAGTTTGTTTTCCATCGGCTTGTCAGTTCATGGTAACAAGTTTGTTTTCCATCGGATTGTCAATTCATGGTAACAAGTTTGTTTTCCATCGTCTTGTCAGTTCATGGAAACAAGTTTGTTTTCCATCAGCTTGTCACTTCATGGTAACAAGTTTTTTCCCATCAGCTTGTCAATTCAAGGTAACAAGTTTGTTTTCCATTGGCTTGTCAGTTCATGGTAACAAGTTTGTTTTCCATCGTCTTGTCAGTTCATGGTAACAAGTTTGTTTTCCATCAACTTTTCAGTTCATGGTAACAAGTTTGTTTTCCATCGGCACGTCAGTTCATGGCAACAAATTTGATTTCCATCAGCACGTCAGTCTATGGTAACGAATTTGTTTTCCATCAGCACGTCAGTTCATGGTAACATGTTTTTTTTCCATCGGCACGTCAGTATATGGTAATGACTTTGTATTCCATCGGCACATCAGTCTATGGTAACAATTTTGTTTTCCATCAGTATGAGAATAGATTGTATTCTTTCTCTCCATTCGTATGTATTTTCTTTCACTATGTTAATACTATTTAAACCAACAATTACCTTACGATCTCCGGCAGGTACATACTTTCCTATTTTTTTAAAAAAAATTCCCGTTTTAATCATATCTGTTGATTTCTTTTCTTCTAATCTCAATCATAGAAGACCAATGGTTATTTTTTTTTCTCCTATAAATAGACCACCTCCCAAAACCCACATAGGTTTTTCAGATTTTTTAGCGAAGCTCAGCCTCCCTATTTTAAGACTCTGTACGATCTTCCATTGGAATCACCTATATGTCCCATTCCTCTACTAAAACTCCTGCTGAAATTTCTTCCAAGACTTTTTTAGAAATAATTTTTCATTGATAGGTTAGTTTATCGGGACTTCTTTAATTTTTAAAATTCTACAATCAAAAAAATTATTTTGTTTCAAGGCTGTGAGAATTTGTGTGTTGAAAAACCAGTGTCTCAAGATCTGGTTCTTATTGATGATGTCAGTCAGTTCTACAAAACCGTGTCTTTCGACAAGAACATGACTATAAATTTTGTTGTGTATGATAAAAAGATATCAATGTACGTAAAGCAAGCATCCTGCTTTCTAAGTGTTCCAGCAAAAGTTGATTCTTATTTTCTATCTCATAAACTACCAGAGGATATTGGTACATTTAAAAAAGAAAGTGAAGAAAAATCATTGTTTCTTATAAATGAAGAGAAGAGGAAAGTGTCTCATCTTTCACCAGACAATAGATTTGTGGCTCTATGGATGCAAGGTTTTCTTATCCCAAGGAAAGGGGATAGAGAAACTCTGCAAGTTTCTGATATTTTCATTCTTGACTATCTTGTCAACATGAGAAAAGTAAATCTCATGGGATATGTTTTTGAAACAATCAAGAATGTTATGCCAGGAGTAATTAAGTCCCATTTGATCATGTATCTAGCTATTCTTACAAAGTTCATTCTTGAGAGCATGAAGTTTTTTTAATATTCCTTTGAAAGGAAATTTCTTAGACTTAAAGCCTTAATGTATAAGTAAGGGTACGTTGAAGAAGATTAATGTTTGTTTTGATCAGAATTCGAAACTTTTCATTAGAGATATTGAAACTAAATCAGCACGGAATCAATCAGCACCTATGCCAGTCAAAGACAGTCCATCTATTGGTGCTCCTCAAAAGTCAGATCCGCAAACCAGTTCAAATCCAAAGAAAAAACCTATGTACAGTAAAGAGGTTGTCTCAAGGTATAGAAAAGAAAGAGAACAGAGAAAAGAAGGTGATCTGATGTTTGGTATGGATCCAGTTGAAGCTTATGCTGAGAGGTTGAGGGTTGAGGATACCCTTCACGCTGAAAAGAAAAAAAAAGACTATTTTAAAAAGAAAATATGAGGAATTTGAGGTTTCAAAAGTTATAAAAATGGTTGAGGATGCTAGTGCACAAATAACCGAAGAAGTATATCAAGAACCCATCGTACATAGTCTTCCAGGACCAGAGAAAGGGAAACAAATTTTGCAAGAAATAAAGGAAGATGAAGAAGAGGAAGGAGATTTTCTTTTATAATTCCTTCAGATCTCAAAGAAAAGTAGAGAAGAATCGTTTCAAAAGCAATGTGAAGGTATTCCAAAAACACCTCATGTCGATAATACTCTAGCTCAATCTTTTGAAACTCTGGATAAAATTTCTTCTCAAGAAAAGAAAGGTGCTCAATCCTCTCTGAATGAAAAACTAAATGTCATCAGTGACGAAGTGGAAGAAGAAAGAAAGGGGATTGAAAAAGAAAAAGTAAAATAGCCAGTTTTAGACTAAAGAAGATCAAATGAACTGGATTCGTACGATGAAGATACCGATTCATAACAGACAATTTCTCTCAAAATGAGTGATTACATTGTTCATGTTTTGAGAAGAATTGAGAAGACCACTCCTTACTTTCCCAGGCTTGAAGGGAAAATTGATTTAATTACTGATAGTCAGATAAAGAAGTTTTGCTCTGTAAG
The DNA here is from genome assembly GCA_963277665.1 of Viscum album. Lineage (NCBI taxonomy): Eukaryota > Viridiplantae > Streptophyta > Magnoliopsida > Santalales > Viscaceae > Viscum > Viscum album. The sequence goes on along the minus strand of OY728148.1, from coordinate 754,855,206 downwards.
AGAATTGAGAAAGAATGTTTTTTCAGTTATAGCTGATTTGAAAGTTTTATATGGATGTTCGGCTGCTCATAAGAAGGCTTGCAATAGAATGACTAATTGGTCATACAAAAAAGAGATCTTGATCAATGATCATGAAATTTCCATTGAATACTTAAGGATACATTCAAATGATCTCGCTATTTCTTTTAATAAGCTTGAAAAATAAACTGTTGATAGGCTGAATCAATTTCTAAATACACATGGAGCTAATATTCTTTCAGTGAAAGAGTTGCATGAATGAATGAATGCTTTTCACTATGGGTTTTCGAAGGATTCATCTTCCAATGATGAATTAGTCTTGTTGAAGAAACAAAATTATGTGTTATCTAAAGACAACAAGAATCTACAAAATAGAACTGATACTCTTGAAGAAGCAATCAGAGTCCAGGAGGAGACCATCAAGAATCAGGATCGGATTTTGGCCGACCAACAAGAGATTCTCAGAACTCAGGGGGATTCTATATATGAAGACAAGAAGGAAATCAAAAAGATGAAAGCGATTCATCATGAGTTGATATAGAAGGAAAAGGAAAGAGAAAACAAATGATTTTTGTTTTTGTTTTCATGAACTCTAATTTTTTTTATCGTAATGAGAATTTTGTTACCATTTCCTTTGTCTTGTTTTTCTTTTCTCTAACTCTTTCAGGAAACTCAAGATTACCTTATTCTTTTTGTAAACCATAATGGGGGAGAATGATTAAAAAAGGGGGAGAATGATTCAAAAAGGGGGAGAATTATTGAAAAAGGGGGAGAATGTTTTATCCAGGGAAGAATGACTTAATCATACACACATAAGTTATGGAAAATCTACAAATACAATCGTTAGGGAAGTACATACCTAAGGGGGAGTTAGTTGTATTCAATTTCTTATTCAAAAGAGTTTCCAATAACTCAGGGGAGATAAGTATTTATTTATATTTTTTACTTTGTGTTATTTTCTTTCCAAAAAGGGGGAAATTGTTGAGTCAAAAGTTCTATTTTGACTTTTATATCCTGTTTTGGAAATCACAAATGTCTTTTACCATGCTGATTATACTGACCATGTTTATCGTACTGATCTTGCTGATTGCACTGAACATGATGATCGTACTGACCATGATGATCGTACTGATCATGCTGATCATACAGACCATGTTTATCGTACAGATCATGCTGATCATACTGACCGTGTTTATCATACTGATCATGCTAATCATACTCACCATGTTTATCGTACTGACCATGTTGATCGTACTGACCATGTTTATCGTACTGACTATAGTTATCATACTAAATCTAGCAATTTTATTGACCCTGTTAATCATACTAAGTTTTATGAATCATACTCAGTTTGTATTGTATCAATACATTATAGTAAGTAACACTTATAGTAATCATACTTTACTTCCATTACATTCTTGTTTTGGTCCTTTATCAAAAACACATGTTTCATATTAATTGGACTCATGTTTATCATCTTCATATATCTTTTTTTTAACCAAAACGATGTTGTGGAGTTATTTATAAACTAATCAAAACGATGTCGTTTTTTCTGTTTCAATATGACCGTTATATTGCCAGGTGTCCAAGTCCTTCCGATTTTTCCAGAGAAATATGACTGTTGGAGGAAATATGACCATTGGAATCTGAGGCCTATAAATAGGAGGTCATTTGAAGCCAAGAAAAAAAACATTGAAAGAAACTGTGAGACATTGCTTCTATCAAGTTCTAGAGAGAGACGCTGTGACTTCTCTCCTGCTTCATGTGAAAGCCTTGAGATTACAAAACATGAACGACTCATTCTTAGTTTTTTTATTTCATTAAGTTCTTTGTTTTTCTTTGTGAGACCGATCAAGTGATAACGATCGAGGGCTATCGGGGATAGGTAGACGGTGCTACCGATCATCGTATCGAGGGTTTTCAAGTGATTGAAAGATAGATGTGCTGATTACCTACAAAATAGAGGGCTTCCAGGGATAACAAGACAGGCGTACCGATCAGCATATCAAGGGCTTACCAAGGTGTTGGTAAGAAAGACCTGTTATCCATGGTGAAAGGATAACCCTTATCTTTGGGTCAAAAGAATTTTAATACTTTTACATTTCCGCTATTGTTTGTTTTAGAAAGGGAATTGTATTGTTTCCTTTCATCATTTCTTTTTAATTTGTAATTGTTTCAATTACAATCATACTGTTAAAAAATGTATCGATTGATTCTATACGCTTTATGGTAGAATCCTTCAATATTTTTTTACTCTGATTATTGTATTCATCTTGAATACAATTGCTTTACTTTTCTTATAATAATACATCATATCATAGCTTTATATTCAATACAATTGTGGCTGTCAGTTCTTGTTGTGAATTGTATTAGTTTGAGATCATTTAAACTAATTTCTTAAGTGTCTAATCACAAGGGTTTTACACCTACAATTCTCCCCCCTCTTGTATTGTTCCATATAATATACATTTACATCTACAAATTCGATCCAACACCTTTATGTTCAACAACCACAATGGGTAAATCACCTAATTTGGCCAACAACATTATACCATAGTGGAGAGGATCCTTATTCTAATCTCAAGGAATATCATTATACAATTCATCCCTTGAAAGGCGCTATCATGGGTGCTTTCAAATGATGTTCGTTTTCCGGTTACTTGGATGTAGTAGAGTGGCAGACCAAGGTCTCCTGTCAAAGGAGGAAGTAAATTTGACTACATAATAAAGTTATTTTGAAAATAGAATAAAAATTAAAATGATAGTGGTTTTTTATTTTTTATAAATCTAGAAGAATTTTGCAAGAAGAATATTTCTGTTTTTTTAACTTTGAAATAAAAGTTGATTAACAACGCACAATGAGAAGATGATTTTGTAGAAAACTATTTTCAGAAAGTGTAATCAATATGACTATACCTCTTCATTTACTTATTAATAATTATCATTTTAATTAATATCCACTTAATTATTATCCCCTATTTTTTTCCCTTGAACCCTATAGGAGTTAACTTAACTACAAAGATGAAATTACTTAAACCATAGGCTAGCTTCAGAACACGCAATCACAACCCCCTTCTTTGATTGATGTTATAAGGTTATCTTATTGTCAATGGTTAATTAGAGAGATTATAAACTCTAGAAATGAGAAAAAAATTGTTTTTAGGGAATATATTTAAACTCTAAAAACTTATCCTGTGTTGTCTTGTATTACTGATTAAGTTGGCACTCTCAAAATTTAAACCAAACCTCGACCTCGTGTGTTTTTGTGTTAATTGTTCATTTGATTTCTTAGTTTCTTATAATTTAAGAACACAATTAATGGATAAAATTCTGTTAATTACAGTATCTCAATGAATCAAAATAATTAAATGAAGACGGTAGATGATAGATCGATCACTAGAAAACTACTCTTCCATGGGTGGTGTGGTCATCGTGAAGACATTTTGCATGAGAAAATGATTGAAAGGGTAGAACTCAATGTCGCCTCCAATCTTGATTCCAACAAAATTAGGAAGATTAATAGAAGAATTAATTTTAACAAAATAGAATAAAAGAGAAGAAATAAAAGAAGAACAAATATGTTTATTACACAAATGAAAACATTACAACATGATGAAGAGAAGAAGGCTTCGATGAGGGGATCCTTACTTCAAGAGATACCCCTCTTACAATGGTTGGATAATTTGGGTGAAACCAATTCTATCCTTCCTCCAATACCCTAATACACGTCCCAAACCGCCAAATGATAAAAACACTAATTTATAGAGTAGAGGGGAGGCTAAGTTATAAGTGGTTTCATGTGTGAATGGGGAAATTCGGCCAAATATTTTAATCCAACTTTTACAGCCCATTTGACTAGAAAAACATGTGAATCAGCTCTCATTACAGTATGATGATTTGTGAGAAATTGATTCCATGATATCCTCTCAAAATTAGGTCCTAATCTAAGCCCGGATGAAGAGGATATGACTCAAATATAGAACCCATGTCCATTTTGGAGATTCCAGCCCACCATTGACTTAATGGCCAATTTACTACATCAAAATGCACTCTTTAGCTTTATTATCCTGAATAAAAGTTGTAGAAAATTATGTTAAGTTCACTTTTACAAAATTTTAAGTTTAAAAAATGTATATTAATGTATTTATGTGCGAAATAGTACAGTTAATTTTAAAAGGGTAAAACTAAAATTTTCATCAAATTTTCAAATGAATGATCTAATCCCAAAAATTTCATAAATGAATATATTCAGAACAATTCGAGGAAATTATTTCATTTATTATCAGTAAAATATTCAACAAAATAGTTATTTATGAACCCCCCACACCCTTTTTCACTCAGAAAAAACCTCATATCAAGGAAACATCAATATCAAATCAAAACAAATTTTAAAACCCATATCCTTGAGATCAAAGAAATCCACACCAAGAAACCAAAGATATCCTACCTCATAAAAAACCATTATTTAAAGTTATATATTTATATTATTCAATATATTTCCACTTCATTTATCCTCTCATGCACAAAACACTTACCTCACTTGAATTTTCTCTTATCACACAAATGTCAATTTGTTTTAGCAATGCCTTTCTCATCCAAACTCATAAAAGGGTCACCATAGGCTTGATAAATCCCTAAATCGCCTCCCGATTTGAGTTAAGGACATATGTTTATCATGAGGAATTTTAGGGTTGTTCTGTGGCTTTCGTTTCGTCGGATTAAGATTTGAAAAATTCTGAGGCTGAATGAGGGGGTCTTGACTCTTTTTGAAGCAAAATTGCATTAATCTAATTTTCAATCACGTATCGTCTTATACACACTCTTCTTCATATCAATTCAGATCCATAATAATGAATACTCATGGAAAGTTTACACCATTCATCATTTCATCAAAAAAAATATAAATCCTCTCAAACATAGTTTTTCATGAAAACTCAAGATAGGAATTACTTTCATTCTTCATTAGAAGCTCCAGAAAGGCACACCTTATTTTATCATGAATTCTTCAAAAAGGAACAACTTCCAACATAATGATTTTTTTCAGTAGAAAACACTTCTCTTTGGAATTTTATTTTCCATCCAAAGTATCACATAATTTGTTATCACAACATAAGATAAATTCCCCCACATTTATGTTCAACTAGATTATGAAATTTCACTTCAAGAGTTGGTTGGATATGGAAAATTGGCTTGTAATGTGACTAACCTAATAGGTTGTTCATGGATTCTAAGGGCTACAAGGATTAAATGTTAAATTTATGCCATTATAAAAAAATATACCTTGAAATAGGGGCATTAATATCAAACAAATTCCTCAATAATTTAAAACATAAGTACCTCAAACCCTCATGTTTTGATAGAAATAAATCAAATTCTGGTTAAATCAAACATGGTTTGGTTCTCTCAAGAAGTTAGGTGAATGTGAAAAATATGAAAATAATGGTTTAGAATCCTCACATGAAAATTATTTCAAATATAAAGACAGTTATATGTGTCAGGGGATTCAAAATTCAGAATAATTTTCAGGAAATTAGTAAAGATTTGAACTTGAAACAAAGTTATTTTCAGCATTCATTTAAGCTCAGTTTCAAGGGATAAATTGTTTTAATTATTGATATGGATTTATAAAGGGTTATAAGAATCATTTCTGCTCAAAATTTTCAAAAACACACAAAGAAATGAAAAATAAAGACACGGAATTTGAAAAACACAATTTTTTTTAAAATCATTGAAAAATATGAAAAGATTTGAAATTACTAAACTAAAAGGTTCCCTCCACCACACTTAAAATATGACATTTTCCTTGATGTGAACCCATTAAATGATATATTCACATAAAATTTATAATTTTTAATAGGACAAAGAATAAAAAAGTGAAAGGGTTTGGAACAACCTGATATACTCAACTGATGATGGGGTTATGCAGTGTGATGAAATCCACTACATCAGTAGGAAGTCGATTAGTGTATTTCTTAAAACATTTCCCATTTACTGTAAATATCCTTCTAATGTCCTCTTGTGTGATCTCAACTGCACCATAAAGAAAACAAATTAGTCACAACATAAGGACCTAACCACCTGGAATGAATCTTACCTGGCATCAGCTTCAGTCGTGAACTATAGAGCAACACTTTCCCTTCAACATGAAATCCTCTTTTCTAGATCATTTTGTCATGAGATGATTTTGATATTTTCTTATAGATCCTTGAGTTCTCATATGAAGACAATATAATCTCATCAATCTCTAGAATTTGTAGCTTTCTTTGGATTACATCTTGGGCCAAATCCATGTTGCATTTCATTATAGCCCAATAAGCTTGATCCTCAACTTCCACAGGGAGACGACACACTTTCCCCAAAACAATCCAAAATGGGGAAATACTGATGGGAGTTTTGTATGATGTCCTATAATCCCATACCACATCATCCATGCACTTTCTCTAATCCATCCTATTTGGATGCACAATTTTCTCCAAAATCTGTTTCAACTCATGATTTGAAACCTCAGCCTGGCCATTTTTTTGGGGGTGGTATGGTCTTGATGTTTTGTGTGTAACCCCATACTTCCCAAGGAGGAGAGACAAATTCCAATTTCATAAGTGAGTCCCTTTTTCACTAATGATGGCCTTCAGTACTCCAAACCTAGAAAAAAATCTGTTCTTTGACGTAGTCCACAACAACATGAGAATCATCAGTCCCGGTGGCCTTAGCCTCCACCCATTTACTCACTTAATCAAAAGCAAAACAAAAATATATAAAACCAAAATGAACTAGGAAAAGGACCCATAAAATCAATGCCCCACACATATAAAATATCAAAGAATAATATGGGTTTTTGAGGCATATCATGTCTCCTAGAAATGTTTTTCATGTGTTTTCCTGGTGATAGTGACATACAATACACATTATAATCATGGGATAAGATAGGAAAATATAATCTAGAGTCTAAAACATTCCTAGCTATCCGTTGGGGTCCAAAGTTTCCACCACAACCAATCGTATGACAGATTTCCAGAATAGACTCAAACTCACGATTAGTAACACACCTCCCAATAACTTGGTCACTACACATGTGCCATATGTATGGATCATCCAAAACATAAAATATTGACCCACTATTTAATTTTTGGACTTGATGTTTCTTTAAATTTGAAGGTATTTCAGAGGCAATAAGGTAGTTAACTAAATATGCATACCAAGGATGCGTACCTGAGATGGAATAAAGATGCTCATAAAGGAAGGTGTTCTGAAGTGGTACCTAGTCCATGGTGTCATATTATAGTGTGTGATTAAGCCCACTCATGTGGTCGGCCCCCATGTTTTCTGACACATTTTTTTCCTTTATCTCAATGTCATATTTTTGAAGAAGTATAATCCATCGGATTTGCTTGGGCTTTGTGTCTGGATTCTTCAAGAGGTACCTCAGAGCTGCATGGTCAGAAAAAAACTACTTTAGAGCACAATAAATATGAATGGAATTTATCTAAAGCAAATATAAGAGAAATAAACTCCTTTTCAATGGTTGTGTAGTTTTATTGGGTTGAATCCATGTCCTCAATGCATAGGAAATCAAATGTGAACATCCCTCCACCCTTTGACATAAGACAGCTCCAACCACGAAGTTGGAGGCGTAAAAAATAAGCTCAAAAGTAATGTACCATTGTGGGGGCTATTTGATCGATGGAGTGGTCAGAAACTTCTTTATCTCATCAAAGGAAGTCCTACAAGAATCATTACACACAAAATCAGAATCCTTTTTTAAGTAATCATGATATAGGAAGTTAAATCTTACTAAAATCTTTGATTAAGTGCTGATAAAATCCAACATTCCATAAGAAAGATCTAACATCACACACACATGAAGGATATGGTAAGGATGAACTAATATATACCATAGATCTATCAACCTCTATCCCATGTTTTGACACTACATTCCCTAATACAATTCCATTCTCTACCATGAAATGACACTTATCAAAGTTCAAGAACATATTTTTCTCAATTCAACAATTCAACACCTTCCCAAAACTAGAGATACAATCATCAAATGAAGACCCATAAACTGTAAAATCAAACATAAATACCTCCATGATGGTCTCACTAAAATCAGAAAAAATTCTCACCATCCATCTTGGGAAGGTACCTGGGGCATTTCAAAGTCCAAATGGCATCCTTCGGTAGGAAAATGTACCGAATGGACATGTTTTTTCTATCTTCTCTTGATCATCCAGAGTAATAAGAACCTAAAAATATCCAAAAAATCCATCCAAGAAACAACAGTGTGTTTTCCCAGAAAGTCTCTCAAGCATCTGATTGATAAATGGGAGGGGTAAATGGTATTTTCAAGTGTATATATTTAGATTCCTATAATCAATACACACACAACAACTATTTTTCACCCTAATTGGAACTAATTCATATTTCTCATTTTTAGCAATTGTAACACCACTTTTCTTAGGAAAAAACTAAATAGGACTCACCCACTAGAATGTAAAATGGGATAGATTATACCTGTCTCAAACAAATTTTCATCCTCTTTTTTAACAACTTCTAGAAGGGTTGTATTGAGTCTCCTTTGTGGTTTCCTCATTGGTTTAGACCCATCCTCCAAAATAATCCTATGCATGAAAATGGTGGGGCTAATACCTGATATGTCATCCATGGTCCACCTAATTTCCTTAATGATCTCTCTCAAAGGATTTAAAATTTTTTCTTCATGTTCAAAAGGAATATTATTAGAAATTATAAAAGTTAATCTCTCACCACTCAAAATGTATGAGTATTTGAGATTTGGTGGAAATGGATTTAGATCTAATGAAAGGGGTGGTGTATAGATTAAGACATTGAAGGAAAAAAATATGTGCACAAATATCAACAGTATCATAATATAAATCATCAAAATCAGAGAATAAAGCATCAAATCCATCAGTATACTCAATACCCATGTCAGAATCTGAGTTCAAATGATAAGAATCAGATTCCATTTAAAAATCAAATCCATGAGAGTCTTATGCTTTAGAAATAGTTGTGGAAGTAATATTAGACATCAAACTAGAACTAATACTCATAATCTCTCTAAGAATAGGGCAATAAAATTCAATGGGGTTTTTATTTGGTGGTTCTAAATGGGAGATAAGAAATATATAATGATCCTCTGAGGGGTACTTCATGGAATGCATAACATTAAATATCAAAACTTCATCCCCAAATTCCATAGAAAGTGTAACCTCTTTAACATGTATTATTGTTTTTTGCAGTTTTCAGGAAGGGTATACCTAAGATAATGGTGGCATGAGAACTTACCTAATCATCCTCCATTTTATGAATATAGAAACCTACTAGAAAAATCATGTCTCTTACCCAGATAAGTACATCCTCAAGAACTCATGCTATATATGCCATAACTCTATTTGCCAACTGCACCACTACTCTTATAATTTTCAGCTCACCAACCTACAAAGAAGAGAATACAGAGTAAGGCATCACATTTATGGAATCTCTCAAATCACAAAGAGCATCGAAAAAGAGCAACTCCCCTATGGTGCATGGGATAGTGAATTTCCCTGGATCCTTTCACTTTGTCGGCATTGCTAGAGTTGGTGTAATGAGTGCTGACACATTCCTTCCAAGATTCATCCTCTCATTTCTCTTGATCCTATTTTGATTGGTACAAAGTTCTTTCAAGAATTTCTCATACCTTGGGATTTTTTTTGATGGAATCAATTAAAGGGATGTTGATATCCACATGCTTGAATGTATCCAAAACTTCTTTTTTTTGCATTGAATATTCATCCATATTATTTGTTGGTAAAACTTTATTTAGAAATGGAAGGGTTTTAGGAGGAAAATCATCAATATTTTTCTTACCTTGATCTATCTCCTTGTATTTCTCATTAGTTGGAATGGAATGAAACTTCTCCAGATGTGAGGTGAATCTTGGTGGAACGATAGGTGCAGATGTTTCAATGGTTTGCTTACCACTTCTCAATGTGATGGAACTGACATTCCCCTTATTATTTAGAGTAGTTTGGGATAGAAGATTTCCATAATTCCTACTTACCAATTCATGGAGGGTAGTCACATTCTGGATCATTTGATTCTTAAACTCCCTCAGCTCTGAACCTTGACTCTTCAACTCTTTCTGTTGATTAAGAACAATTAGTTTGAAATGGTCATCAGTATTAGAATCTACCTTGTATGGGGGATTCCATTGTTGTTGGATTGTTGATGTTTGAGTTTCAAATCTCTTTTGGGGTTGTTGGGAACAATGACTATAATGCAGAGGCTGCTAGATGTTTTTTTGAATGGGAGGCCTTTTTTGTTTACCAGAGCCATACCTCATGTCCAATTGACCCTTTCACCCTTGGTTGTATGTTGGAGAAAATGAATCAAACTTATTTTGAGGGTATGCCTATTTCTGCTGCTGATATGGTCTCCCTGGTAATACTGCTGCACAATCATCTTTCTCTTATATATGTGGGAAACAGTTAGTTGGGTGACTTGCCTCAGTACAAATGACACAAGGCCTTGAAGGGGGGGGGGGGTTGGTATGTCTTTTGATTCAAATAAATATGTCTCACCATAGTTTTAAATTCTTCCAACTTGATGTCAATCAAATGACTTTCAAGGTAAGAAAGACTTACCAGATGTACTCATCTGACATGCGGTGTACCTCGATCACCAAATTGTTGAGAGTTTTGGGCCATATTTTTGATCAACGTAAGTGTAGATACTGGTGTCTTGTCCACCAATTCTCCTCGAGCTGCATCATCCACCATTCTCCTCTCCATAGGCGTGAGTCCCTCATAGAAGTCCTGGATGAGGAGTTGCTCATCAATTTGGTGATGTGGGCAGCTTGCACACAACTTCTTGAATCGCTCCCAGTACTCATACATTGACTCCCCTTGGGATTTCTTTATCCTAGATATTTCTTTATGAATGGAATTGGACCTTGATGATGGAAAAAATCTCTACAACAAAAGAAGTTTCAAATTTTTCTAACAAGTTACATCTTCGGGTTGTAAATAATACATCCAATATTTTGTAGCTCCATCAAGTGAAAATGGGAATGCTCATAGTTTTATTTGATCTTCATAAACATTTATTGGCATTAAGGTTGAGAAAACCACATTAAATTCATTAAGGTGTTTATTGGGATCCTCACAAGATAATCCATGAAATTTTGGAAGAAGGAAAATAAATCCAAATTTCAGTTCAAAGTCTAATTTGAGATTTGGGTATGTAATACAATTTGGTTGATAATTAATATTAGGTGTAGACAATTTTCGAATGGTTATGTTAAGTTAATATCCATTATTTTCAGCCATTGGTTCGTCTTTTATGTTTTAATTTGAATTGCTTCCAATTTTAATGATCTTGGAGTGGAGGAATTCTCCTACTGGTTGAATATCGAAACTTCACGTAGACTGAGAAAGTCTGATTCAAGCCATAAGGCTGCATTCAACCTCATGGGAAAGATATAATATATCTTCATTATTATTTTTTGTCATAAATCAATGAAATATAGAAAGTAAATGAAGATAAGTGGACCATAATAAAAATAAAATTAGTTTGTGTTGGTCCGATAAAAATAAAAGAAGTGACTAATAGGAAAAGAACATGAGAAAGGGGAAAGAAGAAAGAAAGAGGAGAATAAAATAATTAAATTAAAAATAAAATAAATACCTCTAATTGGTTGAATAAATTAATTTCCTCCCCGTAAATGGAACCAATTTGAACGATGATGCGATGGGAGCTTTCAAGTGATGTTCAGTTTCAGGTTACATAGGTACAACAGAGTGGTTGACCATGGTCATCTCTCAAAGGAGGAAGTGAATTTAACAACATATTAAAGATATTTTGAAATTAGAATAAAAGTAAATAATAATAACAATTAAAATGATGGGGGTTGTTTATTGTTTATTAATCTAGAAGATGTTTTCTGGAAGAAGATTGTAGTTTTTTTTATTTTGAAATAAAAGTTGATTAACATAGGACAACGAGAAGATGTTTTTTAGAAAACTCTTTTTAGAAAGTTTAATAGATCTAACTCAACCTATATATTTAATTATTTATCATTATCATTTAAATTAATATACAATTAATTATCATCCCCTGATTTTTTAACCCTTGAACCCTACGGGGGTTAACTTAACTACAAAGATAAAATTACTTAAACTCTTGGCTAGCATCGAAACACGCAATCACAACACCCTGCTTTGATTGATGTTATAAAGTTAGCTTATGGTCAATGGTTAATAAGAGCACATGTCCACTCTGTAAATTAAAATTATTTGTGTATAATGAATATATTTTAACTCTACAAACTTATACCATGTGGTCTTGTATTACCGATTAAGTTTGCACTCTCACAATTTAAACAAAATATCCACCTCACGTGTTTTTGTTATAATTATTCAATTTCTTTATTAGTTTCTTATAAATTAATAATAAAATTGATGTATCATATTATGTGAATTAAATTATCTCAATGATTCAAAATAATTAAATGAATAGGGTATAACATTGATCGATCACTAGAAAACTACTCTTCCATGGGTGGCGAGGTCATCGTGGAGAAGTTTTGCATGAGAAAAGGATTGAAAGAATAGAACCCAATATCATCTCTACTATTGATCCCAAACCAATTAGTAAGATTAATAGAAGATGAAATTTGAAAAAAAATAATAAATTAGAACAAATAAAAGAAGAAAAAAGAAGTTTATTACACAAATGAAAACATTACAACATGATGAAGAGAAGAAGGCTTCGATGATGAGATTTTTTCTTTAAGAGCTACCCCTCTTAAAATGGTTGGAGAATTTGGGTGAAACCAACTATACCATTCCTCCAATCTCATAATTCAAATCAAAATCCCTTAAAATGGGAAAAAATTAATTTATAGAGTGGAGGGGAAGCTAGGTTACAAGTGGTTTCAAGTGTGGATGGGGAAATTTGGCCAGATATTTTAATCCAAATTGAGATGCCCAATTGACAACCACAAAGAGGGAATAATCTATCCATACAGAAGGATTATTTGTGAAAAATGGAATCCTCAAGCTCCTAAAAAAAGTTTGTCCTAATCTAAGAACGGATGAAGAAGTTATGTGCCAAATACAGAACCCACATCCATTCACGTGAGTCCAGCCGACCACTGACCTAATGACCCATTAACTCCATACAAATGTACTCGTTAGCTCTAGAGTCCTGAATAAAAGTTTTATAAAATTAAGATAGGAACACTTTTAAAAAATTTATGTTCAAATAATTCATATTAAAATATTTATGTGCGAAATACTACATTGCATTTTAAAAGGGTAAAACTAGAATTTTCATCAAATTTTCAAATGAATGATCTAATCCCAAATATTTCATAAATGAATATATTTGGAACAATGTGAGGAAATTATTTCATTTATTATCAATAAAATATTAAACAAAATAGTGTTTTATCATCCTTGCTGAACCCTCAAGTTCCACCTCTAAAGGTCACCTGAAACCTCATTCCATCAATCAAGTAATAGACATCCTGAAGGCATTCCCAAATAATAAGATCATGGTCCCTCTGACCCCAGCTCAAAAGAAACCCTATTATCCCTTGGGTCGACGTCCAATTCACAACATTGTCTTCCCTCAACGTAATATCACTATTGGTTCAATAGTGGACATTCAAAGGAAAGATGATGTAAATCACCCCAAATAAGTCATGGCCCAATGGAATCAGGAAAGGTGACCCTCAAACCCCAACCGACCATATCAAAACTAAAAATCAATGTCTCCTCACCATCCCCATGGAGTTTTATATTAATCACCCAAACTAATTACCTAATCCACAACTACAGGGGGCCTATAACCAGAAGATCATTCAAAACGATCTCAACATTTGAGTTCAGATATGTTCACACAGCTCCAAATGGTGCATAGGACAATATTGGTGTGGGGAAATTACCATGTAGAAACCTTAGCCACATCATTCAACACCTCATTCCCATGTGACCATGCCACTCAAACTGATGGCCATCACTATCCAATACCACATGGGACTTTCCCATAACTTGATGGCCTTACTACCTCAAACCAATGACTGAGTCACCCAACCTGTAATCAACATCACCCATATATATATATATATATATATATATATATCTCAGACCATGCCCGTCCTGATGATAATATCATCTCAGTTCATATAGTAAATTCTACCTTAATACTTAGGTCGATCCCATCATCATCCCATTGATCTCATCCAAATAAATTCATATATATATATATATAATGATTCAATATTAAAAAATTTAACAAATAAAATCAAATGAATCAACACCCTGGCCTAATATTCCGAATTTCCTACCTCTCACCAAGAATCAACCATTTTTATAATTTAGAAGCAAACATATAGGCATCACTAATGGGATCAATTAATTTATTAAAGGCAACCATTCGATTTATAGGGTCTCAGTTAGACTACTCGATGGAATGATCCAATATGAACCCCCAAAACACTCATTAAAACACACTGAAAAATATGCACCATCTAACTTATGATGGTAGATGAACACTCATATGATCTTAGACTCTAACTTGATTTGATTTAGAAGAAAATTTTTTTTTAGATGAACTACTTGAAAATAGGGTCAAACCACTCTAACAAATTTTTCACACTAAATGAAAAGGGAAATGAAGAAAATAAGGAAGATTATTAAAATGATTAGTGATATGATTCCAACATAGAAGTCATGTCGAAGAATAGAGACCGGATGTGGGAGATATATCAACACATATCATAAGAGGAAAAGAGGAAGTTCCCCCTTCTGTACATAACCCATAGATGAGAAAGAAAGGGGAACATAAATAAGGGTATGAGGGTAGTTTAGTAAATTCACAATTTTAAGGGGACACACTGATAGTTTGTATGGTTTTCCAAACCATTCAATAGTCGCGTGACACCCACTTTCCAATGCTGCAGAATCGCATGGTTTCTAGAAATGGATTACCAAACCATGCACAAACTATGGATAATATCATAATAAAAAACTAAGAGACTGTAAAATGAAATTATTCTCCCTCATTCATGCTTTTTCCAAACTATGCCCAGTAAACTGGATGGGCTGCACCGTTTCTCCTTGTAATCTGAACGATTTGTCCAAAATGTGATCCTCAGTCTGCAAACAATGAAAACTTTTGTTTTTAGACTCTGATAGAGTCGAAACCCAACCAAACTCCCATGATACTTTTCAATCCCTAATCAATGAATTCAAATAAGGAATTGGGTCAAGGGAACAATCAAAATTAATTTATAGGATCATGAACAGAGCTGTTCTACCCACTAAACAATGAAAATTCAAAATAGGCAAGGAATTTGACCCTCTCTAAAAACCTAGGATGTTACAAGATACCCACTTTAGCTTAAATCATCCTAGATCAATAAAACATAAATAAAATATGGTACCAAAAATACCAATCTCATTAAAATTTACCTGGACTACCCTGTTCAAAATTCCCTAGGTAAACTAACTCAAGGTGATCTACAAAATTGGATTTATATACCCTGGTCACATCCCAAAAGAAAAAACATAAAATTATAATGGTCAATTGGCCATCCCCCAAATCAAGGACCTCCCATGATGTTTCATTACTCCTACACCTCATCTGAATATTTTGTGTCATACCCAACACCCATCATGTCTTACACTGCATTGATTCTTGCCACATTTCCATGTCTCACATGGAACCTATGAGGTCCTTCATCTCAACATATGCTCAAAACAAATCATGGGGCCGTTCACCTAAAAATATATCATATCAAAATGATTCCCAGATTCAAACACATCTCAAAATCCATGCACCAACCGATTCCCATTCGTATCTCAGTGACACGCACTTCATATATATATATATATATATATATATAATATCCTAGCTGATTGGAAACTATAAACCAACATACATTTAATCCCTAAATACATCCCGTACACCCCCATGATCCCCACATAGACAAGACTATAAAAATTCCATGCCAAAATAAAACAAAAAGGAAACATGTCTACACCCATGGTGTACCTATAAACATAAATGGATCATCATCCTGATCTAAACCTGTAATATCAATGGCATGAACCTATCATGATCGCCCACTTGCTAAATCTTGGACTCCCTATAGTGATACCCCAGCCACTGACCAGTAACACCACTATTGGGTCACACTATCTTTCCAAAACCACCACATTCTACTGATACTTAGTTACCATCACCTGGTACCACTCTCGACCCGGTCTCTGAAGCCTGAGTCCACCATAGTTCCCAAATGCTGACTATTTGGGATGGATTCCTATAGTAACTATTGAGATTCCCGACCTGACTACATGCTCAAAACTCCTTCGACGCCCAATCATAATATGTCTGTACATGACATAACTTCCCACATTGGATTAAAATAATTGGAGATCCACTCGGAGGTGCTCTGCTCTAGCCCATGTCCGGACTGCCGTACTGAAACACCTCTCATCCTTTATTCCTTCAATTTGATGCATTACCACTAAAATCACATGAATTTCTAACCCAACTCTAGTACAACTAGTCCATCAATTACGATCATTTTTAAGTACCAGACTCAAAACCTATGAGAAATATTCCAAAATGAAGATGTTTACCTACACCTAAATGGAATGATGAAAACCACACTCAAAATGACTCACCATTGGGGTTTCATTTCTCACCATACAAGGTGAATAGAAAGAAAAATTGGTGAATGTCACCTCAATGTCTATGACAAACATGTCACAATAGTACAGGCTCATGAAATATTGATCTCGCTCTTCCTATAGTGTCTCTGAGAATAAATTCTCAATGAATATATCCATAATGTCCTTCCATGACTGTCCATAACTTTTTCCCGCTTAAACCTGCAAATCCAACCATCACTTAGCTGGTCCCCTGAGCATATATGTAGCAAGATTTACCCTCCATCCTGGGGGTGTCTCAAGATTCTCAATGATCATCTTCATTTCCTTGATCTAGTTAAAAGACGCCCGTAGAGCACCCTAACCCTAGAAGAGAAAGGAGTGATGTGACTTGAACTCTCAAGTCCCATATTCCATGGTTGGCTCTACTCCCTGAGATCCCCTATCAAAAACCTCAATAACACATACCAGACTATCTCTAATCTTCTCATCAAGGTACAACCTAAAAGATGTCAAATTCGGTGGATGCCCTGTAATGAACCAAATTTCTATCAATGAAATTTACCTTATTATGTTTATTTTATATAGTATGAATCATATAAAACAACATAGAAAACATAATATAATTGTTATAAATAAATAATAACATAAATAAGAGGTATTTATAGATGTTAAGGAACCAATACTGATGAAATAGTAAATTTCCCTTAGGAATAGTAATATGACCCTTATTAATATTAAATTGGCATAATGAATAGTATAATCATCCATAAAAGTATAAATAAAATTTATGAGTGTCATAAGTGAAATTATGATATAATTATATCATAATAGAAGTAAGTGAAAATTTAAAAAATTAATATTTAAGTGTTGGTATTTTTATAGGTCATAAATATTTGATTAAAATTTTATAATTAATAAAATTATTTAAAAATTAATTAATTTTCGTAAAATGGATTCATAAATCCATATTTTTTTGTATTATAATATTAGGATAATTTTATGAAACCGTAATTAATTTTGGAAAGTGTTGTAAAATCAGTTTTAAATTTAAAATCTATATTTTTTATGTAAATAATGGTTTTATTTAAAAATTAAATATCACATAATTATAAAATTATTTTAATATAATAGATTCTATTTTTATATTATAAAAATTAAAAAAAATTAGGGTTAATTTTTGGGATTTTTCTGAAATACATGGATTTTTTAGTGAATAGTAAAATATGGTAGTTTACAGTATAAATACATTATAAGCTAAATACACTACTACTTGAGTCATGGATTATGTAATAACCCTTGGTTAATACTAAAATGAAATTATTATTGTATTGATTCATAGGAATCAAAAAAATTGGTTGTCTTGATCAAAATAATAAATTAATGAATAGAATAATAAGAAATTACCCCTCTCTTCTACTATAAAAACCACCATAACCCCCTGTTATCTTCACTCCTATAAGCCTTGAATATTTTAAAAGTTTTAAAAAAATAATATTCCCTAGTCTCTACCCATTTTGAGTATATCTTGGTCTTTCCAAAATACCAAAACCCCTTCCCCTAAGGTGGTTCTCAAAGAGGTTAATTCAAGAGGTAAATCCTCATCCAATTTCATTTAATTTAATTTCAATTTATTTTATTTTATTATTATCTTGTAAAATCCTCTATCCAAATGATCATGATAACTATAGGATCATATATATACTATAATGATATCATGTTAATGGATTATCCATCATAAATCTCCTCACCCTCTGTTTTTTAAATGAAATCATCATCTGAGAGGTGCCTATTTACAACCATTGTGTATGAAGAACATTCATTCTTAAATTACTCCATCAAGGGTAGTCATGATACAGTTTTTATGGATGAAAGAGAATATATAATTTTTATTATATATTATTTAAGGTTCTGGAAGCATTTTATATACATGATATTAAATAATATAACAAAACTAGTTCGTCGTGATTGAAAAACTACTATAATTAAGCTAAACAATTATCATTAATATGTTATCTATTGTTTCATCCTCATTTATAGAAAAAATAAAAATAACCAATATAGAAATAATTTTTTTTCATTAATAAATTTAAATTTCAATTATATAGAATTATAACCAATTAACAAGAACTCCATTGCTTATAATCAAGCGAACCAATCTTGAAATCAAGGAAACGAACACTCTGAAATGACAGAATTTAATATTATAACTTATCAATAAAGACATAAATGATCTTAATAAAACTATAGTGAATAAAACATATTATTATAATATTCTTAATTAATTAATTAATGAACATAATATGATTATCCAGGACGTTAAGGTCAAATGTATAACACATTCGTACATAATGTAAGGTTTTCTCCCTGAACCTCTATTTTTCATTTGGGATTACTATTTATCTCTCATTTCTCCAATAAAATTCTTAATTACTATTATGTAATCCTCGTAAATTCTATTTTTTTGTTCAATATATATGTAAAAATCATAATCCATATTAATTTTTTTGGGAGTTACATGTTTTTAACGGATCATTCCCAAATTCTCCGGAAAATTAAGCCTGATTGAAGGGAACATCTCAAATTCATAACTATTTTCATGTGAACTATATAATTTATATTAATCCATAAATATTTTTATAAAATCACTCATTTTGTTATTATAAAAATATAATAGTTAGTGTCTTGTTTTAGGCAACAATTTTTCCAAAAGAGCTATTCTTTTCATAGTAAAATAGTATTTTTCTCAAGTATTACATGATGATTTTATAAGAGTGTTTCCATCTATTTCAACAATCTTGCTGATTATTATGTGTAATTGGGATTAATAGTTTTTGAAATAATCTACCATATTTTATTTAATGGTTTATTATTAGTTTGACTATGGATGTCCTATCTGAATATCATTCACCATATTACTCCGAATGGTTAGTGTTTATGCTTACAGATTGGGAAAAGTTATTTAAATTTCATATCTTAGTTTCAATATGTATTTATATTTTGATTATGTTTATCCCCTTTCATATGAGGAATTAATTGGACATAGTAAGTGGTCAGTGGGTCCCACTATATCACCTCTATGCATCGATAGGTCTCATGAGAGAAACTAGCCTAGGTTTTTACCCATTACATATGGTGTCTTGGATGAAGCAGTGACAGTATAATTATGATGTCCAAAATTATGAATCCCCCCAATAAGAAAATATTAATTGATAGTCCATATGATTATTAAACTAGTAGAGTATCCATGGTTATATTTTATAATGGAATTATTTATTCAACTATTTTTCCTTCCATGTTATGATCAAGTTTATGTTTTAATGGATTGTGTAATTTTATTTATTCACCCTACCTTATTATTTATGCTTACACTGTATTAAATACCCTTACTAAGCATCTTATCTCACCCCTTTAATATGTTTTATTTTTCCCTAGGATGGGAATATGTATATTATGAATAAATTTCATGGATAATCTAGACGTTTATGTGAATTTTATATGTTTTATTTTATTTCATGTAATAATGTATCAATTATTTATGTATCTATTTTTCTTATTCTACTAAACTATTAATTATTTTAGGATATGAATTCCTTGTTTATATGAAAATGTAATAATATTGAGTACATGTTCTGAGTGAATGGGGTTGTGGTATTTATATTTGGTATCAGTGGAAGTTTAGTAGAATCATTGGAAACTAGATTTAGAAAACGTATATTAGGGAACAAAACCCTAATACAGAATTTGAGGATAAGCATACAAGAACATCCTATAATTTTGGTATCTTATAGATTATGTGGATATTCTATGAAGATCAACCCTATCTCGATACTGAACGTTGAAGTGGTTCTAAAATAGATGTACCAAGGAGTAGCAACTCTAATAAGGATTTCTAGGCCTGACTCGGGGTAACCTGATACAAGACAACGAGTCTTACTACGCACCTAGTTTGACACTCCTAGGGGATATTCTTAGGATGATTCACATTTTCATTACAAACCATTATGAATTTTTTAATTTTAAATAGGTTCTAAAAGAAATCATACTTATGATTATGAGATTAAACATGCATAATATTTCAATTCTCAATTATTTTTCTTGTTTAACATTATACATTATGATTGATAACCTAATTCCATTTATGTCATTATTTGGAAATGGAACATAGTATAAGGAATAGAACCTGCATGAACATGCATATACCATATAGGTATTTCCTTAATATTCAAGATAATTATATTGGTTCTAGAGTTGTGATTGGTGATAAGAAACTTATAAGTATAATGGGATAGATGACTCATGTTATGAACAATAACCTTACCCATAAGTATCATCTTGAACCACAACAGGGATGAGAAATGTTAGAAAACTTTATACAACAACAACCTCCATCATCATATGGGACTACACAACCATTTTTATCTGAGAAATGGATAACTTCTGTAGAGAATATATTTTTCACATTGTAAAGTAACTAAAGCTAGAAGGTTGTTAGGGATGTTTATCATCTATTGAGAGATATGGATTGACGGTGATTACTAAATAAAAACAAAAAATATGAGGAAGAGATTGAGAATATAGAAAGGATAGATTTTAAGGAATTTTAATAGAAAAATATTTCCCTCTCAAATAATGATCGGATATATAATGTAAATTCTTAAATCTGAGGAAGAAAGAGGATGAGAATTTTTCCATGTATGAATCCAAATTTACAAGGCTAGAAAGGAATACTGTGGACTACATGCATTATCTAAGGAGAAATATTGATTGATTATTTTATGGTTTAAAACCATTCCTCTAAAGGGAACTGATTTCCCAAAACGTTCTCATCATATAAAGATATATTGTGATGTGAAATAAGGAAATAAAAATAATTCTCTAAGTCTTATGACCTTATAGAAATGTAAGAGAAGAAGAGGGATACTGAACACTCTTGAAAAGTAAATGATGAAAATAGGAAGAAAGAAATATTTTATTTTCCATCCTATAATAAATGTGGGAAGAAACACCCCATCACTTGCCAAAAATATATGGGTGTTTGTTAAAAGTGTAGAGGAAAAGGCCACTAATAACATGATTGTAAATGACTGAAATAATATTCCAATGTTAAATTATATAATTGAAATGATATGAGATAATATGAAAATGATTATCCTAAGTGCCAAGGAAATATTCCCCAATGAAGGACAAGGGAGAAAGGGAAAGCTAATGTGGTCACAACTGTTAAAGTTGAAGTTCCTAATGATATGGTGGTAGATACATTAATAATTTCCTCAAACTTAGCCAATTCTTTTTTTATCACCACATTATTTTATATCTTCCCAGTTTCCCAAGAAAATTAGACATTTCCAATTTTATTTAATAAAGGATTTTTTAGTCAAAACCTATATGGGAAGTATTATTGCAACAAAGATGTGTCGATCAACCCAGCTTATCAAACATAAATGTTCTTTAGTTTCTAACCTTATCCTCATTCCCATGATAGAATTTGACATAATTTTGGAATGAACTAGATTTCAATTTATTATGTGAAAATGTATCATAAATATAAGAAATTTAAAGTTTTTGAGAATGATGTAGAATCCATTATCATTAGAGTAGAAATTCCATCATTTTATTCTTATCATGATACACCATCAGTTTCTATACTGAATTAAATTCTTGTGAAGTAATAGAATGCAAAATCTATGGGTGAAGAATGAAATTTTCTAATTAAGGAAGTATATTTTGTTCATCAATACATTGATGTATTTGTAAAGAATTTACCTAGACATCCTCTGAAAAGAAAATTGAGTTTTCTAATGATTTAGTTCCTGGTTTTAAGGCCAATATCAAAGAATCCTTATAGAATGTCAATAGTGGAATTAGTAGAGCAGAACAAAAAACTATAAGATTTGTGTAGTAAGGGGTTTATTATTACTAGTGTTTCTCCATGTGTATCTGTTGTTTTTTAAAGAATAATGATTGATCTATGATGATATGTATTGACTACAGGGAGTTCAATGCTATTAAAATAAATAACATGTATCATATTCCTTGTATGGATGATTTATTTGATCAACATCATAGTGCCCAATATTTTCTATGATTGATCTTCATTCTATATATCATCAGTTGCATGTGAGGAAGGATGATATTTTGAAGAAAAAATATCCAAAAAGGTATTGGCATTACGATTTTACAGTATTTCCTTTTATAAGGAGTAATGAACCTTTTATTTTAATGGATCTGACGAATTGATTTTTCAAGAAATTTATTGGTGATTTTTTTTGTTTTATTTATTAATGATATCTTGGTATACTCAAGAAGATACAAAGGCCATATGAATTAATTGAATATTGTTCCGAAGACACCTACAATAAATGAATTACATGGGATGTTTAGAAAGTTCTAATTTTGGTTTCAAATAGTTTTTTATTGGCCATATTGTTCTTAAAGGTAGAATATTAGTTTATCATACAAATAAAAAGACATTTCAGGAATTAACTACACTAAAAAAAACATAACTAAGGCATGTCGTTTTATTGGTTTAGATAGTTATTATCATCATTTCATTCAGATATTCCCTCAATTAGCTAACCCATTAACTAATCTTGCTTGTAAGGATATTAAGTTCGCATGGAAGAAATATTTTGAAGAATGTCTTGAAGAATTGATGAAGAGGTCAGTGAATTATCTAATATTGACTCTACCATCGAGAAATGGTGACTTATTTATATATAGTGATGCATCAAAGAAAGAACATGGATATGTGATTTTATAAAATGACAGAGTTATTGCTTATGAATCAAGGTATTTAGAAACTCATTAACTGAACTATCCAACTCATGATATTGAGTTACCAGTAGTAATCTTTTCTATAAAGTTATAGAGAAATTATATCTATGGTGAAAGGTGTGAAATGTATATAGATCACTATATATTGAAATATATCTTCTCACAAAAAGAACAAAACAATAGGCAAAGACGATTGCTCGAGATGATCATGGATTATGAATGTTCCATACACTTCAACATAGGATTGGAGAATAATGTAGAATATGCATTGAAAAGGAAGGATGATTGAATTCAGAACAAAATGAGGATTGAAAATGAACTTGTGAGCATAGATAGTGTGAGTATTGATATGAAAATTATCAACGTAGGGGATGCATCACTACTTTTTCCAATGGATGAAAACCCATATTTTCTAGAAAGGATTAAAAGTTCTCAGTCTGATGATGAGAATCTTCAAAATAAAATCAATGATGTGAATTATGGGACGTCAGAAGAATTAGTGTGTGAGGATTAAATTCTGAAATTTGGGAGGAGGATACATGTTCCCTCTATCCTCGAGATAAAAAGGATGTAATTGGATGATTACCATAGATCAAATTTCTCTATACACCATGCTATCACTAAGATGTATAGATATTTAATAGAAACTTTTTGTTGGGACAACATGAAGCATGAAATTTCTAATTATTTATCCAGATGTTTAGTCTGTCAATAGGTTAAGGATTAAAGACAACATCCTAGGGGTGTCATGGAACATATTACTATTTTTAAATGGAAATTAGATGACATTACACTGGATTTTGTCACTATATTTCCAAAACACCCAGAAATAATAACGAAATATGGTTAATTGTAGATCAACTTACCAAATATGTATATTTCCACACTATAAGGGAGGATTTTCCACTAGAGTTACTTGAACAACTCTATATTAATGAATTTATAAGACTTCATGGAGAACCTATCTCAATTTTTTCTATTCATGAATCACACTTGAAATCAAGATTCAAGAAAATTATTCATAATTACTTGGATACTGATCTTTATTTGAGTACTTCTTATAACCCTCAAACTATTGAGCATTCAGAAAAGACAATCCAAACATTATAAGACTTGTGAAGATCATTATCACTTTATTTTTTATGTACGTGGGATCATTATTTAACATTGGAAGAGTTTTAATACAATATTATTTTCCATTAAATTATTAAATCACACCATATGAAGCATTGTATGGAAAGAGATTTCAAACAAAAATTTGTTACGATGAAGTTGGTGAAAGGAAGCTTGTGGTCGCAAAATCATGTTGAGGAACCAACAGCCAAGGTAAATAATATTAAGCCTATATCAAAGAAGATAAAATAAAGAATAAGATCTATGAAGATAATTAAAGAAAGGATTTGGAATTTAAATTTGGAGATCACATTTTCTTGAAATTATCTCAATTTAAAAGTGTTACAATATTCAGGAATAATGGGAAATTGAGCCCCAGGTACATTGGTTATTTTTAAATATTAGAGAGATTTGGAGATATGGATTATCATTTGGTGATGCCACCTTCCCTTTCTAAGGCGCACAATTTGATCCACATCTCATTTTTGAAAAATTAAATGTCATACCCAACACATGTACTCACATATGAAGGTGTTGAATTGGAAACTAACTTATCTTAATGTAAAGAGCCTATCCAAATCATGGACACTAAAGAATAAGTGTTGATAAATTAGATGAATCAACTGGTAAAGGTACATTAGAAGAATCATAAAATTCAAGAGATGAAGAGGGATCCTAAGGATCTTATGATAAAGGACAACCAAAATATTTTTCTATGGTCACATTTTAGAAATTTTGAGGATAAAATTTTTATAAGGGGAGATAATGTAACGACCCAAAATTATATAAATAAAATTTCAATTATTATGTTTATTTTATATAGTAGGTATAATATAAAACTACATAGAGAAAAGAATAAAATCTTTATAAATGATGAATAAAATCAATAATAGGTATTTCAAGAATTTAAAGAACTTATATTGATGAAATAGTAACTTTCCCTTAGGAATATTAATATGAACCATATGAATATTAAATTGGACAAATAAATAGTAAAATAACCCATGAAATTATAAATAAAATTTAAACATCTTGTAAGTGAAAGCAATATATAATTATATCAGAATAAATGTAAGTGAATATATTAAAAATTAATATTTAAGTGCTGGTATTTTATAAGTCATTAATATTTAATTACAATTTTATAATTATGAAAATTATTTGAAATATAATTCATTTTCAAAAAAAAAAATTATTCATAATTAAATATTTTTTTCTTATGATTTTAGGATAATTTAATGAGACATTAGTTAATTTTTGAAAGTGTTGTAAAATCAATTTTAAATTTAAAAAATGAATTTTTCAAGTAAATAATTTTTTTTATTTAAAATAAAAAATTCAAATATTTAGAAAAATGTTTTGATAAAATTGAGTCCATTTCATAATTATACACATTTAAAAATGGTTAGGGTGAGTTTTTGGTATTTTTATGAAATACTTGAATTTGTAGTGAATAGTAAAATATGGTAATTTATAGTATAAATACATTATAAACTAAGTAAACTATTACTTGAGTAATGGATGATATAAGAAACCTTGTTCCAAAATCACATGTACTTATTACTATATTTAGTAAAAATCATGAACACTATTGGTTTTCTTGTGCAATATAATAAATTAATGAATATAATAATGAGAAATTACCCCTCTCCTCCACTATAAAAACAAACCTCACTCCCTCTAATATTCACTCTTCAAAGCCTTTAATCTTTTCAATGTTATACATAAAGCATCTTACCAAGTCACTCTCTATATCTAATAGATCTTGGTAATTCCAAAATAACAAAACCCCTTACCTTATAGAGGTTCTCAAGGAGGTTAATTCAGGAGGTAAATCCTCTTCCTATTTCATTTAATTTCATTTCA
Source organism: Viscum album (assembly GCA_963277665.1). NCBI lineage: Eukaryota > Viridiplantae > Streptophyta > Magnoliopsida > Santalales > Viscaceae > Viscum > Viscum album. The sequence goes on along the minus strand of OY728148.1, from coordinate 754,828,753 downwards.
TTTTATTTTCTTTTCTTATTACCTCCTCACCACATATATCAAAATGATCATTATAAATCCAGAATTATCTATATACTATAATTTTATTATGTTAATGGATTATCCACCATCAATCTTCTTAATATCTCTCTTTTATTATAAAAATAAAGTTATCGCTTAGGTGGTGCTGATTTACGACTTTCGTGAATGGAGAGATTTCATTCATAAATTTATCCTTAAAGGCTAGTCATGATACCATTTTTATTGTTGAAATAGGATGTAAAATATGTAATATATCTTATGCAAGGTTCTATAATCATTGTATATCCATGATATTAAATAATAGAACAAAACTAGTTCGTTGTGATCAAAAAACTGCTAAAATTAAGCTAAACCATTATCAATAATAGGTTATCTAATGTTTCATCCTAATTTATGGGAAAAAAATGTCACATAACAGAAAGTAAAATTATATTTGTTCATTAATAACTTGAAATTCCAATTTTGTAGAGTTATTCCTATTTTACATGAACTCTATTACTTATAATCAAGTGAACCAATCATGAAATCAAGGAAATGAACACTCTGGAATGATGAAATTTAATCTCATAACTTATCAATAAAGTCAAAAAATGAACGTAATAAAACTATATTGAATAAAATCTTTCAAGACAACTTTTTGAATTAATTAGTTAGTGTATTTAATTAGATTTTCCATGACATTAATGTCACATGTAGAATACATTTGGGCATAAGGGAAGTGTTTTCTCCCTGAACCTCCATTTTTTATATAGTATTACTCTTTATCTCTCTTAAAGACACTAAAATTAATAATTATTATTATGTAAAAATCATATTATTTTGAGTTATATATATATATATATATTTACCAATCATAATACTTCTGTTTTTTATGGGGAGTTACATTTTTTAAAAGGATATTTCTCAGATTCATCCCAATAAACCAGCCTGATTCAAAGGAAATTCTTGAATTCTTACATATTTTAAAGTGAAATATATAATATATTTTAATCCACAATGTTTTTTAAAATAAAATATTTTACTATGAAAAAACTATATTAGTACACTTCTAGTTTTATACAAGTATTTTCCCTAAAGAACACTTCTTTTCAATGTAATAAATTATTTCTCTCAAGTATTACTCACTGATATTATAAGAGTATTTCCATATATTTCAACACTCTTGTTTATTATTATGTGTAATTGGGAGTAATATATTATGATATAATCTACCATATTTTATTGAATGGTTTATGATTAGTGTGGTGATTTATTTGATATCATGATACCATTTACTATATTAATCTGAATAGTTAGTGTTTATGTTTACTGATTAGGGAAAATTATTTACATTTAATATGTTAGTTTCAATATAAATGTATATTTTGATTATGTTTATCCCCTTTCATATGAGGAATGTGTTGGACTTATTAATTGATTTTTGGGCCCACTATAACCCCTCGATGAATCGGTAGGTCTAATGAGACGAACTAGCCTAGGTTTTTACCCATCTTGTATGGTGTCATGGAAGGGGCCTTGAAGGTATAATTAGGAGGTCTGAAAGTATGTCTTCTCTCATTATCAAACAATTAATTGGTTGTTCATGTGATTATTATACTAGTAGAGTTTCCATGGTCATGTTTTTTATGGAATTATTTATTCATATTTTCTTCTTTCAAAATTATAATCAAGTTTATCTTTTAATAACATATTTACTTTTATTTACCCACCCTCCCATATTATATATTCTTCCACTATATTACTTACCCTTACTGAGAATCTATGACCACCCATTTCTTAATTTTTATTTTTCCATAGGATGCGAAAAGTATATTATGAATGACTTGTAGAGATAATTTAGAAGTGTATGTGAAGTGGATATGTTGTTTTTCTTTTCATGTTGTAATGTAACCATTGTGTATGTATAAGGTTTTCCAATGATACTAAAATATTCATTCCTTTGGGATACAAATTCCTTGTTTATATTCCAATGTAATAAAAAAAGGTACTGAATTTGGGAAACTACGGTCAGGGTATTTACATTCCTCACCAATACCTAAGACTGTACCTAAGCATTTACCCAAGCTTGTACCTTCAGATGATGTAATGATAGACCCTCTAGGTCCTCAACCTATTCGTACTCTTGTAGAACCACATTCCCACCTGCCTTATTCTCCATTGGAGCCTGTCTCGGTGGCATACCACTGAATACTAATACATTTCAAGATAAACCATCTAACACATATATATAATATAGATAGTGAAATTAGTAAGAAGAAGTTCAATCTTACTTCACTTCTGCTTCCCCATTGCAACCATGTACCTAGAAATATCTCCTCCTGGCCACTTACCCACCCATACTAGAGCCAAGTATCACATATGCCTCGAGAATTCCCATCATGAAAATCAATGTAGCCTAAATCTGATGACCACATCGGTCATCCTGGTGATATACACAACCTCATATCATCATCCCAACCTACTCATATAAGATCCAGGCCCATAAATAAATAAATATATATATATAAATATTACATGTCAAAAAAATATTTCATTGGGTCAACTTTCTTGGCCCGGTTGATTAAGATACCACCAAAGAAATGCTAGGTAGGAAAACACTGCTTAGCTTACTTTGTTGAAAATTTAGACAACACAACCCCTCTTAGGGAAATTTAGGTCCCCAATGAATATCAGAAGCATTTTATATCATAGAACATGCACATAAAAAAAATTAATATGTGCCTATCAAATGAAAGAGAATTATTTTCTTTTCATACTAGGTCCAAGGATCAAAATCTCTTTCCTTGTCATACTAGACCAAGGATAACAATTTATAATAGAAAACAACCAAATCCAAGTGTACCATTCTAGGTGTAAGTCATATAAAATGTAAAATGATAAAATTATGATAGAAATTATCTCCCCTAGAAACAGGGTCCATCCCCCATGCATGGGGCTACAAGAACCCAAACACGATCTATAAAATGAGTTCGGACAACATCTTATTCCTTGATCTACAATATCATAAATATTAAGACCAGGAAAGGGGTAAAAGAAACCCCATGGATATCATTTGTAGCCAGCCAAATGCTACTACAAATTCCCAGTCAAGAACCACTATGATACCATTTGTAGCATCTTGAACTATTTATCCAGTCAAACAATGCTATGGGTCGAGTCCCACTGGCATTAAGTGTGAATCCCCATATACCAAAGGCTAATAACTTGATGCAATTGTGTAAATAGGTGATAGTGGGGATACTATACTCTATGGCGATGATACAATAATAGTCCATGTAGATATATAATATGTAGTGGAAAGAAGACTAAATGGCACTGGAACAATAAACTTCCCTTGGATGAAGCAAAAGAAACAGAATACAATTACAGAAACATAATAAATAGTAGTAGCATTATAATTAAACAAGCCAACATTCCATTTTTAGATACTAAAATAAAACATTCATACTTGACTGGCCATATAGAGAATAAGCAGAAGGGTTTCCAATGGTTGACCTCAGTATGTAAATATAAGAGTCATACTGATATAGAAAGAAAAAAGCTCATGTTGAAGTAGGAACCTCAAGTTCCCTTTCCATCTATCCCATGATAAATATCCAAACAATAACTTCCATCTCAAGATCCTGAATCTTTTCCTGATCAAAAATACATAAAATTTACATGAGTCTCTAATTTCCTATGTTGGGTGTGAGAAATATTATCAGTAGGCTACCAATAATGTGTTTCTATCTTACATTTGTGATTAGGTAGGTGTGTCTAAATAATAAAATAAAGCCTCAAATGAATAACTGAAACCCACTCCCCTTGCTCTCAACATCCACAAGGGAGCGATCACCTACTTCATCCAACACCAATATATTATAATAGAGAGAATCCTTATCATAATATCAAAGAATCCCCTGATACAAGTCATCATTGGTGAACCCTAAAGTTCTACCTCTAAATGTCACCCAAAACCTCATTCCATCAATTATGTAACCGATATCAAGATAATGCACTCAAAGAGTATGATTCAGGTACCTCCGATCTTAGCTCAATAGAAACCTCGTTAGTCCTTGCCCCAAATTCTGAGGCATAGAGGTATATTCCCTTTATGTAATATCACCATTAGCTTAATAGCCAATTTCCTGAGGAATGATGATGTTTGTCCTCCCAAATAAGTCATGGCCCAACAACCTCATGTATGATGAGCCTCAGCTCCCAACTAATAGTCTCAATAATGTCAATCGATTACTCCTAACCATCCCCATCGATTTCTATGGAATGAACCCATACCATTTCCCTAAGACACAACTACTGGGGGCCTCTACCCATATGATCAATCAAAACCACCTCAAATTTCGAGTTCTACTATGTGAACATGACTCCAATGGAACATTGGATAACACGAGTGAGCGATTATCATAACGTAAAATACCAATCCACATCATCCAATAACTTTTTCCCATGTGACTCTATCTCCCAAACTAAAGGCCATCACCATCCAATATCAAATAGTCCTTTCCTGTAGCATGATGACCTCACCAACTCAAATCGATGAATGTCTCACCCAACTTATGATCAACATCAACCAAATATTTATATGTTATGCCAGAAACATCATGACCATCATATCATCTCAGTACATGTAGCTAATTATACCTCAATCCACAAGATGATCCCATCACAATCACATGGATCTCATCCCATGAAATTAATATATATAAAATGATTTGATATAATTAAATTGATCATCTCAAATTAAATTAATCAACACCTTGACCTAATATTACCATTTTTCGACCTCCCACCAAGCATATACTATTTATCAAATTGATGAGAATTAGCATAGGAATCTCTAATTGGTTCAATTAATTGATTAATAGAAACCATTTAATTTATAGGGTCTCTATAATACTACCCGATGGCGTGTTGAAAGCTGCACCCCAAAAAAACTTGCAAAAACACAAATAAAAATAAGCACCGCTTATATCATGTTGCTAGACATCCACTCATTGGATCCAAGAATCTAACTCGAGCTAATTTATATGGAATAAAAAATTTATATAAACACCATTCAAATAGGTTAAAATCACTCTCACAAATTTATCACTCCATATGGAGAAGACATAGAATAAAAGAGGCAAGAGGATTCAAAGGATTACCAATACGGATCCAAATCATTAGATGGATTAAAGAATGGTGCCTAGATGAGAGATATAAATAATCAGTTAGTGGAGAATGAAAAGGGGGTTTTACCTCTATTATGTGAGACACACATAAGAGAAATAAATTTGAAAACGAAATTAGGGTAGTAGGTAATTTTGGTGAATTCAAACTTTTAATGTGCTTCATAGTTAGCTCACACGTTTTTCCAAACTGTGTGAAAATTGTGCAACACCAACTAACTAGAGATCCAGACTCGGAAAACATGTTTTAAATGTTTACAAAACCACAAACAAGACATGTGTGATCCTACTATAAAAAAATTTCTGATATGGTTGCATTGTTGTTTCCCCCCTCCTAGACGATTTTCCAAATCATGCGCAGTAGACTTGGAGGGCCACATGGTTCCTCCTTGGAGGTCACATGGTTTTTACAAACCATAATTCATAGTCTAAAATCCTTAAAAACATGGGTTTTTAGCCACCATTGAACATGAAATCCAAAAAAACTCCCATGAAAATTCTCAAGCCTTAAACCATGAACAAAAAAGTAATTGGGTCAAGTAAACTCTCTGAATTAAGTTCCGATGATCGAGAAAAGAGTTAGTCGACCCACCGAACACTAAAAATTCAAAATGGGAAAGGAATTAAACCCATTCCAAAAACCTTGGAAAATACAACCAGTGCCTAATAGGTATTTTTAATTCATTGAACATTACTGAGTGGTAATGGGATGCCATCATTATGGATTTTGTGATGGTATTAATTAGGTCATCTCAAGGTTGTAACATAGTATGGGTGATCATATGAAGAAAAATATTGGTTACTCAGTTTCTATCATTTCTGTGGATGATCAATGAAGGATATATTCAAGAGAGATCACATGCCTTAACAAAGTACCACATATTATAGTATCGGACAAAGATTCTATTTTTACCTCATGATTCTTGTAGGGGTTGTATAGGGGACTGGGTTCACATGTAATACTGAGTACAACCTGTCACCCATTGACTGATGGTCAGTTTAATAATATGATACATTTATTAGAGGATATTATCTATAAATGAGTCCTAGATTTTGGGGCTTCTTTGGAGGAACACCTACCTATTTTCAAATTTGTTATAATAACAAAATTCAAGTGTCTATATAGATGGATTCTTATGAGGCATTATATGGTAGGATTTTCCATTCACTCACGTGCTAGATAGAGAAAGGATATGAAACACTACAAGTACTTGTTTCCATTTAAAATAATTTCATGTAGGTATAACTTATTAAGAAAATTATGACTATAGCTCAATCTAGGTAGATATCGTACACCAATCACCACCGTTGATCTCTAGAGTTTGAGGTTAAGGGTTAGGAATAATTACTTGTTTCACTTAGAATGTATCATAAATAGATTTAGAGACATGGTAAAATGTTTTTTTTTTATTTTGTCTGCTATAGATTTTAGGGGGAGTCAGGATGGTAGACTATGGGTAGTAGTTAACTCAGAGGTACTGATCCATGCATGGAATATTCCATGTGTCTCATCTTCACCATAATCAATCATAACCATCTCATATTCTATAACATGATGATGTTAAGTTAGAGGTAAATTCATCCTTCAGGGATAATCCAATATGTATAGTTGATCATAGAACCAAGGATATCCGAGGAACGTTACATCCTCTAATATGGGTTATATAAAAGAATGACCTTGTATAGAATGATACATATGAGTGAAAGGCTGATGTTTATGCATAGTGGATATTGTTATTCATAGTTAACGATTTAACACCCTCATAACAGAAACCTGGGGAGGAGTTGTTCTAAGGAGGGGAAATTTTAAGAATTAGGATTTTCTAATGATGTGGGAACCATTTAAATTTTAGTACTAATTTCCCATTTTCCTTTAATAAAACGGACTAATGTTTTAAGGATGAGTTTTGGAGAATTTTGGGCATATTGGGATCATAGAGATCTAATTTTCAGAGGAACAGGAAGAGGAACATGGCTGGAATACTATTAGTAGTAACTATGTGGCTCAACCATGTCGCCTTATAAGAGGAGGATAATGGTTTTTAAAATATGAAAGGTTTGATGAAAAACCATGTTAGGAAATGCATAGAAACTACAAAGGGGGTATGTACAGGCTAGGCATTGTTTTCTATATCGTGCACCTAAACCACACACTTAGTGTCACTTAACCAGTATAGGCACATAGTTAGGCATATGGTATAGAAAACTATGAGAGATATTTTATACCTTTTCCTATGCTTGGAGTTTAGTCTTTAAAATAATGATTCCTTTAATGTCAGTCAAGTTGTAAGTGTATCGGTAAGCTATTCAATCCATTTACTGTATTCCTTAATTTATTATTCCATATAGAAATCTAAATCTATGTGATCCCTTTTTAAAAAAATTATTACAATTAATCTATTTCTTTTACTTCTCCCACCCTATACCGAATCAGAAGCTGATATCAGTTGAGTAGATTTATACCTATCTAAAGTAGATTCTCTATACATTTTACCTAAAATATTTTGTGTTTTATACCTTACGCCTTAGTAACGCATGACGAACGTTCATGGAAATGGTCCATAAATTTATAAACCATTAAATTGGATGTTTAAACCATGATTTAAACATGATATTACTCATATATGTATTGTTGTAGGTTTTAAACCTCAAACTATTCCAAAATTGAGGGGGGTTTCTTATATTGATCATGTTTACACCACCCATTGGGTGTGCTGATCTCACCACTTATTAAAGGTAAAAAAATACAAATTAAATTAATTGTTAAAGGTTGAGTGACTTGGTTATAACCTTTTCATTTTTAAATAGAATGAATAATGAAATATATTAAATGGGAATTATGGAATGAAATTTACAATCACATGGATAATACTAAACTATGAAATTGATTAGTGAAGTGGAATGAATACTAACATGGACCCTATTCTTATCACAAGTATATGAATTAAATTGAGAATTGATTATGGAAATTTAAATTGAAAAAGTGAATGGACACTAACATGGAATCTTTACTCCTTCTATGATTTATTTAATAGAAATTTTTGTAGGAATGGACACTAACATATCCCACCACTTTATCACTTGTATGTGAAATGTTTATTGAGATGACTATGATAAATATAAATGATTAGAGGGAATTGATATTAACATGGACACTTGAATTATTATATCGATCACATTGATCATGGGAGATACGATATAGAACTGATGACTCACTCACATAATATATCTTGTATGCCTTATAATGTTAACATGGATCCATCTTCCTTATATGGCCATAGAAACATTTATTTAGAACTACACTAGTTTTTACACAGATTGTTATATATGAGGTCAAAGGACTCAATGAGGATTACTTGACCATAGGATGAAGATTAATAAACCCTACAGGTCTACATTACATTTATTTCTCTATGGATGGGCTCCATGGACTCATAGTGGATTCATTGTTCATAGGACCTGGGTTGTATCCCTCACAGGTCAACTACATGATTAGATGACATATGATATACTTTATTGAAACTTGATATGCCAGCATAGGACTTAACTAATGCTTACTCTATTTACAATTATTCATCATTTATAGATATATTTATATGGATTGTTCTTGTATACTGTATTTCATCACTTATCTTTACGCATTTATTCTTGTTATATCTTTTCACTATTATATATTATAATCATGGATTTGATTTGCTATAATCACTGTTGGTGGTGTTCTATTGAGGGTATCTAACAACGTATTTATTCCACCAATTGGTACCAAGATAGAATTCTTAATTGTAGGTAGGTAAAAAGGAAAGGTTCTAGTTTTTGAATCATCATTTCTCAAGCTAGGATGAAGTAAAACAGTAGAAGACCGAGACTATGCTCACAATGCTAGAGGAGATAACTTTTGGGTATTTTTTTAGGTTTTTTGTATATCATGTAATATATAACCATTTCCTTATTACCCATGCACCACCCCCTTTTTTTATATCATAGTGACATAATAAACATCAATTTTTATATGACATTGGATATTGCCATGCCGGTCTATATTTTAATGATTAATGGATTACTTATTATGATTTGACCATTTAATGCTATTTAGTTTCTATTGTGTCACACTCTGATCATGGGGGTATTGTCTCACCACCACCCTCTTACAGACACTCAAAGCTCGTTGAAATCCTATATATGGGGAGCCATGATTGTGGCCATGTGGACACCAGTTCTACTACTTTTATCGAGTAATCCTGGACATTAAGTCATATAAGAAGGATAGTCTATATAGTAAGGTCGTAAAATAATAAATTGAATAGTATGATGACATGAAGTGTGCATCACACGTTATTAGAAATTGTGAAGAAAAAATATTATATTTCCCCACATGTGTTTGTAGGAGGTTTTTGATACTATGGATAAACCTTATCACCATGGGTTCTATGATGTGTTAGTAGTTATGTAACATGGTGACTATGTATAAATCAGTGTCATCATGATAAGGTCCTAGAGAGTCACAGACAAATGATATACAGATTATTTTCCAATTCTAATGGTTTAGATTTTAGTACATGGTGGGAATCATCTCAGGAGATGAGATATTTAAAAGATTGAAGGATCATAAGGAAATTAATAAATTTATTTTAAACAATTATTATAATAATAACTAAATTAATATATTAAAAATTATTTTAAAATTGTATTTATTTAATATATGGAACAATATTTAATGATTGAGTATTTTTATTCTAGTTTCATTGAATATTTTTTAGATGAATGATTTGAGATAATGAATCAAATTTTATCATGTAACATAGTTTAGATGTTACATGTAACTAATAATATATTTATTATTTTTGTGACAAGATCACTACATCATAAAAAATAAATATGGTTTTATTTAAAGGGTTTAGTTTTTGAATTTTTTCTAAAAAATATTTTTAGGTCATATATCTCAATCCTATAAATTACTAGGAGAGACATGAAGAAAGAATCAATACATCCAAGTCCATGTTTTATTCCATAATTGAAGGCATGGGAAACCTAAAATCATTAGAACATTGAAGGAATCATCGATTATTTTCATTAGCACACATAAATCATTTATCAATGCAGCTAAAACAATATGGAACAAATGTCTATGATCTAGAGGAAATTAAATTCAATTATACTTGTAACACCCCAAACTTCCACGGTACGTTTCCCTTCGAATAATGAGATAGCGTGTGTTGTACGCAACCTCGAGTTCTAACACACACCACAACTAATTAAACTAGCCGTTGTGAATAGTAATAACTACTTTTTGAAATCAGATATATTTTATATTTTAAAATGGACTTCATTTTTGGATTCGGAATATCGAAATTAGCCTAGGGTGAAATGTTGGTACTTTTCGGATAACTTTTATATTTTGATGAATAGTGAAAATTACTAAATTTTAATTAAAAATAAATTTTTTAATCAAAATAATTAATATTGATAAATTATGAATTTTAGTGGTTTTAAAGTATATTTAGAATAAATTTTTACCATTTAATTTAATGTTTTTCATTGGACATAATTTCACAATTAAACCAGACATAAACAAGTGTCAATCTTTTGATAGTTATTATCTCTTAAAAACACGCTTTTTATTTTAACAACGGGAATTAATTTTAAATTAATTTCTTCCACTTCTGTGTTTTGAATTTAGAAAAATGGATTCCATATTTGGAATCAGGATGTCCAAATTGTGTAAATAGGTAACTTTTATTTTTAGACATTTTGAATAATTACTGCGGTAAATATTTTATTTACCATGGTTAAGGGTAAATCTGGTAAATAAGGGTTACAAAATAATATTATAATAATACAAAATTATCCTAAAACGTGTCCTAACCTTATTGGTGGACACATACCCGACCATGGGCATCCTTGGGTCGATTTGGGGACCCCTTGGAGCCACTTGTATGTGGTAGGTACACATTATATTAATAAAGTTAAAATAAAAATAAAAATGGCATAAGCTTACATCTTTTAGAAGAAAACTTTTTACATAGGGTTATACATGTTGGATTTTCGATTATAAATATTCATTAGAAAGCTAAAAAGATTTCCTACATAATGATATTTTATTTATAATTTTTAGACATCAAATAATTTAAATTATTAATGACACAATAATGATGAAATGTTTACCTCATTAATAAATCATTTAAATAAATAAGATTATAATGATTAAAATATTATCTAAAACCTGTCCAATTATTATTGGTTGATGTTATTTAGAAAATTAGTCATCTTATCTTCGACCTCATAGATTTTTGTACCATTATAAACTGAATATAATTATATTATAAAGTAATACTTTCACTCTTTCCTAAAGAGACCCTCCTCTCCCTTATAAAAAGAGACCACTTCTACTCATTCCTCACACCTCTCAAGCCACTTGGATCATCCAAACCCTGCCCAAATACTCTCCCAACTTCCCTAACTACAACCCAAAGGCCTTAGTTTGATCAGAAAGCCAACCTAAGGAGCCCTTTTGATCAAATCAAAAGGAAGAACCCGAAGAAGAGGTAATGTTTTCACCACCCCATTTTCAAGTTCCTTTCTTCTTCCACTTCTTCTTTCTTTGTTCTTACCATTCTAAAATAATAACTCCAGTATCTCACATATACTGTGATGTTATTATAAATATGGTACAACCATATTCAGTATTCTATCCACCCTTTGAATAACATTTCACTATACGTGCATACGTACGGCTTACCGTCTCCACGTCATGGTGTAATTGTTATTCAATATATTATTATTTGGATGGGTATAATAATGATGTGAAACTCATGTAAATAATAAATATAACATGTTAATTATTCTGTATATATTATATAACATCCATTTATATATTATTTTAATATCAAAAGAATGATATTGTCGCTCGTGCGTACGTACGGACTACCGTCTCCACAAATGCGATAAGATTCATTCTCCATCGTATCCATTCAAGTATAATTATCATTTGATGATTTAAAAATAGTATCTAAGGACTTGAAATCATTCTGTATATGAATAATCTACATCCCATTAATAAATAATATGGCTCACATAACAAAGAATGTAAAGTAAAATGAACTCGTTAACACCCGAAATAACGATAATTCTAAGATATTATTAACAAATCAATGTTAAAAGATCATATATGATATCATATTAAAGTAAATGATTCTTGTATTATTCAATAACAATTATTTCACCATTATACAGGAGGTAAACCTACCATCGACCAAGGAAAAAGTACAAGTAAGGGATTTTCTTATCTCACTTTCAATTCCGTGAGATTTCCAATGTTCTCCACTAAATTATTGAAAGTGGTGTATTGTGTACTGCCATTTGATACATATTATCATGATTATCATTATATTAATGTTATTCTCTAAATCATTTGGTGGTTATTAACTTTTGGCCATATGACTCAGTTGATTAACGTGGTAAGGGATTTTCTTATCTCACTTTCAATTCCGTGAGATTTCCATTGTTCTCCACTAAATTATTGAAAGTGGTGTATTGTGTACTGCCATTTGATACATATTATCATGATTATCTTTATATTCATGTTATTCTCTAAATCATTTGGTGGTTATTAAATTTTGGCCATATGACTCAGTTGATTAACATGGTAAGGGATTTTCTTATCTCACTTTCAATTCCATGAGATTTCCATTGTTCTCCACTAAATTATTGAAAGTGGTGTATTGTGTACTGCCATTTGATACATATTATCATGATTATATTTATATTCATGTTATTCTCTAAATCATTTGGTGGTTATTAACTTTTGGCCATATGACTCAGTTGATTAACGTGGTTAGGGGTTTCTTATCTCACTTTTAATTCCTTGAGAATTCCATTGATCACCACTTAATTATTGCATGTGGTGTATGTGTACTTCCCATGATCGTATTCATTGTGTAATATACTTTAATTTATGGGTATTTACATCATCATGGTATGATACTTTTTTCATGGGTGTATGTTTCGTAAGTTACCTAATCGATAAGGGAATTTGAGATTTCAATTTCCACTCATTTGGATTTACACATATTTCATTGAATATATTACCCCAAGATTATGTGTGGAATCACTATTCATTTTATTATGTCATAATTTCCACTCCCCTTCCTGTGGATATACTTTTGATACACATAATCACTACATTGATAATTCTCAAGTCATTGATATGAATTTGATAAGAGTAATTTTAACTCATTCTTCATTTGTTGAGTTAAACATCCAATTCGTTGGTGTTGTTTTTACAAGAATATGTGTGAATGTCCTTTGATTGTTTTACACTGAATATCCAACCATATTTAGTGTATTTATATTTGTCACACATAATTATGTAATCGATTTATCCTTAACCAAAGGATACATCCTTTATGAGAGATTTCATCTCAATTTACATTCCATTGAGACTTATTTGATGATATACACCAAATCACTTTTATGTGGTGTATATAATGTACTTTGAAATAGTATATCATGAATCCCTTTATTCTCATGATATTAAAAAGTTTTGATTACCTCAATTATTTGTATTCAAGTGTCTCTTTTGGTTAGAATCTCTAACTAAAATACAATTTTTAAATGTTTTAAAGACTTATTCATCTAAACCTTTCTCATTAATGTCCATGTTTTAAAAATGGTTTTAAGGATTTATTTATTTGGACATTAAAGTTTAGAAATTAAAACTCCTTTTAAAAAAAGTTTCAAAGTGGTATGGGAAACTTTGATTCAAATATCTATTTTTAAATGGCTTCTTGACAAATAGTGTGACTTTTAAATGATTTCAAGAAAAAGGGGGATATTTCCCTCAAATGGTTTTGATGATTATTTTCATATATGTCAACATCCTTTGACGGATTTTACCCTTATTTGAAGTTGATTTATTATGATACAAAACTTCTATATTGTATTGGAGGTTTTGTGATATGTTTGACTGTGTATGTGCTATTTCTATACCATTCATAGTTTATGGTGAAATTATTGACATTTCGTATGCTAGTTTTAATACGAATGTTTATGTTATGTTTAATCCTTTTCATATGGGAATGCATTGGACTTAATAAGTGATGGGTGGAGCCCGCTATAGATCCTCGATGCATCGGTAGGTCTCATGAGACAAACTAGTGTCTTGGCACAAGGCCTTGGCAAAATCTTATTTGTAGTCTTGGCACGAGGCCTTGGCTATGTGGTTATGATAGTCTGGCATTATGCATTCCATCATTATGAATGTGGTTATTGATATTGCATGTGATCATTCGACTAGTAGAATATCCATGTGAGTAAGTAAATGGCATTATTTCATTTTACCTTTTCCATTTTATGCTGAAGTTCAAGTTTAAAAGGCTTTTGTTTTAGTTATAAATTGCCTTCTGTGTTTATGCTTATTTATGAAAGCTTCTGCTATAATTTTATCCTTACTGAGCATCTGAGCTCACCCCTTTCAATGTTTTATTTTTCCCAGGATTATGAAGATGTAATTTATGAATGACCTGCAGGGATAGTATGAGGGGATATGAAGACAAGATGTTTATTTTATGATGTAATGTAAAACTTATGGATATATCTAGTGTTTCCAAGGCTACTAAACCAATCGGTCTTTCGAGATTTGATCTTTCTTGTGATCATGACAATGTTATGTAATAATTCACCGACTCTGGGTAACTAGGGTCAGGGCGTTACAGTTGGTATCAGAGGAAGTTTAGAAAAATCCTTGGAAGCTGGATTTAGATAAACTCTGATTACATCACGTAGACCTAAGATGAACATTGAGGATTATTATAGAAGAAATTCCTAGAATTTTGGTATTATAGAAGATTTTTTGGGTTTTCCGAGCAATACATCCCTGTCTGGATACGAGCAGGTAGAGGTGGCTCTGGCACAGATGTACCTAGGGGTAAAACCCGAAAACACCGCTTTGACCTAGACTCGAACGGGAACTGGTGCACGACAACGGGCCTTGCTGCACTCTTGGTTACGAAACTCCCGGGGGATATGCTTTGGTAAATTCACAAGATTAGTATAAACCATTATTAAGGGAATACAAAAAAAATGCCCCTAAGAATATATGTCGGCAAATAGATAGTGGATAACCTAAATTTAAACATAGGGTACCCCAAGTTAGGATATATTGTTCAATTACAATATTATCCTATTATATCTATTTTTTTTACATTCTTATTAGATAAGTATTCAAAAACCCTAATTGTATTTTCTTTTGTTAGTTGAAACATGGAGGGAGCAAGATCACGAACAACTCTTCTCTCTCTTCCTGAAGAACTACTTGCAATTATTATCCAGAAGTCATGCGCAGATGATGTTGAAACTTTTTCAAATGTCCAAGTTACATGAAAACAACTTTATGAGACATCCAATACCTCTAGCATTGCACGATTCTTTCAAGGATCAAGTACCGACTATGGGATAATGTTGCACTCTCAACTTTCTTACCACGCTAAGCGTGGGAAGTACCATCAGGGTCTTTTCAAATTATTCACTTTATCTCAAAATTACGATGCACTAAATGATTTTCTAGATGATGCAGAAGTGGGAGACCTTCGAGCAGCCTATATGTATCATATTATATATTTATGTCTTTTGGGATATACGAAAACTGATTTACCAAATCCTTATTTTGAAATATTTGAAGATGAATTAGTGAGAATTTTTCTAAAAAAACATGTTAAAGACGATGTCTCAAAATTATATATAAGAAATACCTATTTTTTTATGATGCATCGATGCTTCCATCGATATAATCCAAAATGGATGAGGAGTTTTTGGGTAAAGGAAGTAGATGATTTTGAAAAATTCCTGAGGTACCATTGTGACACATGAACGCATTCTACCAAAATGCAAACCCGTCTAGTCTATCCAGAGTTCATGTTGTGATCCACATATCTCTAGTGACAAAATACATGCCTGACCCAACGCATGTACTCACCTATGAAGAATTATAACTGGAACCCGATCTATCTTATTGTGGAGAGCCTATCAGAATTCTTCATACCAAAGATCAAGTGTTGCGAAACCGGATGACTCGTCTGGTAAAAGATCTATGGAGAAATCATAAGATGGAAGAGGCAATGTGGGAACCCGAGGAACATATGATGAAGAACCTATGTGGAAATAAATGGATGGTGAAATGTTTAAAAGTGTTAGTGCTCTTTATTGATGGGATTACTTTGGAATAATTTTATCTTGTATGTGTAAACCTGCAATTTATCATGTGAAAATGATATTTTAGGAAGAATTATCTTTTCTGTTGCAGATATAGTTATAAATAACCATTTGGTCTTACATGATCATTGGGTTTGAGGAAATTATAAGTTATTATAATTTGGGATGAAAATGCAAGGTATGAGATAAGATTTGTGGTTAAATTATGTTATGGTATTTTGAGGAATTTATCTCATTTTGGTAATATTATAAAATATAGTTTTTGAAAAAGGACAACACGTAGACCGTGTGACAACCCGCCGCGTCGGACAAAGCTGTGGGAATCGAACCCACAACCAAAGTGCGATTGGGATTTATCGCCTACCACCAGACTACGTGAAGTCCCTGGTTAGTGTGACTTTTTTTAGTTATATGATTTTATTGATCAATAATAAGTTGATTTGGGTTCTTATGTATTATCAAATGAATACCCTTGGTATAGGAAAATGATTTGGTGATTAAGTGATAAATGTTATTTTGGAAGATGTTCGTTTTGTTAGGAACACTATATGCCCAAGGAAAATAGAATACAATGAGGTTTCATTTGTAGAGTAATGGTGGATTTTTATCTACGTTTTTATTGTTGATTTATAGTGATTTGGGTTATTTATGGAAATGATTAACCTATAACAGAGAATATGTGATGATGTTAATTACTTTTAAGTATGTGACTTTAAGAGTATTTGATGTCATTTGGAGATACAATGTAACATGGGAGACTACATAATCAAATTCTTAAATGTTTTGGGTTTCAATATTAGTTTGGATTATATTAAAGGATTTTAAGGACAATTGGTTATTGAATGGTATCTATTTAACTTTGGGGTATTGATTGGTTTAATTTTAGAAATTAAGATTAGTGCATATTTATCTCAATGAATATCCTTTTGGGGGATCATTAGATCATTCACTAACCATTTTGGTTTTGATTAATCTTCAAAGACAATGTAAATATATGGTTTATCCTGCATGGATCCTGTGATTCTATAGAAGTTTATTCTAGCTCTTCCAGTGTGACCAAGTCTTCTTGAATACTCATCGTTTAAAAAAAATTGAGTTAGTGGTGAAAATTTATTAAAGAATGAAAATCTTCTTAAAATGTAAGTATATCTCATAATGTTCTTAGTCAATATCATAAATGAATTCCTCTTCCTTATGTAATGTAACTTAAAAAAATGTTGTCCATTTACTTTCCTACTAGGAGACTAATGGTCATTTGTCCCAACACAAGTTTGTGGTTTTCTCATTGTTAACTTTCTCCTGATCAAGATTTCTATCCCTCTCCATCAGAACTTGACACTTAGTTTATCATCCATATCCATGTTTTCTTACATGGAATACTAGTATGGGTTATCTTGGATGACCCTTATACCTATCTTTCTTTCTTTTAAAGTGATAGTTTTATTGACTCTTTTTCCGATGTGGCACTTTCCATTATATTCCCAAGAAAAATTTTAAAAATTGCAAGGACGCAATTTATTGAAGGAGGGGAGAATGTAACACCCCAAGCTTCCACGGTACGTTTCCCTTCGAATAATGTGATAGCGTGTGTTGTACGCAACCTCGAGTTCTAACACACACCACAACTAATTAAACTAGCTGTTGTGAATAGTAATACCTACTTTTTGAAATCATATATATTTTATATTTCAAAATGGACATCATTTTTGGATTCAGAATATCGAAATTAGCCTAGGGTGAAATTTTGGTACTTTTCGGATAACTTTTATATTTTGATGAATAGTGAAAATTACTAAATTTTAATTAAAAACAACTTTTTTAATCAAAATAATTAATATTCATAAATTATAAATTCAAGTGGTTTTAAAGTATATTTAGAATATATTTTTACCATTTAATTTAATGTTTTTCATTGGACATAATTTCACAATTAAACCAGACATAAACAAGTGTCAATCTTTTGATAGTTATTATCTCTTAAAAACACGCTTTTTATTTTAACGGGAATTAATTTTAAATTAATTTCTGCCACTTCTGTGTTTTGAATTTAGAAAAATGGATTCCATATTTGGAATCAATATGTCCAAATTGTGTAAATAGGTAACTTTTATTTTTATACATTTTGAATAATTACTGCGGTAAATATTTTATTTACCATGGTTAAGGGTAAATCCGGTAAATAAGGGTTAAAAAATAATATTATAATAATACAAAATTACCCTAAAACGTGTCCTAACCTTATTGTTGGACACATAACCGACCATGGGCATCCTTGTGTCGATTTGGGGACCCCTTGGAGCCACTTGTATGTGGTAGGGACACATTATATTAATAAAGTTAAAATAAAAATAAAAATGGCATAAGCTTACATCTTTTAGAAGAACAATTTTTACATAGGGTTATAAATGTTGGATTTTCGATTATAAATATTCATTAGAAATATAAAAAGATTTCCTACATAATGATAATTTATTTAAAAATTTTAGACATCAAATAATTTAAATTATTAATGACACAATAATGATGCAATGTTTACCTCATTAATAAATCATTTAAATAAATAAGATTATAATGATTAAAATATTATCTAAAACCTGTCCAATTCTTATTGGTTGATGTTATTTAGAAAATGAGTCATCTTATCTTCGACTTCAATGATTTTTGGACTATTATAAACCGAATATTATTATATTATAAAGTAATAATTTCACTCTTTCCTAAAGAGCCCCTCCTCTCCCTTATAAAAGGAGACCACTTCTACTCATTCCTCACACCTCTCAAGCCACTTGGCTCGTCCAAAACCTTCCCAAATACTCTCCCAACATCCCTCACTACAACCTAGAGTCCTTAGTTTGATCAGAAATACAACCTAAAGAGCCCTTTTGATCAAATCAAAAGGAAGAACCCGAAGAAGAGGTAATGTTTTCACCACCCCTTTTCAAGTTCCTTTCTTCTTCCACTTCTTCTTTCTTTGTTCTTACCATTCTAAAATAATAACTCCAGTATCTCACATATACTGTGATGTTATTATAAATATGGTACAACCATATTCAGTATTCTATCCACCCTTTGAATAACATATCACCATATGTGCGTACGTACGGCTTACCGTCTCCACGTCGTGGTGTAATTGTTATTCAATATATTATTATTTGGATGGGTATAATAATGATGTGAAACTCATGTAAATAATAAATATAACATGTTAATTATTCTGTATATATGATATAACATCCATTTATATATTATTTTAATATCAAAAGAATGATATTGTCGCTCGTGCGTACGTACGGACTACCGTCTCCACAAACGCGATAAGATTCATTCTCCATCGTATCCATTCAAGTATAATTATCATTTGATGATTTAAAAATAGTATCTAAGGACATGATATCATTCAGGATATGAATAATATACATCCCATTAATAACAAATATGGCTCACATAACAAAGAATATAAAGTAAAATGAACTCGTTAACACCCGAAATAACGATAATTCTAAGATATTATTAACAAATCAATGTTAAAAGATCATATATGATATCATATTAAAGTAAATGATTCTTTTATTATTCAATAACAATTATTTCACCATTATACAGGAGGTAAATCTACCATCGACCAAGGAAAAAGTACAAGTAAGGGATTTTCTTATCTCACTTTCAATTCCGTGATATTTCCATTGTTCTCCACTAAATTATTGAAAGTGGTGTATTGTGTACTACCATTTGATACATATTATCATGATTATCTTTATATTCATGTTATTCTCTAAATCATTTGGTGGTTATTAACTTTTGGCCATATGACTCAGTTGATTAACGTGGTAAGGGATTTTCTTATCTCACTTTCAATTCCGTGAGATTTCCATTGTTCTCCACTAAATTATTGAAAGTGGTGTATTGTATACTGCCATTTGATACATATTATCATGATTATCTTTATATTCATGTTATTCTCTAAATAATTTGGTGGTTATTAACTTTTGGCCATATGACTCAGTTGATTAACGTGGTAAGGGATTTTCTAATCTCACTTTCAATTCCGTGAGATTTCCATTGTTCTCCACTAAATTATTGAAAGTGGTGTATTGTGTACTGCCATTTGATACATATTATCATGATTATCTTTATATTCATGTTATTCTCTAAATCATTTGGTGGTTATTAACTTTTGGCTATATGACTCAGTTGATTAACGTGGTAAGGGGTTTCTTATCTCACTTTTAATTCCGTGAGAATTCCATTGATCACCACTTAATTATTGCATGTGGTGTATGTGTACTTCCCATGATCGTATTCATTATGTAATATACTTTAATTTATGGGTATTTACATCATCATGGTATGATACTTCTTTCATGGGTGTATGTTTCGTAAGTTACCTAATCGATAAGGGAATTTGAGATTTCAATTTCCACTCATTTGGCTTTACGCATATTTCATTGAATATATTACCCCAAGATTATGTGTGGAATCACTATTCATTTGATTATGTCATAATTTCCACTCCCCTTCCTGTGGATATACTTTTGATACACATAATCACTCCATTGATAATTCTCAAGTCATTGATATGAATTTGATAAGAGTAATTTTAACTCATTCTTCATTTGTTGAGTTAAACATCCAATTCGTTGGTGTTGTTTTTACAAGAATATGTGTGAATGTCCTTTGATTGTTTTACACTGAATATCCAATCATATTTAGTGTATTTATATTTGTCACACATAATTATGTAATTGATTTATCCTTAACATAAGGATACAACCTTTATGAGAGATTTCATCTCAATTTACATTCCATTGAGACTTATTTGATGATATACACCAAATCACTTTTATGTGGTGTATATAATGTACTTTGACATAGTATATCATGAATCCCTTTATTCTCATGATACTACAAAGTTTTGATTACCTCAATTATTTGTATTCAAGTGTCTCTTTTGGTTAGAATCTCTAACTAAAATACCATTTTTAAATGTTTTAAAGACCTATTCATCTAAACCATTCTCATTAATGTCCATGTTTTAAAAATGGTTTTAAGGATTTATTTTTTTGGACATTAAAGTTTAGAAATTAAAACTCATTTTAAAAAAAGTTTCAAAGTGGTATGGGACATTTTGATTCAAAAATCTATTTTTAAATGGCTTCTGGACAAATAGTGTGACTTTTAAATGATTTCAAGAAAAAGGGGGATATTTCTCTCAAATGGTTTTGATGATTATTTTCATATATGTCAACATCCTTTGATGGATTTTACGCTTATTTGAAGTTGATTTATTATGATAAAAAACTTCTATATTGTATTGAAGGTTTTGTGATATGTTTGACTGTGGATGTGCAATTTCTATACCATTCATAGTTTATGGTGAAATTATTGACATTTCGTATGCTTGTTTTAATATGAATGTTTATGTTATGTTTAAACCTTTTCATATGGGAATGCATTGGACTTAATAAGTGACGGGTGGAGCCCGCTATAGCTCTTCGATGCATCGGTAGGTCTCATGAGAAAAACTAGTGTCTTGGCACAAGGCCTTGGCAAAATCTTATTTGTAGTCTTGGCACGAGGCCTTGGCTATGTGGTTATGATAGTCTGGAATTATGCATTCCATCATTATGAATGTGGTTATTGATATTGCATGTGATCATTCGACTAGTAGAATATCCATGTGAGTAAGTAAATGGCATTATTTCATTTTACCTTTTCCATTTTATGCTGAAGTTCAAGTTTAAAAGGATTTTGTTTTAGTTATAAATTGCCTTAAGTGTTTATGCTTATTTATGAAAGCTTCTGCTATAATGTTATCCTTACTGAGCATCTGAGCTCACCCCTTTCAATGTTTTATTTTTCCCAGGACTATGAAGAAGTAATTTATGAATGACCTGCAGGGATAGTATGAGGGGATATGAAGACAAGATGTTTTTTTATGATGTAATGTAAAACTTATGGATATATCCAGTGTTTCCAAGGCTACTAAACCAATCGGTCTTTAGAGATTTGATCTTTCTTTTGATCATGACAATGTTATGTAATAATTCACCGACTCTGGGTAACTAGGGTCGGGGCGTTACAATACTAAGAAGTGATCACAAATGATGAATATAACATGTCATATTATTCAAATCTAAGGTGGTAATGATTCAATTAAATATTCTTTCTTATTATTAATCACATGGGATCCTAGGATGGTTACTAAGTTACACATCCTCGAGGATGGCATTCTATTATCAATAATGACATGAAAATGTTTAAATTACATACTCCACATTCTTTTTCCGTGCACCCACTATCAATAATTTTGTGCTAAATCTAGTAAAGTAATGTCATTAGAGATTTTTTTCATTGAAATTATGTAGTAATTCCCCACTATGATATGTTCCTTTAATTACCAATAAATTACTACTAGAACTTTGTTTTATGATTGTATGATATGATATAATTCAATATTAAAGATATAGACCATGAAATGAAGGATAATTGTAACACTATGAGGATTTTTGTAATTCCCTAATCCAAGTTACCTAGAGTCTATGCATTATTACATAACATTATCATGATTACAAGGAATAGATTCCCGAAAGACCAATCAGTTTAGCAGTCATGGAAAATAGATTACAAACATGAACATTACATTACACATTAGAAAATAAAACACAACATAAATGATATTTTTAGAGAACCATTAATCCCCTATATTAACCATGCTTATCAATCATAATACACTTCTTGGAATTGTGGGAAAATTAAACTTACAAATGGGGTGAGATAAAACACATAGTAAGGATAAAAATATAGAGAAAACATTTACAAATAAGTATAAACATTTAAGGCAATTTATAAAACTAAAAAAATACTTTTAAACTTATACTTGAGCATAATATGGAAAATATGAATCAAATAATTCCATTTACTTATTCACATGGATATTCTACTAGTTGAATAATCACATGTGATATCAATATCTAATTTCATAATGATGGAATGCATAATGCCAGACATCATAACCACATATTCAAGGCCTTGTGCTATGAATAAAAATAAGATTTTGTCAATGCCTTGTGCCAAGATTCTAGTTTGTCTAATGAGACCTACCGATGCATCAAGTAACTACAATGGGCTCCACCCTTCACCTAAAAAGTCCAATGCGTTCCTCATATGAAAAGGTTTAAACATAACATAAACATTCATATTAAAAATAGCATACGAAATGTCAATACATTATTCATAAACCATGAATTGAATAAAAATAACACATCCACATTCAAACATGTTACAAAACCTTCAATATAATATAGATTATTTGTATCATAATAAATCAACTTCAAATAAGTTTAAAATCCTTCAAATGATGTTGACATAGGTTAAATCAAAACTTTTTTAGTGAAATATGTCTTTCTATTTTCAAATCATTTAAAAGTAATATAATTATAAAAGAAAAAATTTATTTTGAAAATATTTTTATAATATTTTATGGAAATCTTTGACGATGATATAATGGCAGAAAATATCCACACCCACCGTATAAGTTAAAAAAGGGCATTCTTACCATAAATTTGTCGAAAAGATAATAAAGTACCTTATTTGGAAAATGACGGAAATATTACATTCATAACATATAAAGTCAAATAAGGGTATAAAAGAATTTAAACCATAATATAGTAAATAGTAAAAATTATTTGAATTACATTTTTAAGAAAACACATACGTTGATGATAAAGAGGTCCCAATAGATACTTACGTAAAAATAACCTTAGATAATAAAGAGATTGTGAAATTAACCCTTACCTTGTAATTTTCCTTAGTTGATGGTATCATAAACTCATGTATAATAGTTAAAATATTTTTATTAAATTATACAAGAAATATATACATAAATATGATATCATATTTTATTTTATAATTTTTTTTGTCAATAAAATTTTAGTATTATCGTCGTTTCAGGTGTTAACTGATTCATTTTCGTTTATATGTTTTGTTATGTAAGCCGTGTTTATTACAGATAGGATGTATTTGATTCATATAAAATATGATATGAAGTTCTTAAACATTATTTTTAATCAACAAATGAAAATTATTCTTGAATTGTTATGATGGGGAATGAATCTCATTGCGTTCGTGGAGACGGTAATCTGTACATATGCACGAGCAACAATATCATTATATATATGGAGAAATTGTATGAAATTGGATGGTATATCATATATAAATAATCATAAACATGTTATATTTATTATTTAAATCTGTTATAATCAATTTTATAGTCATCCAAATAATGAAGTGTTTGAATAACAAACTACGCCACGATGTGGAGACGGGAATCCG
Source organism: Viscum album (assembly GCA_963277665.1). Lineage (NCBI taxonomy): Eukaryota > Viridiplantae > Streptophyta > Magnoliopsida > Santalales > Viscaceae > Viscum > Viscum album. The sequence continues at coordinate 754,804,028 of OY728148.1, read as the reverse complement.
TATGTACGCACGTATGGTGACTTTGTCATTTATGGGATATATAGAATAATAAAATATTGTTGTAAAATTTTTATAATAACATCAAATTATATATAATATATTGGATTTATTATTTTATTATCTAAACAACAAATAAAGAGGAACTGGAAGAAGAAAAGAAATTGAAAGAGGTGATGAAATATTTACCTCTTCTTCAGGTTCTTCCTTTTGATTAGATAAAAAGGGAACCTTAGGCTATATTTCTGACCAAAGTATGGACTCTAGGATTAAGGGAGGAAATTTGGGTGGATATTTTGGTTGGGGTTGGCCGATACAAAAGTATTTTTATGGGTGAAATTAAGACAAGGGGAAGTTCCCTTTTATAAGAGAGGTGAGGGTAAATTTTGGAAAAGCTTGAAATATTATTTTATAATAAAATAATTTCAGTTTCTAATGGATCCAAAATGAATTATTTAAAGTATAAGGTGGGAATGTCTCTAAAACCTCTCAACCAATATCTTTTAGATAGGTTTAGGTCATCATATTAAACTTATCTTTTAGAATTAACTCTTAGTTAAATAGTTTGTCATTTACCATGTCTCTTTGTGTTTTTATATTATATTGTTAATGAAAACACTATAACCTACCAATAGAACCCCATGTGGTTAAATATTAATCTATATAACATTATATATTTCATTTGGACATACCTTATATTTTTAGAAATATTTTATCAATTAATAATATAATATTTGTTTTAAAAACTCAATTATGTCAATTTTCACACCATTTAGTATTTGATTTTTTTAAAACAATAAAAACTTTATCACTTAGAATAAAATTTATTTAACCAACTATATCATGTCATAATAACCAATAAAATTATTGGAATTCATCAAAAGTCTCAATTTACATTTATTTGGATTTTTATAAAATCAATTTTTTTAATATTTCATTAATAAGGTAATAAATGCATCATTATTTTTTCATAAATAAATTCATTTATTTAATGTTTAAAAATTATAAATAAAATAAAATTATGTTGGAAATAATTTTATCTTTCTAATAAAAATTTTCAGTTTAAAATAAAACTTATATAGCACCTTATAATAATTGTTTTACTAAAAGATATATGTTTGTGTCATTTTTTGTCTTTACTTTAAATTAATTAATATAAAGTGTCAATATCACTCTCATGTGCCTCCAAGTGGTCCCAAAATCAACTCAAGGATTCCCATGGTCGTATATGTATCAAAATAGGAATATGACACATGTTAGGATAATGTAATATTATTTTAATAATAAAACTTTACAAATATTTAATGCATTTACCCTTTAACAATGGTGAATAAAATATTTTCCGAAGTAATTATTCATAATGTCTTAAATTTAAAGATACCTATTTAAAAAATTTGGACATATTGATTCAAAACATGGAATCCATTTTTCCAAATTCAAAACATAGAAGTGGTAGAAATTAATTTAAAATTAATTCCCGTTGTCAAAACAAAAAGCATGTTTGTAAGAAATAATAACTATCAAAAGATTGACACTTGTTTATGTCCAATTTAAATGTGAAATTACATACAATGACCTAAATTATATTTAATTACCAAAATATATTCTAATGATACTTAAAAAACATTCAAATTTATAATTTAACACTCTAAATTATTTTGATTAAAACATTTGTTTTTAATTAAAATTTAGTATTTTTTCACTATTCATCAAAATATGAAAGTTATCTGAAAAGTAAAAAAAATTGTCCAAACTAAATTTTTATGTCCCTATTATAAAGATAAATTTAATTTCAATAAATATAATATATAAAAGTGTCAAATATTGGATTTAAAAAGGGTTCTCCATTAAATGTCATAAATTTGCATTTTTGAAAAATACATCTTTTTTCTTAAAAATTGAATTTTTGTTATATTATTTTTAAGAAAAAAAAATATGAATGTTAAAATTATATAAGATATTTAAAATTTAAAATTTGGTTAATACTATTCATACCAAGAAATCTCAGCGAGAGACAAAGTCCCACACCTTTTATTAAAATAAAAGAAAAGTACACAAAAAGAGCAACACAATCCATAAAAACCAGCTACATATCATAGAAATCCTGCCCATATCCATAACCAATATCCATTGCTTCATCTGCAGTAGCTGACTCCCACTCTGAGCTATCATATTATGCCAGTACCTTTGCATACTTCCTTCTGAGATTTAAATTTTCCAAATATAAGAGCTTTCTAGAGGACTGCATACCTTTTCCCTTGATGGTATAGGACCAAGTAGTCATCAGTTTCGACATAGAGGAGTAATCCTTCCTTTTCTTCCTCCTTGGCGGAGTAGTTCCAGCTTTCTCATTCCATGACACATTCCTCTTCTCTCCTAGAACAATCTCACTATAGGAAAGTCGGGTCCTGCCACTATTATTCTCCTTTTCACTATCTGAAAGATCCCCCCATTTTCAAGAGGATTTCACTTCTTGGAAACCATTATTTTCTCCTTGCTCTGTCTCAAAATGACTATTAGGATCAATCACTGCATGAGATTTCATGTTTTCCTCATGATGAGACATACTAAGATCAACAGGAGGCTCCCTCTCCACTGTCGCTTCCAGTTCTCCTACTGTATTAGTGACAGTAGCCTGCAAGACACTATTTTGAGTCATCTTTTTAGCTTCCAGCATCAGCGGAAACTCCTCAGAGTCCATATTCTCAAACCGATTGCAGGTCACAGGGACACCCATATTTTTAGAATCCATAGTCGAATTGGCCAAATACTCTTGAGGAATAAGAACCAACTGAATATGGCCCAACCCATCTATTGTAGTTTGGAAAAAAACATAAATATTTAAAGGGAGTGATTGTGGTCATAAATCAAAAACAAGTTTAAAATTGAGGGCCTCAAATCCATAAATCTATGATGATTTAAAATATCATTAGTTCCACAAATAATAAGGTATTAGGATAACACATTTTGGGTTTTAATATACCTTCCCTAAAGTTTAATAATTAATTTCTTTCTAGAATAAGATATATATATATATATATAATTGACAAGTAGATTTTCATCCTTCTACTAATTTCTACCACAAAATCATCTTTCACCCCAAAAGATAATAGAACTCAAAAATATTTTATTTATTATAATTGTATAAGGTTACAAATATTAACATATACCATTTAAATGAAGAAAACTATCTGGTAATAACTAGAGACTTCCTGTAGGCTAGTGGTAGGTAAGAAAACCTTGTCGTACTTTGGTTTTGGGTTCGATTCCTGCAACTTTGTCCGACGTGACGAGTTATTGCATGACCTGCTGGTTGTCCTTTTACTAAAATTATTGTATTATAATATTAGAAAAATAATCTTAATAAATGTTTAAACCATAAAAAATACAATCCAAAGCTCATCCTAATCCATTCCAAACTTTATATTAATCCAAAATACCTCTTTCTAGACTCTCTCTAAAAGGTATCCAAATTCCAAAATCAATTGTAACATCAGATTCTACAAACATAGTAAAGTTTCTCTTATTGTCACATACTGGAAATATGATTACCTTCATCATATTAAAACCATATTGAAAAAAACAATTACTGTAGTATAATCTTTATATATATCAAATTATTCTAAAAACCAGAATATAAATCTTGAGTCCCAAAACACTAATACATTAATTATTCCACATAAACTATAGTAACAAAAAAATCTTGGCCTTTCTACCTTATAATTTTTATAGGTAAGTTTCTTTGGATCTTAGAAAATTCATTTTAATAATTCCCCATTTTTCTACAACTATAGTATTCAATATTGACAGAATCTTTCTTTCCCTTGAAATCATTAGCTTAGTGGCCTTTTTCACCACACTTGTAACAGACTTCCATTCCTTTTAGGCAAGTAATGGGGTGTTTCTTCCCCCAATTATCATATAATTGAAAATCCTTATTTCCATTTTTCCATTTATCTTTATCTTGATCCACCATTCTCTTATTATCTTTCTTTACTTTATTGTCATAAGATTTAGAGAATTCATTTTCTATCTTGATAGTGCACAATACAATATCTTCGTATGATAAAAATGATTGTGAGACTAATTCTCGCCGGAGAAATGGTTTTAACCCATAAAATAATCGATCAATATTACTCCATGGGTCACGTATATAATTTGTTTCATGCCTTTCTATCCTTGTAAAGTTATCCTCATACAATGCAATATTCTCATCCTACTTTTGCCTCAAACGCAGAAATTGTCTTTCCATATCTGCTCAATGGTCAAGATGAAAGTATTTTTCTAAGAAAATATCAATAAACTCCATCCATTCCATATTTTATACTACATAATTTTCCTTTGTGTTTTGAATCAATGACCACCATTGATCTGCATCTCCCGTGAGGAGATAAACTTCCTTGACAACTTTTTACCTCTCGCTACTCCCTATTGCATAAAACATTTCTCCATGAAATATACCCATTTGTTAGCTACAAATGGATTTGTAGTCCCATTGAATGTTGGTGGTTATTGCCTCATGAATCAATCTATCATTGATCCTCCATGTTGTGGATCAGGGTTCTCCGTATGGGTAAGGTTATTATTCATAACCTCTGTAAGTTGTGCCATTATGGTGATAAGATGATCAACACAAGTTTCATCAACAACTCCACTATAATTATCTTGAGTAAGTGGGAAATCCCTACATGGGTTATGTGCATTGATATATTTTCCATTACTTTCACTAGGAACCATTTATAAACAATGGAATACAATATATTAGTTTATGAACTGCAATACATAATTTAAAACTTATAAAATAGTTAAAAAATTGATCAGTTTATAGATATAATCCATAATCATAAAAATGTTTTCTTTGAGGAATTATATACTCATTTAACCTTCATATTGGTTTGTAAAAAAAATGAGAATTATCTTAATCATTTCCCCCGGGAGGGTCGTAACCAAGAGTGAAGTAAGGCCTGTTATCTTGCACAAGTTCCCATTCGACTCTAGCTCAAAGCGGGGTTTTCTGGTTTTACCCCTAGGTACATCTGTTCCTATGCTGCCTCAACCTGCTCATATGCAGTCAGGGATGTATTTCTTGTAAAACTCATGAAATCTTTACAGTACCAAAATTCTAAGAAGTTTTTTTACTAATCCTCAATGTCTATCTTAGGGTAATGTTTTCTAATTATATTTTTTCTAAATCAAGATTTGGAGGTTTGTACTAAACTTCCAATGATACCAACTATAACACCCCCAACCCCAGTTAGCCAGAGTCGGTGCATTATTACATAACATTGGCATGATTACAAGGAATAATTTCCCAAAATACCAATCAGTTTAGCAGTCTTGGAAACTAGATTACATACATAAACGTTACATTAGACATTAGAGAATAAAAAAAACATAAATTATCTTATGATAATTCCATTAACCCACTATTTTAACCCTGGTATCAATCATAATACACTTCTTGGAATCCTAGAAAAATAAAACACAAGAAATGTGTGATCTCAAATGATTACTAAGGATAACAAAATAGCAGAATCTTTGCCAAATAAGCATAAACATTTAAGGAAATGTATAAAACTAAAACAAAATCCATTTAAACTTAAACATCGTCATAATATGGAAAAGATAAATCAAATAATGACATTTACTTATTCACATGGATATTCTACTAGTCGAATAATCACATGTAATATCAATAACTAATTCCATAATGATGGAACACATAATTCCAGACTTCATAACCACATAGTCAAGGCCTTGTGCCATGAATACAAATAAGATTTTGTCAAGGACTTTTTCAATGACACTAGTTTTTCTCATGAGACCTACCGATGCATTAAAGAGATATAGCGGGCTCCACCCATCACTTACTAAGTCCAATGCTTTCCTCATATGAAAATTTTTAAACATAACATAAACATTTGTATTAAAACTATCATACAAAATGTCAATACTTTGTCCATAAACCATGAATTGTATAAAAATAACACATCCACAATCAAACATATCACAGAACCTTCAATACAATATGGATGATTTTTATCATAATAAATCAACATCAAACAAGTTTAAAATCCATCAAAGGATGTCGACATAGATAAAATGAAAACTTTTATTAAGGAAATATATATTTCTATTTTAAAATCATTTTGAAGTCATAAATTTATAAAATAAAAAATTTATTTTGAAAATATTTTTATAAGGTAGTATGGAATGCTTCAACGATGATATAACAGGGGAAAATAGCCACACCCACCGTATAAGTTAAAAAAAGACATTCTTACCTTATTTTTGTCGAAAAGGTCATAAAGTACCTTGTTTGGTAAATGACTGAAAGATTCCTTTCAAAACATATATGGTAAAATAAGGGTATTAATGACATTATCCCATAGTATAAAAAATAGTAAAAATGTTTTGAATTACATTTTTATGAAAATACATATGTGGATGATAAAGAGGTCCCAATAGATACTTACGTAAAAACAAACTCAGATAATAAAGAAATTGTGAAATTAACCCTTACCTTATACTTTTACATTATTGATGTTATTTTAACCTCATGTATAATAGTTAATTTTTTTATTAAATTATACAAGAACTATATACATAAATATGATATCATATATTATCTTATAATATTTCTTTGTTAATAATATTTTAGTAGTATCGTCGTTTTTGAGTGTTAACTGATTCGCTTTACTTTAAATGTTTTGTTATGTAAGCCGTATTTGTTATAGATAGGATGTATTTGATTAATATCCAGAATGATATTAATTTATTAAACATTATTTATAATCATCAAATGAAAATTATTCTTTAATGATTATGATGGGGAATGAATCTCATCACTTTCGTGGAGACGGTAATCCGTACGTACGCACGATCAACAATATCATTATATTGATGAAGAAATAATATGTAATTGGATGGTATATTATATATAACTAATCATTAACATGTTATATTTACTATTTACATAATTTATACTCATTATTATATCCATCCAAAAAATGAAGTGTTTGAATAATAGACTACCCCACGACGTGGAGACGGTAATCCGTATGTACGCATGTATGGTGACTTTGTCATTTATAAGATGAATAAAATAATGAATATGGTTGTACAATTTTTATAATAACATCAAAATATATAGAATATACTGGAGTTATTATTTTATAATGGAAACAACAAAAAAATAGGAAGTGGAAGAAGAAAAGTACTTGAATGGGGTGATGAAATATTTACCTCTTCTTGAGGTTCTTAATTTTGATTTGATCAAAAGGGCTCCTTAAGTTGGATTTATAACAAAATGAAGGCCTATAGGATGCAGGTAGGAATGTTGGGAGGATATTTGGGTAGGGTTTGGCTGAGCCAAAAGGCTTTGGAGGTGTGAAATTAAGATAAGGGAAAGTTCCCTTTTATAAGAGAGGTGAGGGTCACTTTAGGAAAAACTTGAAATATTATTTTATAATAAAATAATTTTCGGTATATAATGGCAAAAAAATAAATTATTTTAAGGATAATGTGGTTAGGGGTAGAAAAAATCTCAACTAATAGGTTTTATATAGGTTTAGGTCATCATATTATTCTTATCTTTTAGATTTAACTCTTAGTTAAATAGTTTCTTATTTACCATGTCTCTTTGTATTTTTATATTATATGGTTTATAAACATACTATAACATGTCAAGCTAACCCCATGTTCTTAATTATTGATATATAACCTTATCTAAGTCCTTTATCAGAACCTTATATTTTTAGGAATATTATATCAATTAATAATATAATATTTGTTTTAAAAACTCAATTATGTCAATTTTGACACTATTAAGTATTTTTTTTGAAAGCCATAAAAACTTTATCACATAGAATAAAATTTATTTAACCTACCCAAACATGTCATATTAACCTAAAAAATTAGTTAAATTTATCAGAAGTCTCATTTTACATTTATTTTGATATTTATAAATCAATTATGTTAATATTTCATTAATAAGGTAATTACTACATCATCATTATGTCATAAATAAATTAAATTATTTAATGTCTAAAAATTATAAATAAAAAAAATTATTTAGGAAATATTTTTTATAATTGTTTTACTAACGGTGAGATTTTGGATAATAATTGTTTTACTAACGGTGAGATTTTGGCTAACAGTGAGGTTTCTAACATTAATGTTTCTAACGGTGAGGTTTCTAATAGTGAGGTTTCTAACATACAAAGTCTATCATTCCTAACTCATGTCTAGTGTAACTTAACCTCTATGAAATTAATGGTTTGGTGAATATGTCATCTAATTGATGTTCAGTACCTATAAATTGCAGAGTAATATCACCCTTTTGGTAATGTTCTCTCAGAAAGTGGTGCCTTACATCAATGTGTTTGGTCCTAGAGTGAGATATAGGGTTCTTTGAGATATTAATTGCACCAGTGTTATCACAATTTAGAGATACATGTCTAAATTGATATCCATAGTCTAGTAATTTATGTTTCATCCACAAAATTTGTGCACATCATCTACCAGCAGCAATGTATTCTGCTTCAGCAGTAGAAAATGCAACATAGTTCTACTTTTTATTACATAAAGATACTAGGGACTTAACTAGAATATGACATGTTCCAGACATGCTCTTCCTATCTAACTTTCTACCAGAAAATTCTGCATCTGAATAACTTATTAAATCAAATGATTGTCCTTTTGGATAAAATAATCCTAAGTTAGCAGTATGTTTATGATATTTGAAAATTCTTTTAACAGCAAGAAAGTGTGACTCTTTTGGATAAGTTTTAAATCTTACAGACATACACATACTAAACATAATATCAAGTCAACTAGCAGTAAGGTATAATAGGCTCCCAATCATACCTTTGTAGTTGGTTTGATCCACTGGTTTTCCAGTTTCATCATCTTCGAACTTACAACTAGTACTCATAGGTGTATCACTTTCCTTAATAGTATTTAAACCAAAACGTTTTAAAAGATCCTTTGTATATTTATTTTGATTTAAAATAATACCATTTTCATTTTGAAAAACTTGAAATCCAAGAAAATATTTGAGTTCTCTCATTAAACTAATTTCAAATTCATTTGGCATACTCTTTGAAAAATCAATACACAAGTTATTTTTAGAATATCCAAAAATAATATCATCAACAAAGATTTGCACTATCAAATCATCTTTGGAAATTATTTTAATGAAGATAGTTGGATCATAAATACCTTTATAAAAACCTTTTGAAATAATAAAACTACTATGTCTATCATACCAAGCTCATGGGGCTTTATTTAAACCATATAAATATTTAGAGATCTTAAAAACTAGATTTGGAAAATGAGGATTAGTAAATCCATATGGTTGTTCAACAAATAAAAAATCAATTATAAAACCATTTAGAAAAGCACTTTTAGCATTAATTTGATATAACTTCAAATTCAGATGAGCAGCATAGGCAAGTCGAATCCTAATAGATTCTAATATAGCTACCAGTGCAAAGGTTTCATCATAGTCTATTCCTTCCTATTGACTATACCCTTGCATGACTAGCCTTTCTTTGTTTCTAATGATATTTCCTGATTCATCAAATTTGTTTCTAAAAACCCATTTAGTGCCTATGTTCAAGGTGTCCTTAGGTCAGTCAACTAATTACTAGACTTTGTTTCGTTCAAATTGATTTAATTCTTCTTGCATAGCCATTTACCAAAATTCATCATTGATTGTATCATTGATATTTTTAGGTTCTAACATTTAAATAAAGGCATGATGTTAAAGCTTGTTTCTTATAGAATCTCTAGTCCGTGTTTGCCTATAATGATTACCTACAACAACATCTAAAGGATGATTCTTTAGAATCCTAGTTGATCTAGTAAAGGTAGGACTAGAAAATTCAGGTTCTTCTCTATGCTCGGGTTCACCAGAAGCATATTCTGGAATATTTCCAAAATTTCTTGGCTTTACAGCAGGTTCACTGTTTTTACCATTAAGGTCTAGAATAGATAGAGCTTCATCATGATTTTCAAGAGAAGACTTAGCTTCATGCAGATCAGTTTCATCAAATTTTATGTCAACAGATTCTTCCACACATTTGGTTCTTTTGTTAAAGACTCTATAAAACTTACTGGTTATATAGAAACCTAAAAAGATTCCCTTATCACTTTTAGAAGAAAACTTGTCTAGATTATCCTTAGTATTGAGAATAAAGACATTGCAACCAAAAAATCTGAAGTAACTATCTTTAGGCATCCTATTATTCCACAGTTTATAAGGGTTCTTCTTAAGAACCGGTCTAATCAAGACTCTATTTATAATATAACATGCTGTATTCACAGCTTCATCATAGAAATAAAAAGTTAGGAATACTCATTAAGCATAGTTCTTGGGATTTCCTAAAGGGTTCTATTTCTTGTTTATACTATACCATTTTTTTGAGGTGTCCTAGGGGCAGAAAAGTTTTGACTATAGCCATTATGTCAGCAGTTGGTTTCAAAATCATAATTTTCAAACTCACGACCATGATCACTTCTCAATATCTTATTCTTAAGTCCACTAAGGTTCTCTAAAGACTTGGAATATTTCATAAAATAAGGGAAAGCTTCACTTTTATGTGCTAAAAACTATACCCAAGTATATCTAGAAAAGTCATCTACTAAGAAAAAAACATAGTGCCTCCCATTTAAACTAGAAACTCTAAAAGGTCCAAATAAGTACATGTGAACCAACTCGAGAGGTTGAGAAGTTGAAACTTCTTTCTTTTATTTGAATGAAATTTTATGTTGATTTCCCTTTTAACAGGGAGTACAAACTTTGTCTGATTGGAATTTTAGTTGAGGTAGGTCTCTAACTAAAATTTTTTTAGTCAGTTTTCTAAGAGAATATATATTGCAGTGTTCTAATCTCTTGTGCCATAGCCAGGATTATCTATGAAAATAATTAAAACAAGTAACCTTTTGTTTGGATAATGAATTTAAATCTACGACATAAAAATTTTCATTTCTCAAGGCAGTAAATACCAAATCATTTTTAGAATAAAATACATTGAAAGCATCATTTTAAAATTTAACATTGAAACCATCATCACACAATTGATAAATTCTTAACAGATTTTATTTTAATCCATCTAGAAATAATACTTTAGAAATTAAAATTGAATAAGTGTTACCAATCTCTCCTAAGCCAACGATTTTCCATTTAAATTATCACCAAAGGTGACATGCCCTCCATCAACCTTGATTAAGATCTTGAAGCATGAAAAATATCCTATCATGTGTCTTGAACATCCACTGTCCAAGTACCATATCTTCTTACAAGAAATATTCAAGAAAGTCTCCTACAAAATAGGTATAAACAAAAAATTATTTTGGTACCCATATTTTCTTGGGTCCAGACAGGTTAGCAAGAAAAAGGTTTGGTACCCATATTTGTCTAATGGGTTTCATACAATCAATAGATTCAAAATATTTTTAAAGATAATCTTTGTTTGAACTAGAACTATGTGAATAGCTGGTTGAGACATAAGAGTTTTTAAAACTGGAACTAACAACATACTATCCAGATTTAGGAAAAAATCTATTTTAAAGAAGCTGCCTTTCTCCAGGTTGATAGCCTAAAACAGTAGTATACATTGGTGCAACTTCTTTTCCTGGAATTTGTGTAAGAGTGTTCTTTCCATTAGTGAACTTCTCCAAATCTATTCTATGTTTCTCATTGGACAATTTATGTTGAGTATTATCCTTTAACAGTTGACCATTCTTTTCCTTTTCTATACTAAGATTAGATTTAATAGTACTGGACAAGGCATGGTGTTTCTTTAATGATTTGTAATTATCCTTATGCTCATTGCAAGTATCTTCTAACATATTAAAAAATTCAAATAATTCAGCTTTAGACATATTATCATCACTATTTTAATCACTTTCATTCCCAAAATAATAATCATTTAGCATAGGGGAAACATGTACCTTAGAAGTATTTGTCCTAAAACACATGTTGGCATGATTCTTTTTAGAATCAGAAACCTTAGACTCGCTTGTGCTGTATTCTGAAGCACTCCTTGTTTCATTCATATCTTTCTTATATTTTTTTGTCATTATAACCATATTTTTTCTTGAACATCAATTTTGGACAGTCTACCTTAATGTGTCCTTTTCTTTTTCATTCATAACACACTATCTCATCATCCTTATTATCTTTCTTTCAATATTTCTTCCAATTACCATGTTGGTCATACTAACCGTTATAATTTGGGTTTCTGAAAAATTTCTTCTTCCTATATAATTTCATGAATCTCAGGTCTATTTGAGCCATCTCTTCATCACTATCAGAATATGAACCTCCACTTGTTGAGATTTCTATAGGTATGTGAACTTTCTCCTTTTCCTTTCTCTTTAGGGAAGTAGACTTAAATGCCACTAACTTTCTCTTGGGTTCATCATCTTCCTCTTTATTTTACCTTTATCTCTTCTTCATACATCATCAACTTACCAATTAACTCTTTAATAGGTAGTGAAGAAATTTCACACAATTATCTTATTGAAACTGATGTGCCTCCCCATCTATCTGGAAGACATCTTAGTTTCCTCATGATTTGTTCTTTTCCAAGAACAAATTTTCCCAGTGAGCTCATTGTATTTACAATTTCGTTGAACCTGAGATACATGTTAGAAATAGGTTCATCAGGCTTCAATTTAAAATTATTATACTTAATAGTGTACGTATTCAATATCATTTCCTTAACATTGGTTGTTCCCTCATGGGAAATAGACAAAGTATCCCAAATTCCATAAGAAGTCTTACAAACAGATATTAGATTAAATTCTTAATCTCTTAAAGCATAGTACAAAGCCTTCATTGCTTTAAAATTATTATTGTAAGCAGTTTTTGTAGGTTCATCCCAAGTAGTTCTTTCAGTTTCTGGGATCTTATACTGAGTCTCTATAGCATTCCAGATATCAAATCCCACACTTTCTAAATGAATTTTCATTTTCAGTTTCCATTGGGCATAATTTACACCATTAAATAAGGGTTCCCTGCTAGTAGCAAAACCTTCTAATATATTTTCCATTATTAGATTTTATAAAATATATTTAAAGAGATAAAATATAGAACTAACGGTAATTTAAAATCTTTAAGATGCAACTAAAATCACAGTTGAAAAGTAGAGTGTTTGGAAATACTTTATTAATAACAACCTCTGATACCAAATGTTTGTCAGAGTGGACACTCAAGAGGGGGGTGAATTGAGTTCCAATTAAAATTTCTTTTAAAAAAATAATGATTTAAAATCATCTAAATTAAATAAAAATTAAACTGTAGTGAATTTATAAATATTGTACGTTTTCAATTAGTTTCTCAAGAGATTGATTATTTCTCAGTTAACTTAATCTGAGGATTAAGTAACTTTTGAAACTAAATTACTGGCTAACAAAAGTTATAAACACTTACTAGTTTAACTATCAGAGTTACTTTAAAACAAATTTTAATTTCAAAGAACTTAGAAGTGGAATAGATAATAAATTATACTAAAAATAAGATGCACATCAGATATAACCAAGAGGATCAGTCTGAAGATGAGACTTAGTCATCTCAAACAGTTTTTATGAACTTTGATCCACACCCTAGATCAGGGTAATCAACAGTACAAAGACTATCCAGGTATTATGAACTCTACCATAGTTATATATGGGAAAAAAATAGCACACAGGCTATCCAGGTCACACATGACCTATACCAATATCAACAGTGGGATACAAGGGAGTAAGGGAAATATTGAGTGAGGATTTGTAAATCCTAAATATCAGCACATGAGACAGTGTGTGCCTAAACATACAGAGCACACACATGGATAGAAATGTAAATAAAAGAAACAAAATAGAGATAAACATATAGATATGAGTTTAGAATGATCTATGTGTATTGACTGAAGCTCTGGAATCCTTGGATTGATGCAGATGAAGCATTGAGTCCTCTGGTTTTTGTCCACAAAAACAGAGTGTCATTTTTTTTATTTGACTTCCAGGTCCATGTTGATCAGTCTGATCAACTTGAGTGTGAGTGAAATCATTGAAGATCATTACTCTATGAATGATCTGGTTCTATAGACTCAGAATGTATTCTTCCTTCTTATTCTATGCATGTATGTCCTTGAGTATCTCTAGAATATTGTTTCCTATATGCATGGAAAGGCTGACCAATTCCATGTCACTTTGTTTTGTAGTTTGAGGTTCCATTTTATAGCTCATGTGGTCCGAAAAATAGAATGATTACTTATGTAGGTATGAGGTACATTTTCCTAACATTCATCATACATTAATTAATTAATATCAGTTACATTAAAAACATCAAATATGACCATTTCTATATAAACAATAGAAAAAGTGTTTAGAAAAACATTGACCGGTTTCCATCAGTAGCTCTTAGTATCAGTGATCTTGTATCAGTGTACTTGAGTTATTTGGTCTGTATCGGTAGCTGTTACTCTTTATAACAGTAGACCACTTGAATTGGTAGCTCCTTCTATCGGTAGCTCCTTCTATAAGTGACCCATACTGGTGACATTCTTGTATCGGTAGAATTTGTAGTAGTAGCCATCTGTCTGTATTAGAAAACTTGTATTGGTAGCTATCTGTCGATATCTGTCTGTATCAGTGGACTTTGTCTATCTGTATCAGTGGTTATGTAGTTGTATCAGTGGACTTCATATCGGTAGCTTTCTGTCTGTCTGTTTGTATCGGTAGCCTGTATCAGTAACTATGTACTCGTGACCTTGTTTCACATGAAGCTTAGTCTATCAGTGACCTTTACTTATCATTAGACTATGTACTGGTAGGTCTGTAACAGTTGACTTGTGCATACCGGTAGACTTCTGTACTGGCGTACTTAGCCTTATCGGTAGCTATTTGTATCAGTGACTCACAAGCTTAACACTTATCTGTTCTATGAAAAAACATATCCAGATTGAGTTATAATTATTTCAAAGCATGTATAAAAATAGATAAACATTTATTAACATATTCCAATGATTATTTTGATATTTTTTTCAACATTATTTAACATATAGATAAGATTATAAACACATATTAAACCATATTTTAGATTATCAAAACAGGTGAGGTCAACAATATCCCCCTATTTGATAATCACATATAATGTTATTATAATACAAAATAATCATTAAGATATAAGTATAAAATACATTGAGTATCACTTATCATTGTGAGTAATGACATTTTCAAATGTATCAGAGAATAGAGTATTAAATGCAATTGTATCAGAGGTAAAAAATGTACTAGAATTATAAAACAAATGTATCAGAGGTAAAATGTAATGGTTCTTCATATCATAGGTTTCCCCATTTTTCCTCCGATATTTCTCCATCTTTATATTATTTCTCCCCCTTTTTTTTATTTCTCCCCCATTGTGATTAGAAAAAAGAAGTAAACATAGATGATAAAGGTAACATAATGTTAGAGAGAATGAAAGAATTTATATATTACTTGAGGAAAAAAATAAATAGAAATACAGATTTGGACCAAAAAGAATACAAGTGATTCCTATCAACAATCCTGGCTACTAATCAATCAACCTCATAAATGTTCACTTTGGATTTGGATTTGGGATTGGAGGTAGACTCAGGCTGGGTAGCATCAATAGAAGGCTTGGGAATTCCAGAAATCACTACTGGAGGTTGAGAAAAAGAGACTGTTCCTGGACTATAATGGGTAGATTTCTGTTTGATCATAGGAGTGAGGCTCTAGATTGCATTGACTGGTGTCATCTGAGGAATAGAGGCAGACTGAGCAGAGGCAAGAAGAGGTGGAGGTGCAATGATAGGGGTATTGTCTACATGAAAAAATGGCAGTAACGGATTCCTAAAGTCCATAATGATTCCTCCTCCTCTTTCCATAGTATAGGTTGTTCTCCATAAACTTGTCTAGAGAAGAATTAAACTCCCTGAGCTTGCTCACTTGTTCTATGAAAGCTTGAGTGAATGGAGGTAGTTTCATGTTCTCTAACAAAAGCTTGAAATGTTTGTTGAGATGATTATTGGTATAAAATTTCTGAAAGTAGAGATCAATATTATATTTGATTTCTTTTTTGGGTAGCAGTAGCATCCCTCATATTGTCCTGAACAAATTTTCTAATATCTCTTGAGGTAGAAAGTACCTGAGAATTAGCTGAGCTACTGGTACTAGCCTGACCAAGCTCCTCTTTCAGCACACCCCTAAATTTCTCAATATCTATTGAAGCAATGGGTGATCTGATAGGTTTGACAGTGAATGCAACATTTTACTTGAAAGATTGGGTCAAACTACTTATCAGCTTCTTGACAACCAAATCTTGTGTACTGAAATGCTCTTTGATATTCTTTTTAAAGGCTTCTAATACATCCACAAACTTCTTGACTACACTCTTGATATAATTTATGTCAGTAACAACATGGGATTGGGAACTAGCCAAGGTATGGAATGAATCAACAGATTGATTCAAAGCACTAACAACCTCTGTCCAAGTTTCAATCTGAGTAAGACACACTTTGACTTCATTCACCATATCTTCCACAATGGTTGACACAATACATCCAATAGAGAGTTCAAATGATCTTTCCATTTCAGTTATCTCCTCAAAAAAATATCCCTTTAAGTCTGAAACAGATGTAATCCAAGTCTCCTTCAACTCAGCCTTTAAAGACTCAAGATCAGCCTTAGTAATCAGATTTTCAGGCACAACTACAAGTGCTCTTTCTGACACAATACTATCCATAGAATCATTCATAACAGATTAAATGGATGATATTAAATATATTTCCATTCTTCTTATCTATTCCACAAACTAGGTCTTAATACCAGACTTCAATTGGTCTAGATCATCTTTTCTTTCTAAATCCCCAGGTAAATACTCATAAAGGATATTATAGTTAACTTGTGGTCTATTTCTGGGCGTCTCATCTTCAATATAAGGATAGTCAAACCCACAAACTAACAAACCTGGGTCTTCTTCCCAGTCTTCAATCTCAACAGCTATGAAAAAATTGCCATGTATAGTTGGATGCTCCCCCTCAATGTGTGCATTCTCTTGTATAGAAATAACATCCTCAACAGTTGGATATTCCTCAGAAGAATCATCCACAACCATCTATAATTCAATAGAAGGAGGATCCTCAGGTATAGCTGTAGGTCTTTATAACTCCACAATTTCCTCAGTAGGCATTGAGGAGTGCACAATCCGTGGAGTGAGACTCATGTAGGTAGAAACTGTAACACCCCAGGTAAATAAAGAATATGACATCTTTATATTTATCCATATTTGTGAATCAAATATTAATATTACTTTAAATGGGATTCTATGCTCGATGGCGTACCCAATACGCAACAACGAGTTTCTTGGGAATCTTACGTTGCACTCTAATAATAAAATAATATTATTTTAAATGGTAGTTAAAATGTAGACGTTGTATTGGTGGGAATCGATATAAATAACTAAAATATGATTATATATGTTTTTTAAATATTTTTACATTTATCCAAAGGCTTAAAATACGGAAAGAATTCAATTTTAGGCTTTTATACCCAAATTTTCACTAAAGGTTCACTTATCGCCTTTTGAAGGAGAACTGTCATTAAAAATAGTTTTGAACACTCTTATAAATTCTTTTTGGACCAAATAAAACTATTCTTTAGAATCGGGACATCAAATTTTACTTTGTGTAAATTTTTGGTATTTTTCCGATAAAGTTCAATTTTTTAATGAATAGTGTAAAATGTTGTTTTTAATTCAAAACATATTTTTAATCTAATTTTTTTATATGATTATATTATCTTTTGAATAGGTTTTAAAGTGAAATTAGAAAATATTTTTACCATTAAATCCAATAGTGGTCGTTCGAATTAATTTCACTTTGAAATCAGACTTAAACTAGTGTCAATCTTTTGATACTTATTGTTTCATAAAAAAACGCTTTTTGCTCTGACATCGGGAATTAATTATTAAATTAATTAATGCAACTTATATGTTGTGAATTTTTTAAAATGGACTTCATTTTTGAATTCGGAATATCAAATATAGCTTAGGGTTAATTTTTGGTATTTTTCTGAAAAACATCAATTTTTGATGAATAGTGAAACCACTATGTGGTACTTATATTAAACTGATTTTTGTTTAAATGAAATTTTACCACTTATGTGTTTTGAATTTCAAAAATCTGACATACATGGTTGTCATTAATAAGTAAAATGTGGTTCAATGAGATAAAAATATTTTTTTGGTGAATAGTAACTTATTAAGTTTTTAATTGCGATTAGAGGTAATTAGTGCAATTTAAGGAAAAAATGATATTATAATAAACTTAAAATACCTTGACACATGTCCTAACCTTATTGGATGTGTCATGGACGACCGAGACAATCCATGGGTCAACTTGGGGATCCCATGGAGCCACTTTGGTTGGAAAATGACATAAATACCTTTTATTTAATGTTAATGTAAAAAAATGCCACAAACATGATATGTTTTACTAAAACAAATTTTTAATGGGGTTATACATATCAGATGTTTTATTATAAATATTAATTGGAAAGATAAAAAGATTTCCTACATCATAGTAATTTTTTTATAATTTTTAGACATTAAATACAATAAATTATTTATGACATAATAATGATGCAGCGATGACATCATTATTTGACGATTTAAATAAACTGGAAAGACAATGTAAAATATATGAACTACACATGTCAAAAACTTATTGTATGGGTGGATTTCAAACCATTATCACCTTATCCACGAATTATATCAATGTGGTACCTTTTAAAACCGAAACACATTTTCAAATAAAGTAATATTTCTTTACTTTCCAAAAGTGCCCCTCCTCTCCTCTTATAAAATGCCCCCACCTCTACCTCATTTCACACAGTCCTCAAGCCTTTGGCTCGGCCAAACCCTGCCCATTTACTCTCTCCACATCCCTCTCCTCATCCTAGAGGATTCACTTTTGGCATAATCCTTTCAAAGGAAGCCTTTAGGCTCAAATCAAAAGGATATACACTTTTAAAGGTAATTCACTCTCTCATGTTCATTTGTTTTATTTTGCTTCTCCAACCCCCTAAACTCTTTTTATTTACTTATTTTTTAACAACACCAGTATCTTAATTATAATAGGATGTTGTTATAAGATTTATTCGAGCTACACTCGCATACAACTACATCAAATGGTTAAAGAACATACGGTTTCCGTGGATGGCGAAATTCTGCCTCCCGAAACGATGATTGTTCAATACTCATTTAACACCTTCAAAGGTGGCCATTATGATGTCACTATTTTTATATATGATATATAATATTTTTATGTTTTCCTTAAGATTCTGTTTTTTTCATTTTGGGCATACCTTTATGGTTTCCATTATGGGTAAACGCGATATCGTCATTTAAGGAAGTGCAGACTACCGCCCCCTCAATGTGATTTGATTCGTTAAATACCATATGTGGGATGTATAAAGGATGGAACTATGATATTATATATGTTATTATACTGTAATTATAATATAACTTTATTATTCCATTCTATAAAATACGAAATAGAAATGAAAGTACCGTTCATGCGTACGTACGGCTTACCGTCTCCATGAACGGTGCATTTCATTTCTTACCTCTAAATGATTATGTAATGTTATAAATGAATGAATGTACTGGATATATATGAAATATATGATATCTACATCATGAATAAAATTATGTATATAATAAACATTTGGCCACATGAACAACATGTAATTGTAATAAGTCCACTTTCGACTTAAGAACCAAATATCGGCAAAACAAATATTATTAACTTAAATGATTACATAATGTTTATGACATGGTAATAAGTGATATAAAAGGAATAATTAACTTGAAAAATGTTCTTAAGGAATTATAAATTAACTCAAGTTTATTATTCAGGAGATTAAAGAACGATCGAGTCAAGTCGGACCCGAGGTAAGGGATCCTACACCTCTCTTTCTTTTTAAGTACACTCTTTTATGTCATTCCTTGTAAGGTAATATTTCTTGTTATTTGGATGTTATTATATATTACACTTACTGTAATTTTTATGTTCATGTGATGAGAGACCCTATTCTCTCTCATCAATCCATTTTGGAGGTTTTGAGTGGCGCCGTTAGGCTGCCGAATTTTCGTAAGAGATCTATCCTCTCTCTTTCTTTTTAAGTACTCCCCTTTATGTCACTTCTTTTAAGCTCCTATTTGTTATGATGGGGGATGTTATTTCATATTCCTCTTGCTGTAAATTTTGGTGTAATCTGATGAGATACCCTATTTGATCTAATCAATCCATTTTTTAAAGTTTTAAGTGGCGCCGTTAGGCTGCTGAGTTTTCGTAAGTGATTTTTCATCTCACTTTTATTCCCGTGAGATTTATGCTAAATTTTCCACAATTTCCTTTGAGTGGTGTATGTACTGACCATTATTTTACTCATTGTGTAATATTCCTTCATTTATGAGTATTTACATCAATGATGTATTGTCCTTCTTTCACGGGTCGTATGTTTCGAAAGATACCCAAGTCGGTAAGGGAACCTTTCACCCTCCTTTTTTAAAAGACTTCTTTTGTTGGGGCTTTTAATTTACATATTATTATGTTGGGATTTGTTCTCATATATCCTTATTGATGTAAATTTTATGTCCAAGTGATGAGATACACTTTTCATATCTCATCAACTCATTTTGATGTGACGCCGTTAGGCTGTCCAGGGAACTTCTTAACCCAATTTCGATTTCTTTGGGTTCGACACGTGGTTATTGAATATGCAATCCTTTGAATATGTTTGAATGACCTTTGATTATTTTACACTTAATATCCACTTATATTTGGTGTATTCTTTTGTCACACATAATTATGTAATTGATTTATCCTTAAACCAAGGATATCGTCTTTGTATGGGACTCCGTCTCAATCTCCTTTCATTGAGGCATATTTCGTTTTATACAGAACTTTCTTTTATACGGTGTATAAACCCCTTTGACTTTTACTTTTATACAAAAGGAATCTTTTTCTACGAAGCGTTTTACAAAACGACAAAAAGGAATGTTTATTTTAACGTACGTGGTGACAACGACCTTTTCCGCCGCCGTGAGTATTATTTGGTCTTTGGCTTCCTCAACAAGCCATAATGTTTTTAAAATAAAATAAATACCATATACTCTTTTAGGTATTTTGGTATTGAAAATGGTTTTGACAAAGGATTCTATTATGATTGAAATGTGGAAATGTTATCATTCCTTTATATTGGTTTTATGTTTTATTATTTTATTATGGTACTTAGACATTTTAACGGGTGGTTACGTTATAAACCTTATGACGGGTGGTGCCATGAATACCAGGACAGGTGGTTACGTTATAACCTCCAATGCATTGGGTATGGAAGTTGGCCGTATGGCTATTCCATTTAGTATGTATGGATATTGGCCGTATGGCTATTCCATTAAGTGATATGTGTGGGAGTCGACCGTATGGTTATTCCACTTAGGTATGTTTATGTCCCAAGTTACCTTTATATATGTTATGTGTTCTTTATATGGCTTTTCTGGTAATCCTTTGGTTACAAAAACGTAAGTAATGATATTTTATTCAGTGAAGAGTTTTTACTACTTCATAAAGGTGAAAATTATTACCTTGATAAAGTATACATGGTTTACTTTTTGTTTTGATAAACTAACAGTTTTTTGTGTATCCCTTACTGAGTTTTTATGCTCATCCCATGTTTTTGAAATGTTTTTCACAGGACTTAGCGTGGAATAGGGTCAAGGATGGGATCAAGGGAAAGACATGCTACCTAAAACATGAAACTAGACTTGTTTCTTTTTAAGAGTTTTTATTTTATGGAAATTTAGTAGAAGAGACTACTTTGTATTCTTTTGAGATGTAATAGTTATGTCCTAATTCTTCAAAACTCTAAACCTGAAAAGAGCCTCAATGTTAATTATTCATTTAATTCAATTTTAAGTAAGGTTTAAGGCTGGGGCCTTATAGTTGGTATCAAAGGTTGGTTTAGATAACTTTATAGGTTAGGGTATTCTTTAAGAATAAGTGACATTACCATAATGGTTAGGATTTCAGACAGAGTCCTAATTTTAGATAAAGTGAATGAGTAAGAATATCTTAGTGTTTATCTTCCTCATTAGTACATGATGGTTTTGTTGTTATACTCACACTGACCCTTTTTGGTTTTAGTAAATGGATGGATCTAGCAGGAACCAAGGTAACGGTGGATTTGAAGGAAACTGTGACAGTTTTCTGAGCGAGCAACTGAATGATATGGGAGCTGTAATGAGAAATCTTGTGTTTATCCTCATCCAACTATCTGGAGTTATGATTGAACACCTAAACCTTGGAGATTTCTATAAGGCATCATATATGAAAGAAACAAATCCCTACGGAAGTACATGTAATAATCATAAAGGTAAGTGTGTTCAAAAACCTATGTGTCAAAGATGTGGAAAGAAACACCTAGGAAAATGTTTCAAAGGGACAGAAATATGCTATAGATGTGGAAATGAAGGTCATAAAGCAATAACCTGCCATGGAAAAAGGAAGAATCTAGTTGACTCGAGGAAAGGGAAAGAAGTTTTTTCTGAGGGATCAATCGAATGTTTTAAATGTGGTGTGCATGGTCATTATGCAAACACATGTCCTATGAAGATGTTTCGGGAATGGGGTCACCAAGAGCGTACCAATATTCGTTTACCAATACCCAATGCCATTCCGATTGAGGATGAAGAAACTGACAATGAACAATCAAAGGTATGTACTATTTCATGACTATTGTTTTCCTATTTTGGAATCTTAGGATTTGATTCATGATTTTGTTTGTAGGAAAGAGGTATTTCGGAATAAGTTGGAAATGAATGGATAATGGATCATGAAGAATGTTGAATTAGTAAGATGTCAACATATAAGGGCTTCAAGAGTTATGGTGAAATTCTTAAGAGTATTAAGTCTCTTTTGATGATGGGGTTACATTAGAAGACTTTTTATATTATGTGAAACCCTGATGTTTAATATAATAAAATTTTATTCAAGTAATAGTTATCTTTTATTTTGTGGACATAGTTATAAATAACCATTTGGGTTTATATGATCCTTACTTTTGAGGTAATTATGGGTTACTATATGTTATGATTGAAGTGAAAGGCATGAGGTAAAATTGAGGTAAAATTATGTTATGGTTATTTTTGATGATTTTATCCCTTTTTGGGGAATGATTTGAGAATTATATAGTTTTGGAAAAATGACAACACGTAGACCGTGTGACTACCCGTCACGTCCGACAAAGCTGCGGGAATCGAACCCACAACCAAAGTGCGACTTGTATTTATCGCCTACCACTGGACTACGTGAAGTCCCTGGTTAGTTTGAATGATTCTTTTTTTTAAGAGTAAGTTGATTTTGGGTTATTTATGAAAATGACTAACCTATCATGGAGGATATGTGATTAGGATAATTACTTTTCAATGCGAGACTTTAAGAGCAACTGATTTTGTTTGGATATAAATGTTACGATTTAACTTGGAAGACTATGTGACTAAATCCTTCAAATGTTTGGGTTTCAATCTTATATTGGTTTAATTTGAGGAATTTTATGGAAAAATATCTTATCGGATGGTCCTCGTTGAACTTTGGGTTTTGTTGGACAAATTTTGGAGATTAAGAATAGATTTTCTTTCTAATGGGTTATCCTTTTCTGGGTTATCTGATCTTGTACTAATCTTTTGGGTTTTGGTTTTGGTTAAAGTTTAAAGACCTGGGAAGTATGTAGTTCTCTTTTTTTGGTTAGGTAATTCTCTAGAAGTTGATTATAGTACTCTTAATGTGAATAAGTCTTCCAAAATACTCGCCTTTTGGAGAAAATATGAGTTTGTGTAAGGAATATAATAAAAGTTGAGAGTCAACATGATAAGTGATTATGTTTCCTTATGATTAAATTTCTCAATAAAAAGTAACTTAAAACAAAAATGTTGTCTATTAACTTTTCCTACTGGGGAATCGAATACCGTTTAACCCATCACAAGTTTGTGATTTTCTCATGGTTAACTTTCTCCTAAACATGTTTTCTATCACTCTCCATCAGAACATTACCCTATTTTTTCTCCTCCATGTCCATGTTTTCATACATGGAATCCTAGTATGGGTTAACTTGGGTGACCTTTGTACTTATCATTCTTTATTTTAAAGTGATTGTTTTACCGACTCTTCTCCGATGTGGGACTTTCAAGGATGTTTCCAAGCCCAATTTTAAAATTGCGAGGACGCAATTCCCAAAAGGGTGGAAGGATGTAACACCCCAGGTAAATAAACAATATGACATCTTTATATTTATCCATATTTGTGAATCAAATATTAATATTACTTTAAAGGGGATTCTATGCTCGATGGCGTACCCAATACGCAACAACGAGTTTCTTGGGAATCTTACGTTGCACTCTAATAATAAAATAATATTATTTTAAATGGTAGTTAACATGTAGACGTTGTATTGGTGGGAATTGATAGAAATAACTAAAATATTATTATATACGTTTTTTAAATGTTTTTAAATTTATCCAAAGGCTTAAAATATGGAAAGAATTCAATTTTAGTCTTTTATACCCTAATTTTCACTAAAGGTTCACTTATCGCCTTTTGATAGCGAAATGTCATTAAAAATAGTTTTGATCACTCTTATACATTCTTTTTGGACCAAATAAAACTCTTCTTTAGAATCGGGGCATCAAATTTTACTTTGTGTAAATTTTTGGTATTTTTCCGATAAAGTTCATTTTTTTAATGAATTGTGTAAAATGTTGTTTTTAATTCAAAACCTC
The DNA here is from genome assembly GCA_963277665.1 of Viscum album. Lineage (NCBI taxonomy): Eukaryota > Viridiplantae > Streptophyta > Magnoliopsida > Santalales > Viscaceae > Viscum > Viscum album. Next base: position 754,779,178 of record OY728148.1, on the reverse strand, counting down.
TTTTAAATCTAATTTATTTATATGATTAGATTATCTTTTGAATTGGTTTTAAAGTGAAATTAGAAAATATTTTTACCATTAAATCCAATAGTGGTCATTGGAATTAATTTCACTTTGAAATCGGACTTAAACTAGTGTCAATCTTTTGATACTTATTGTTTCATAAAAACACGCTTTTTGCTCTGACAGCGGGAATTAATTATTAAATTAATTAATGCAACTTAAATGTTGTGAATTTTTTAAAATGGAATTAATTTTTTAATTCGGAATATCAAATATAACTTAGGGTGAATTTTTGGTATTTTTCTGAAAAACATCAATTTTTGATGAATAGTGAAACCACTAAGTGGTACTTATATTAAACTGATTTTTCGTTTAAATGAAATTTTACCACTTCTATGTTTTTAATATCAAAAATCTGACATACATGGTTGTCATTAAGAAGTAAAATTTAGTTCAATGAGATAAAAATATTTTTTTGGTGAATAGTAACTTATTAAGTTTTTAATCGCGATTAGAGGTAATTAGTGCAATTTAAGGAAATAATGACATTATAATAAAATGAAAATACCTTGACACATGTCCCACCCTTATTGGATGTGTCATGGCCGACCGAGACAAGCCATGGGTCAACTTGGGGATCCCATGGTGCCACTTTGGTTGGAAAATGACATAAATACCTTTTATTTAATGTTAATGTAAAAAAATGCCACAAACATGATATGTTTTACTAAAACAATTTTTTAATGAGGTTATACAAGTAATATGTTTTATTATAAATATTAATTGGAAATATAAAAAGATTTCCTACATCATAGTAATTTTTTTATAATTTTTAGACATTAAATAAATTTTTTTATTTATGACATAATAATGATGCAGCGATGACATCATTATTTGACGATTTAAATAAAATGGAAAGATAATGTAAATTCTATGAACTACACATGTCCAAAACTTATTGGATGGGTGGATTTCAAACCCTTATCACCTTATCCACGAATTATATCAATGTGGGACCTTTTAAAACAGAAACACATTTTCAAATAAAGTAATATTTCATTACTTTCCAAAAGTGCCCCTCCTCTCCTCTTATAAAAGGCCCCCACCTCTACCTCATTTCACACACTCCCCAAGACTTTGGCTCGGCAAACCCTTTCCCATTTACTCTCTACACATCCCTCTCCTCATCCTAGAGGATTCACTTTGGGAAGAATCCTTTCAAAGGAAGCCTTTATGCTCAAATCAAAAGGAGATACACTTTTAAAGGTAATTCATTCTCTCATGTTCATTTGTTTTATTTTGCTTCTCCAACCCCATAAACTCTTTTTATTTACTTATTTTGTAACAACACCAGTATCTTAAATATACTAGTATGTTGTTACAATATTTATTCGAGCTAAACTCGCAAACAACTACATCAAATGGTTAAAGAACATACGGTTTCCGTGGATGGCGAAATTCTGCCTCCCGAATCAATGATTGTTCAATACTCATTTAACACATTCAAAGGTGGCCATTATGATGTCACTATTTTTATATATGATATATAATATGTTTATGTTTTCCTTAAGATTCTGTTTTTTTCCTTTTGGGCATACCTTTATGGTTTCCATTATGGGTAAACGCGATATCTTCATTTAAGGAAGTGCGGACTACCGCCCCCTCAAAGTGATTTGATACATTAAATACCATATGTGGGACGTATAAAGGATAGAACTATGATATTATATATGATATTATACTGTAATTATAATATACCTTTATTATTCCATTCTATAAATTACGAAATAGAAATGAAAGTAGCGTTCATGCGTACGTATGGCTTACCGTCTCCAGGAACGGTGCATTTCATTTCTTACCTCTAAATGATTATGTAATGTTATAAATTCATGAATATACTGGATATATATGACATATATGATATCTACATCATGAATACAATTCTTGATATAATAAACATTTGGCCACATGAACAACATGTAATTGTAAGAAGTCCACTTTCGACTTAAGAACCAAATATCGGAAAAACAAATATTATTAACTTAAATGATTACATAATGTTTATGACATGGTAATAAGTGATATAAAAGGAATAATGAACTTGAAAAAGGTTCTTAAGTAAGAAGAAATTAACTCAAGTTTATTATTCAGGAGATTAAAGAACGATCGAGTCAAGTCGGACCCGAGTTAAGGGATCCTACACCTCTCTTTCTTTTTAAGTACACTCTTTTATGTCATTCCTTCTAAGCTAATATTTCTTGTTATTGGGATGTTATTATATATTAAACTTACTGTAATTTTTATGTTCATGTGATGAGAGACCCTATTCTCTCTCATCAATCCATTTTGGAAGTTTTGAGTGGCGCCGTTAGGCTGCCGAATTTTCGTAAGAGATCTACCCTCTCTCTTTCTTTTTAAGTACTCCCCTTTATGTCACTTATTTTAAGCTCCTATTTGTTAGGATGGGGGATGTTATTTCATATTCATCTTGCTGTAAATTTTGGTGTAATTTTATGAGATACCCTATTTGATATCATCAGTCCATTTTTGGAAATTTTAAGTGGCGCCGTTAGGCTGCCGAGTTTTCGTAAGTGATTTTTCATCTCACTTTTATTCCTGTGAGATTTATGCTACATTTTCTACAATTTCCTTTGAGTGGTGTATGTACTGACCATTATTTTACTCATTGTGTAATATTCCTTCATTTATGAGTATTTACATCAATGTTGTATTGTCCTTCTTTCACGGGTCGTATGTTTCGAAAGATACCCAAGTCGGTAAGGGAACCTTTCACCCTCCTTTTTTTAAAAGACTTCTTTTGTTGCGTCTTTTAATTTACATATTATTATGTAGGGATTTGTTCTCATATATCCTTATTGATGTAAATTTTATGTCCAAGTGATGAGATACACTTTTTATCTCTCATCAACTCATTTTGATGTGACGCCGTTAGGCTGTCCAGGGAACTTCTTAACCCAATTTCGATTTCTTTGGGTTCGACACGTGGTTATTGAATATGTCATCCTTTGAATATGTGTGAATGACCTTTGATTATTTTACACTTAATATCCACTTATATTTGGTGTATTCGTTTGTCACACATAATTATGTAATTGATATATCCTTAAACCAAGGATACCGTCTTTGTAAGGGACTTCGTCTCAATCTCCTTTCATTGAGGCATATTTCGTTTTATACACAACTTTCTTTTATACGGTGTATAAACCCCTTTGAATTTTACTTTTATAAAAAAGGAATCTTTTTCTACGAAGCGTTTTACAAAATGACAAAAAGGAATGTTTATTTTAACGTACGCGGTGACATCGACCTTTTCCGCCACCGTGAGTATTATTTGGTCTTTGGCTTCCTCAACAAGCCATAATGTTTTTAAAATAAAATAAATACCATATACTCTTTTATGTATTTTGGTATTGAAAATGGTTTTGATAAAGGATTCTATTATGATTGAAATGTGGAAATGTTATCATTCCTTTATATTGGTTTTATGTTTTATGATTTTATTATGGTACTTAGACATTTTAACGGGTGGTTACGTTATAAACCATATGACGGGTGGTGCCGTGAATACCAGGACGGGTGGTTAGGTTATAACCTCCAATGCATTGGGTATGGAAGTTGGTCGTATGGCTATTCCATTTAGTATGTATGGAAATTGGCCATATGGCTATTCCATTAAGTGATATGTGTGGGAGTCGACCGAATGGTTATTCCACTTAAGTATGTTTATGTCCCAAGTTACCTTTATATATGTTATGTGTTCTTTATATGTGTTTTCTGGTAATCCTTTGGTTACAAAAAGGTAATTAATGATATTTTATTCAGTGAAGAGTTTTTACTACTTCATAAAGGTGAAAAGTATTACCTTGATAAAGTATACATGGTTTACTTTTTGTTTTGATAAACTAACAGTTTTTTGTGTATCCCTTACTGAGTTTTTATGCTCATCCCAAGTTTTTGAAATGTTTTTCACAGGACTTAGCGTGGAATAGGGTCAAGGATGGGATCAAGGGAAAGTCATGCTACCTAAAACATGAAACTATACTTGTTTCTTTTTAAGAGTTTTTATTTTATGGAAATTTAGTAGAAGAGACTACTTTGTATTCTTTTGAGATGTAATAGTTATGTCCTAGTTCTATAAAACTCTAAACGTGAAAAGAGCCTCAATGTGAATTATTCATTTAATTCAATTTTAAGTAAGGTTTAAGGCTGGGGCCTTATAGTTGGTATCGAAGGTCGGTTTAGATAACTTTAGAGGTTAGGGTATTATTTAAGCATAAGTGACATTACCATAATGGGTAGGATTTTAGACAGAGTCCTAGTTTTAGATAAAGTGAATGACTAAGAATATCTTAGTGTTTATATTCCTCATTAGTACATGATGATTTTGTTTTTATACTCACACTGACCCTTTTTGGTTTTAGTAAATGGCTGGATCTAGCAGGCACCATGGTAACGGTGGATGTGAAGGAAACTGTTACAGTTTTCTGAGCAAGCAACTGAATGATATGGGAGCTGTAATGAGAACTCCTGTGTTTATTCTCAACCAACTATCTGGAGTTATGATTGACCACCTAAACCTTGGAGATGTGTCTAAGGCATCATATATGCAAGAAACAAATCCCTACGGAAGTACAGGTAATAATCATAAAGGTAAGTGTGTTCAAAAACCTATGTGTCCAAGATGTGGAAAGAAACACCTAGGAAAATGTTTCAAAGGGACAGAAATTTGCTATAGATGTGGAAATGAAGGTCATAAATCAAGAACCTGCCATGGAAAAAGGAAGCATCCAGTTGACACGAGGAAAGGGAAAGAAGTTCTTTCTGAGGGATCAATTGAATGTTTTAAATGTGGTGTGCATTGTCATTATGCAAACACATGTCCTATGAAGAAGTTTCGGGAATGGGGTCACCAAGAGCATACCAATATTCATTTACCAATACCCAATGCCATTCCGATTGAGGATGAAGAAACTGACAATGACCAATCAAAGGTATGTACTATTTCATGACTATTGTTTTCCTATTTTGGAATCTTAGGATATGATTCATGATTTTGTTTGTAGGAAAGAGGTATTTTGGAATAAGTTGGAAAGGAATGTATAATGGATCATGAATAATGTTGAATCAGTAAGATGTCAACATATAAGGGCTGCACGAGTTATGGTGAAATTCTTAAGAGTATTAAGTCTCTTTTGATGATGGGGTTACATTAGAAGACTTTTTATATTATGTGTAACCCTGATGTTTAATAGAGGAAAATTTTATTCAAGTAATAGTTATCTTTTCTTTTGTGGACATATTTATATAGAACCATTTGGGTTTATATGATCCTTAATTTTGATGTAATTATGGGTTAATATATGTTATGATTGATGTGAAAGGCATGAGATAAAATTGAGGTTAAATTATGTTATGGTTATTTTTGATGATTTTATCCCGTTTTGGGGAATGATTTGATAATTATATAGTTTTGGAAAAAGGACAACACGTAGACCGTGTGACTACCGGTCGTGTCGGACAAAGCTGTGGGAATCAAACCCACAACCAAAGTGCGACTGGTATTTATCGCCTACCACTGGACTACATGAAGTCCCTGGTTAGTTTGACTGATTCTTTTTTTTAAGAGTAAGTTGATTTTGGGTTATTTATGAAAATGATTAACCTATCATCGAGGATATGTGATTAGGATAATTACTTTTCAATGCGAGACTTTAAGAGAAACTGATTTTGTTTGGAGATAAATGTTACGATTTAACTTGGAAGACTATGTGACTAAATCCTTCAAATGTTTGGGTTTCAATCTTAGATTGGTTTACTTTGAGGAATTTTATGGACAAATTTCTTATCGGATGGTCCTCGTTGAACTTTGGGTTTTATTGGACAAATTTTGGAGATTAAGAATAGATTTTCTTTCCAATGGGTTATCCTTTTCTGGGGTATCTGATCTTGTACTAATCTTTTGGGTTTTGGTTTTGGTTAAAGTCTAAAGACCTGGGAAGTATGTAGTTCTCTTTTTTGGGTTAGGTAATTCTCTAGAAGTTGATTATAGTACTCTTAATGTGAACAAGTCTTCCTAAATACTTGCCTTTTGGAGAAAATATGAGTTTGTGTAAGGAATCTAATAAAAGTTGAGAGTCAACATGATAAGTGATTATGTTTCCTTATGAATAAATTCCTAAATAAAAAAGTAACTTAAAAAAAATGTTGTCTATTAACATTTCCTACTGGGGAATCGAATATCGTTTAACCCATCACATGTTTGTGATTTTCTCATGGTTAACTTTTTCCTAAACATGTTTTCTATCACTCTCCATCAGAACATTACCCTATGTTTTCTCCTCCATGTCCATGTTTTCATACTTGGAATCCTAGTATGGGTTAACTTGGGTGACCTTTGTACTTATCTTTCTTTATTTTAAAGTGATTGTTTTACTGACTCTTCTCCGATGTGGGACATTCAAGGATGTTTCCAAGCCCAATTTTAAAATTGTGAGGACGCAATTCCCAAAAGGGGGGAAGGATGTAACACCCCAGGTAAATAAAGAATATGACATCTTTATATTTATCCATATTTTTGAATCAAATATTAATATTACTTTAAAAGGGATGCTATGCTCGATGGCGTACCCAATACGCAACAACGAGTTTCCTGGGAATCTTACGTAGCACTCTAATAATAAAATAATATTATTTTAAATGGTAGTTAACATGTAGACATTGTATTGGAAGGAATTGATATAAATAACTAAAATATGATTATATATGTTTTTTAAATGTTTTTACATTTATCCAAAGGCTTAAAATACGGAAAGAATTCAATTTTAGGCTTTTATACCCTAATTTTCACTAGAGGTTCACTTATCGCCTTTTGATGGAGAACTATCATTAAAAATAGTTTTGATCACTCTTATACATTCTTTTTGGACCAAATAAAACTCTTATTTAGAATCGGGACATCAAATTTTACTTTGTGTAAATTTTTGGTATTTTTCCGATAAAGTTCATTTTTTTAATGAATAGTGTAAAATGTTGTTTTTAATTCAAAACCACTTTAATATAATTTATTTATATGATTATATTATCTTTTTAATTGGTTTTAAAGTGAAATTATAAAATATTTTTACCATTAAATCCAATAGTGGTCGTTGGAATTAATTTCACTTTGAAATCTGACTTAAACTAGTGTCAATCTTTTGATACTTATTGTTTCATAAAAACACGTTTTTTGCTCTGACAGCGGGAATTAATTATTAAATTAATTAATGAAACTTATATGTTTTGAATTTTGTAAAATGGACTTCATTTTTTAATTCCGAATATCAAATATAGCTTAGGGTGGATTTTTGGTATTTTTCTGAAAAACTTCAATTTTTGATGAATAGTGAAACCACTAAGTGGTACTTATATTAAACTGATTTTTCATTTAAATGAAATTTTACCACTTCTGTGTTTTGAATTTCAAAAATCTGACATACATGGTTGTCATTAAGAAGTAAAATGTGTTTAATGAGATAAAAATATTTTTTTGGTGAATAGTAACTTATTAAGTTTTTAATCGTGATTAGAGGTAATTATTGCAATTTAAGGAAAAAATGATATTATAATAAAATGAAAATACCTTAACACATGTCCTACCCTTATTGGATGTGTCATGGCCGACCAAGACAAGCCATGGGTCAGCTTGGGGACCCAATGGAGCCACTTTGGTTGGAAAATGACATAAATACCTTTTATTTAATGTTAATGTAAAAAAATGGCACGAACATGATATATTTTACTAAAACAATTTTTTAATGGGGTTATAAAAGTCAGATGTTTTATTATAAATATTCATTGGAAAGATAAAACTATTTCCTACATCATAGTAATTTTTTTTATAATTTTTAGACATTAAATAAATTAAATTATTTATGACATAATAATGATGCAGCGATGACATCATTATTTGACGATTTAAATAAAGTGGAAAGATAATGTAAAATCTATAAACTAAACTTGTCCAAAACTTATTGGATGGGTGGATTTCGAACCCTTATCACCTTATCCACGAATTATATCAATGTGGGACCTTTTAAAACCGAAACACATTTTCAAATAAAGTAATATTTCTTTACTTTCCAAAAGTGCCCCTCCTCTCCTCTTATAAAAGCCCCCCACCTCTACCTCATTTCACACACTCCTCAAGCCTTTGGCTCGGCCAACCCCTGCCCATTTACTCTCTCCACACCCCTCTCCTCATCCTAGAGGATTCCCTTTTGGCAGAATCCTTTCAAAGGAAGCCTTTAGGCTCAAACCAAAAGGATATACACTTTTAAAGGTAATTCATTCTCTCATGTTCATTTGTTTTATTTTGCTTCTCCAACCCCCTAAACTCTTTTTATTTACTTATTTTGTAACAACAAAAGTATCTTTAATATACTAGGATTTTGTTATAAGATTTATTCGAGCTACACTTTCACACAACTACATCAAATGGTTAAAGAACATACGGTTTCCGTGGATGGTGAAATTCTGCCTCCCGAAACGATGATTGTTCAATACTCATTTAACACCTTCAATGGTGGCCATTATGATGTCACTATTTTTATATATGATATATAATATGTTTATTTTTTCCATAAGATTCTGTTTTTTTTTCATTTTGGGCATACCTTTATGGATTCCATTATGGGTAAACGCGATATCTTCATTTAAGGAAGTGCGGACTACCGCCCCCTCAAAGTGATTTGATTCGTTAAATAACATATGTGGGATGTATAAAGGATGGAACTATGATATTATATATGATATTATACTGTAATTATAATATACCTTTATTATTCCATTCTATAAAATACGAAATAGAAATGAAAGTAGCGTTCATGCGTACGTACGGCTTACCGTCTCCATGAACGGTGCATTTCATTTCTTACCTCTAAATGATTATGTAATGTTATAAATGCATGAATGTACTGGATATATATGAAATATATGATATATAAATCATGGATACAATTCTGGATATAACAAACATTTGGCCACATGAACAACATGTAATTGTTAGAATTACACTTTCGACTTAAGAACCAAATATCGGCAAAACAAATATTATTAACATAAATGATAACATAATGTTTATGACTTGGTAATAAGTGATATAAAAGGAATAATGAACTTGAAATAGGTTCTTAAGGAAGTAGAAATTAACTCAAGTTTATTATTCAGGAGATTAAAGAACGATCGAGTCAAGTCGGACCCGAGGTAAGGGATCCTACACCTCTCTTTCTTTTTAAGTACACTCTTTTATGTCATTCCTTCTAAGCTAATATTTCTTGTTTTTTGGATGTTATTATATATTACACTTACTGTAATTTTTATTTTCATGTGATGAGAGACCCTATTCTCTCTCATCAATCCATTTTTGATGTTTTGAGTGGCGCCGTTAGGCTGCCGAATTTTCGTAAGAGATCTAACCTCTATCTTTCTTTTTAAGTACTCCCCTTTATGTAACTTCTTTTAAGCTCCTAATTGTTATGATGGGGGATGTTATTTCATATTCCTATTTCTGTAAATTTTGTTGTAATGTTATGAGATACCCTATTTGATCTCATCAATCCATTTTTGGAAGTTTTAAGTGGCGCCGTTAGGATGCCAAGTTTTCGTAAGTGATTTTTCATCTCACTTTTATTCCCGTGAGATTTATGCTAAATTTTCCACAATTTCCTTTGAGTGGTGTATGTAATGACCATTATTTTACTCATTGTGTAATATTCCTTCATTTATGAGTATTTACATCAATGATGTATTATCCTTCTTTCACGGGTCGTATGTTTCGAAAGATACCCAAGTCGGTAAGGGAACCTTTCACCCTCCTTTTTTTAAAAAGACTTCTTTTGTTGGGTCTTTTAATTTACATATTATTATGTAGGGATTTGTTCTCATATATCCTTATTGATGTAAATTTTATGTCCAAGTGATGAGATACACTTTTTATCTCTCATCAACTCATTTTGATGTGACGCCGTTAGGCTGTCCAGGGAACTTCTTAACCCAATTTCGATTTCTTTGGGTTCGACACGTGGTTATTGAATATGTCATCCTTTGAATATGTGTGAATGAACTTTGATTATTTTAAACTTAATATCCACTTATATTTGGTGTATTCGTTTGTCACACATAATTATGTAATTGATTTATCCTTAAACCAAGGATACCGTCTTTGTAAGGAACTTCGTCTCAATCTCCTTTCATTGAGGAATATTTCGTTTTATACACAACTTTATTTTATACGGTGTATTAACCACTTTGACTTTTACTTTTATACAAAAGGAATCTTTTTCTACGAAGCGTTTTACAAAATGACAAAAAGGAATGTTTATTTTAACATACGCGGTGACAACGACCTTTTCCACCGCCGCGAGTATTATTTGGTCTTTGGCTTCCTCAACAAGCCATAATGTTTTTAAAATAAAAAAATTACCATATACTCTTTTATGTATTTTGGTATTGAAAATGGTTTTGATAAAGGATTCTATTATGATTGAAATTTGGAAATGTTATCATTCCTTTATATTGGTTTTATGTTTTATGATTTTATTATGGTACTTGGACATTTTAATGGGTGGTTACGTTATAAACCATATGACGGGTGGTGCCGTGAATACCAGGACAGGTGGTTACATTATAACCTCCAATGCATTGGGTATGGAAGTCAGCCGTATGGCTATTCCATTTAGTATGTATGGAAATTGGCCGTATGGCTATTCCATTAAGTGATATGTGTGGGAGTCGACCGTATGGTTATTCCACATAAGTATGTTTATGTCCCAAGTTACCTTTATATATGTTATGTGTTCGTTATATGGGTTTTCTGGTAATACTTTGGTTACAAAAAGGTAAGTAATGATATTTTATTCAGTGAAGAGTTTTTACTACTTCATAAAGGTGAAAAGTATTACCTTGATAAAGTATACATGGTTTACTTTTTGTTTTGATAAACTAACAGTTTTTTGTGTATCCCTTACTGAGTTTTTATGCTCATCCCAAGTTTTTGAAATTTTTTTCACAGGACTTAGCATGGAATAGGTTCAAGGATTGGATCAAGGGAAAGTCATGCTACCTAAAACATGAAACTAGACTTGTTTCTTTTTAAGAGTTTTTATTTATGGAAATTTAGTAGAAGAGACTACTTCGTAATCTTTTGAGATGTAATAGTTATGTCCTAATTCTCTAAAACTCTAAACCTGAAAAGAGACTCAATGTGAATTCTTCATTTAATTCAATTTTAAGTAAGATTTAAGGCTGGGGCCTTATAGAAACAGATGCTTTAGTTTCATATTCTTTTTCTTCCTCATTCCTTAGAGCAGGCTAGTCTTCCTCATCAATAAGGGCTTCTTCATTTCTTTCTACCAACACTATTTCTTTTCCAAATGATAAAACTTCTGCAACAGTACTTGGAGGCAAGTCCAGATCCATTCCATCAACTATAGAGGTATCCTCGTCATCAGTATCATCACTATACTGAGGTTCCTCTTCATCAGGTCCTAGACCTGGATCCCTCACATTTCTTAGGCCTAGAAGGATGATCCACAGGATTAAACATATCATAAATCTTCCCTTCATCACTGACCCATTCTCTTTTCCACAGATTCCAATTGATCATCATGTATTTACAAATAGTTTTGGTAATACAAAAGTTGTTTTTCATAACCACAGTCTCATCCTTAGACTTAGCCACACCTTTTACCTTAATCATCAAAAAAATAATCTTTGAAAAGAATAGAGCATTAGTTTTTGACATTGTTTTGGTCATATCTTCAATTTGAATCATCAGAAGCCTACCCAAATTTACCTTGACACCGTTCCTCAACAAATGCAACAAGTAAATATCTCAGTACTTCAAATTTGAAAAGTCCCATCTTCTTAGAATTAGAACATGTTGAATGAAGTTGAAAATTAACCGGTTCTATCCATCCACTTCTGTAGAAACTACATTTCTTGGTGTACCAAATCTTGTTAATTATTCCAAGGAAGCTTCATATTAAAGGATGTAACTTGTTGGAGGTACTAATTTTGAGAAATACCCAAACTATCCTTCATGTGGAACTCTCAGGAACTCAACCCACTCAATAGAAGAAAATGATATTTTCCTTCCATTCACTACTAATATCATTATGTTATCAACTTCTGATTTCTAAAAACGAAAGAACTCATATAATTATTTTACCAGCTTCAGATAATAGGGGCCATTGTTATTTGAGAAGAACTCTACCCATTTCTAATCTTCCAGCACTTCTAGAACTAAAGACTTACTGGTCATCAACCATTCCGCACATAGATATTTCTCAACTACTATTTATCTTTGAATGAGAGGCAGATTTGTAGGTTTCATCACTTAACTACCACTACTAGACTCTCCTTTGAGTCTCTTGGCATTCGGCTTATCATCCTTTTCGCTGACTGATGGTCTCTTCACTCTTTCCATTCTGCGAATCATGATGCTTAGGGTTCAAGGGAAACAAAGGTTTGGGAGATAATTCTTGAAGGTAAAGGGTTTGAGGTGGATTGAGAAGAGTTCAAGAATTATGTTTTATCATTTAGGAATCATGAAATAAATAAATAAAGCATTATAAGTAAAATACAGATGATACAGATTCCAGTGGCTAAAGATACAAAATTTTAAAAACAGTGCAACCTAACAGTAATACATACCAATGAGGATTTGGCTAACGGTGTGAATTTGGCTAATAGTGAGAGTTTGGCTAATGGTGATAATTTTCCTAAAGGTGAGAATTTGGCTAATGGAGAGAATTTGGCTAACTGTGAGAATTTGGCTAACGATGAGAATTTGGCTAATGGTGAGGTTTCTAACAGTGAGGTTTCTAACGATGAGGTTTCTAACAGTGAGGTTTCTAACATACAAAGTCTATCATTTCTAACTCATGTCTAATTTAACATAACCTATCTGAACTTAAAGGTTTGGTGAATATGTCAGCTAATTGATGTTCAATACCAATAAACTCAAGAGTAATATCACCCTTTTGGTAATGACCTCTTATAAAGTGGTGCCTTACATCAATGTGTTTGGTCCTAGAGTGAGATACATGGTTCATTGAGATATTAATTGCACTAGTGTTAATACAGTTTATTGATACATGTCTAAATTGATACCCATAGTCTAGTAAAGTATGTTTCATCCATAGAATTTGTTCCCAACAACTACCAGCATCAATGTATTCTTCTTCAGCAGTAGAAAATGAAACAGAGTTCGGCTTTTTACTACACCAAGATACTAGGGACTTACCTAGAATATGACATGTTCCAGACGTGATCTTTATTTCTAACTTACAACTAGAAAAGTCAGCATCTAAATAACTTATTAAATCGAATTATTATCCTTTTGGATAAAACAATCCTAACTTAAAAGTATGTTTAAGATATTTGAAAATTCTTTTAACAGAAATAATGTGTGAATTTTTGGATAAGCTTGAAATCATTCACACATACACACACTAAACATATTATCAGGTCGACTAGCATTAAGGTAGAGTAGGCTCCCAATCATACTTCTATAGTTGGTTTGATCAACTGGTTTTCCAGTTTCATCAGCATCCATCTTACAACTAGTACTTATAGGTGTATCAATTTCTTTAATACTGCCTAAACCAAAACATTTTAAAATATCCTTTGTATATTTATTTTGATTTAAAATAATACCATTTTCATTTTGAAAAACATTAAATCCAATAAAATATCTGAGTTCTCCCATTAAAGTAATTTCAAATTCATTTTTCATACTCTTTGAAAAATCAATACACAAGGTATTTTTAGAAGATCCAAAAACAATATCATCAACATAGAATTGGACTATCGAAAAATATTTGGAAATTATTTTATTAAAGAGTGTTGGATAAACAATCCCTTTAAGAACATTTGGAAATAATAAAACTAGTCAGTCTATTATACCAAGCTTGCGGGGATTTCATTAAACCATATAAATCTTTATAGGGCTTAAAAACACGATTTGGAATATGAGGATTAGTAAATCCAGGTGGTTGTTCAACAAATACATCTTCAATTATAAAACCATTTAGAAAATCACTTTTAACATCAATCTGACATAACTTGAAATTCAGATGAGCGGCATATGAAAGTAGAATCCTAATAGCTTCTAATCTAGCTACAAGTGAAAAGGTTTCCTTATAATCTATTCGTTCCTCTTGACTACACCCTTGTGCGACTAGCCATGCTTTGTTTCTAATGATATTTCCTGATTCATCAACCTTGTTTCTAAAAACCCATTTAGTGCCTATGGTCAATGTTTCCTTAGTTCTGTCAACTAATTACTAGACTTTTTTTCTTTCAAACTGATTTAATTCTTCTTTCATAGCCATAACCCAAAATTCATCATTGATTGCATCATTGATATTTTTAGGTTCTAACTATGAAAGAAAGTCTTGATATTCAACTTGGTTTCTTAGAGAATCTCTAGTCTGTGTCCGTCTATCAAGATTACCTACAACAACATCTAAAGGATGGTTCTTTAGAATCCTAGTTGATCTAGTAAAGGTAGGACTAGAAATTTCAGGTTTTTCTCTATGCTCGGGTTCACCAGATGCAGATTCTGGAATATTTCTAGAATTTCTTGGCTTTAAAGTAGGTTCATTATAATTACCAATGAGGTCCAGAATAGATAGATCTTATTCAAGACTTTTAGAAGAAGACGTAGGTTCATGCGGATCAGTTTCATCAAATTTGATGTGAACAAATTCTTCCAAACATTTGGTTCTTTTGATAAATACTCTATACGACTTACTGTTATAGAGTAACGTAGAAAGATTCCCTCATTACTTTTAGAATCAAACTTTTCTATATTATTCTTAGTGTTGAGAATAATGACTTTCCAACGAAAAACTCTAATGTAACTAAATTTAGGCTTCCAATTATTCCACAGTTCATATGGGGTCTTCTAATGAACAAGTCTAATCAAGACTCTATTTAGAATATAAAAATATGTATTCACAGCTTCAGCCCAGAAATAAACAGGTAGTTCATAATCATTAATCATAGTTCTTACTATTTATTTAAGGGTTCTATATCTTCTTTCTACTACAGCATTTTGTTTAGGTGTCCTAGGGGCAGAGAAATTATGATTGTAGCCATTATGTGAGAAGTAGGTTTCAAAATCACTATTTTCAAACTCACGGCCATGATCACTTTTTAGAGTCTTAATCTTAATTCCACTATGGTTCTCTATATACTTGGAATTTTTCATAAAATAAGTGCAATCCTCACTTTTGTGAGATAAAAATGATACCCAAGTATATCTATAAAAATCATCTACTAAGACATAAACATAGTGCTTACCATTTAAACTTGAAACTCTAGAAGGTCCAATCAAGTCCATGTGAACCAACTTGAGAGGATGAGAAGTTGAAGATTCTTTCTCTTATTTGAATTAAGCATTATGTTGCTTTCCCTTTTGACAGGGAGTACAAACTTTGTCGGATGGGAATTTTAGTTGAGGTAGGTCTCTAACTGAATTTTTATTAGTCAGTTTTCAAAGCGAATATATATTGCAGTGTCCTAATATTCTATTCCATCGCCACGACTCTATATGAAAATAATTTAAACATGTAACCTTCTGTTGGGATAAATAATTTAAATCTACAACATAAACATTTTCATTTCTCAAGGCAGTAAATACCAAATCATTTTTTGAATCAAATACATTACAAGCATTATTTTCAAATTTAACATTGAAGCCATCATCACACAACTGAGAAATGCTTAATAGATAGTATTTTAATCCATCAAAAAATAATAATTTAGAAATTAAAATTGAATCAGTGTTACTAATCTGGCCTAAGCTGATGATTTTTCCTTTTGAATTATCCCCAAAGGTGACATTACCTCCATAAACCTCGATTAATCTATTCAAGAATGAAAAATCTCCAATCATGGGTCTTGAAAATACACTATCCAAGTAACATATCTTCCTACAAGAACACTTCAAGAAAGTCTCCTACAAAATAGGTTTAAACAGAAAATGATTTTGGTACCCATATTTTCTTGGTTCCAGACTAGTAACCAAGAAAAACTTTTGGTACCCAATTTGTCTAATGGGTTTCATACAATCAATAGATTCAAAAGATTTGGAAAGATAAACTTTTTTTGATCTATAACTAAATGAATAGCTAGTTGAGATATAAGAGTTTCCAAAACTGGAACTAGCAGCATACTTTCTAGATTTAGGAATAAATCTATTTTTAACAAGATGTCTCTGTCGAGGTTTATAGCCTAAACCAGTAGTATACTTTGGTGCAAATTGTTTTCCTAGAATTTGTGTAAGAGTGTTCTTTACATTATTGAACTTCTCCAAATCTATTCTAAGTTTCTCATTAGAAAATTTAAGTTGATTATTCTCCTTTAACAGTTGAGCATTCTTTTTCTTTTCTATACTATGATCAGATTTAACAGTACTAAACAAGGCATACTGTTTCTTTAATGATTTTTACTTATCCATCAGCTCATTACAAGTATCTTCTAAAATATTACAGTATTCAAATAATTCAGCTTTAGAAATATTATCATCACCAATTTAATCACTTTCATTCCCAAAATATTAATCATTTAGCATAGGGGAAAGAGGTACCTCAAAAGTATTAGTCCTGAAACACATGTTAGCATGATTCATTCAGAATCAGAAAACTCAGACTCTCTTGTGCTGTATTCTGAAGCACTCCATGTTTCTTTCATTACTTTCTTATATTTTTTTCCTTATAATCATATTTCTTCTTGAACCTCAATTTTGGACAGTCAGCCTTAAGGTGTCCTTTCCTTTTTCATTCATAACACAATATCTCATCATCCTTATCAGCTTTCCTCCAATCTTTCTTCTAATTACTTCATTTGTCATACATACCTTTATAATTTGGTTTTCAAAAAAATTTATTCATTCTATATAAATTATTGAATCTCCTAACTATTTGAGCCATCTCTTCATCACTATAAGAATATGAACCTCCACTTGTGGAGATTTCAGTGGGTATGTGAACTTTCTCCTTGTCCTTTCTCTTTGAGGCAGTAGACTTAAATGCCACTGACTTCCTCTTTGGTTCATCACCTTCCTCTTTGTTTATCTTTAGCTCTTCTTCATAAATCATCAACTTACCAATTACATCCTTAACAAGTAGTGAACTTAAGTCACATTATTCTCTTATTGAAACTGATGTGTCTCTCCATCTCTCTGGGAGACATCTTAGTATCCTCATGATTTGTTCTTTTGCAGGAACAAATTTTCCAAGTGAGTTCATTGTATTTACAATTTCGTTGAAACTAAGTTACATGTTAGAAATAGGTTTATTAGGATTCATTTTAAAATTATCATATATAATAGTGTAGGTATTCAATCTCATTTCCTTAACATTGGTTGTTCCCTCATTGAAAATAGCCAAAGTATCTCAGATTTCATAATTAGTCTTACAAGCAGATATTTGATTAAATTCATCATCTCCTAAAGAATAGTACAAATCATTCATTTCTTTAAAATTATTATTGTAATCAGTTTTAGTAGGTTTATCCCAAATTGTTCTTTCAATTTATGGGATCTTATACTGAGTCTCTATAGTAGTCGAGATATCAAATCCCATAATTTTTAAATGAATTTTTATTTTCAGTTTCCATTGGGCATAATTAACACCAGTAAATAAGGATGGCTTGTTAGTTGCATTACCTTCTAATCTATTGTCCATAATTAGATTTTAGCAAATATATTTAAAGAGATAAAATTTAGAACTAACACCAATTTAAGATCTTTATGATGAAACTAAAATCACAGTTTAAAAAAGAGTGTTTGGAAATTCTTTATTCATAACAACCTCTGATACCAAATGTTGGTTGGAGTGGACACTCAAGAGGGGGGTGAATTGAGTTTTAATTAAATTTTCTGTTAAAAACATTATGATTTAAAATCCCATAAATTAAATAAAAATTAAACTGTAGTGAGTTTATAAAGATTGTTAGTTTTCAATTAGTTTCTCAAGAGATTGATTATTTCTCAGTTAACTCAATCTTAGGATTAAGTAACATTTGAAACTAACAAACTGGGTAACAAAAGTTATAAGCACTTGATAGTTTAACTATTATAGTCACTTTAAATCAGATTTGAATTTCAAAGAACTTAGCAGCGGAATAGAAAATAACTTAAACTAAAAATAAGATGCACATCAGATATAACCAAGATGTTCAGTCTCAAGCCGAGACATAGTCCTCTCAAAAAATTTATATAAAATTTCATCCACACCCTGGATCGGGGTAGATAATAGTACAAAGACTGTCTAGGTACTAATAACTCTACCAAAATTCTACGTCTGAAAACAAATAACAATAGCACAGAGGCTATCCAGGTCACACATGACCTCTACCACTATCCACAGTGAAATACAAGAGAGTAATGGAAAGATTGTGTGAGGATTTATAAATCCTCCAGTTCAAAACAGGAGACAGTGTGTGCCTAAAAATATAGAGCACACACACTGCTCAAAATGTAAATAAAGGAAACACAATAGAGAGAAACATATAGAGATGAGTTTAGAATTCTGTATGTGTTTTGAGTGAAGCTCTGGACTCCTTGGATTGATGCAGATGATGCTTTGAGTCCTTCTCTGGTTTTTGTTAACAAAAACAAAGTGTTGTTTCTGTATTTAACTTACAGGTCCAAGTTGATCAGTCTAATCAACTTGAGTGTGAGTGAAATCATTGAAGATCTTTACTCCTTGGATGATCAGGTTCTACAGACTTAGAATGTATTCTTCCTTATTGTTTTATACATGTATGTCCCTGAGTATCTCCAGAATATTGTTTCTTATATGTATGGAAATACTGATCAATTCCTTGTAACTTTCTTTAGTAGTTTGAGGTTCCCTTTTATAGCTCATGTGGTCCGACAAAAAGTATGATTACTTATGCTGGTACGAGGTACAGTTTCCTGAAATTCAACATACATTAAATTATTAATAGCAGTGGAATTACAAACATCAAATATGACTGTTTCTAAATAAATAATAGAAAAAGAGTTTAAAGAAACATTGACTGGTTTCCATCAGTAGATCTTTCTATCAGGGAGCTTTTATAGGTGGACTTGAGTTAGTTGTTCTGTATCGGTAGCTATTACTCTTTATAACGGTAGACCACATGAATCGATAGCTCGTTATATCAGTAGATCCTTCTATTAGTGACCCATACTGGTGAAATTCTTGTATCGGTAGACATTGTAGCGGTAGCCATCTGTCTGTATCAGCAGACTTGTATCTGTAGCTGTCTGTCGATATCTGTCTATATCAGTGGACTTTGTCTGCCTGTATCAGTTGATGTGTAGTTGTATCGGTGGACTTCATATCGGTAGATGTCTCTCTATCTATTTGTATGGGTATCTTGTATCAGTAAATATTTACCACTAACCTTGTGTCACAAGAAGCTTGGTCCATCAGTGACCTTTACATATCGGTAGACTCTGTATCGGTAGATCTGTAACAGTTGACTTGTGCATACCGGTAGACTTATGTACTGGCGTACATAGCCTTATTGGTAGCTATTTGTATCAGTGACTTACAAGCTTAACACTTATCTGTTCTATGAAAAATATATCCATTCTGAGTTATAATTATTTTAATGCTTGTATAAACATAGATAAACATTGATTAACATATTCTAATGATTATTTTAAAAAAAATTCGAACCTAATTTAACATATAGATAGAATTTTAAAAACATATTAAAGCATAATGGATATTATCAAAACATGTGAGGTCAATAATAATGATATCTAAAAAACATTCAAATGTATAATTTAACACTATAAATTATTTCGATTAAAAAATTTGTTTTTAATTAAAATCTAGTATTTTTTCATTATTCATCAAAATATGAAAGTTATCAAAAAAGTAACAAAAATTTATCCAAAATAAATTTTTATGTCCCTCTTATAAATATGAATTTAATTTCACTAAATATAATATATAAAATTTTCAAATATTGGATTTAAAAAGGGTTCGCCATTAAAAGGCATAAAACTGCATTTTTGAAAAATACCTCTTTTATCTAAAAAATTGAATTTTCTTATATTATTTCTAATAAAAATATAATATGAATATTAAAATTATATAGGATATATAAAATATAAAATTTGGATAATACATTTCATAACATCTTTTTTGAATGGCTAGTTTGGTAAGTTGTGGTGTGCTCAAACTCGGTCTTGCGTGTAGTGCAAGTTATTGAAATACTTTGAATAGATAACATACTATAAAATAATGGGGTGTTACATTCTCCCCTCCTTAAATAAATTTAAATACAATTTGAAATTGTTTTTTTAAATAAAAACTTAAAATAGAAAAATACGTTTTTGGAAAACCCACATCGGAAATTGGGTCAATTAAATTTAGTCTTAATAAGAGGGAAAGAAAAATGGAAATGTAAGCACCAAATTATGATCTCGATTAAGAGAACATTTACGGAAATTTAAGACACATAATTGGAGGAAATACATAAATATTTATATAGATTTATTATGGTCATCAATCACAAAAAAATGTAAAATTGAGGCCCTCAAAGCCATCAATCAATGATTATTTAAAATATCATCAGTTCAAAAAAACATAAGGTATTCGGATAACACATTTTTGGTTTTAATATCCTTTCCATAATGTTTAAGAATTATTTTCTTTATATAATAAGTGAAATATATATATATATATACATACAATTTACAGGTAGAGTTTTTTCTTTCAACTAATTTCTACCACAAAACTCATCTTTCACTCCAAAAGATAATAGAACTCAAAAATATTCTATTTATACTAATCATATCTGGTTCCAAATATTAGAATATACCATTTAAATGAAGTCAAGAATTTGGTAATAACTAGGTACTTCTTATTTGCTAGTGGTTGGAAATTAAGCCTTGTCACACTTTGGTGATGGGTTCGATTACTGCAGCTTTGTCCAACACGACGAGTTATCACCTGACCTGATGGTTGCCTTTTTTCCTAAAACTATAGTATTATAATATTCAAAAAATTATATTAAGAAATTTTTTATACTTAAACAATACTATCCAATGTTCAACTTAATCCATTCCGATCATTATAGTTATCTAAAATACCTCTGTCCAGACTCTCTCTAAAAGGTCTCTAAATTCCAAAATCAATTGTAACATCAGATTCCCCAAAATGAGTAATGTTTCCCTTATTATCACATTATATAAATATTATTACCCTCACAATATTAAATCCTTAATGAAAACAACAAATGATGTAGTATAATCCTTATATATATTATAATATTCTAATAACCATAATATAATTCTTGAGTCCAAAAACACAAATACATTAATTATTCCACTTCAACTGTAGTAACAAAATAAGATTTCCTTTCTACCTTGGCCTTTTCTGAGTTAATTTTCCTTGGTTCTTAGTAAATTCATTTTCATAATTCCCAATTTATCTAGAATTCTATCATTCCATATTGAAAATAACTTTCTTTCCCTTTCAATTATGAGTTTAGTGGCCTTTTTTCACCACACTTGTAACAGACTCTCGTTCCTTTTAGGAAAGTACCGTGGTGTTTCTTCCCACAATTATCACATAATGAAAAATCCTTCTTTCCCCTTTTCCTTTTATTTGTCTCTTGATCCACCATTCTCTTCTTATCTTTTTTTACTTTATTGTCATAAGATTTAGAGAATTCCTTTTCTATCTTGATAGCACATGAGACAATATCTTGGTATGATAAAAAGGATTCTAAGACTAATTCTCGTCGGAGAAATGGTTTTAACCCATAAAATAATCAATCAATCTTACTCCTTGGGTTATGTATATAATATGATGCATGCCTTGTTATCCTTGTAAAGTTATCCTCATACTTTGCGACATTCTCATCCTCTTTTTTCCTTAGACTCAGAAATTTAATTTCCATCTATGTTTGACGGTCACGAGGAAATTATATGTCTAATAAAATCTCTTTAAACTCCCTCCATTAAATATTTGTTACTTATTAATTTTTCTTAGTGATTTAAATAAATGACCACCATTGGTCTGTATCTCATGTGAGAATATAAACTACCATGATTTTTTTTCTTTCTCTACTCCAAAGAGGATGAAATATTTTCCCAAAGGAACGTATCGATTTCTTAGCTACAAATGGATTTGTAGTCACATTGAATTTCGATGGTTTTTTCCTCATGAATAGATCTAACATTGATCCTCTATATTTTGGATTATGGTTCTCCATACGGGTAAGGTTATTATTCATAACCTGTGTGAGTTGTCCCAGTATGGTGATAAGCTGATCGGCACTAGTTGCATCACCAGATACACTATAATTATCTTGAGTAGGAGGGAAATCCCTACATGGATTATGTGGGTTGATACGATTTCCATTCCTTCCACTAGAAACCATTTCTAAACAATGGCATACAATAGATTAGTTTATGAACAACAATACATAATTACAAACATGTAAAATAGTTAAAATAAATTGAAAATTTTATAGATATAATCCATAATAATAAAATTGTTTTATTTGAGGAAGTATATACACATAAACCCTTCCTAATGGTTTGTAAAGAAAATGAGAATTATCCTAAGCATATCCCCCGGGAGTGTCATAACCAAGAGTGCAGTAAGACCTATTTTCATGGACCAGTTCCCGTTCAACTCTAGTTCAAAGCAGTGTTTTTGGGTTTTACCCCTAGTTACATAAGTTCCAGATCTGCCTCAAACTGTTTGTATCCAGATATGGATTTATTACTTGGAAAACTCACAAAATATATACAGTACCAAAATTCTAGTAAGTTATTCTATACTAATCATCAAAGTCTATCTTAGGGTAATGTTCTCTAATTAGAGTTTTTCTAAATCCAGCTTCCATGGTATGTACTAATCTTCCTATGATATCAACTGTAACACCCCGACCCCAGATACCCATATCCAGTGCATTATTACATAACATTGTCATGATTACAAAGAATCAAGTCCCAAAAGACCGATCAGTTTTTCAGTCTTGGAAAATAGATTACATACATGAACGATACATTACACATTAGAAAATAAAACACAACATAAATGGTCTTTTGATAATTCCCTTAATCCCCTAGCTTAACCCTGGTAAAAATCATAACACATATCTTGGAATCCTGAGAAAATAAAACATAAGAAAGTGGTGATCTCAAACGCTTAGTAAGGATAACAATATAGTGGAAACATTCAAAAATAAGCATAAAATATTTAGGAAATGTATAAAATTTAAAAAATATTTTTAAACATAAACTTTAGAATAATATGGAAAAGATAAATCAAATAATTCCATTTACTTATTCACATTGATATTCTACTAGTTGAATAATCAAATGTAATATAAATAGCTAATTTCATAATGATAGAATGCATAATGCCATACTTCATAACCACATAGTCAAGGCCTTGTACCAAGACTAGAAATAAGATTTTGTCATGGAATTTTTCCAAGACACTAGTTTGTCTCATGAGACCTACTGATGCATCAAGGAGCTACAACAAGCCCCACCCGTCAGTTACTATATACAATGCATTCCTCATATGAAAACGTTTAAACTTAACATAAACATTCTTATTAATCCTAGCATACAAAATGTCAACACTTTATCCATAAGCCATGAATGGTATAAAAATAACACATCCACAGTAAATAATATCAGAAAACCTTCAATACAATATGGATGATTTTTATCATAATAAATCAACTTCAGACAAGTTTAAAATCTATCAAAGGATGTTGACTTAGATGAAATGAAAACTTTTAGATAAATATCTCTTTCTATTTTGAAATCATTTAAAAGTCATATAATTATAAAAGAAAGTATTTATTTTGAATATATTCTTATAAGATTTATGTAAAGCTTCGACAATGATATAATGGTGGAAAATATCCATAGCCTCCGTATAAGTTAGAAAAAATACATTCTTACATTCATTTTGTCCAAAAGGTCATAAAGTACCTTGTTTGGAAAATGACGGAAATATTCCTTTCAAAACAAATATAGAATAATAAGGGTATAAATGAATTTAACTCCTAGTATAGTAAATAGTAAAAATATTTTTATTATATTTTTAAGAAAACACAGATGTGGATGATAAAGAGGTCATCATAGATACTTACGTAAAAACAAATCAGATAAAAAAGAGATTGTGAAAATAACCCTTACCTTGTAATTTTCCTTAGTAGATGGTATTTTAACCTAATATATAATAGTTAAAACATAATTATTATATTATAAAATAAATATATACAGAAATATGATATCATATATGATCTTATAATATTTATTTGTTAATAATATTTAAATAGTGTCGTCATTTCGGGTGTTAATAGATTCGTTTTTTTATAAGTTTTGTTATGTAAGCCATGTTAGTTATGGATATGATGTATTTGATTCATATAAATAATTATATTAAGTTCTTAAACATTATTTTTAATCATAAAAGGAAAATTATTCTTGAATGATTATGATGGGGAATGAACTAATCGCGTTCATGGAGACGATAATCCGTACGTACGCACGAGCGACAATATCATTATATTGATGGATAAATAATATGTAATTGGATGATATATAATATATAAATAATAATTAACATGTTATATTTATTATTTAAACCATTTATACTCATTATTATATCCATCCAAATAATGAAGTGTTTGAATAACGAACTATACCACGACGTTGAGATGTTAATCCGTATCTACACACGTATAATGGCTTTGTAATTTATAGGATGGATAGAATAATGAATATATTTGTACCATTTTTATAATAACATCACATTATATATAAGATACTTGATTTATTATTTTATAATTGAAACAACAAATAAAGAGGAAGTGTAAGAAGAAAATAACTTGAAAGATGTGATGAAATATTTACCTCTTCTTCAGGTTCTTCCTTTTGATTTTGTCAAAAGGTCTCCTTAGGTTGGAATTTTGACCAAAGGAAAGACTCTAAAATTAATGGAGAAATTTTGGGAGGATATTTTGGCAAGGTTTGTCCAAGCCAAAAGACTTTGGAGGTGTGAAATTAAGAGAATTGGAAGTGCCCTTTTATAAGAGAGGTGATGGTCACTTTCAGAATAGCTTGAAATATTATTTTATAATAAATTAATTTTTGGTTTCTAATGGCTCAAAATGAATAATTTAAAGGATAATTTGGGTATGGGTCAAAAAAAATCAACCTATAGGTTTTATATAGGTTTATGTTATCATATTAACCTTATCATTTAGATTTAACTCTTAGTTAAATAGTTTGTCATTTACCATGCCTTTTTTATTTTAATATTATATGGTTAATACACATACTATAACATGCCAAGAGAACCCCTTGTGGTTAATTATTAATATATATAACATTATCTATGTCCTTTGTAAGAACCTCATATTTTTAAGAATATTATATCAATAAATAATATAATATTTGTTTTAAAAATTAATTATGTCAATTTTGAAAATATTTTGTATTTGATTTTTTTAAAGCCATAAAAAATTTATCAATTAGAATAAAATTTATTTAAACATCCCTAAAATGTCATAGTGACCTATAAAATTAATTTAATTCCTCATAATTATCAATTTAAATTTATTTGGATATTTATAATATCAATTATTTTAATATTTCATCAATATGGTAAATACTGCATCATCATTGTTTCACAAATAAAATAAATTATTTAATGTCTAAAAATTATAAATAAAATATAATTATGTATTAAATCATCTTATATTTATAATTAATATTTATATTTGAAAAGATAACTTTTATATAAAATTTTAATAATTTTTTTACTAAAAGATATATGTTTATGTCGTTTTTGTCTTTACTTTAAATTAATTAATATAAAATGTTATTATCACTCTCAAGTGGTTCCAAGTGGTCCCAAAATCGACAAAATAATTCCCATCTTTGGAAGGGTATCAACCAATAGTAATAGGACACATTTTAGGTTATTTAAATATTATTTGTTTACCCATATTTACTATATTTACAATTTAACAATGGTAAATAAAATATTTACCAAAGTAATTATTCAAAATTTCTAAAAATAAAAGTTACCTATTTAAACAATTTGGACTTCCTGATTCCAAATATTGAATCCATTTTTCCAAATTAAAAACACAATAGTGAGAAAAATTAATTTAAAATTAATTCCCATTGTCAATACAAAAATCCTGTTTTTAAGAAATAAAGACTATCAAAAGTTTGACAATAGTTTATGTCCAATTTAAAAGTGAAATTACATCCAACGACCTAAATTATATTTAATGATAAAAATAAAGTATAATGATACTTAAAAACCATTCAAATGTATAATTTAACACTATAAATTATTTTGATTAAAAAAATTGTTTTTAATTAAAATTCAGTATTTGTTTCACTATTTATCAAAATATGAAAGTTATCTGAAAAGTACCAAAACATTATCCAAACTAAATTTTTATGTCCCTCTTAAAAAGATGAATTTAATTTCACTAAATATAATATATAAAATTGTCAAATATTGGATTTAAAAAGGATTCTCTATTAAAAGGCATAAAACTGCATTTTTGAAAAATAAATCTTTTCTTATAGAAAATAAATTTTTGTTATATTATTTCTAAGAAACAAAAAAGATGAATGTTAAATTTATAAAGTATATATAAAATTAAAAATTTTATTAATAATATTCATAACCTCTTTTTTGAATTGCTAGTTTGGTAAGTCATGGTGTGCTCGAACTCGGTCTTGCGTGTAGTGCAAGTTATTGAAATACTTTGAAGAGATAACATACTATAAAATCTTGGGGTGTTACACTTTTTACCACGAATTATTTCACATGGTAATCTATTTGGTTGGAGGTTATGTGAATAGACCCGACAATAAGAATTAAACAAATTATATGTGGTATTGGATATTTTTATTTACAAATGTGTGTATTGGTCCTTTTAAATGTTATTATTATTAATACATATCACGAGTGAGTAATATTGATATATTTACATAAAATATGAATTTATATGTTTAGGGTGAATTTGGGATTGTTGGGTGTGCCATGAGTGATGTTACATTAATGAATATGTCAAGATAGGATTTGATCCCTCTTAATCAAGAAGATGATATCTTGGACCTTTGATTGAAATTTCATTTTCGGATGAAGTCCATGGCCATGGTGGTTTATCTATGAGTTCATTTTTGGTATTCAATGAATTATTTATTTGAAAGGTATGTTGACGGAAAAATTAATTCAACCATTCATATAAGATATAAAGGCAAAGATATTATATTGGACAATAGAATTCTTATGGGGTTGTTGTATTTATAGTATTAAATTATTTCACTATGGGTTCCTTTCTATGTTTCTCGACGCTAATCTTGGACTTTAGCCCAAATTTCCCAATGCCAATGAGAAAGAGGCCTAGTGGGTCACACACAATTGTGTATCCATAATCTCAAGTAAGATATATTTAAATTTAATCTAGAATAAAAATATTGTTATTAGGATTAAGAATTATTATTATTCATTATTTTTTGATCATAAGTTATTTATTTACCCATTAAGTTATATTATTAATATATAGGCAAATTGAATATTATTTATATATTTTTTTTCTAGTTAGGGAATATAATATATTTTTATTTGTTGTAATATAATATTTATTATTAAAGTTTCGACTAATAAAAATGATTTTTTATGGACTATGTTATGGGTCTAGATGATGATGATATAATTTTATTTAATATCATTTAAATAAATTTTAATTAATTCATTTTAGAAATGATATTAAAATATCCACAAAACATGCACACATCAACAAATAGTAATAATAATTTCCCTATTTTGGGGGTGTTGGGTTTTACATAGAATAAGGGAATTAGATAAGGGACTATGTGAAATATCTATCCCTGACCCTATGTATATTAATGGTATTACGTCATTTACATATGGGTAGGTAATTAATATACAATGATTTCGGTCTAGTCAAATCCTCTCATGACCAAAAATATTTCTATAAAATTCACTCAAGACCAAAGAGTAATTCCTCACTCCACTTTCATTAGACTAAGATAACTAAGAGAGATTCCTTAAATCTCGAGGAAGATATTACTGCATTCAATAATGAAAAATTGAAGGTGATTTAATCATTTATTCTAGCTCTTTATGTCCTATCAATGGGTTTTGGTGATTCACTATTCATTACTGGATACCCCTAGAGGGATTCTATCATAGATACTCTTTAAGATATTTTAATATTACATTAATGAGGTTACATGGATCAAAATAATCATCAAAGAAATAATTCCACAACTTGAGTTATTTATTGTTAATATAAATTAATTATAAAGTTAATATAGAAATTCTCTTCTTCATGGTGATTATAAGGAAATATTTTTTCATTTATAAGGATTTATACAAATAATATAGAAAGAATTTATAAAGGAAATGGTATGGCTACATCTACGAATCACCCAATA
Source organism: Viscum album (assembly GCA_963277665.1). NCBI lineage: Eukaryota > Viridiplantae > Streptophyta > Magnoliopsida > Santalales > Viscaceae > Viscum > Viscum album. Next base: position 754,750,638 of record OY728148.1, on the reverse strand, counting down.
ATATTTAGGTAGTATCATAGTGGTTCACATGTTAACTTATTTTTATTTATGAATTGATTAATTATATATGCATTTCAAGTTAGTTTTCATTTCTAATTAATCATTTTTATTACTAGAAAGTTAGTATTTCTAATTCAAACACCTCAATTTGATCAAGAGATATTTTTTTATAGATGATGAATGATGGAAATACTATCTATACATATTAAACATTACGGTTGGATGACATGGTTACACAATTTGTAATTGAAATATACATTCCATGTAATCAATATATTGACCCTGCTCTTTATTTCATATTTAAACATGATTTATTACATAATATTGCACCGAATACAACTTATATGTTCAATATTTATAGTGTATTTTTGGATTAGGAACATTACATAACAGCCTAAATCATGAAATACACATATGTATTGAAAAATTATTTTACATGACCACAAAATTCCTTCGTACTTAGCATTGCATGAGATAACCTGAGGACAAACATAATAAAAGGGTGAGATATAAAGCTCAGTAAGGGAGAAAACAAGGAATAACATGAAGAACATAATAAATTTTAGTCAATAGACATATAAATGTATCATAAGAGAAAAATAAACGTAAAGGAATGATATAGCCTGATTATCATAACATGGAAGTGTGGAAACCACTTAAAACACCACATCATTAACATAAAACAATTCGGTAAACCCTTGTACAACCAGGGCGGAAAATATTCTTATAAATTAATCTGGTAAAACCATATCCGAACATGAAATATCATGATACTGAACATTAACCAATGCAATGGAGCACTATCATGGCTCACCCTTCATAAACATTTCAATCTCATGCTTAACTATACCACATAGATCATATAACATGGTTTCATTCAACATCATCAATTATTATATGATAAAGTAATGAGAAATTTATATATATAAGTCAAAAATTGATATGTATATGTTCATAATGGTGAATAACCTTGATATAGTAATGGGTATGGTATTAACTACACGTTGATTTTGGCATGAAAAATCCTGGTTCAATTTCGGAAGCATAACAACGCCATATAGAATTTAATAAAATGAATAGATGAGTGTGAAAGGGGTATCAAATTATTTATACATAAAATGGAATGTGATGGATCATTTAACATAATATACAAACATATTATATGTATTTTAAGATATATAATAGAAATGATGTGCTTTAAATGGATATGAGAAGAGAGAAATCCCTTACGGAATTTTGGTATAGTAACAGAGTTGTTAAGGGTATAAATGGGGTAGGATAAATGATATATCATTAAAATAAAATCAAATGTATAGTAGGGTATTGATAATAAAAGTATTTAAATTTAAATAATTGAATTTTGAAATACTAATTTCAATCAAGGTTCTTAAGTTGAAAGGAAGAGTGAAAGGCGATGTTCCCTTATGAAAATTCAACATGGTAACGGGTGTACATAAGGGTTAATAAGATGGATTAATTAGATTTAAATGGGATATCATAATTTATAAATAAAATGGTTAGTAATGAGGATATTTAATAACATATCCCAACATATAAATAAATTAAATTAAAATACATAACATGAAAAGAATGCTTGATAAAAGAGGTGGGTGAGAGATCCCTTACTTGGATGTGTGATCCCAAAGACTTGGGAGAGGATTTATGGGATGTCAGGGGATCTTTTGGAAGAAATTAGGGAGTAAGTGGTATATGGTGTTCAACCAACAATGATATTTAGAGATGATTAATGGGTGATATGGAGGTTTATATAAGAAAGTTGGGGGAATTCATTATTATTTTGGTTTTGAACCATACACACTAAAATATTCAAAACCAAAAACCATCCCACGGGTTTTTCCCATGGTTTCTAGAAAAAGGAAGTGGTATAAATTATTTTTAATGGATATGGGCCTAAAGTATTAAAATATTTCCCTTTCTTATGTGGAGGTGATCCACACTTTCAAGGAAATGATTTTAAAATCATAAAATATTTTATAAATCATGGGGGATTCACCAAGGCTTTATAAAATAATCCAAATAAAGATACAATTTACATTATTTTAAGGTAAAGAACATATATTTACTAAAAGACCCTTTATTGTATTTTTTCACATCACCATTGGGTCATTATGATGTCATAAAACACAATATATATCTATACAATATTTAATATTTTCCCAAAAATTTGACTATCTTAGAAAATTATGAAAAATTCATCTTTGGATAATTTTGATATAATATTTCAAAAAATAATATTAATTTTCTATAAATAATTTTCTAAATATATAGATTTTAACTATTAAAATAAAAACTGATATTTATTGAAAATTGATGGGTTTTGATGAAAATAGTTATAAATCATATATACAAATTATAATAAAATCCATAAATTTTTTATGATAATTTATAATTAATAAAAGTTATTTAATGATAATATTTTATTAAAATATTATTTAATTAAAAAAATAAATTAATTCATTTAAATATTTTTCTTAATTGAATTTGAATATTAAAAAAAAATACTATTTGTTCTTTAAAAATAATTTACAAAGTAAAAATAACAAAGTAAAAGAATATTTATTATTCTGTAAAAAAATAATTCACATAATCATAATGATATGGTTGTTTTTACATATTTCTTTAGTAAACCAGCAAACACCCAAAGAGTAAGGTGTGCGATGGTGGGGATTTTATGGGGCCATTCGGTGAACATGGTTTGGACTGTGATCTCAATGAGCTTGAACTTCTACGTAAATGGTTTCACTAATTCTTTATTTTTGGATATACGATTGGGATTGGTCATTTGAAAAGCCCAAAAATTCTATCTCCATCAGAATCTATGATAAATGGGCTTCATGGGGTACAATACTGCTAGTTGATGCCAAACATTCCTTTTTTTGTTTTCCAATAGGATTGGTTAAAACCCTATATTTATAAAAGTTATGCAATCACTATTCAAAAACTATATTATCAATGGTAAGGATACATAATGGTCATTTAAATACAATTTTATATAATAAAACAAAAAGAGCAAATTTTTTTCTATATCCATAATACAATTAATTAAAAGAAATGGAATTTTATTCATAATAATTTCTGTCATTACAACCTTCCCCCTAGGATATTTCAACCTCAAAATTTAATTTTCCCATACTAAAACAGATGAGGGTAACTCTTCCACATCACTTACTTCAGTTCCCATGTCGGTTCTTCAATATTTTGGTTCTATACAACACATTGATGAGGGGAATTGCCTTATTTGGTAGAAATTTTTCTCTACGATCTATGATCTTTACCCATTTCTCTTCATAGGATATGTCATTATCCAATTGTAACACATATAGATTTAGTACATGTTTTGGGTCTATTATGTACTTTATTTAGAGTGATACATGAAATACATCATATACTTGAGACAGGTTGGGTCAGAGTTCTAGTCGATAGGACACTGCCTCGATGCGATCAAGGATCTCCAAAGGGTAGATGCACCTTGGACTTAGATTTAACTCCTTCCCAAATCTCATAACTATATTACATAGAGATATAAAAAATAATAACATGTATCAAACATCAAACACTTAGTATTGTCGATGATTGTCAGCATAGATCTTTTTCCAACTCTCAGCATCTTTAATATGCTGCTGGATGGTATTTACCTTCTCCACCATTTCATTGACCATTTTTAGACCCAGATGTTTTTGTTCCCTAACATCATCCAAACATACTAGTGTTCTACACCTATTACCATAAAAGTATTAATAAGGATCTATTTGGATACTTGAGTGGAAACTATTATTTTAAGAGAACTCCACCAAAGGAAGATGTTGATACCATCAACCTTTTAATTCTATTGAGAAAGATCTTAACATGTACTCATGTGTCTGGATAGTCCAATTATATTGGCCATCAGTTTGAGGGTGATAGGAAATGATGATGTTCAAATTACTCTTTAGAGAATATAAGAGACTCTCCCAGAACATAGAGGTGAATTTTAGATCTTGATCAGATACAATCTATAGTGGTAATCCATACAGCCATACCACTTTCTTGATGTATATCCATGCCATCTGATCCAATGGGAAATCCTCTTGAATTGAAATGAACTATGCATTCTTTTTAAGAAGATCCACAAAAACCTAGACAACATTTTTCTTTTTCAATGTCATTATAAGTCTTGTGAGAAAGTATATGGTATATTTTCCCATTTCCATGTTGTTAGGGGTTATAGTTAAATCATCCCCTTAGACTTATGCCTCTCAACCTTCACTTTCTGACATACCATGAACATTGTTGTATATTTAGAGATATTCCTATTCATGTTATCCCACCAATACGTATCCCAAATATCTCAATACATCTTTGAATTTTGTAACACCCCAAGCTTCTACAGTACGCTTCTCTTTGAATAATGCTATAGCGTGTGGTGTACAGAACATCAAGTTATAACACACCACAACCAATCAAACTAGCCGTTATGAATCACTTTTTGAAATTTATAAATTTTATTTTTCAAAATGGACTCCATTTTTGGATTCGGAATATCGAAATTATCCTAGGGTGAATTTTTGGTATTTTTCTGAAAAACTTCATTTTTTGATGAATAGTGAAACCACTAAGTGGTAGTTAAAAAAACTGAATTTTGCATAAAACTTAATTTTACCGCTTCTGTGAGTGGAATTTCTAAAAATAAAAAGACAAGGTTAATATAAATTAGTAAAATTTGGTTCAATGAGATGAAAATAATTTTTGGTGAATAGTGACTTTTTACTTTTATTTACCACGGTTAAAAGTAAATAGGTAATTAAGGGTAAAAATGATATTAATATTACCCTAAAAAATGTCCTAAATCTATTGGAAAAGTTTATCTCGACCAAAAACAACCTTAGGAGTAAAATATTATCATTTAGGTACACTTGGATTAGATTAGGACATTTATTATTATTAAATTCAAAGAAGAGTTAAAAGAGTAAAAATCAAATTTTATTTAATAAAACATTTTTAATATAGGGTTATACATAATATAAATTATATTGTAAAAATTATATGGAAATATAAAACTGTTTCCTACATAATGATATTTTATTTATAATTTTTAGACATTAAATAATTTAATTTATCTATGACACAACGATGATGTAGTAATTACCATAATAGTGAAAAATTAAAATAATTGATATTATAAATACCCAAATAAATATAATTTGAGACTTTTTATGAATTACACTAATTTTATAGGTTAATATGACATGTTAGGATTGATTTAATTAAATTTCTTTGAACTAATCATTCTGTTATGATTTTCACAAAAAACAATTTTTAAAATAGTGTCAAAATTGACATAAAAGAGTTTTTAAAACAAATATTATATTATTAATTGATATTAAATTCTTAAAAATATAATGATCGGCCAAGATACTTATATCATGATAGGTTTATCATTAATGAACCACTTGGGGGTCTCTTGGAGGTATATAGTAAGTTTATTAACTATATAATATAAAAATACAAAGTGACATGGTATGTTTCAAACTAATTAACTTTGAGTTAAAACTAAAAGTTAAGGTTAATATAATGACCCAAACTTGTCTAAATTCTATTGGTTGAGTGTTTTTCGACCCATACCCACCTTAAAATTTAAATAATACACTTTGGAGCCATTAGAAACCAAATATTAATTTATTATAATATTTCTAGCTTTTCCCAAGGTTCCCCTCACCACTCTTATAAAAAGGCACTCCACCTTCTCATTAATTCACTCCTTCAAAGCCTTTTGGTTCTGCCAAACTCTACCCAAATACTCTCTAAACATCCCTCATTTAATCCTAGAGGCCTTCCTTTAGTCAGAAATCCAACCTAAGGAGCCCTTTTGATCAAATCAAAAGGAAGAACCCGAAGAAGAGGTAATAATTTCACCACCTTTTTTCAAGTTCCCTTCTTCTTCCACTTCTTATTTCTTTTTTATTACCATTATAAAATAATAACTCCAGTATCTTATATATACTGTGATGTTATTATAAATATGGTACAATCATATTCAGTATTATATCCACCCTTTGAATAACATGTCACCATATGTGCGTACGTACGGCTTACCGTCTCCACATCGTGGTGTAATTGTTATTCAATAAATTATCATTTGGATGGGTATAATAATGATGTATAATTCATGTAAATAATAAATATAACATGATAATGATTATTTAGATATGATATACCATCCAATTATATATTATTTTAATATCAAAATAATGATATTGTCGCTCGTGCGTACGTACGGACTACCGTCTCCACGAACGTGATGAGATTCATTCTCCATCGTATCCATTCAAGTATAATTCTCATTTGAAGATTAATAATAAATTTTATGGACTTAATATCATTCTGGATATGAATACGATACAAACTATCCATAACAAACATGGCTTAGATAACAAAACATATAAGAGAAAACGAGTAAGTTAACACCCGAAACAACAATAATACTAAGATATTATTAAAAGCAATGTTAAAAGATCATATATGATATCATATTAATATATAGGATTCTTGTATAATTTAATAACAATTATTTCACCATTATACAGTAGGTTAACCTACCGAAATCAAGGAAAAGTACAAGGTAAGGGTTTATTTCGCAATCTCTTCATTATCCGAGGTTGTTTATATGTAATAATCTACTTGGGTTTCTTTATCATCCACATCCATGTTTATTAAAATTGTATTTCAATTTTTTTTTAACTATTTACTAGAATATGGGTGAAAGTCATTTATACCCTTGTTGACTTTTATAAGTGGTTTATAAAGGAATATTTCTGTCTTTTTCCAAAAAGGGTCCTTTTTATCCTTTTAGAAAGAATTAAGGTAAGAATATTTTTTAACTTATACGGCGGGTGCGGTTAATTTCTGCCGTTATAAAATCGTCGAAGCTTCCCTTACAATCTTATAAGAATAATTTCAAAGAAAATGTTCTATTTTATAAATATATGACTCTTAAATTATTTCAAAATAGAAAGAGATATTTCTCTAAAAAGATTTTTGATTTCATCTATGTCAACATCCATTGATGGGTTTTACGCTTATTTGTAGTTTATTTATTATGATACAAAACTTCTATATTTTATTGAAGGTTTTGTGATATGTTTGACTATGGATGTGTTATTTTGATACCATTCATGGTTTATGGATGAAGTATTTACATTTTGTATGCTATTTTTAATACGAATGTTTATGTTATATTTAAACCTTTTCATATGGGAATGCATTGGACTTAATAAGTGACGGGTGGAGCCCGCTATAGCTCCTCGATGCATCGGTAGGTCTCATGAGACAAACTAGTGTCTTGGAAGAAGGCCTTGGAAAAATATTATTTGTAGTCTTGGCACGAGGCCTTGACTATGTGGTTATGATAGTCTGGCATTATGCATTACATCATTATGAAAGTGGTTATTGATATTTCATGTGATTATACGATTAGTAGAATATCCATGTGAATAAGTTAATGGCATTATTTGATTTTATTTTTTCCACACTATGTTGAAGTTCAAGTTCAAAAGGCTTTTGTTTTAGTTATACGTTGCCTTAATTGTTTATTCTTATTTATGAAAGTTTCCACTATATTGTTATCCTTACTGGGCATTTGCACTCACCCCTTTTCTATGTTTTATTTTTCCCAGGATGTGAAGAAGTAAATTATGAATGACCTGCAGGGATAGAATGAGGGGATAAGATTGTGGACTATGGATACTATGTTGTTGTAGTTTTCATTTTACGATGTAATGTAAACTTTATGAATATATCTAGTGCTTCCAAGGCTAATAAACTAATCGATCTTTCGAGATTTGATCTTTCTTGTGATCATGCCAATGTTATGTAATAATGCACTGACTCTGGGTAACTGGGTTCGGGGTGTTATAGTTGGTATCAGAGGAAGTTTAGTACAAACATGGAAGCTAGATTTAGATAAACTCTTATTGGAGCACATAAATTTAAGATGGACTTTGAGGATTAGTATAGAAGAACTTACTATAATTTTTGTATTGTAGAGATTTTGTGAGTTTTCCAGGCAATAAATCCCTGTCTGGATACGAGCAGGTAGAGGCGGATCTAGAATAGATGTACCTAGGGGTAAAACCCGAAAACACTGCTTTGAGCTAGACTCGAACGAGAACTGGTGCACGACAATGGGCCTTGCTGCACTCTTGGTTACGACACTCCCGGGGGATATGCTTAGGATAACTCTCATTTTCCTTACAAATAATTATGAAGGGTTTATGAGTATATAATTCCTCAAAGAAAACATTTTTTATGATTATGGATTATATCCAAAAATATTTCAATTTATGTTAAGTGTTTTATAAGTATGGAATTATGTATTTTGATTCATAAACTTATCTAGTTTATACCATTGTTTATAAATGGCCCCTAGTGTAAGAAATGGAAACCGTATCAATGCACGCACTCCATGTAGGGATTTCCATCTTGCTCAAGATAATTATAGTGGAGCTGGTGATGCAACTGGTGCTGATCAAGTAATCACCATATTAGGACAACTCACTCAGGTTATGAATAATAACCTTACCCATATGGAGCACCCTGATCCGCAGCGTGGAGGATCAATGTTAGATCGCTTCTTGAGGCAACAACCACCAATGTTCAATGGGAGTAAAAATCCCTTAGTAGCTGAGCAATGGATATGTTCCCTAGAGAAAATATATTAGGCTTTGGTAAGTAGTGAAAATGAGAAAGTTATAATGGCAGTTTACCGCATCACTGGAGATGCTAATAAATGGTGGTCATTGATTCAAAACATGAAGGAAGATGATTAAATATCAAATATGGAATGTAGGGAGTTCAAAGATCTATTTTTAGAAAAATACATTCATCGTGACCATCAAAAAGATATGGAAAGGAAATTTCTGAGTCTGAGACAAAAGGAGGATGAGAATGTCGCAAAGTTTGAGACTAACTTTACAAGGTTAGCATGGTATGCTGGAGATTATATACATAACCCAAGAAGTAAGATTGTTCATTTCTTTGATGGGTTAAAACCATTTCTCCATCGAGCATTAGTCTCACAATGCTTCTCGTCATACGAAGACATTGTCTCACGTGCTATCAAGACAGAAAAGGAATTCCGACTTTAAAGAAAATCAAGAGAAGAAGAGATCTTCTGATCAATCTGGGAATTGAAATAAGGGGAGAAGGGAAAGGTTGAATATACATCCTGTGCTAAATGTGGGAAGAAACACCCCGGTACTTGCTCAAAAAGAAACGAGAGTCTGTTACCAGTGTGGTGAAAAAGGCCACCAAGCACATGATTGCAAGGGGAAGAAGGAAGCTACTGATGTCCAATTCTACAATTTCATGGAGATGAGACATTATTCAAATGAATTTCTTAAGAGTCAGGGGAAATTACCTTAGAAAAGGCCAAGGGATCAAGGCCAAGCTTATGCTATCACCACTACTGAGGTAGAAGCTCTGAAAGATGTGGTGGTAGGTAATTTAATGGTTTCCTCAAGTTTAGAAAATGCATTATTTGATTCTGGATTATCTCATTGTTTCATATCTTCCCAGTTTGCTAAGAAAATTAGATATTTGCAATTTGAGTTAACAAGGGAGTTTTCAGTTAAAACTCTCAAGGGAAGTATCATTGCAACAATGTTTTGTGGATCAGTCCCCATTAGAACACATAAATGTTCTTTATCTGCTGATATCATCATCATACCTATGATTGAGTTTGATATAATCCTCGGTACGGATTGGATTTCAGACCATGATGTGAAGATTTATTGTAAGAAGAATAAGGTTACAATTTTTCATGATGATGATAATGAACACCTTATCTTTATAGAAGAATTTTCACCACCTAATTCATATCTAGATCCACCCCCAGTAGATAAACTAAATTCAATTATTGGGGAGGAAGAGGATGAAATTATAGTGGGTGAGAAAAGGAATGGTCAAATAGAGGATGTACCTGTTGTGAATGAATATGTAGATGTGTTTTCGAAAGATTTACCTGGACATCCTCCAGAACGAGAAGTTGAGTTTTCCATTGATTTAATTCCTGGATCAAGGCCTATATCGAAGACCCCTTATAGAATGGCCACTGTAGAATTAGTTGAACTAAAGAAACAACTAGAGGAATTGAGTAATAAGGGATTCATTCACCCTAGTGTTTCTCCATGGGGGACCCCTATTCTTTTCGTTAAAAATAAAGATGAATCTATGAGGTTATGTATCGACTACAGGGAGATCAATGCTATACCAATAAAGAACAAATATCCCCTACCTTGCATTGATGATTTAGTTGACCAATTGCATGGAACTCAATACTTTTCAAAGATTGACCTTCGATCTGGATACCATCAGTTGTGTGTGAAGAAGTAAGTCATTCCGAAGATAGCATTTCGAACCAGGTACGGGCATTACGAGTTTACTGTAATGCCTTTTGGATTGACTAATGCACCCTCTGTATTCATGGATCTGATGAATAGAGTTTTCAAGGAATATCTCGATGATTTTTTGGTGTTATTTATTGATGATATCTTGGTATACTCCAAAAGCTATGAAGATCATGAAAATCACTTGCGCATTATCATGAAGACTCTAAGAAGACATGAATTATATGGGAAGTTTAGAAAGTGTAAATTCTGGCATCAAGAGATTTCTTTTCCTGGCCATATTGTCTCTAAAGATGAAATCTATGTTGATCCTTCTAATACAAAGGCAATCCAAGAATGGCCTGCACTGACGAGTATAACTGAGGTACGTAGTTTTATTGGTTTAACAGGATATTATCGATGTTTCGTCCAGAATTTTGCCCGGATGGCTAACCCATTAACAAAGCTCACATGTAAAGGGGTTAAATTTGTTTGGACAAAAGAGTGTGAAAAATGTTTCAAAGAACTGAAGAGAAGATTAGTCAATGCACATATATTGACTCTACCATCGGGGAATGATGGGTTCGTTATTTATAGTGATGCATCGAAGAAAGGACTTGGGTGTGTTCTTATAAAGAATGATAGGGTTATTACCTATGCATCAGGACAGTTGAAAATTCCTGAGAAAAACTATCCTACTCATGATCTTGAGTTAGTAGCTGTGATCTTTGCTTTGAAGATATTGACGCACTACCTCTATGGTGAAAAAATGTGAAGTTTATACTGATCACAAGAGTTTGAAGTATATTTTCTCAAAAAAAAAGAACTCAACATGAGGCAAAGGAGATGTATTTTTTTACTCAAGGATTATGATTGTACGATACACTACCACCCGGGGAAAGCAAACAAGGTGGCAGATGCTTTGAGCAGAAAAGATCATGGAGTTTTGAATAATATGAAAATTCAAAGGGATCCAATTTTCATGGATCTAGTGAAGATGGAGATGGGAATAACCAGGGAAGGTGAAACATCAATGCTTTTTCAAATGGTTACCAAACCATCTTTACTAGAAATGATTAAGATTTCTCAGACCGATGATGAATAATTTCAAAAGAAGATTAAAGCTGTGAATGATGGGAGATTGAGAGACTTTGTCTATGAAGAAGGAATTTTGAAATTTGGGAAGAGAATTTGTGTTCTCGATATACCTGATCCAAAGAGGGAATTGCTGGATGATTCTCATAGTTCTAATTTCTCTATACACCCTGGGATCAGAAAAATGTATAGGGACTAGTAGAAACATTTTAGGTGGGACAACATGAAGAGAGAGATTTATGATTTTGTGTCAATATGTATGGTTTTTCAACAAGTGAAAGCTGGAAGGCAACAGCCTGGAGGATTCATGCAACCTCTTCCCATACCGGAGTGGAAATGGGACAATATTACGATGGACTTTGTCATGGGGATACCAAAGACTCCTATAAGGAACGATTCAATATGGGTTATTGTTGATCATCTTACCAAGTCAGCACATTTTCATGCTATAAGAGAAGATATACTACTGGAACGTCTAGCAAGATTATATATTAATGATGTGGTGAGACTTCATGGAGTACCCCTATCGATTTTTTATGATCGTGATCCCCGTTTTACTTCATGATTCTGGAAAAGTCTTCAGAAAGCCTTGGATACTGAACTTCATTTGGGCACTGCCTACCACCCTCAAACAGATGGACAATCAGAATGAACTATTCAAACCATAGAAGACATGTTGAGATCCTGCTCACTTGACTTTCACGGTATGTGGGATCAATATTTACCTCTGGTATAATATTCCTATAACAATAGCTTCCATTCGAGTATTCAGATGGAACCATATGAAGCGTTATACGGAAATAGATGTCGCACACCAACCTGTTGGGATGACGTTGGTGAAAGAAAACTTGTAGGCCTATAACTGGTGGAGGAAACAATGGAAAAGGTGAATGTAATCCAAAACCATATCAAAGTAGCTCAAAGTAGGCAAAATAGCGATGCTGATAATCGAAGAAAGGATTTGGAATTTCAAGTCGGTGATCATGTTTTCTTGAAGGTATCACCATGGAAGGGAGTCATACATTTTGGTAAGAAAGGTAAATTGAGTCCCAGGTACATCGGACCTTTCGAAATTCTAGAACGAATTGCGGTATAGCTTTCCTATTGGCAATGCCACCAATTCTCTCCAAAGATCATGATTTGTTCCACGTATCTCTATTGAGGAAATACATGTCTGACCCAACGCACGTACTCACCTATGAGGATTTAGAACTGGAACCCGATCTATCTTATTGCGAAGAGCCCGTCATGATTACTAATACGAGAGAACAAGTACTGAGAAACCGGACGACTCGTCTGGTAAAAGTCTTGTGGAGAAACCATAAGATGGAAGAGGCAACGTGGGAACCTGAGGAACTTATGATGAAGAACCACCCGAGTCTTTTCAAGTGGTAGTATTCTAGAAATTTCAAGGACGAAATTATTTGAAGTAGGGGAGAATGTAACACCCCAAGCTTCTACAATATGCTTCTCTTTGAATAATGCAATAGCGTGTGTTGTACGGAACATCGAGTTCTAACACACCACAACCAATCAATCTAGCCGTTATGAATAGTAATACCCACTTTTTGAAATTTATAAATTTTATTTTTCAAAATGGACTTCATTTTTGGATTCATAATATCGAAATTATCCTAGGGTGATTTTTTGGTATTATTCTGGAAAACTTAATTTTTTGATGAATTGTGAAACAACTAAGTGGTAGTTAAAAAAACTGAATTTTTCATAAAACATAATTTTACTGCTTCTGTGAGTGTAATTTCGAAAATCCGAGTGACACGGTTAATATCAAGTAGTAAAATGTTGTTCAACGAGATGAAAATAATTTTTGGTGAATAGTAACGTTTTACTTTTATTTACCACGATTAAAAGTAAATAGGGTAATTAAGGGTAAAAATGGTATTAATATTCCCCTAACACAGGTCCTAATTATATTGGACAAGTGTACCTCAACCCAAAACAACCTTAGGAATAAAATATTATCATTTAGGTGCACTTGGATTAGATTAGGACATTTATTATTATTTAATTCCAAGAAGAGTTAACAGAGTTAAAATCAAAGTTTATTTACTACAAAATTTTTAATATAAGGTTATATATAAGATAAATTCTATTGTAAATATTAATTGGAAAGATAAAACGATTTCCTACATAATGATATTTTATTTATAATTTTTATACATTAAATAATTTAATTTATTTATGACACAATATGATGCAGTAATTACCATAATAGTGAAAAATTAAAATATTTGATATTATAAATACCCAAATAAATATAATTTGAGACTTTTTATGAATTACACTAATTTTATAGGTTAATATGACATGTTAGTATTGATTTAATTAACTTTTTTAGAAGTAATAATTCTATTATGATTTTCACAAAAATAAAATTTCCAAATAGTGTCAAAATTTCCATAAAAGAGTTTTTAAAACAAATATTATATTATTAATTGATATTCAATTCCTAAAAATCTAAGGTTAGTCCAAGAGACTTATATAATGATAGTTGTATCATTAATTAACCACTTGGGCATCTCTTGGCGGTATATATTAATTTTATTAACTATATAATATAAAAATACAAAGTGACATGGTAAGTGTCAAACTAATTAACTAAGAGTTAAAACTAAAAGATAAGGTTAATATAATGACCCAAACCTGTCTAAATTCTATTTTTTGAGTGGTTTTAGACCCATCCCCACCTTAATCTTTAAATAATCAACTTTTGAGCCATTATAAACCGAATATGAATTTATTATAATATTTCTAACTTTTCCAAAGGTGCCCTCACCCCTCTTATAGATAAGCACTCCCCCTTCTCATTAATTCACACCTTAAAAGCCTTTTGGTTCAGCCAGCCTCTACCCAAATAATCTCTCAACTTCCCTCACTTCATCCTAGAGGCCTTCCTTTAGTCATAAATCCAACCTAAGGAGCCCTTTTGATCAAATCAAAAGGAAGAACCCGAAGAAGAGGTAATTATTTCACCACCCTTTTTCAAGTTCCTTCCTTCTTCCACTTATTCTTTCTTTGTTATTACCATTATAAAAGAATAAATCCATTATCTTATATATAATATGATGTTATTATAAATATGGTACAACCATATTCAGTATTCTATCCACCCTTTTAATAAAATGTCAGTATACGTGCGTACGTACGGCTTACCGTCTCCACGTCGTGGTGTAATTGTTATTCAATAAATTATTATTTGGATGAGTATAATAATGATGTGTAATTAATGTAAATAATAAATATAACATGATAATGATTATTTATATATGATATACCATCCAATTATATATTATTTTAATATCAAAATAATGTTATTGTCGCTCGTGCATATGTACGGACTACCGTCTCCACGAACGCAATGAGATTCATTCTCCATCATATCCATTCAAGTATAATTCTCATTTGAAGATTAATAATAATTTTTAAGGAATTAATATCATTCTGGATCTGAATAATATACAACTTATCCATAAAAACATGGATTACATAACAATACTTATAAGAGAAAATTAGTAAGTAAACACCCGAAACAACGATAATACTAAGATATTATTAACAAAGCATTGTTAAAAGATCATATATGATATCATATTAATATATATGATTCTTGTATAATTTAATAATAATTATTTCACCATTATACAGGAGTTTAACCTACCACAACCAAGGAAAAGTACAAGGTAAGGGTTCATATCGCAACCTCTTCATTATCCGAGGTTGTTTATACGTAATAATCTACTAGGGTTTCTTTATCATCCACATCCATGTTTCTTAAAAATGTATTTCAAAAACATTTTTTTATTATTTTCTAGAATATGGTTTAAAGTCATTTATACCATTTTTGACTTTTATATGTGGTTTATAAAGGAACCTTTCTGTCATTTTCCAAACAAGGTCCTTTTTAACCTTTTCGACAGAATTAAGGTAAGAATGTTTTTTTAACTTATACGGTGGGTGTGGTTATTTCCGGCCATTATAAAATCGTCAAAGCATCCCTTACAATCTTATAAGAATATTTTCAAATAAAATGTTTTATTTTATAAATATATGACTCTTAAATGATTTCAAAATAGAAAGATATATTTCTCTAAAAAGAGTTTTGATTTCATCTATGTCAACATCCTTTGATGGATTTTATGCTTATTTGTAGTTGATTTATTATGATACAAATCTTTTATATTGTATTGAAGGTTTTGTGATATGGTTGACTATGGATGTGTTATTTTTATACCATTCATGATTTATGGATGAATTATTTACATTTCATATTCTATTTTTAAAATTAATGTTTATGTTATGTTTAAACCTTTTCATTTGGGAATGCATTGGACTGAATAAGTGACTGGTGGAGCCCGCTATAGCTCCTCGATGCATCAGTAGGTCTCATGAGACAAACTAGTGTCTTGGAACAAGGCCTTGGAAAAATCTTATTTGTAGTCTTGGCACGAGGCCTTGGCTATGCGGTTATGATAGTCTGGCGTTATGCATTCCATCATTATGAAAGTGGTTATTGATATTGAATTTGATTATTGAATTAGTAGAATATCCATGAGAATATGTAAATGGAATTATTTCTTTTTATTTTTTCCATACTATGTTGAAGTTCAAGTTTAAAAGGATTTTTTTTAGTTATACATTGCCTTAAATGTTTATTCTTATTTATGAATGTTTCTGCTATATTGTTATCCTTACTGGGCATTTGCGCTCACCCCTTTTCTATGTTTTATTTTTCCCAGGATGTGAAGAATTAAATAATGAATTACTTAGAGGGATAGTATGAGGGTATAAGAGTGTGGACTATGGAGACTATGTTGTTGTAGTTTTCATTTTATGTTGTAATGTAAATTTTATGAATAT
Source organism: Viscum album (assembly GCA_963277665.1). Classification (NCBI taxonomy): domain Eukaryota; kingdom Viridiplantae; phylum Streptophyta; class Magnoliopsida; order Santalales; family Viscaceae; genus Viscum; species Viscum album. The sequence continues at coordinate 754,734,283 of OY728148.1, read as the reverse complement.
ATATAGTGCTTCCAAGGCTACTAAATGAATCAGTATTTCAAGATTTGATCTTTCTTGTGATCATGCCAATGATATGTAATAATGCACTGAATTTGGGTAACTAGGGTCGGGGAGTTACACGTTTCCTATGTGAATGGAGAAATTTGAACTTGGTGCATCTTCCAAAAGTTATTTCATTAACTCTAGATTTGATGGAACACATAGTCTTGAACCACATTTCATAATTCTTTCTTCATTGACATTGAACTCTGAGGATTTCCGTTTTTTGATAGTTTCCACTTTCTTCTGAATTACCACATCACCTTTTGAGCATCCTTTAACCTTTCCTTAAGAGATGGTTGAGAAATAATTTGTAGATGTATTGAAGATGTACCCTTCTATATGATTCACATGTACATATTCATCAAATCTAAGAATATTGGATGTTTTTCAAATCTCATCAATGATATAATTGCTGGGTCCTTTCTACATAGATCATCATTCACTTTGTTCTCTTTCCCAGGTTGGTAATGTATTGATAAGTTTTAAACCTTGATGAGCTCTAACCATCTTGAGTGGTTCATATTCATATTTTTCTGTGTGAATATATATTTGAGTCTTTTCTAATCCATATATATTTCACACTTTTCTCCAACAAGATAATGCTGCCATATTTTCAATGAAAAGATCACTAATTCAAACTCCATATCATATGTCAGATTGTTTTTCTCATGAATTATAAACTTCCTTGAAACATAGGTAATGACGTTGTCATTCTACATCAACACACAGCCCTTGACCTTCTTTAAAGCATCACAGAAGATTACAAAAAGGTCCCCACTTAAGGTATTGTGATCAAAGGGGCAGTGATAAGCCTCTTCTTCAACTCTATAAAGATTTATTGACATTCATAATTCTAACAAAAATTGACTTCCTTCTGAGTTAGCTTGGTCAGAGGGTTTGAAAATCGTGAGAAATTTCTCACAAATCAGCAATAATATACGGCCGACCCTGGGAAGCAATGGATATCCATCTTAGATGTCAGCCTAGACCATCCAAGAATTTATTTTTTAGAAGGATCCACAGATATCCCATTCCTGGTGATGATATTACCCAAGATTGAGACTTCCTCAAACTTGAAATCACACTTGTAATACTTTTCATAGAGCTTCTCCTTTTGTAAGGTCTCTAGTATAGTGCATAGATGATCCTCATGCTCCTCTCTATTTTTAGAGTATATTAGAATATCTTATATAATGAATAAATTTTTTTGATGTAATCTATGCAGACTCTATTCATTATGTCCGAGAATATTTTTGGAGCATTGGTGAGTTTGAAAGGCAATACAATGAATTCATTATGTCCGTACCATGTATAAAAAGAATTCTTTGGGATATCCTCCTTATTTACCCTTAATTGGTAATATCTCAACCACAGATCCACCGTAAAAATGTATAGTGCTCCATGTAGCTGATCTAGGTAGTCACCAATTTGTGGAAAAGGATAATTTTTATTTATTGTCATTTTTTTGAGTAGATGATAATCATGGGAATGGTGCGTTGATCCATCCTTATTCTCGATGAAGAGAATGGGTGCACCCCATAGTGAAGCACTTGGGTGTATAATCCCTTTATTTAGATTCTCTTATATTTGTTTATTTGGCTACTCAAGCTCCAAAATATCCATTATATATAGAGTCTTGGATATTGGAAATTCCCAAGGTATAAGATCAATTAATAATTCAACATCTCTTCTTGTAGGAAGGTCAGTTATTTCATTGGGAAACAAATCAATGAATTCCCTCAAAAAGAATGTTTTTAAGGGTGGTTCCTTCCTTAGATGCAATCATCTAATAAATATACGCATGCTCATAGGGAATTAATATCTATTTTAGAGATTATGGTGATAATGAATATTCATACCCCTCCTTTCACTTGTATAGAATCTAGGGCTGATTCACCATATGGGAAGGGATTTCCCACTCATGAAAATTTATTTTGGATCTATATAGGGAAAGCTAATCCTTTCCAAGAATTTCATAAAATTCCACCAAGGAAAGTATGATGAATATTTTTTGGATGTTAAATACAAAAATTGTGACAGGGGAGGAGTTATATTCATGAGATGTAATAATCTACCAATTTTTCGTTTTCACTGACATCTCTACTTCCATTCATGGTGGTGATGTTTGGATTGTTCCACTAAACATTCAGTATATAAAAGAATGTGTAGAACTAGGGATGAAAAACATACCTTTCAATTTTTTATTATCGTTATAAAATATCCAATATATACTTAAGGATGAGTATATAAAAACATTAAACAAATAAAGGGGAATCTAATGAAATTAAAGGGATAACTTATAAATTACATTAATCTCCTTAACCTATAAATTTATAAGCTTTAATATATGTTATTTGTGATCTAATTCCTTACATATATTCTTAGGGGTATTTTTTTATTACCTTAATAATGGTTCGTACGATGATTGTGAATTTACAAAAGAATATACCTTAGGAGTTTCAAACCAATAGTAAAGAAAGACCTGCTTTTGTGCACCTGTTCTCATTTGAGTCTTGCTCAAAGCATTGTTTTTGGGTTTTACCCCTAGATACATCTATTCCAGATCCACCTCTACATGTTTATATCTAGACATGTATGCATTTTATTGATAAACCACTTAATATATACTCACAAAAATTTAGGGAATCTTTTCTTATACCTAGTTTTATCCTCAATGATTTGACCAGTGTTTTCTAATCCAAATCCAAAAAACATCTAAACCCATCATCTGATACCAACTATAATGACCCAAATAGTTATTTCATATTCAATGTGATTTATTACATTAACCGAAAATTAATAAAAATCAGACGGTCATGAGGTCTTGTATATTTATGGATTAGGAACATTATATAATAACTTAAAATACGGAAGACACGTCTTTATTGAAAACTTCTTTTACTTGAACACAACATTCTGTCATACGTAGCATTGCATTGGATAATTTGAGGACATACATAAAAAAGGGCATGCTATAAAGACTATTAAGGGGGTAAATATGGAATAAAATGATGAATAAAAGACATGTTAGGAAATAGAAATATCAATGTAGCATAAGAGAAACATCAACATAAATTCAGGATATTACATGATTATCATAACATGGAAATGTGGAAACAACCTAAAACACTGCATCATTAATATAAATGACTTTGGGAAACCACTTCCCAAACCTGGTGTGAGAAATTAAAAAAAATGATTCATTTAAACCCCTTTAAAAACATGAAATATCATGATACTAAACATTACCCAATGCATTATAGCACTATCGGGGCACACCATTCATAAACATTTCAATCTCATGCTTAAGTGTGCCATAAGATCCTGTAACATGGATTCATTCAATATCATCATTTATTAAATGATTAAGGAATCTAGAATTCATACATGTAAGTAAAAATTCAATAAGTATGTGTTCATAAAGGTGAATTCTATTGATAGAGTAATTGTTATGGTATTCAGTGCACGATGATTTTGGAATGGAAAATTGTGGTGCAATTTCTGCAGCATAATGGCGTCATATGGAAATTCATAAAATGGGTGTATGAGAGAGAAAGGGGTGTCTCATTATTTATACATGAAATGAAAATTTAGGGTATTATGTAATATAATATCCAAACATATGAAATGGTATTTAAGATTCATAACAAAAATGAAGTGCTTGAAATGGAAATGAGAATATAGAAATCTCTTTCAGAATTTTGGATTAAAAACAACATAGGTAAGTTTATTAATGGGAGATGATAAATGATAAATCATTGAAATAAAATAAATTGGGTAGTATGTAATTGATTATAAAATGATTTCAATATAAACAATTTAAATTTAAAAGGCTAATTTCAAACATGGTTCTTGAATTGAAAGGAAGAGTGAATGGTGAGGATCCCTTATGGAAATTTGGTATGGTAATGGGTGTACATAAGGGCTCATAAAATGTATAAATGAGAGTAAAAGGGGATAAATTAATTTATACAAAAAATTTGAAGCTAGGAGGATATTTAATAACATATCCCAAAATAATAATAACTGAAATTAAAAGACATAACATGAAAGGAATACATGATAAAAGAGGAGGGTGGATGATCTTTTACATGGATGTGTAATCAAAAAGGCTCAGGATAGGCTTCTTGGTCGCTTATGGGAGACTTATTAGGACTCTATGGAGTAGGATGAGGAGGGTTGTTGAGCTTAAAAGAGGTTGAGTGAAGAAAAATGGGTGATTGGGTGTGTTTAAATAGGAAAAATGGATGAATTATTTATTATTTTGGTTTTAGACCCTACACACTAAAATATTAAAAATCACAAACAATCCCATGGTTTTTTACTTTTTTTTTTATAAAAAAGGGGAGTGGTATAAATTATTTTAAAAGGATATGTGCCGAAGATATTAATATATTTCCCTTTCTTATGTAGTGGTGAGTCAAACTTTCAAGGAAATGATTTTAAATTATTAAAATATTTTATATGTCTTGGAGGATGCACTAAGGCTTTATAAAATAAATCAAATAAACCAAAAATTCATATCATTATAAATGGAACCCTATAAATTCTCAAAGATACCCTTGATATTATTTTATTAAATCACTATTGGGTCATTATGATGAATAAATAACATTATATATTTACACGGTATTTAATTTTTACTCAAGAATTTGACTGTCTCAGAAAATTATGGAAAATTCACCATTAGATAATTTTTAAATCCTAATTCAAAAAATAATATTCATTTAATCTAAATAATTTTCCAAATATGTGAATTTTCACTTTTAAAATAAAAAAAATTATTGAAATTCTATGGTTTTTGAAAAAAATAGTTTTCAAACCTTAATTAAAATTACAATTGACTTAATAAAAATTATACAATATTTTATATTTAATAAATGTAAATTATTAATAATAATTTATTAAAATATAATTTAATTAAAAAATACACTAATTCATCGACATATATTTCTTAATTGATTTTTTATATTAACCAAAAACATTATTCAGGATTTAAAAATGATTTACAATGTAAAAATATTAGAATGAAACTATATTGATTATTCTATAAAACAATAATGAAAAAAAATCACAAAGACAGGGTCTTGTTAAATATCCCTTTATTACACCAGAATAAACCCTAAGCATAAGGTGTAAAATGGTGGGGATTTCATGGGGTTGTATGGTAAACATAGATTGGGTTGTGATCTTAATGATTTTTAAATTTTCTATAAATAGTTTTTCTCATGCCACAGTTGTTGGATCTCATCTTGGGATTGGTCTAGAAAAAATCCCAAAAATGTTATCTCCCATGGAAGCTCCAATAAAAGGGCTTCATAGGGTATGATCATACTGGTTGAGGCCATCACTTCCTTTGTCTCTGCCAAAAGTATTTTTTAAAACCCTATATTTATACACGTCATGTGATCAATGTTCAATGAATATATTATTGACAATAAGGATACATAACGGTCATTTAAATCCAATTGGATATAATAAAACCAATGGAGTTCATGTGTTTTCTATATCCATGATACATTTAGTTAAATTAAATGTAATTTTATTCATAATAGTTTCTTTACAATCAATTTAACAAAAATAGGACATATTATAAATAAAATTCATGTTGTGTGGGTGTTGTTTGTGGGGTGTATTATTTGAACACCACATTAAAAAAACCATATGGGGACATAGTTTGATAGAGTACACAATGTTTATCTAGAAGACATGTTGTGTAACCCTATACAATTTTCTAGTGAAATTAATAGAAACCACATGGTTAAATATGAGATGTAAATATATTACATGATGTGTAGTGGATGTCGAACCATGTAATACGGGTAAGGTTTAATTATATGGAATATAGGGGGGAGATACATGACATATAAGAGGTTTTATATTTTTTTGAAAACACACCGAATCTACAGTCATGTTCTACATGAATAGCTAGAGAGGATTACATAATTGTGTAGCTAATGTACAAGCTATGTGACATGATTCCTAATATTAATGCTAAAATTAATTATTTTACATGTTATCTGCTATCAATAATTGTTTATTCTAGTGGAATATGTCATGTGCGTGAAATAGAATTATATATACCATGTTAATAGTAGTACATGGATTATACTTTACTATAAAAGTACACACCATGTGGCTTGTGAGTATGAACAATGACCTCATTTAATTTTATATAAAGTTATTTATTTTAATTTTTAAAATTATTATATAAGGGAATTTAAAATACTATTCAGAGAAAATATGAAGACAAATTATGGGATTATGTAGTAATATAATTAAATTATTAAATTAGGTGATTTATCTTAAATAAAGAACATATATAAATGAATAAAAACCAGGTTTATTAAATACATAGTTGTTTCATGTGTTGATGATCCTGATTAAGATTTAATTGTACATATATTGGTGTATATTTAGTTTAATTATTAATCCATGGTTCATAAAATAATTTATTATTAGATTAAATAATATTATTTTTTAATCATCCCCACCAGCTAAATATGTAAGTGTTTTTAGGAACTTGAATTAATTTATATATGACTAAAACTCTAATTACCCTCATTCGCACATGAATATGCACATATAAAGAAACTAACTCCAATGTAAGATGAAATGCTTCTAGGTTGAGGTTGATTCAACCAAGAAGATAAACATGATTGAGGTGGACTTCTATTACTCAAACCAATAATGGTTCTTGAAGTTATTCCCCTAGTGTCAAGGGTTTTTTTATTATTCACACAATAAAAAAATTTGTATTTATCTATCATGAACATACTGCTTTATTTATTGTATTTATACATTATACATGGTTATCTATTTATATGTGAATATTTTATTATATGATGTTAAATGTGATCACATAAAATAAATTAGATAATAATCTTGAAAATATAGAGTAAAATAAATATATTATGTTTGAATATTTTATCACGAAATGGTTAATTAATTATGTAAAATACACATAATTCTAAAATGTTGTAAATGTAATAAGATAACAAAATTTTAAATTATGTATAAAATACCTCATCAAAATTTTATGTCATAAAATATTTGCATTATCTGAGTTATGTTGTACATAGAGTTATAGTGCTGTTCAAGCCATATTTAGGGTCCTTTTCAATTATATGGTTGTATTAGCAAGGATAATTGGATGACTTAACCAAACTTGTGTTCAATGTAATTTCAATAGTATGTTCAATACAATTTTATAGGAAAGTGTTAAGGAAATCCAAGTCGACGATTTCAGGATTGTGGAATCCACTCAATGGATCAAGGAGTTGTAATTTATTATTGTTTGAAAGACCACCTATAATAAAACATGGAGCGATTTTTATAACCATATTATGGTTTATGAGATGGGTAATATAGATCCCTATTACTATAATATATACATGATACTATATTCTTTATCTAATAGTAAATACTATTGGTACATAATAGAATAATGGACGACTAATAAAAAAGTAAAATTATTTTGTCTCATATATTATGATAAACAATATTAAATATCTGCAATTTTAATTTATTTTTGTTGAATAAAATGTCTAGCAATGAAACCTACACATTAACACTATGATCCATACTTATTAAAGATAACCTCTTAATTAAAAGTAGATTATAAGAGTGGTATATGCACTTGCATATTACACTAACCCAAGAATGCACAATTTATGTGTGGGAGTAACTAGTTTCAAATGTTATTTCTAAAGAGGCACATAGGGAGGTTCTATCTCTCTAGAATAAATTCTTGTATTATCCAAAATATTTTCAATGTATAATGTTATTATCTAAGAATAATTATAACCAGAAGATGTAAAAGGAAATGGATTCTTACACAATGTTTGATCAACTCTGTAATATTTATCATGACATGGTAAGACAAGTAAGATATACGATTTACAAGGAACAATTTACATGAAATCATATAGAGTTTTTATCAATCACACATCATGTATTTTAGATCATTGACTACATTAATATTTCAGATATCTTGGGATTTAATATTACAGATTAGTTGTACACTAATCTGACTATATAATAAAATAAATAAATATTCTACAATTTTATTATGAATTCTAATATAAACAATATAGATAAATATCTACCAAAAGTTATTAATTTAATTCTCCAAACTAATAAGGATATAAGGCATAAAGAAATGCGATCACTACTGTGAATAAGAGGAAGAATAAAGTGAGGAAATTTAATAATAAATCTATTTCTAAGGGTTTATCACACCTAATTATGAAATGGAGAATATTGGTATAGTCAAAGGAACAAGATTTTATGTGCTTTTCATATGAAAAAAGGGACATTGGAAGCATAACTACACCATAGTTTATAAGTAATGAGTGGATTCATGTGTATTTTTTATATAAAATTTAGTACTTAATTTTATATAAAATAGATATTATATATAAGTTTAATGATCAAATATGTATCAAAATATAAAAAGCATGTATATTCAAATAGATTATAAGATGTGAGGTAGATTTGTAAATTACCAATGACTTAATAGTAGCTACTCAAGAAATCAGAGACTATTATCTTGGCCAAAATGATTGATCTCGGTTTTATAAAACTATAATTATGTGTCAAATGTTACCAATAACATTATATGTATATCCACACATGATATATATGGATTCATTCTCAAATTTTTAAATAATATTTGATTATTTTATATAGATAACATATGTTGTGGTATGTCACATTTAAAAAATTGTATTTATGTATTTTATTATGAATAAAAGTGTTTTTCATTAATAATAATTCATGTTTACATGAATTGTATCATACCTTATTATTGAATAATCGACTTCATCATGTAATCAAATAGATCATGATATTGTTACATCAATATGGATATTTATATTCTTTTGAACTAAAACCACTTGACATCTTTCACGATTCATTACCAAGAAAAATTTATACATTTCCATTTAATATATAAGGTTAAAGGAAAAAAAATATTATTCAATTAGTTTATTAAAGAAAATGTTGACCATTTCCATTTGAATCTGGAGATGAATTATCTTATTTAATTACTTCTACCAAAGACCTTATTAGATATGGATATGTGTTCTTAATGATATTTAGGCTATAATTATCCAATAAATTTAAAGATTTCAAGAATGATGTTTTTAATTATCTTGGTAAGAAGATAAATAAACCCCTCCAATACCATGATATTAAATATCTTTACTAAAAGATAATTAATTACTTATGGGATCTTGAGATTCTATATCAACTCACTAAAATTTATACACCACAAAGGAATGGTGTAAGTGAAAGGAGAAAAAAACCTTTTCAAACATGGTTATATCGATGATGGGTAATGGGAGTATTCCATTATCCATTTGGATATATTAATTAAAAACCATAGTGTAAATAGTAAATTGGGTTCCAGTTAATGTATTGAACAATATACTATAAAATATTCATTTCAGAAAGAATCTTATTTTTCCAAATAATCATGTTTGGGTATGTGGAGTTTTTATTAAAGATATTTTTTTTTAAAAAAATTTAACACTAAGGTCCGAAGTGCATCATCATAGGATATTATAATGAAACGAAAGTATTTTACCTATGAAACCGCTTAGGAAAATTGATTTTGGTTGATTGAGGTCTGGAATTTCTTGAGAGAGGGAAAATATTTACAATATATTATCAGGAATAAATAAAATATTTTGAAGTGTAGGCTTAACATACATAGAATTTTGTATAGGAACATATTACCCAAAGACCCATGGAAGAGGATGTTCCATAGACACAAATACTATATAACAACACTATATTGTTTTGAGAACTAGAGAGATATGTTTTTTAGTTAGCAGGGATGGTGACTCATTATCACATAATAATAACGAACCTATGTACTATAATTAAGTAGTAAGTATATCAGAATCTATTAGAGATAAAGAATCTATGAATTCTGATATATAGTCTATTTTCCAAACCAAGTCTTATATTTTAGTAGATCGTATTTAATATTGAAATACCATTTCCTTTAAATGTTTATTCTATATGAAAACATTACTTATATGGTAGATCCAATAATTATAAAGATAGGATAATTGAAAAATAGTTTAGATCATTTCAAGACATTTACTAATATGAAACCATTTCACCAACAACTATATTGAAATATATCAGGATTGTACTTACCCGAGTTTATTTTCATGATTATGAGATTTTGAAAATGGATGTTAAAATAGTCTTCAATAATTGTAACCTTATGCAAGATGTCTATCTTACAAAAAAATAATGTTTTATGACTCCAAAATATTCTAATAAGGTGTCAAAGTTATAGAGTTGAATTCCTAGGTTGAAGCAAATATCTAGATCATGTAACACTTTCTTTAATGAGATACTGATCATACAGTAGTTAAAGGAATTATTGAGCATGTATTTATCCAATAAGGACTTAGGTGAAGAAAAATACATTCTTTGGATCAATATCTATCATGATAGATCCAATAGTCTACTTAAACTAGTTAGAGTATAAAACTTCACAATATACTAAAGAGATTTGGTATGAAATAATATAAGGGGGGATTGTTTTCAATGTTACGTGGAATACATCCCTCCAAGAAGATATGACCTCATACACAATAGGATACAAGATATGGAAATGATTCATTATGTGTAATTTATGAAATCATTTATATATGTGTTGATATGTACTAGGAATGGTGTTTTGTATGTCTTGATCATGGTAGAAATATATCAAGGAGATAAAGGAGACTTCCACTGGATGGAAGCCAAGAATATTCATAAATATTTGAGGCATACTAAGGATATATTATTGATTTACACAGTAAATGAGGGGATATTCATTAGAGGATATATAGATACACATTTATCAACATATCAAGATGATCATAAATCATGGTCACAATATATTTTGACCCAAAATGGAATATCTGTGAGATATAAAATCTCCAAGAAATAAGTGGAACCTAAATCAGCAACACAATTGAGTATATTTAAGTTTAAAAGGAATCTAAAAAATCAGTTTGGATGTTAATCTTCATTCAATATCTTGATGTGGTTCCTAACAATAATTATACTATCAAATTGTATTGTAATAGTACTGTAGTGACAGTTCTAGAGAAAGATAAAATATCAAATAATATGATGAATAATACAATTTAAAAGTATCACCTTTTGAGGGGGTATTCTAAATGTGGTGAGGTCTAAATTATTATATTTTTAGTGTAGGAGAATGTGGATTACCCACTGAAAAAATCCCGATCTCAACAAAATCCTACCTCTCATGTGTGATATTGAAGTATTAAATTACTTATTATTTGTCTCTAGTGTATGTGATAATAAATTGGAGTAGGTTATTTAGAACCAAAAACATTATACATAAGATTTACTATTTATATATCTAAATACCTATATATTGATATTATCATAAAGGGTTATTTATTTAGTGTGACATATATTATGGTAATGTTATTATAATTTTTTTCCCATTGAAAGGACATATTAGTTCCCCACATTGATGAGATCCTTGAGGTTCAATGATTTAAATTTGAAAACTTTGTTCTATGGTTGGATGAAATTATTTGGTAGGACACATATGATACATAAAGTTGAGTATTGGATGTTATTAAGAGGGTGAGGATTTATATCATGATGATTTTCACTTGCTAATCTTTTAGAAAGTGGGTTATGAAGATGTAACTGAAAATAGTAATTTCACATGTCATATGTGTCATCATATATTAATATATGTGAATGCGTGTATTGGATATTTGGCTTGAGATTATTATTAATGCATATCATGAGTTGTGTACATTGATGTGTGTGTTTCCATAAAACATGACATCATATATACTTGGTGAATTTAAGTATGTTGGGTGTTTCAAAAGTAATGTGACATTAGTTAATATGTAAAGATATAAATTTTCACTTCCCATACTTGAAAATGATAACTCAAGCCTTTGATTGAAATTAAATTGTTATATTATGTCCATGGAAATGGTGGTTCATTGATGAGTTCATTTTGGGTAGTCATAAAAATATATATTAGGAACAAAAATTGATTACATACGTAATGAATCCTATTTGATGAGATATTGAGATAAATAGATTATATTACACAATTAAAATTTTTACGTGGTTATTGTCATTGTGACATTATGTTTTTTCTCTAATAGCATCTTGACAATTTTTCATAGGAATATATTAGAGTTTTTAGCTAGCTTTCTAATGACACTGTGAAAGATGCGTAGATGGTCGCACTCAATAATGTATCCATGTATCTAGATTAAATTTGACATTTGTTGAATATTGAAAAAAATATTATTATTAATTCCTAGTATTAATATTAAGTTGGATATTTTTTGATTTCATGATATTCAATTACTAGTTATGTTATAGTTAGAATATATAAAAATTAATATTAAATAAATATTTATTCATCTGTTTGTGAATATAATATTTATTTTTTTGAATGAAGAGTATTTTTTATTCAAGGTTTTATAAATATAGAGTTTCTTTAACAGACCATTTTTTAGGTCATGATAGTGATAATCTAATTTTATTTGATATCATTTATAAAATTTGAATTTTTTCTTTTAGAAGTGATATTTACATATCTTTGATACATGTTTACATTAAAAATAATAATAATAATTTTTTTTGGAAACAAAAGGTTTTACTCGGAATAAATGAATTAGATAAGGACCAACATGTAATATATATTCCCCAACCCGAATGATATATATTGAATTATTTCATTTTCTTGTGTCTGGGTCATTTTTGAAAAAAATTCCTCTTTAGATAAATCCTCTCAATACTAAAGAGATCTATATAAAACATTCAGGATTATTTGGAAATTCCTTCCTCATCCCTCTTAATACCAATATAAATAGTAGATATTATTTGAAGCCTGAATATGATCTTATTACGATGAGTGTTGAGTGACACAAGGTGATCAGATAATCCGTTCAATAACTTAGCATTCCATCAGTGTCATTTAGAGATTCACGGTACATATGTGGATTCTTATAGGGGGATTATATCTTAAATCCACTAAAAAAATAATGATATGACTTAGTTTGGGTCACATCGATAAAGATCATCCTCGAAGAGAGATATATGAGACTTGAGAAATTTATTGTTATTATAAATTAATTTTAAACTAAATGTGAAAAAGATCCTCTATATAGAGATTATGGGGTTGTATTTTTTCAATAATAAGTATTTATCTAATGAATACAGTAAAACTTTTATTAAAAAAATGTTTGATCTCTTTGATCAAGAACCCAAGAACCTTTAAGTTGTATCATATTGGTTCACATGTTACTTTATAATTATTCATGAATTTATTAATGATATAATTATTTGATGTTTGTTTTATTTCTAGTTAAATAATTCATTTTTTCAAATGATGATACTGCTTATTCATTAAATTTCATATTATCAATAAAATATTATAAAAAATGAATAATTAAGAAGATACTATCCAATTCTTTTGAATAATCTAGATGGATTACATAGCTATAATGTTAACACACAAAACAAACCACCATTAATCAGTGATACCATTAGTACATGATGCTACTCTACTATATAAGGATAAGAGGAATTCCAAAGAGATAATATAAGGCACTAAACATCAAAATCACATCATTAAACTCATCCAAAAAGCAAACCAATGAAATCATTGATTTAGGGGAGGATGAAATACGTGTAAATATTGTGAGAGTGATGAATGATAAGGAAACAAATTACTCACTCCGAGAAGAATAACATAACTTTAAAATCCATAAGAAATTATGTGGAAAGGGAGAGGATCAAGGGGGATGATGGTTAAGGAGCTATAATTTTTGAATGTGAGAGAAAAGGGGAAAAATAATCTTACATTGAGTAGGGGGAATTTTTTCTTTTAATATATTTTAATTTTTGGGTACTCTATATGCGTTTCTAATGAATGAACCAACAAAAAAATGTTTAAGGAATTAATCACTAGGATTATATGTTTTCTCATAACTAGGTATTATTAAGTCACCCAATTAATCCTTACCATGTACTAATTATGCACATTATGCTATAATTGGGTAACCATTTATCTTATTACACTTTATGGTTACTACTAGATACTCACTAAACATGAAATAACATTTAAAATCACATTAACACCCCCTTATTTTTAAATTTTAAAGATATTGACCCAAAAATATTACATAATTAAAAAAATAAATAAAAAATATATTTCATTCATAAAAATGTCACTGTGGATGTCTAAAGATTTTTCAATCATGCTTGAGGTCTTTTAGAGGATGCGGTAATCAAGTATAAAAACATTTACTACCCCACTAACAACATCATCATTGATGTCATAGAATATATAAACATCACATTAATTTTTTGGGAATACTTCTTAGATATATAAAGGTAATAGTGAGGTCAAAGAAGGTTAAATAATTTTAAAAATAAAGGATAAAAATATAACATTTTACATTATAAAATCATTGGAAAATCCTCCAGTGTATTACTATCATTTCATAATCATTATTGAATAATGGTATGTGTTAATAAAGTAAACACTATTTCTAGTGTAATTATACATGTAAAGGAGGAGTTAATTGAATAAAAATATGAAATTGAATTTACTAAAATATAGTTGATCCTTTGGATATATGATAGTTAAAAACATTATCTTCATAAATTGAAAAACCTCTAACACATGATATTAAATTAATTCAATTGATCTAATGAAACCAATACATGGTAAATTCAAAAACTTCACCAGAAATTGTAATTATTGATCTTTCAAGTGGAAAATGTCAATTTCATAAAATTTATATCAGTGGAAATTAATTATAGAAGTGGTGGTAGATGATTTAAATGGTATAATCCCAACCCTTTAACACAAAATATACATATAGATGACAATTTAAAACTTTTTATGTATAAAAAATGATGCTTAACAAGACCTATAGTGGATTTTTTTAGAAAATAATTAATAAAACTTGTAAATGCTTGATTGCTATTTATTATCTTTGATAGTCAAAGGGTCTGTTCATTTCAAATGGTATGTAAAAAGGGTGGGACCATAATGGTAGGAAGTAATAAAAGAGAACTAATTTGCACTAGAATATTGCATGGATGGAGAGTATGTGTCGAAGACCAAAATTTAAATGATTCAACTAGAAAATACTACTTTTAATTACCCATCATTGATCAAATTCTCAAACATCTGATAGTAAGAGATTACTATTTAATTATAAATATATACATTGGTATAATAAAACTATGTATGTAATAGAAGATCAAAATATACTAATGTTCTCTTGTCTATATAGTGCACTCTCTTACCATGAATACCCTTTATAAGGTGTAATAATCCAACCAAATTTCAAAAATACATGATAGAAGTATTTTATAACTTGAATGAAGATTTATTGGATATATTGATGGAATAAGTTTCTATTTTTAAAAATTATATCGAGGAATGATTGACACATTTGGATAATGTTTTTGTATGATATGAAGGAAATAATTTGGTGCTCAGTTGGAAAATTTCTCATTTCTTAGTACAATGTGACATAGGTTTAGACCACTAAAATTTGAATAAAGGCACTGGATTTTCCCCAAACAAGATAGTTATAGATTTTTTTTCTACCTATCCCAAAAATAGTTTACACTATAAGATGTTTTACTTGGATGGTGGGATTAATTCAATGATTTATTAAGGATTTTTTCTGTTATTTCCCATCCCTTAAACAGTCTATTAGAAATCAGGGCCTATATCATTTTCCATTACAAATTTTTAGAAATTTTTATGCTATTAAGAAAATGTTTGGATGAATAAGAAATTGTGATTTCCCCTAATTAGGAATTAAAATTTGAATTAATATACAAAAAAAGTAACAGATAAACTTGTTCTATTTCAGGAAAAAGGAAAGAAATGATCTTTCAAATGATATATTTTGTCATCCAAACAATTAATAATGCTCATAAAAATTACACAAAAACAAAAAATTAATCACTAGTAGTTCTCTTCTCTTTTGATAAATATTTTTTATAGTTATTTTTCCCCAAACTGGACTTGTATTTGAATCATTATACCCTATAATATTTTATGGCCCATAATGATGCCAAATATAGACTTATTCATTAAATCTTAATACTTAAAAAATATTACATTGACATCATGGAAAAAATGGTAACAATATTTTATTAATAATCATTTATCATATTTAGATCTAGACAAAGATGATATCAATATCTAATTAATTAAATAAAAATTTCCCATTGAATAGATTGATGCTATAGAAGTATCAGACCTCGATATATAGATATCATGAAAAATTTAGTATTGGTTTTGTTCAATCTATTGTAATTAATGGATTAGTTAATAATATTTGTAAATGAAGTTCACCATAACTACTATTATTTCATAGTACTTTTTATGTTTTTTGTAGATGGAATTAAAAACTATGTATAGTGGGAGATGAATTTGATATTTTTTTTAAATATTTCTCATTTAGGAGATATAGAGGAAACCAAGTAATTCAATTTACAATCAGTAATGTGCTTCAATGTTTTTTATATTTTCACAACTTCTGTCAAGATATTCAAAATTTATCACGAACCATGTCAAATTAGAAAGAACTAGAATCATTAGTTGGAAGTGTGAGAGGAAAAAACATCCAACCATTGTTGTAAATTTTTTTGACATATGAGGGATCAAATTCAAGGTAGCTTTTATAAAATAATTTGTTAAATCATACATCCTAGTTAGTGTTGAATTATTTTGAATTTTGGTGAAATTGGATTCCTATATAGAAAAAATTTCATGATTTATAAGAAATAGAGATGTGAAATTTATGAAATTTAGATGGAAATCATTCAGGTGTTTGATAAATAATTATAATATTGATTAAAATTGTTTTGAGTGATGAGAGTGACAGATGCTGGAGTTGGTTCCATAGAGACAAGAATTTTTTTTCTTTACTTTACCTATATGTTTATAAATATAAAAATTAATAAATTTATTATGACATGTTTATTTTTATTATACATAAATTTAATAGGAAAATTCCACAGATCATTTTTCACATTGAAATGGTCATAGAAGTTCCTCTATATGATGAGAACTTTTATGTGCTAAACTGATATTCCTAAAATAAAGTGACATGGTTGTACGATGTCATATAATGAGACACAAATAAAGAATATTTTGAAGTGTGAGTAATCATAAAAATATGTTAATTTATCTCATGAAGTTATCATTTGACAATCTTCAAGATGAGAAAATATGGGGATAGACCCCCAATAGGGAATGCAGCTAGTAATGTGTCCTTAAGTATTCTTATCTGTGATTGTGTACAATTAAACTTAGACTTTATGATTATTATTAATATATATCATGAGTCATGTACTATGATGTATTTCTATAAACAATGAAAATATATATTCGAGGAAAATTTGGTTACACTTGATACATCATGAATGATACTTTATTAATGAATAATTAAATGGAGGACTTGTCCATAATATATGTATATAAGTTGATATCTTTACCTTTTGATATTAATGGAACTAGTACACTAAAATCCAATGCTATGGTTTATTGATGTGTTTATTTCTGGATGTCAAAGAACGATATATCAAGCATATAGGTTGATGAAAAAACATGCAACCAGCTTTATTATATATCATGAAAATGGATTACAATAAACATTGATCATTCATATGGGGATGTTGGCATTTTAATTTTAAAATTTTCTTCTATGGGTGTCTTTACATATTTCTAGATGCAGATATTTATCATTAGGAAAACCAACCTAATTCCACTATAGAAAAATCTAATAGGATCAAACACTTAGTATATATTTTGATCATAATTAAATTTTATTTAAATTTAAATATTGTAATAAATATTATTCTCTAATCCAATGAATAATATTCATTCAATATTTTTTGATCTTATATATCCTGTCAGTACTTTATGTGAATTGAATATTAAAATAAATATTTAAATACTAGATTGTTAATATTTAAGTTATTTATTTATTGAAAAAATAATATTTATTATTTTAGGTTAGGTAAATGCTGAAGAATATGTATGAGTTGATTTATGGAACCCTCTAACATGAATAATACAATAAATAAAATTTAAATAAATAAATATATATTTATTAGTATTTATATTATCTACAAGATATGCACGTGATACATAAATAATAATAATAATAATGTTTGATAGGCGGTTTTGTTAGGATTAAAAGATTGGTTAATTTCTTTTGTTAAACTATTAACTATACAACCATTTCAATATAAAAACCAGATCATATCAATTATAGAATGTGTAAAGAAATTTTTTTGTTATGAACAATGAATTATACTATAGAAAATTAACTCTATGGAGATCTTATCTATAGTTTTCTCTCAATCTTGAAAAAATCCCTTTCACCAACCTTCTCTGTCACAAGAACAAGAAAATATGAAGAATACATCAATCCAAAAGGATAATGGTTTGATCAACCATAGGTGATGTGAGGTGATTATTACCCCCACACAAGCACAAAGAGAAACATATATATCCCTTTTATATCAAAGGATATTGAATTTATTATTAATAGAGTGATTCTACTTTCAATACTATAGATAAAGTGGCGGTAAAACTAAATTAATGTTCAAACTATCAAAACCTACAATAATGAAATAAATCCACACTAAGGTAATTACTTGTTATTAAATTAATTAAAAAATTTAACATGAAAATATCCTCTCTGGATTTCTCAGATTATTTCATTATTGTTATTAAAATATAATTATACAAAAATATTTCTTCATCATGATATTATGTTTTATTCATCATATTCAATGAAAACCCATCATTGGAAATAAGATCATCGAGTTTTCACTATTCCCTAAACCAGAAAGTGGTATCAAAGTGGTCACATTTAAATTCATAAATATTTCTAAATCATTAGTCTATTAACACATTTGGTGTCAGAATTTTTTTTCTAAATTATTAATTATTTAAACTGGAAGTCCTGATAACTTTTTTTATTCCACTTATTATATATTAAAAAAAATGAATAACTCATACAATTCAATTGTAGAACATTGGTTTCAATGTTACATGGAATGATATTTTATTACATATCATTTACCCACACATTAAATATTGGTCTTGTGGTCAATAAATGTAGTGTGTAATTAATAATCCACCTATGTAATTAACTAATACACATTTGGGGCATAATTAAAACTCACATAGTGTTTAATTAATACCCATGTGTTATGTAATTAATACTCATAATGTGTTTAATTGATTAATATATAATTTTTTTATGCCTAACTTAATTAAATGTTCTATTATCTATTTACATCTAGAAATGATAACTTGTAATTATCTTACATTCACATGCTCAAAATCTATGGATTAAATATTCCTGATTCACCTAGATATGGAGGTTCACCCATGGAAAAATTCCCATAGAGTTTTTCCTTCTTCATTTTTAGTATCTCAATATTCCAAATGATCACTTTTTCAATAAGAAAATGGAAGATATAAAACACCTCTTATTATGATATGATAGTACCTCATCCCTTTAGAAAGATATTTTTGATCTATTTGACACCCCTTAATGTAATAGAACCTCCATTGAAGGCATGATGTTCAAATTCACAAAATTATAGATATTAGAACCACTCTTTTTATTTTCTAGGCTGTTGTGGTTGAATTAATTCATATCACACATGTAACATATAATTCCATCATTCATGGCCAGTACAAATTCATCCTTAAGGCTTATCTGTCATACCTCATTTATTTTATCAATAATTCCACCTCAATTCAATGTAGTTACTTAAAAAACAACATACACGATTTTATTTTCTTAAAACACCTTAGGATTTTAGGAAACATCATCCCCATTTCTAGATTATTTGAGTTTATTTAAAAACCACTATCCCCAGGTTGGGTTAATATAATATGGATGATGATTCTAAATAGAATATTAGTCTTAAAGTATGTGGATCCCCTATTATAAATCACATCAGGTATGTCCTTGGTTGCTTTTACAGTACTTGTGTCACTAACTATCTACCTAAATATGATATTCTTGGAGTTATATATACGGTGAGAATATGTAGGAAAATATGTCTATCAAAGATATGGTTGGAGAGCGAATCCTTGACTATAGTGAATGAATTAAGAAAACAGAAGTACAAATCTTATGGATATTTATGGTTCAATGGATGTATTTACCTATGTTAATAGACTCCATAGATTTTATTATCACTCATTCATACATGGAAGCAAGTATGGTTTCATATTTCATAGACAATAAGTTTGTAGGAAGTAATGGAATCATCTGGATAGACATCCTACCCCTTACCTATTATATCTCTTTAAAAGATATTGTTGTAAAACAACCCATTTTAGATCCTTGTAATCACTTATTTTTCATTAAAGGCTGAATGGAATCAACTAAGTCCTAAAATTTAAAAAAAATTAATAAACAAATGATGTTTAATTAATTAAAAAATTGGGTGCAACTGTGAAAGAAACACACTCACACAAAAGAAAATACAAGCAAAACACTGACATGGGGACTTGGCCCTATAACCATGCTCCAATCCCCGCCCCACCAATACCACCATATCTGAGTGTGTGGAGAAATTATGTATAATTAATTAATATACACATGATATATAATTAACACATACATGTTGTGTAATTTATAAACCCATGACGAATAATTAGAAACATGTGGTGCATACTTAATTAATAATCACATATTGTAAAAATAATAAAAATATATTATATAATTAATAAATACACATGTGATGTGTAATTAACTCACACATCATCTCATACTATTTTATGTAGAGTACACGCCATTCTAATAAATAATTTAATTTACTTAGAAATAAAACTAATGACAACATTAAACCAAATTAAAATGTGTTCTATCAATAACTAATTTATAATACGTGATGTGTGAATTTTAATAAATAATATTAAATGGTAATTTAGTTTCTTTGTAAAATTTGAATCTATATGCCTTGTTTGGTCATTATTGAACATGGTGTACTCTGTTTTGATTAAAAGTGGTCTATGCAATGTAAACTAACATGTGTAAATGTATCTTTATTTGGTATTACACTAAATGTAATTATGTAACTTGTCATGTTTTCTAAATGATATGAAAGTTCACAGTACAAGATGATGACCACACTGGGTAGATCATATAGGTTTATGTCATGTTACCTCAATATATATTCAGAATAATCATGTAATTTAAAATTAAATTAATTCAATTAATTTTTTTAAAATTATAGTAGATGATAATAGTCATAACTATTTGTATGTATATTAAGGTAAATTAATCAATCAATTAATAATATAATTATCATATTAATTCATGTAATTTTTATTAATGATGAATAATTGAAATTAATGACACTTAATTACATTTGTATTCATTTCATGTAAATGATTGATCATGATATTGACTAAAAAATTTATTCAGTGGATTTATTTGAATTTAATTACCTGGGTTTTATTATTATTTACAAACAATTGTGGCCTAAATTTCACCCCTCCCATTGTATTATTTAAGGACTAGTGTGTCAATGATATGTTTTATATAAGTACCTAAACCATTCGATGAGCTACCCTCACCTTTGTGTGAGTAAATATTTTTAAAGGATATATATATATATATATATATATAAGGAGAAGAGGTAATTTAAGACCCGATTCAATGTGAAATAAACATAAATGACACAATAGTAGATAGTGTGATTATATAAATCAAGACAAGAATGGATCAAAGTGTTTTTTCTCCAAGGGCCATCGATTGATTTATTATTCACTTAATAAAAGATTTAAATTAAATTACATGATAAATTCACTTTATCTCTTTTATTCATTTCCATTTGATGGTTAATTTATTGGATTATTTATCATGGTCACATAAATTAATTATTTAAAAATTATCCAACATCAAATAAAAATAAAATAGTTTATGAATAATTTGATTTTATTAAAAATATGGTTAATTAATTATATAAATTCCATGAATATTATAAAGAAATGTTTTTTAATTTAAAAAAATACATCAAGAAAATATTAATTAAATAAACCTTCCATCATCTAACTTATGATACACCCATTGGTAATGTTTTATACATTCCAACATTGTGTTCACTTTCAATTATTAGGAAATATTAACAAATATAATGTGTTATCAAAATTCAATTAGACTAGATTTTAATGGAAAACATCTATTAAATACTTTTTTATAAACATGTTTTAAGGAAAAACTTATTAATATTTCATAATTTGGGAGTCAAATATATAAATCAATGAGCTTTAAACTAGTAGTTGGAAAGAATGTATACCTATATACATTTGAATAATTTTTTAGATCATAATTTCAGTTATGTGAAGGGTAACATAGAACTTTTCCACATTAAATTGCATTCATGAAGACATTTTTATTCAAATGGTATGGGATATTTGAAGACGATATAATTGTGGTATAATAATATGAAAATTCAATTACACATATTATGGGAATCATAATAAAGTAATAATTTTGTTTCTTTAACAATTGTTAGAAAATAGAAAGTTTGTTAGCCACATTATTCCTCTAATCAATAATAGGGAGATATATTATTATTACTAGAGGTAACTAAATGGAATTGAACGAGTTGTTTTAAATTATATTTCACCATTAACAAAAGATTTTTGTGCAATAATCTCTAATTTTTGATACACTTGATAATGATGTGAGGGAGGAAGATCTTGTAGTCAATGGAAAAAAATTTAATGATGCACTAGATGTATAATATTTGATGATTCTATACATGATTAAAAAACTCATAAATGTTCATGAAATTGTGGATTAATATATAATTATCAACAAACACCAATATATTTATTTGAATATATTTTAATATGAGAGGTTTTAGAAATCCAAGGCATTATTTATATGAAATATTAGAGGGGGAGCACTAGTTTAACCACACATAGTTATGATGATTAGCTACAATAAGTGCTTATATATATTTTAGGGTTTAAAATACATTGTGAAGTGAATATGGATCTTATTATTGATTCACTAAATAATAGATTGTCCAATATTGTATTTAATTTTAACATTAACGATATTGAGAAGCCACTCCTAGATCCCCTCACTCTAATCTTTAAGATTTCTATGGACATGAAGCTTGGAAAGCCTATTATTTGTATTGTGAACAAGATAACGATAAAATAGGAACATACCCAAGACTAACTCTATGTTTAAGGAATATATGTAATTCTAATCCATGAGAATAATGAATAAGGGGATAATAAATAAATATGATGCTATGTTCTTATCATCTAAAAAGAAAGATCACTAAAATAAAAGTTTCAATGAATTGATGTAAAAGATTCTACATTAGGTATATTCATCAATGTAACTATTCTACATTATTTTTTTGGGAATTAACTATAATATTTTCCATATGTGTATTCTAATGTAGTAATCAAGAAAGTATATAAATATTACTATATATTTGTTTCATTATTAAAGATTCTGAAGAACAGTGATTTCTAGATTATTATGAAGAAGTTTATAAACTTCAAGATTGATTGATTGATTCAAGTTAAACTATTATTTTCTATTGATTATTTCCAAAATATTTAATTTAGTGTATAATTAGACAAAATGATAATCTATTTTATATTTGGAATATTTTTTTATGGAATTTCACACTCAACATATAATTTGGTTATCATTAAATAACTAATATTATAAATAAATAATAAATGATGGATATAAATATGAGATTTAGAATAAATAATTATGGAATGATTATTATTTTTATTGTAAAACTAATTTTAGTGGAAATGTATATTTCTAAAAGGGTGTTCTAGTCTCTTTCGATCTAACACACTAGGTATACTAATTAATTAACAATTATGTTTTTAAAAATGAAAATATTAGAATTAAATGCATTTAATAAAGCTGCAAGAGCTAGTTCTAAAAATCATGTGAACTATTCCAATTGCATAGCTAATAGGAAAGAATATATACTTCACGATGTTTATTTTTTTGATTTTAATACTACTTAATAATGAATTAAATATAGTTGATAAAAGACACATAATCATATAGGATGTTTTTTCAGAGTGTATCACAAGAAAGTGTTCATCAATCATTAACATGTGGTGTGAATATAGTCCCAAAAACACATTACCAAATACATCAAATATTTTTATATTTGTAATTGGGGATTTATGGAATGTATTATATGTATTATATAGATTTTGGTAATTATATTAAAGACATATTTTTCAAACAAAAATACAGTAACAAATTGTGAACAATTTATATTGACTAAGGGGTATCATATTTATTCTAATTTTATAATAAATAGATTATATATATATGTTAGTGTTTTATAAGAAACTTTTATTAAAAAATTACATTAGTTACTAAATAAAATAAATTAAAAAACTTAGTAAATCTTATCTAATTATCCTATTGAAAATAAGGATATTAAAATCCCTTATTAGTCTAGGAAAATTATACTTGGGAGGGAAGTACATATAATTTTGATATAGTGAGAGTATGGTAGAATTTGATGAATTCTAATATCTGGATTCATGTAGGTTAGTATATGATCATTAACTTTGTTAATATTTTTCGGACTAAGTGTTCTAAGAAACACATAATGGTTAAATAAATTAAAACAAAATATTGTTTTACATTCATGAAACTGGTGAAATATTATTCAATATGTATAATTAATCTTAAAAATAAAAAATCAATGAAAACATCGTAATATTAACAAGTGAATATACTGTAATAGAATCTATGTCATAAAATCTGGTCCATAGTATTTTTGATGTTTCTAGACTTGACACATTTGGTGAGTATTCATGAGAAATAGTATATGTATGGAACAAGATGGAACTAATAAGAAATGATTTATTATTAAAAACCATTCCAAAACTTTGTATATGATAAACCATTACCTAAATCCTTAGGAGAAAATTCCTTTTAATTTTACTTGTGAAGAAAACATTCTATTATCATTTTTTGGGATGTTGGATGTCATGGCTGGTTTCCTTAAAAGAGATCCTATGAGTAATGTCCATATAGATTAACTAAAAGGGATAGTGTCAAGAAATGATTCTAATAATATATGAAAATAAACATATCCATTTATGCATAAAATTAAGAATAGGGATATAAAATAGTCATTTAGATTGATGGATTGTTATGTGGATACAAAATGGTAGTAGAATCACTACTATTTTCATAGACATATATATTGATAACTTATAAAAACAGATAGTTAATCTTACAAACTTTTTAAGACTAAAGAAATAAGCCTCTAAAACAATGAAATAAAATAGAAACAAAATTATATGGAATATGTTCAATAGATTTAGATCTATGAGGTTATTTAATTTAGTCATAATATATATACAAAACATGTATTTGTAACATATAATGGAATAATTCAAAACTGAATATTTTCTTAAGTGATATGGTATGAAATATATACTTGATAGTGTTCATGGGAATATGAGGAGGTTATAGATAGAATTTCATGTTATTACATGATAAAAATCCTTCTAATATTCCTTGATATATACTAATGGATTGCTTTATAAAGTACAACAAACAAAAAAATCTAGGGGAACTAATCAAAAGTTTATTTATAACTATCCATTAGTACTTGAAAAAGTAGATCATGATGAGTTCTTGGTTAATGGATAAATGGGAAAACTAGTTTTTAATGGGATATACCACCATTTTTCGATAACATGATTTATGATTTAAGATCATAGTAATGAATTATTAAAATGAATGAAAAGAAAATAACAATCTATGGTTTATATATATATAATTAATGAGTATGTTGTGTTTTATAATGGATCTTAAGAAGAATTTTAGTAAATACCCACTCAAAAATTTGATTTATACCAATAGTAAAATTTATATAATTATTATGATAAGATTTCACTATATGTATGTAACATCCCGCGTAAATAATGAATATGAAATTTTCATATTTAATATTATTTGAAAATTAAATATTAATTTTACTTTAAAGGAGACACAATGTTCTATAGCGTACCTGATACGCAGCGACGAATTTCTTTGAAATCTTACATTGCACACTAACAATATAATAATAATATTTTAAATGGTAGTTAACGCCTAGCCATTGTAATGGCGGGAATGAGCAGAACTAACTACAAAATGATTATATATGTTTGTTAAATATTTTTACATTTATCCAATAAATTATAGAGGCGTAAAATGCGAATGAATCCAATTTTAAGCATAAATATTCTAATATTCCTTAAAAAGTCGATTAACCACATTTTGATGGAGAACCCTTTTTAAATATACATTTATCAATTCGATATTTTATATTTGACAAAATAAAATCCTTCTTTAAAATCAAGACATAAAAATTTACTTTGCGTAAATTTTTGGTATTTTTCCGATAAAGTTCATTTTTAGTGAATAGTGAAAAATGCTGTATTTTAATTCAGAAACACCTTTTAATCTAACTTATTCATATGATTATATTATATTTTTAACTGGATATAAAGTTTAATTAGAATATGTTTTCACCATTTAATCAAATATTGGTCATTGGAATTAATTTCACATTGAAATGTGAAATAAACAAAAGTTAATCTTTTAAAAGATATTATTTCTTAAAAGCTTGCTATTTTTTTCAGAATGGGAATTAATTATAAAATTCATCAATTCAACTTATATGTTTTGAATTTTGTAAAATAGACATAATTTTTGAATTCAGAATAACAAATATCACTTAAGGTGAATTTTTGGTATTTTTCTGAAAAACATCAATTTTTGATGAATAGTGAAACCACTAAGTGGTAGTTAAAAAACTGATTTTTCGTTTAAATTAAATTTTAACACTTTTGGAAATTGAATTTAAAAAATCTGACATATATGGTTTTCATTAGTAATTAAAATGTGGTTCAATGGGATGAAAATAATTTTTGGTGAATAGTAACTTTTGACTATTATTAACCGTGATTAATGGTAATTATTGTAATTTAAGGTAAAAATAATGTTATAATAATATGAAATTACCCTTACACATGTCCTAACCTTATTGGATGAGTCATGTCTGACAAATACAATCCATGGTTCAATTTGGGGACCCCATGGAGCCACTTGGGTAAGATAATGACATTAAAAAATCTTTTATTTAAAGTTAAAATAAAAATGTCTGAAACATGTATTATTTTACAAAAACAATTTTTACATGGGGTTATATAAGTTATCTTTTTGACTATAAATATTCATTATAAATGTAACGCCCCGACCACAGTTACCCAGCGTCAGTGCATTATTACATAACATTGGCATGATCACAAGAAAGATCAAATCTCGAAAGACCGATTGGTTTAGTAGCATTGGAAACACTAGATATATTCCTAAAGTTGTACATTACATCATAAAGTGAAAAACTACTACAAAAACATATTGTCTCCATAGTCCACACTATTATCCCCCCATAATATCCCTGTAGGTCACTCATAATTTACTTCTTCACATCCTGGGAAAAATAATACATAGAAAAGGGGTGAGCTCAAATGCCCAGTAAGGATAACAATATATCAGAATCTTTCATAAATAAGAATAAACATTTAAGGCAGTGTATAACTAAAAAAAAGCCTTTTAAACCTGAAATACAACAAAGTATGGAAAAAAATAAAATGAAATAATTCCATTCACTTATTCACATGGATATTCTACTAATCGAATAATCACATCCAATATCAATAACCACTTTCATAATGATGAAATGCATAATGCCAGACTATCATAACCACATATCCAAGGCCTCGTGCGAAGACTACCAATAATATTTTTCCATGGACTTGTTCCAAGACACTAGTTTGTCTCATGAGACCAACCGAAGCATCGAGGAGCTATAGCAGGCTCCAACCATCACATATTAAGTCCTATTCATTCCCATATGAAGAGGTTTAAACATAACATAAACATTCATATTAAAACTAGCATAAGAAATGTAAATACATCATCCATAAACCATGAATGGTATAAAAATAGTACATCCACATTCAAACATATCACAAAACCTTCAATACAATATAGATGTTTTGTATCATAATAAATAAACTTCAAATAAGCGTAAAATCAACCAAAGGATGTTGATATAGATGAAATCAAAACTCTTTTTAGGAAAAAATATCTTTCTAATTTGAAATCATTTAACAGTCATATATTTATAAAATAAAACATTTTCTTTGAAAATATCCTATAAGATTGTAAGGGAATCTTCAAAGATTTTATAACGGCGGAAAATAGCCACACCCACCGTATAAGTTAAAAAAACATTCTTACCTTAATTCTGTCGAAAAGGTTAAAAAGAACATTGTCTGGAAAATGATGAAATTATTCCTTTATAAAAATTCAAACAAGGTTATAAAATACTTTATGCCATATTATTGTAAATAGTAATTTTTTTGAAATACATTTATAAAAAACAAGGATGTGGATGATAAAGATGTCCTAGTAGATTATTACATATAAACAACCTCGGATAATGAAGAGATTGTGAAGTAAACCCTTACCTTGTACTTTTACATGGTTGGGGTAGGTTAACCTCATGTATAATGGTGAAATAATTGTTATTAAATTATACAAGAATCATATAAATTAATATGATATCATATATGATCTTTTGACATTATTTTGTTAATAATATCTTAGTATTATTGTTGTTTCGGGTGTTAACTTACTCATTTTATTTTATATGTTTTGTTACGTAAGCTATGTTTGTCATGGATAGTTTGAATCTTAATCATATACAGAATTAAATCAAGTCCTTAGATACTATTATTAATCATAAAATGGGAATTACACTTGAATGGATACGATGGAGAATGAATCTCATCGCGTTCGTGGAGACGGTAGTCCGTACGTACGCACGAGCGAGAATATCATTATTTTGATATTAAAATAATATATAATTGGATGTTATATCATATATAAAGAATCATTATAATGTTATATTTATTATTTAAATGAGTTAAACATCCTTATTATACCCATCCAAATAATAATTTATTGAATAACAATTACACCACGACGTGGAGACGGTAAGCCGTACGTACACACGTATGGTGACATGTTATTCAAAAGATGGATAGAATACTGAAATATGTTTTTAAAATGTTTATAATATCATCAATTTATATATAATATAGTGTATGTATTATTTTAGAATGGTAATAACAAGGAAAGAAGAAGTGGAAGAAGAAAGGAACTTGAAAAGGGGTGGTGAAATCATTACCTCTTCTTCGGGTTCTTCCTTTTGATTTGATCAAAAGGGATCCATAGGTTGGATTTGTGA
This sequence comes from Viscum album, assembly GCA_963277665.1. Taxonomy (NCBI): domain Eukaryota; kingdom Viridiplantae; phylum Streptophyta; class Magnoliopsida; order Santalales; family Viscaceae; genus Viscum; species Viscum album. The sequence goes on along the minus strand of OY728148.1, from coordinate 754,704,823 downwards.
CTAAAGTAAGGCCTCTATAATGAAGTGAGGGACGTTTAGAGAGTATTTGGGTAGAGTTTCGCTGAACCAAAATGCTTAGAAGGTGTGAGTTAATGAGAAGGGGGAGTGCCCTTTTATAAGAGGGGTGAGGGGCACCTTTGGAAAAGCTAGAAATATTATTTCACAATAAATTCATATTCTGTTTCTAATGGCTCCAAAGTGGATTATTTAAATGTTAAGGTGAGGATAGGTCTAAATCCACTCAACCAATAGAATTTATACAGGTTTGGGTTATTATACTAACCTTATCTTTAAGTACTAACTCTTAGTTAATTAGTTTCACTTTTACAATGTCTCTTTGTATTTTTATATTATATAGTTAATAAACATACTATATACATCCAAGAGACCCCCAAGTGGTTCATTAATGATACAAATATAATTATATAAGTCTTTTTTCTGAGCCTTATATTTTGAAGAATTTAATATCAATTATTAATATAATATTTTTTTAAAAAACACTTTTATGTCAATTTTGACACTATTCAATAATTTATTTTTGTAAAACTTATAACAGAATTATTACTTCGAAAAAAGTTAATTAAATCATTTCTAACATGTCATATTAACCTTGAAAATTAGTTTAATTCATAAAAAGGCTCAAATTATATTTATTTGAGTGTCTACAATATCAATCATTTTAAATTTTCACTATTATGGTAATTACTACATCACCATTGTGTCATAAATAAATTAACTTATTTAATGTCTAAAAATTATAAATAAAATACGATTATGTATGAAATCTTGTTATATTTATAATTAATATTTATAGTCGAAAATACAAAATAAATAACCCTATGTAAAAATTGGTTTTCTAAAAGATATATACTTGTGTCATTTTTGTATTCATTTTAACTTAATTAAAATAAAGTGTCCCTATCACTTACAAGTTGCACCATGGGGTCCCAAAATCGACCCAAAGATGCCCATGGTCGGCCATGTATCAACCAATAAGGTTATAATATGTTTTAGGGTAATTGTTTATTATTATAATATTATTTGTTAACCCTTATTTACCGGATTTACCCTTTAACCATGGTAAATAAAATATTTACCGAAGTATTTATTCAAAATGTCTAAAAATAAAATCTACCTATTTAAACAATTTGAACATCCTGATTCCTAATATGGAATCCATTTTTCCGAATTCAAAACACAGAAGTGGCATAAATTAATTTAAAATTAATTCCCGATGTCAAAACAAAAACCGCGTTTTTAAGAAACAATATATATCAAAATATTGACAATTGTTTATGTCCAATTTCAAAGTGAAATTAATTAAAAAGAACACCATTGGATAAAATGGTAAAAATATATTCTAATTATACTTTAAAACCACTATATATTATAATTTATCACTATAAATTATTTTGATTAAAAAAGTTGTTTTTAAGTATTTTTCATAATTCATAAAAATTGGAAGTTCTCATAAAAATACCAAAAATTCAACTTAGGATAATTTCGATATTCCGAACCCAAAAATGATGTCCATTTTGAAATATAAAATATATATAATTTCAAAAATTAGGTATTACTATTCATATTGACTGGTTTGATTGGTTGTGGTGTGTTAGAACTCGATGTTGCGTACAACACACGCTATCACATTATTCAAAGAGAAGCGTACCTTAGAAGATTGGGGTGTTACATTCTCCCCTCCTTCAAATAATTGTGTCCTAGAAATTTCTAGAATACTACCGCATGAAAATACTTGGGTGGTTCTTCATCATAAGTTCCTCGGGTTCCCACATTGCCTCTTCCATCTAATGGTTTCTCCACAAAACTTTTACCAGACGCATCGTCCAATTTCTCAGTACTTGTTCTCTTGTATCAATAATCTTGATGGGTTCTTCGCAATAAGACAGATTGGTTTCCAGTTCTAATTCCTCATAGGTGATTACCTGCGTTGGGTCAGGCATGTATTTCCTCAATAGAGATATGTGGAACACATCATGAACTTTGGAGAGACTTGGGGGCATTGCCAATCGGTAAGCTGCAGCCCCCATTCATTATAGAATTTTGAAAGGTCCGATGTACCTGGGACTCAATTTACCTTTCTTACCAAAACATATGACTCCCTTCCATGGAGATACCTTCAGGAAAACATGATCACCGACATGAAATTCCAAATCCTTCCTTCGATTATCAGCATAGCTCTTCTGCCTTCTTTGGGATGGTTTGATGTGATTTTGGATTACCTTCACCTTTTCCATCGTTTCTTACACTAGTTCTGGACCTACAAGTTTTCTTTCACCAACGTCATCCCAACAGGTTGGTGTGTGACATCTCTTTCCGTATAAAGCTTCATATGGTGCCATTTGAATACTAAAATGGAAGCTATTGTTATAGGAAAATTCTACCAGAGGTAAATATTGATCCCACATACCCTGAAAGTCAAGTGATCAAGATCTCAACATGTCTTCTAAGGTTTGAATAGTTTGTTCTGATTTTCCATCTGTTTGAGGGTGGTAGGCAGTGCTCAAATGAAGTTTAGTATCAGATGATTTCGGAAGACTCTTCCAGAATCTTGAAGTAAAATGGGGATCACGATCTGAAACACTTGATAGGGGTACTCCATGAAGTCTCACAACATCATCAATATATAGTCTTGTTAGACGTTCTAGTGGTAGATCTTCTCTTATAGCAAGAAAATGTGCTGACTTGGTAAGAGGATAAAAAATAACCCATATTGAATTGTTCCTTCTAGGAGTCTTTGTTAGCCCTATGACAAAGTCCATCGTAATATTGTACCATTTCCACTCCGATATGGGAAGAGGTTGCATGACTCCTCCAGGTTGTTGCCTTCCAGCTTTCACTTGTTGACAAACTATACATCTTAACACAAAATTAGCAATCTCCCTCTTCATGTTGTCCCACGAAAAATGTTCCTTAAAATCTCTATACATTTTGGTGCTCCCAGGGTGTATAGAGAAATTGTAACTATGAGCATCATCCAACAATTCCCTTTTTAGATAAGGTATATCGGGAACACAAAGTCTCTTCCCGAATTTCAAAATTCCATCTTCATACACAAAGTCTCTCAATCTCCCATCATTCACAGCTTTAATCTTATTTTGAAATTCTTCATCATCGGTCTGAGCACTCTTAATCCTTTCTAGTAAAGATGGTTTGGCAACCATTTGAAAAATCATTGATGTCTCACCTTCCCTAGTTATTCCCATGCCCATCTTCACCAGATCAATGAAAATTGGATCCCTTTCAATTCTCATATTGTTCAAAACTCCATGATCTTTTCTGCTCAAGGCATCTTCCACCTTGTTTGCCTTCCCCGGGTGGTAGTGTATCATGAAATCATAATCCTTGAGTAATTAAAGCCATCTCCCTTTCTTCATGTTGAGTTCTTTTTGTGAGAAAATATACTTCAAACACTTGTGATCAGTATAAATCTCACATTTTTCACCATAGAGGTAGTTCCTCCATATCTACAAAGCAAAGATCACAACTTCTTACTCAAGATCCAGTGTAGGATAGTTTTTCTCATGAGTTTTCAACTGTCGTGATGCATAGGAAATAACCATATCATTCTGCATAAGGACACAACCAAGTCCTTTCTTCGATGAATCACTATAAATAAAGAACCCATCATTCCCCGATGGTAGAGTCAATATAGGAGCATTGAATAATCTTCTTTTCAGTTCTTCGAAACATTCTTCACACTCTTTTTTCCAAACAAATTTAACCCCTTTACGTGTGAGCTTTGTTAATGGGTTAGCCAATCGGGAAAAATTCTGGACGAAACGTCAATAATAACCTGCCAAACCAATAAAACTGCGTACCTCAGTTATACTCGTAGGTGATGGCCATTCATGGATTTCCTTGCTCTTAGAAGGATCAACAGAGATTCCATCTTTAAAGACAATATGGCTAAGAAAAGAAATCTCATGAAGCCAGAATTCACAATTGCTAAACTTCCCATATAATTCATGTCTTCTCAGAGTCTTCAGGATAATGTGCAAGTGACCTTCATGATCTTCATAGCTTGTAGAGTATACCATGATATCATCAATAAATACCACCAAAAATTCATCGAGATAGTCATTGAAAACTCTAATCATCAGATCCATGAATACAAAGGGTTCATTAGTCAATCCCAAATGCATTACAATAAACTCGTAATGCCCGTACCTGGTTCGAAATGCTGTCTTCGGAATGTCTTCCTTCTTTACACACAACTGATGGTATCCAGATCGAAGGTCAATCTTTGAAAAGTATTGAGCTCCATGCAGTTGGTCAAATAAATCATCAATGCAAGGTAGGAGATACTTGTTCTTTATTGTTATAGCATTTATCTCCCTATAGTCGATACATAACCTCATAGATCCATCTATCTTTTTTTAAAAAAAGTACAGGGGATCCCCATGGAGAAACACTAGGGTGGATAAATACCTTATTTCTCAATTACTCTAGTTGTTTCATTAGTTCAAATAATTCTACAGTGGCCATTCTATAAGGGGTCTTCAATATAGGCCTTGATCCAGGAACTTAATCAATGGAAAACTCTACTTCTCGTTCTGAAGGATGTCCTGGTAAATCTTCCGAAAATACATCTACATATTCTTTCACAATAGGTACATCCTCTATTTGAACATTCCATTCCTCACCCACAGTCATTTCATTCTCTTCCTCCCCAATAATTTAATTTAGTTGAGCTACTGGGGGTGGATCTAGATAAGAATTTGGTGGTGACGATTCTGCTCTAAAGATAAGGTGTTCCTTATCATCATCATCAAAAATCGTAACCTCATTCTTCTTACAATAAATCTTCGCATCATAATCCAAAAGACAACCCATACTGAGGATTATATCAAACTCAATCATAGGTATGACGATGAGATTAGTGGATAAAGAACATTTATGTGCACCAATGGGGACTGATTCACAAATCATTGTAGCAATGATACTTCCCTTAGGAGTTTTAACTGACAACTCCCTTGTTAAATCAAATTGGAAATATCTAATTTTCTTAGAAAACTGGGAAGATATGAAACAATGCGATGATCCAGAATCAAATAATTCATTTTCTAGACTTGAGGAAACCATTAAATTACCTGCCACCACGTCTTTTGGAGCTTCTACCTCAGCAGTAGTGATAGCAAAATCTTGGCCTTGATCCCTTGGCATTTTATGAGGTATGTTCCCCTGATGATTAGGAAATTAATTTGAATAATTTCCCATCTCCCTGAAATTATAGAACTGAACATTGGTAGCTTCCTTCTTCCCTTTGCAATCACGATCTTGGTGGCCTTTTTCACCACATTTGTAATAGACGCCCGTTCCCTTCAAGCAAGTATGAGGGTGTTTCTTCCCACATTTAACACAGGATGTATATTAAACCTTCCCTTCTTCCCCTTATTTCCATTCCCAAAATGATTAAAAAATCTCTTCTTCTCTTTCTTTGATTTAACGTCATAATAGAATTCCTTTTCTGTCTTGATAGTACATGAGACAATGTCTTCGTACGACGAAAAGGATTGTGAGACTAATGCTCGATGGAGAAATGGTTTTAACCCATCAAAGAAAAGATCAATCTTACTTCTTGGGTTACGTATATAATCTCGAGCATACCTTTCTAACCTTGTAAAGATAGCCTCATACTTTGTGACATTCTCATTCTCCTTTTGTCTCAGACTCAGAAATTGCCTTTCCATATCTGCTCGATGGTGATGAGGAAATTATTTTTCTAAAAATAGATCTTTGAATTCCCTAAATTCCATATTTGATACTTCATCATCTTCCTTTATGTTTTCAATCAATGACCACTATTGATCAACATCTCCAGGGAGGCGGTAAGCTTCCATGATAAATGTTTCCCTTTCACTACTCCCCAAAGCCTAAAACATTTTCTCTAGGGAATTTATCCATTTCTCAGCTACTAAGGGATTTGTACTCCCATTGAACATTGGCGGTTGTTTCCTCATGAAGAGAACTAACATTGATCCTCCACGTAGTGGATCCGGGTTCTCCATACAGGTAAGGTTATTATTCATAACCTGAGTGAGTTGTCCCAGTATGGTGATTAGCTGATCGGCACCAGTTGCATCACCAGCTCCACTATAATTATCTTGAGCAAGAGGGAAATCCCTACATAGAGTGCGTGCATTGATACAGTTTCCATTTCATCCACTAGGACCCATTTCTAAACAGTGGCATAAACTAGATCAGTTTGTGAATCAAAATACGCAATTTCATACTTAAAAACCACTTAACATAAACTGAACTATTTATGGATATAATCCATATTCATAAAAATGTTTTCATTTAGGAAGTATATACTCATAAACCCTTCATAATGATTTTTAAATAAAATGAGATTTATCCTAAGCATATCCCCCGGGAGTGTCGTAACCAAGAGTGCAGCAAGGCCCGTTGTCGTGCACCAGTTCCCGTTCGACTCTTTCTCAAAGATGTGTTTTCAGGTTTTACCCATAGGTACATCTATGCCAGATCCATCTCTACCTGCTCGTATACAGACAGGGATGTATTTCCCAGAATACTCACAAAATCTGTACAATACCAAAATTCTAGGAAGTTCTCCTCAAAGTCTATCTTAGGTCTATGTGCTCTAATCAGAGTTTATCTAAATCTAGCTTCCAAGGATTGTACTAAACTTCCTCTGATACCAACTATAACACCCTGACCCCAGTTACCCAGAGTTGGTGCATTATTAAATAACATTGGCATGATCACAAGAAAGATCAAATCTTGAAAGACCGATTGGTTTAGTAGCCTTGGAAACACTAGATATATCCATAAAGTTTTACATTACATCATAAAGTGAAAAACTATTACAAAAACATATTGTCTCCATATTCCACACTATTATCCCCTCATAATATCCCTGTAGGTCATTCATAATTTACTTCTTCACATCCTGGGAAAAACAAAACATAGAAAAGGGGTGAGCTCAAATGCCCAGTAAGGATAACAAAATAGCAAAAACTTTCATAAATAAGAATAAACATTTAAGGCAGTGTATAACTAAAACAAAAGCCTTTTAAACATGAACTTCAACATAATATGGAAAAAATAAAATGAAATAATGCTATTTACTTATTCACATGGATATTATACTAATCGAATAATCACATGCAATATCAATAACCACTTTCATAATAATGGAATGCATAATGCCAGACTATAATAACCACATAGCCAAGGCCTCGTGCCAAGACTACAAATAATATTTTTCCAGGGCCCTGTTCCAAGACACTAGTTTGTCTAATGAGACCTACCGATGCATCGAGGAACTATAGCGGGCTCCACCCGTCACTTATTAAGTCAAATGCATTCCCATATGAAAAGGTTTAAACATAACATAAACATTCATATGAAAACTAGCATACGAAATGTAAATACTTCATCTATAAACCATGAATGGTATAAAAATAGCACATCCACATTCAAACATATAACAAAACCTTCAATACAATATATAAGTTTTGTATCATAATAAATCAACTTCAAATAAGTGTAAAATCCATTAGAGGATGTTGACATAGATGAAATCAAAACACTTTTTAGAGAAATATCTCATTCTATTTCGAAATAATTTAAGAGTCATATATTTATAAAATAAAACATTTTATTTGAAAATATTCTTATAATCTTGTAAGGGAAGCTTCAAAGATTTTATAATGGCAGAAAATAGCTGCACCCGCCGTATAAGTTAAAAACAAATCTTACCTTAATTCTGTCGAAAAGGTTAAAAAGCACTTTGTTTGGAAAATGATGGAAAGATTCCTTTATAAAAAGGAAAACAAGGGTATAAAATACATTAACCCATATTCTTGAAAATTGTAAAAATGTTTTGAAATAAATTTTTATGAAACATGGATGTGGATGATAAATAAGCCCCAGTAGATTATTACGTATAAACAACCTTGGATAATGAAGAGATTCTGAAGTAAAACCTTAACTTGTACTTTTCCTTGGTTGGGGTAGGTTAACCTCCTGTATAATGGTGAAATAATTGTTATTAAATTATAAAATAATCATATACATTAATATGATATCATATATGATCTTTTAACCTTGATTTGATAATAATATCTTAGTATTATCGTTGTTTCGGGTGTTAACTTACTCGTTTTCTTTTATATGTTTTGTTACGTAAGCTGTGTTTGTCATGTATAGGTTTAATATTAATAATATACATAATGATATCATGTTCTTAGATACTATTATTAATCATCAAATGATAATTATACTTGAATGGATACGATGGAGAATGAATCTCATCGCGTTCGTGGAGACGGTAGTCCGTACGTACTGACGAGCGACAATATCATTCTTTTGATATTAAAATAATATATAATTGGATGGTATATCATATATAAAGAATAATTATCATGTTATATTTATTATTTACATGAGTTACATCATTATTATACCCATCCAAATAATAATTTATTGAATAACAATTACACCATGACGTGGAGACGGTAAGCCATACGTACGCACGTATGGTGACATGTTATTCAAAGGATGGATATAATACTGAAATATGGTTGTAAAATGTTTATAATAACATCAAAGTATATATAATATACTGTATTTATTATTTTAGAATGGTAATAACAATGAAAGAAGAAGTGGAAGAAGAAAGGAACTTGAAAAGGGTTGGTGAAATCATTACCTCTTTTTCGGGTTCTTCCTATTGATTTGATCAAAAGGGATCCTTAGGTTGGCTTTCTGACTTAAGGAAGGCCTCTAGGATGAAGTTTGGGAAGTTGAGAGAGTATTCGGGCAGATTTTTTCCGAACAAAAAGGCTTTGAAGGTGTGAGTTAATGAGAAGAGGGAGTTCCCTTTTATAAGAGGGGTGAGGGGCACCTTTGGAAAAGCTTGAAATATTATTTTACAATAAATTCATACTCGGTTTCTAATGGCTCCAAAGTATATTATTTAAATTTTAAGGTGGGGATAGGTTTAAAACCACTCAAACAATTGAATTTAGACAGGTTTGGGTCATTATACAAACCTTATCTTTAAGTATTAACTCTTAGTTAATTAGTTTCACTTTTACAATGTCTCTTTGTATTTTTATATTATATGGTTAATAAACATACTATATACATCCAATAGACCCCCAAGTGATCCATTAATGATACACCTATCATGATATAAGTCTCTTTTCCGATCCTTAGATTTTTATGAATTTAATATCAATTAATAATATAATATTTGTTTTAAAAACTCTTTTATGTCAATTTTGACACTATTCAATAATTTATTTTTGTAAAAATCATAACAGAATTATTACTTCGGAAAAAGTTAATTAAAGCATTCCTAACATTTCATATCAATATATAAAATTAGTTTAATTTATAAAAAGTCTCAAATTATATTTATTTGGGAATCTACAATATAAATCATTTTCATTTTTCACTATTATGGTAATTACTGCAGCACCATTGTGTCATAAATAAATTAAACTATTGAATGTCTAAAAATTATAAATAAAATACCATTATGTAATAAATCTTGTTAGCTTTCTAATAAATATTTATAGTCGAAACTCCAAGATATATAACCCTATGTAAAAATTGTGTTTCTAAAAGATATATGCTTGTGTTATTTTTGTATTCATTTTAACTTAATTAAAATAAAGTGTCCCTATCACTTACAAGTGGCACCATGGGGTCCCAAAATCGAACCAAAGATGAAAATGGTCGGACATGTATCCACCAATAATGTTAGGAAATGTTTTAGGTTAATTGTTTTATTATTATTATATTATTTTATAACCCTCATTTACCGGATTTACCCTTTAACCATGGTAAAAAAATATTTACCGACGTAATTATTCAAAATGTATAAAAATAAAAGTTACCTATTTACACAACTTTAAAATACTGATTCCAAATATGGAATCAATTTTTCAAATTTCAAAACATAGAAGTGGCAGAAATTAATTTAAAATTAATTTCCGCTGCCAAAACAAAAAGCGTGTTTTTAAGAAACAATATATATCAAAAGATTGACAATTGTTTATGTCCAATTTCAATGTGAAATTAATTCTAATGAACAAAATTGGATAAAATGGGAAAAATATATTCTAATAATACTTTAAAACCACTCAATAGTATAATTTATCACTATAAATTATTTTTATTAAAAAAGTTGTTTTTAGGTATTTTTCACTATTCATAAAAATTGGAAGTTTTCAGAAAAATAGCAAAAAATAAACTTAGGATAATTTCGATATTTCGAATCCAAAAATGAAGTCCATTTTGAAATATAAAATATATATAATTTCAAAAAGTAGGTTTTACTATTCATAATAGCCAGTTTAATTGGTTGTGGTGTGTTAGAACTCGATGTTGCGTACAACACACGCTATCACAATATTCAAAGAGAAGCGTACCGTAGAAGCTTGGGGTGTTACAAGAAATATAAAAAGATTTAATATATCATGGTATTTTTTTAATAATTTTTATACATAAAATAAATAAAATTATTTATGACACAATGATGATGAAGTATTTACATCATTAATGAATAATTTAAATAAATAAGAAGATAAAGTTTAAAATAATATACAACACTTGTAAAATTATTATTGGATGATTTTGTTTTGAACATGGGACACCTTATATTTTACTTTAATTATTTTTTGTCTTTTAGAAACCTAAAATAAATATATAATAAAATAATATTTTCATTCTTTCCAAAAAAGCCCCTCCTCTCCCATATAAAAGACCCCACTTCCTACCACTTTATCACACTTATCAAGCCCTTTGAATCATTCCAAATCTACTCAAATAAGCTCTCATGATTCCTCTATTCATTCTAAAATCCTTACCTTAGGCATAAAGCACTTCAAGAAACCATTTTGGTTCAAACCAAGAGGAGTTACCCGATTTAAAGGTAATGTCTTCTCTTATGTTCTTTTGTTTTATTCTATTTCTCCAAACCCCTAAAATCTTTTTATTCCTTTATTTTTTAACAAAACCAGTATATAAAATATAGTAGGATATTTTTATGAGAAGTATTAGAGATACAATTACAAACACCTCCATCTAATTTGTGAAGAACATACTGTTTCCGTGGACGACGAACTACTGCCACACGAAACGATGATTGTTCAATTATCTCGCACCGCCGCTCATGGTGGCCATTAACATCTCACTGTATTTATATATGATATATATTTTGTTTATGTTTTCCTTATTCCTATTTATTTTTCATTTATGTAATACCTTTATGGTTTCCATAATGGGTAAATGCGATAATTTCATTTTAGGAAGTGCGGACTACCGCCCCCTCAAAGTGACATGACTCATTCAGGCCATACGTGGACCATATAAAGGAATGAAATTATGATCATATGTAACATATATAACATATATATTATACATTAATTATAATATACATATGTATCATTATGTTTTCATTCCATTAAATTATGAAATAAAAATGAAATTAGTGTTCATGTGTACGTACGGCTTACCGTCTCCATGAACGGTGCATTTAATTTCTTGTCTCAAAATGTTATGTACTATTATAATTACATATATATAATGGATATATATGATATATATTACATATAAATTATTAGTATCATTCTGTATTTAATGAGATTTGGACCACATGAACATCTAGTAAGTATAAGAAGTCAATTTTTTTACTCAAGTTCCGAACATCGACAAAACGTCTATTATGAACTAAAATAAATAAATAATTGTTATAAAAAAGTAATAAGTTATATAAAAGGAATAATAAAATTGAAAAATATTCGTAAGAGATTAGAAATTAATTTAAGTTTATCATTCAGGAAGAACAAGGAACATACGAGCGAGTCAAGTCGGACACTTAGTAAGGGATTTCTTATCCCACTTTTAATTCTGTGAGATTTCCATTGTTCACCACTTATTTATTTAATGTGGTGTATTTTGTACTAAAATTTGATATATATTTTCATGATTCTATTTATATTCATGGTATTATGTAATTTATTTGGTTCTTGTTATCATTTGGTCATACGACTCGATTTATTAAAATGAGGTAAGGACTTTTTATCTCACTTTTTAGTCCCATGAGATTCATGCTATATTTGTCAATATCTCCTTTGAGTGGTGTATGTACTGCCCATGATTCTAATCTTTGTGTAATAAACTTTTATATATGGGTATTTACATCAACACTTTATGGTCCTTCTTGCATATTATGTATGTTTTGTAAGTTACCAAATCAGTAAGGGAACCTTTCACCCTCTTCTTTTTAAAAAACTTCATTTTGTTATGTCTTTTAGTTTACATCTTATTATGTTGGGATATGTTATTATATATCCTTATTGATGTAAATTTTATGTCTAAGTGATGAGATACAATTTTTTATCTCATCAAATCATTTTCTGAATTTTAAAGTGAGGCCATTAGGCTGTCGATTTTGTTTAAGGGAACTTCTTAATCCAATTTCAATTCTTTGGGTTAAACCTACACTTCTTGATTATGTAATGATATTAATATGTGTGAATTAATTATGATTATTTTACACTTAATATCCACTTATATTGGATGTATTTATATTTTTCATGCATTATTCTTCTATTGATTTTTCCTTAATCTAAGGATACTATCTTTTTAAGAGACTTCGTCTCAATATCCCTTAATTGAGGCATATTTTGTATTAATAAATGAATTTCTTTTATACGTTGTATAAACACCCCTGAATTTTCAAAGGGAATCATTTTATACAAAGCTTTTTACTAAATGAGAAAAGGAATGTTTCTTTTAACATAAGCGGTGACAACGACCTTTTCTACCGCCATGAGTATTATTTGATCTTTAGCTTCCACAACAAGCCGTAATGTTTTTAAATGAAAATAAATACTGTATAATATTTAATGTATTTTGGTATTAAAAATGTTTTTGATAATGGATTTTTTATGTCAATATATTTAAGTGATATATTGTGATTTAAATGTGGAAATGTTTTATTTCCATTATATTTTTTTATGTCTTATGATTTAATAATTGTACTTGGACATCTGACAGGTGGTTACATGATAAACCAAATGATGGGCAGTGCCATGAATACCAGGACGGGTGGTTACATTATAACCTCCAATGCATTGGGTATGGAAGTCGGCTATATGACTATTTCATTTAGTGACATGTGTGGTAGTCGACTATATGGTTATTCCATTTAAGTATGTTTATGTTCCAAGTTACCTTTATATGTTATGTGTTCTTTATATGTGTTTTATGGTAATAATTTGGTTACAAATGGTTACGTAATGATCTTTTATTCAGTGAAGAGTATTTACTACTTCATGAAGGTGAAAATTATAACTTATGATTAAGTATTCATGGTTTACTTGTTGTTTAGAAAAAATGAAATTTTTTATTCTTTGTGTATCCCTTACTGAGCTTTTTATACTCATCCCAAGTTTTCAAATGTTTTTCACATGACATAAAGAAGAATAGGGTCGAGGATGGGATCAATGAAAAGTCATGTTGTCTAAAACATGGAACTAGATATGACTATTTGTTTTCAAGAGTTTTTATTTTGTGAAAAAATATTGAAACTGAGTTGGAGGGTCTACTTTGTAATCTTTTGAGATGTAATAGTATGGCCTAATTCTCTAAAACTCTATACCTGAAAAGATATTTATTGTTAATTATTCATTTAATTCAAGATTATGTAATGTTTTAAGGCTTGGTCCTTATAGTTGGTATCAAAGTTCGGTTTAGATAACTCTAGAGGTTAGGGTATTCTTCTAGCATAAGTTTCATTACCGTAATGGTTAGGATTTCAGAAAGAGTCATAGTTTATTTATATAGATAAAGTAAATGAGTTTAAGATAATATGAATAATTATATCTTAGTATTTACCCTACTCATAAGATATTAGAAGATGATTTTTCTGATATACTCACACTGACCTTTTTGGTTTTTGTAAATTGCTGGATCTTGCAGGCACCAAAGTAACAGTGGATGTGAAGAAAACGGTTAGGGTTTTCTGAACGAGCAACTGAATTATATGGGAGCTGCAATGAGAACTCTTATGGTTATTCTCAACAGACTATCTGGAGTCATGATTGACCACCTGAACCTTAGTGATTTTTATAATGAATCATATATGCGAGAAACAAATCCCTATATATGTTCAGGTAATAATCATAAAGGTAAGTATGTTCAAAAACCTATGTGTCAAAGATGTGGAAAGAAACACCTAGGAAAATGTTTCAAAGGGACATAAAGATGCTATAGATGTGTAAATTAAGGTCATAAAGTAAGAACCTTCCATGGAAAAAGGAAGCATCTAGTTGACTCTAGGAAAGGGAAAGATGTTCTTTCTAAGGGATCAATTTAATGTTTTAAATGTGGTGTGTATAGTTATTATGCAAACACATATCCTATGAAGATGTTTCGGGAATGAGATCACCAGGATTGTAAAAATATATGTTTACCAATACCTAATTCCATTCCTATTGATGATGAAGAAACTGACAATGACCAATGAAATGTATGGATTATTTCTTAAAATATTTTTTCTTATTATTGAAATATTAGGATATGATTCATGATTTTGTTTATAGGAAAGAAGTATTTCAGAATAAGTTGGAAAGGAAAGGTTAATGGATCATGAAGAATTTTGAATGAGTAAGAAGTCAACATATATGGGATTCAAGAGTTATGGTAGATTTTAGGATGGTGAAATTCATAAAACTATTACGGATATTTTCATAATGGGATTAAATTAGAAGACTTTTTATTGTATGTGTAACCTTGAAGTTTGATATGTGAAAATTTTATTCAAGTAATAATTATCTTTTTTTTTCTGGATATAGTTATAAAGAACCATTTGGGTTTATATGATCCTTCAATTTGAGGAAATTACAAGTTCATACATTTTGGGATGTAAAATGAAAGTTATTAGGTAACCTTCATGGATAAAATATTTTATGGTTATTTATGTTGAATTTATCTATTTTTTGGAATTTTATAAAATTATATTGTTTTCGAAAAGGGGAAACACGTAGACCATGTGACAACCCGTCGCATCGGACGAAGCTGCGAGAATCGATCCCACAACCAAAGTGTGACTGGTATTTATCACCTACCACTATACTACATGAAGTCCATAGTTATTTTGACTAACTATTTTTAGTTAGACGATTTTATGAATCAAGAAAAAGTTGATTTTGGGTTATCTAGGTAAATTATTAACCTATCTGCGAGGTTATGTGATTAGGTTAATTACTTTTCAATTCGAGACTTTAAGAGAAACTGCTGCTTTTTAGAGATAAATGTTAAGATTTATCTTGGAAGACTATGTGATTAAATCCTTCGGAGATTTGGGTTTCAATCATAGTTTGGATTACATTGAAAATTTTTATTGATAGCTGTTTATTGAATGGTCATTGATGAACTTTGGGTTTTTTGGACAAATTTTGGAGATTAAGAGTAGTATTTATTTTTGTAAAAGATTATCCTTTTTGGGAATTATCTAATCTTGTACTAACCATTTTAGTTTTTTGAGGTATAAAGAGATGGTAAATATATATTTCATATTTTTTGGATTCAATGATTCTAAAGAATATGATTATAGTGCTCTTAATGTGAACAAGTCCTCCAAAATACTAATATTTTAGAGAAAATATGAGTTTCTGTTAGAAATCTAGTAAGAGATGAAAGTCTATCTGACAAGTAAGTAGGTTTACTTATGTTTTAGTTAATCTCATAAATAAATTCCTCAATGAAAAGTAAATTGAAACAAAAATGTTGTCGGTTAACCTTTTCTACTGGGGAATCAAATACCATTTAACCCATCACAATTTTGTGATTTTCTGTGGTTAACTTTCTCATAAAAATGTTTTCTATCACTCTCCATCAGAACTTGATGGTTTGTTTGCTCCTACATATCCATGTTTTCATGAAATCCTAGTATATTTTATCTCGGGTGACCTTTGTAGTTCTCTTTCTTTATTTTAAATTGATTTTTTATTGACTACTTTTCCGATGTGGGGCTTTTAGTGAAGTTTTAGAGCCCAATTTTAAAATTGCGAGGCTGCAATTCCCAAAAGTGGGGAAGGATGTAAAATCCTGGGTAAATAAAGAATATGACATTTTCATATTTAATAATATTTTAAAATTAAATATTAATTTTACTTTAAAGGGGATGCTATATTTGATAGCGTACCTGATACACAGCAATGAATTTCTTTGAAATCTTACATTGCACACTAACAATATAATAATATTATTTTAAATTGTAGTTAACGCCTATCCGTTTGAATGGTCGGAATGTATAGAAATAAATATAAAATTATTATATATGTTTTTTAAATATTTTTACATTTATCCACTAAATTATAGAGGCTTAAAATGTGAATGAATCCAATTTTAATCATAAATATTCTAATATTCTTTAAAAGGTCAATTAACCACCTTTTGATGGTGAACCATTTTTAAATATGCTTTTTTACTTTTATGTATCATATTTGATAAAATAAAATCCTTCTTTAGAATCATGACATCAAAATTTACTTTGTGCAAATTTTTGTTATTTTTTTAATAAAGGTCATTTTTAGTGAATAGTGAAAATGTTGTATTTTAATTAAATAAATGCCTCTTAATATAATTTATTCATATGATTAGATTATATTTATAATTGGGTTTAAAGTTTAATTAGAATAATTTTTTACCATTTAATCCAATATTGGCCCTTAAAATTAATTTCACTTTGAAATTGGAAATAAACAAGTGTTAATCTTTTGATAGATATTGTTTCTTAAAATCACGCTATTTATTTTGACAACAGGGAATTAATTATTAAATTAATTAATACAACTTATATGTTTTGAATTTTGTAAAATAAACATAATTTTTTAATTCAGAATATCAAATATAGCTTAGGGTGAATTTTTGGTTTTTTCTGAAAAACTTCAATTTTTGATGAATAGTGAAACCAGTATGTGGTAGTTAAGAAACTAATTTTTCATTTAAATGAAATTTTACCACTTCTGTAAATTGAATTTCAAAAATTTGACATACATGGTTGTCATTAGTAAGTAAAATGTGGTTCAATTGTATGAAAATATTTTTCGGTGAATAGTAACTTTTGACTATTATTAACCGCGATTAAAGGTAATTAGTGTAATTTAAGGTAAAAATAATGTTATAATAATATGAAATTACCTTTACACTTGTCATACCCTTATTGGATGAGTAATGGACGACCAAGGAAATCAATGGGTCAATTTGGGGACCCCATGGATCCACCTAGGTAAGATAATGACATTAAAAACTTCTTATTTAAAGTTAAAATAAAAATGTCTCAAACATGTATTATTTTACTAAAAGAATTTTTACCTGGGGTTATATAAGTTATATTTTTGACTATAAATATTAATTATAAATATAAATAGATTTAATATATCATGGTATTTTATTTATTATTTTTAGACATTACATAATTAAAATTTTTTATGACACAATGATGATGCAGTGGTTACATCATTAATGAATAATTTAAATAAATAAGAAGATAATGTTTAAATTAATATCCAAAACTTGTCCAATTATTATTGGATGATTTTATTTATAACATGGGACACCTTATCTTAGACTTTAATTAATTTTGGACATTTAGAAACCGAAATGCAGTATATAATAAAATAATATTTTCATTCTTTCTAAAAGAGCCCCTCCTCTACTATATAAAAACTCCCCACTTCCTACCCTTTTATCAAACTTCTCAAGATGTTTGTCTAATCCATCCTCTACTCAAATAAGCTCCCAATAACCCTATATTAATACTAGAAGCCTTAAATTAGGCAGAAATCACTTCAAGAAACCCTTTTGGTTCAAACAAAGGGGAGTTACCCGATTTAAAGGTAATGTCTTCTCTTATGTTCTTTTGTTTAATTCTGCTTCTCCGAACCCCTAAACTCTTTTTATTCCATTATTTTGTAACAAAAAAAGTATCTACAATATAATAGGATGTTTTTATGATAATTATTTGAGATATACTTACACAAACCTCCATCTAATGGGTGAAGAACATACTATTTCTATGGATGGTGAACTACTGCCTCACGAAACGATGATTGTTCAATTATCTCTTACCGCCTCTCGTGGTGGCCATTAAGATTTAACTATTTCTATATATGATATATATTTTGTTTATGTTTTCCTTATGATTATTTATTTTTTATTTATGGCATACCTTTATTGTTTACTAGATATATATACACATCATAAAATAAACAAGTGGGTAAAATGGAATATGTCTCATTGAAGTAAAAGTGTGAATAAAAACCATTACCTCAGGCCCAAACTACCTTTTTACATGATCCTAAAATACCGTGTAAAAAATTTAAATTTATTATAAATTTTAAATAAATTTTATTCATACTTATAATATAATATATTATTCATTTATAATTTCCAATTACCACATTATTAATAATTCCTCTATAAAATCATCAATTTAGGTGTTCACTATTTTATTTTTTTACATCATTCAATTTTAATGTTTTCTTCCATAAAACATGGTCTTGGTTTATTCATCAAAAAAATATTAATAACGCCATATATTCAATATATATCCATTATATAAAAATTCATATCTTTTTGAGTGAGGTGTTAATATAAAAATGAAATCCACTATTTAGGGAGATAATAGTCCGTACATACACCTGATTTCTACTTTCATTTTATAATAGAAATAGGAAAAGGAATGTAAATAATATTTTATTATTAAATAATATTAATAATATCATAAATATAATATATATTAATCAAATTAATCCTTATAATAATCCATGTAATGAAGAAATGAAAAATTAATCACATCTCTTTGTAGAAGTGGTAGTCTGCACTTATGCACAAGCGACATTATCATATTCTAATAGATAAGAGAGCTAGATGATGAATATTATTCATATCATAAAAAAATAATTATTTTATTAAAATAATTTATAATAATTACATACATATATATAAATATACATGAGAGGGGGAGATGAAAAATTTATGACATCATTTCATATAGGTTGTAGTCTGCATATATGCACAATGTTGTTTTCACTTTCCATTAGGATGAATGATAAATATAAAATGGTTATTATATTAAAATAATTAAATTTTATTAGTATAATTTTATATAGATCACTATGTTAATATGGATAAATATTATTTGAAGGTTGTATAAGAAGAAATAAACATGAAAGGTTTCAATGAAAAACATTACCTCTTATTTGTGAAACCCTTTTTAGATCTCTTTGTAATGACCGTTAGGATGGTATTTCATGAATACCAGAACCCCTAGAACATGTATAGAGAAGTTTATAATATGTTTTTAGAGTTTTCTAATCTACGTAGCTCAATAATGTGCGAGGAAGAGTAGAGAAGATGCTCCTTTTTATAAGCGGGGAGAGTGGTACACTTGTAGTTATTTTATATTTTAAAATAATTTAATTTCCCTTTCATAGAAAAGTGTCTCCAAATTGGCACAAATTATAATTTGGGATGATAAATAGTAAATATAAGTTCAAACAATAAGATCTATACATTATTTTAGGTTATCATTTCCCCTATATCTTTCATTGAACCCCTCATTAACCCTTTTAAAATTTAACATAGATTTTATTTTTTCAACGTAGATAATTTTCATTATGAACACAAATTAAAATGAAATATTTATAAAAAATTTATAGTATTTTTTAAAAAATAGAAACCATTTTATAATATTTTTTCTTATATGTGAATAAATTAATTTCAAATTCAACCCATAAAACATAAAGAAAACATTTTTTGGAAGAATGTATTTTTCAACCATATAATTAACTTGCTCGAATTATCTAACTAGTAATCATAATTATATGAATTAAAATTTATTTCATTGAATATATTTTCTATAAATTTAATTAAAACCATTCATCAATAGTTGTTAATTTAATTTATAATTATTAATGAACATTTTTTACATTAACCATTATTTCCAACAAATATTTTGTCTCACCATCAAATGATTTTAACTTTATTTATAACAATTTTGTAATCAATGAATGATTTATCATTAATATTTATTCAAATATTAAAAAAATTTAATCTATTTAAAACTTAAAATAATATATATTATCTTTTAAATAAAATATTCTATAAATAAAACAATGTTTTTAAAAAATATTTCAATTTAACAAAGAATTATTAAAATAATATTAATTATCATTATATTAAAATTTAACGGATATATATAATTTATTTTAATAATTATTATATAATCATATCAATATTTTATATTGATATCCTTCCTAAAAATTATTAAATCTAACAAAAATGAATAATTTAAGAAATTAGATAAAAAATATATTCTAATGAATTAATGGTATTTCATAAAGTTAATTGCAACCAAATTTTTAGAATTTAATATATCATACCAATATCATTTTACTATCAAATAATATATTTCATTTTATATTTTAATAAAGCATTATTCACTTATGTTTGTTGTTGTGTGAATCACAAGATATCAGATACATCAACAATTTTAAAGAGAAAGTATTTTAAAATGTATATGTGCTATAGTAAACCCCATTGAATGAAATTGTATCCTCAAAATTTATCACATGTCTATGGTAAAATGTTTAAAAAAATTTTAGAGTCAATTACAAGTACTATATGATGAATATATAAATATAAGTGGTAATACATAACTTTTAATGCACATTAGTAATTTCCATTTTTAAAGGACATTAATATTCATGTTAATAATAGTAAACTTATATTTTCCTAAATATATTTTAAAGAATGTGTTTAATATAAAAATACTAGTTGTGAATAAATCCCCAAAAACATACCTCGATAGATAAGGGATAATTTCCACATAACAATAAATTGATTTATTTTCCAATTTCTTGTGTTTACGAACTTGTTTTTCCATCAAGAAAAAAATATTTGAAGATCTACTAACATGATTTCTTCTAATAATTTCATCTTTTAATATTGTTTTTATTCGTTTTCCACCTCATCTTCATGTCATATAATAAATAACTATGATAAAAATTTTAAGCCTTATGCACAAAAATTACCTTTTAATAGATCAAAAGTCCCATAAAAGATGAAAATATATTCCTCATATCTCTTGACATTTACCAAAAGATATATTTTTAGAACCACATAAGATAATATAAATAAACCTCTATATAGATAAATAAATAATAATCTTAAAAATGACATCAAAATCATATATGATTCATGAAGTTAACTTTTGATTAATTTTTCAAATAAAATCCTATATTAGCCAATAATATTCCATTCACCTTAATCATTTAGTGTTCCCAGTATTGATAACATCTCTAAAAACCATTAATTACTTACATACCAAATAACTTTAAAATTACAAATTTTTCTAAATTTTAAAAACCTTTTTATAGAAATTAACCAAAATTAACTCAACATAAATGATTATATTAACCCTAAAGGTTATCGATACCATTAGAATTATGTCTACAAAATATAAAATCAATCATATAAAAATAACATTTAAAAAAAATGAAATGTAAAACTTAAGGGATATATATACCTCGAAAACCTTTTAAAACTCAATAATTGTGTCCCAAGGTACTCACATCGCATAGAAAATCTAAAATGGTATTAATTTATTTACAATTTTAATCAATCTTAATGATTATCAATCCATAAATAAAATACTACTGCATCATAACTCTCGATCCCTATTTCTAAACACTTAAATAGTTCAACATTATTCATAAACCTTTAACCATGAATTTCCATATTATTCTTTAACACTTCCATCATATAATAAAAATTTGAAACTTGTATTATGATTCATCAGTATCAGTCTAATCATGTTTCAATACATTAAGCATAATAAAAACTATTAAAATAATCTAAAAGTTTTATATTTTATTCATAGTTTAGTTATATTTATAAATAAGAAAATATAATTTTTATAGACTATTATTCATATGATATTGATGATCCCCCTCACCAATAATCCTATTAAGAAATTTATTTTCATAAATTATATAGTCCACACACTTAAATCATCTTCCTATCCTTTTGAGATATTTGATTAGAAAATTCTTTCAAAATTATTGACATGTAGGATATTGAATGTGTTTACCTTTATAATATTTATCACCTAAAATTCAATTTTCTTCTTGTTTGGTTTACTTTAAAACTAACCTAAGTTCACATTTTAATCATAATTTAAGATAGTTGGTTAGGAATAACCATAATAATTTTCACACCATGTTTTGTCGCAATTAGTTAATCATTTGAACAACCACCACATTATCCTTCACTCCCATTATTAACTTGATTCCTAATATTTTGAATAATTTACTAAAATAAAAAAACACATTATGAGTTTCAAACAATAATAATCAGATTAAATAGTCTAATGAATATTAAAATCATTTCCAAAGTTTCCGACATTATGAAACCTTCTTATCAACGAATGAAATTATAGGTTTCAATATATAATATAATAAAATACATCATAATTTTTTATAAAAACAATGTCAATTAATCAAGTTATATCCCTTGGTAGTCTCAAAATAGGTGTGCATTTACACCTCATAACTACAAACCAGGTGAATTTTGAGTCAATATTCAACTGTCCCTTTCAGGGGTTTTACCTTAAGCTTCATTTATGCCAATGCCTGGATATAGATACTTATATTTTGATATGGATTTAATTACTAAGAAATAAAAAAATACATACTTTACTGAAACATCAAGATATTATCATATTTTTACACTTATCCCTAGTTTTTTTGCCAATGTTTTATAATCATAATCTCTTGGAATAACTCTACCAAACCATGATACCAAATTAGGTGACCTATGAACTATATGCATATATATGACCTTATTTTAGAGGAATATTCAATACATCTTATAATAATATATGGAATAGAACCATAAAATCACAGTGTCTTGGGAAATAAGATTTATAGTCAAATTAAATGATGAAAAATCTTCAACATACCCTAAAACATTATTTTTACACTTCACTATTCAAAGACATAACCTATCTAAAACCATTATTCATGGCCTATGGAAGAGGAAACATAATAAAGTGTGATCTCATACTCATAGTAAATTTAAACATAGGAGATATTAATCAATTATCATAAGTAATCATGAGATTAATATAACGGTCTGATAACATGATGATAACTTATAAAAGTCAAACCCAATCAATTAAGGATCATTATTCATGGTAAATTACATAAGTATTTTTTATAAAAAAAGATATAAGTTATAAGAGAATAGAATCATCAATAATAAATCAGCATAATACATATGTTTTTTTATAAACAAAATCATATAAAATTATATGCGTAGACAACACTGAATTCCAAGACCATCATTGTGTATATGGTCCCATAGTGGATTATGTTCACTCCCAATTATTTCATTTCCTTAGTCAAGGCTCATTTCCAATATTATAATTTTAGATGGAGACCCTTAATGAAATGGTTTTACTCACTATTTTAGTTCATATTATCTCATGAGATATTAAACTTTACCCAATAGATTTTAATTATATAAAATTCCCAAAATTCTCTTAAGGATAATCCATACACATGGTTTTCAAAATTATATAAAAACATTTTTCAATTTATCATTGCATAACCCATAAATTAAAATGGGTTTCTAAAAATTTCTTTATCACATTATCATAATCCATATAGTGAAATGAATTAGGTGGTATTATATGATAATATTCTTAGTGATTAATTAAAATAATAAATTATATATATATATATATTTGAAAAATAAAATTTATAAAATAATTTCAATTGTTCTTTAAAAATCAATAGGAATGATCCCTTTTATTTTAGTAATTTTAGAAACTAAAATTCCCAAAAGAATATTAATAGTATTTTTCTTATAAATTCTTTGAATCATTTAAAAAATATTTTGGATGGAAAAATTATATAATGATTGAAAAATATATTCATTTTTTATACATTATAAGAGACCATTATTTTCACACTTTTATAAAAAGTCAAGTGTTTCATATGATTTTGTTTGAAATGATTCCATTTAATAATTTTCATGTAAAGTAAAATTAATTGAAATAAAAATTTTAAAGCATTAAAAAATACATTAAAACATAATTAAATCATATTAATGAACATGGACATGTAGGATAAATATTTTCGACCAAGAAAGTAGAAATAAGGACGAATTGTTTTAAAAAAAACATTCACATTCATTTTTAGTATAAAAGAGAGTAAAATTAAAGGAAGAAATGAAAAAAATCCTAAAAAAATAAGATAATAAAATATAAGGGGTTTAAAGATTAAGTATTACATAATTAAACTAATTTTAATTTTACATAGATAATTCCAAAAATAAATGAGATTATATATAAAAAATTACCATATTGGTTACTTTTGAATAATAAATCCCTTGAAAGAAAATATTTCAAATATAAATTTCAATACTATGAGTATATATATATTTTATGAAATAATATATAAAATAAGAATTATATAAAAAATATAAACACAAATAGATTCATAACATGAAATGTGCTTCAATGAAATGTTTTGAGATGAATAACCCCCACTATTTTGGTGATCTAAGAATAAAAACCTCATAAAATAGAGAACCCTAAATGGTTCATTAAATTCAAATAATTCTCATGAATTACACATAAAATAAAAATAGAAAAATTAATTACAGCAAAAAATTGATCCATGTAGAGAATATGAAATTTTTTTTCACCTAAATAAAAGAGTTATAAGAAACCCTTACCTCATGTATTCATTTTCTTCTTATGTGATCTTAAACAATTGCATAAAAAATTTAGATTTATTATAATTTTATAATATACCTATATTAATCCTTATATTACCATATCAGATTTACTTAAATTTCAAAATACACATTTATTAAAAATTACTTCTTAAGATATCATTCTAGATGTTCACTATTCTATTTTTCATATATGTTTTAATTTGGATATTTTGGTACATGAACCATATTTGGGGTTCCATAATATATATACTATTAATCATGTAGTAAAATATATGATATTTATCTATTATATAAAACTTTTTAATCTTCTAAAAAAATTAGTGATATAAAAATTAAATACATCTTTTGTTGACTTGGTAGTATATATGAACAGATGAATGATGTCTTCCCTTTTTGATAAAAAATAAAAAATATTCTTTTATGATTAAATAATAATAATATCATATTTATTATACATATTTATTAAATCTTTAATAATGATTATTCATGTAAACATGAATTGTAAAACGAATCATATCGCTTTGTGGAGGTGGTAACGCACACATACACACGAGTGATGTTATCGTCTTCCAATGAATGTGAGTCTGAATATATATATTATTTTTAATTTATAGAACCAATAGTTTTATATAAATTAGTATTTTTATTCATTTAATCCATATATATGTCCATTAATGAGATCTAATTGTTGAAAATTAATTGCATTATTTAGTGGAGGTAGTGGAATTCACATATAAAAAAAGATGTTTTAATTTTCCACTAGAATAAATAATAAATAAGAATTTTTTATTATATTAAAACATATAAATTAAATTACGAATATTTTATTAAATAAAATATTTTAATTTGGTTAAATTATATTTTGTGGTGGTTTAATAAGAAATAAAATTAAAAGGGTTCTGTGAAAATGATTACTTCTTCCTTGAGAAACCAATTGTTTGCATTAATTTTTAAGGAAACATGGTTTGTATTTTTACAATAAAAGAATATTTATAAAATATTTATGAAATATAATAAGAGGTTTTAGAATAATTTCATTTAGCTATTTGTCTTAATAATCTATAGAGGAGATAGTAGATGAGGTTCACTTTTATAAGTGAGGGGAGTGGCACATTGGTAATTATTCAGAAAATTAAAATAATATAAGGTCGATTTCATGAAATATTTTCATTAAATTCGATTAGTTTAAATGTTTGGATGATATAGGGTCTAAATTCATTAAAAATAGGATTTATAAAATATTTTTACTGTTATTTTAACTCTTCTCTCTCTAGTTTAACCCCTCATTAACCTTTTAAACATTTACTATAAAATATGAATTTTTACCAATGTTACTATTAATTATAGAGAATTAAGAAATTGGAATATGTAAAAAATATAAACACTGAATTTATAAATATGGAGGATATTTTATTTAATTTAGTTCTTTTAATTGGAAGAAATTAATTTGTGGAAAATTCATAAAATAAGATAAAAAATAATTTTTTAGAAAAATAAAATTTCCAAACATAAAATAAAATTACTCTAGATTTTTACTAGTAATAATCATTATATGAATGTAAATTTATTTTAAATAATATAAAATCTAAAAATTTATTTAAATACATTCATCAATAATTATTAATTTATTTAAGCATGATTAAAACAGATTAAGAACATAAGAATAACTTTTAGAAAAATTTATCATGTCACCTTAAAATGATTTTATCTATATTTCATACCATTTAGTAATTAGTGAATTAATAATTATTTTTTATTAATTTATAAAAATAATTTTTATGATTTTTAATACTGAAAACTATTGAAATAATATTTTATATGAAACCATATATAAATATTTATTTCACAAAAATAGTTCAATTTAAGATAGAATTATTAGACTTGTATTATTTATCAACAATTTTAAATTTCTTAATTAATTGGTTTTATTTATTATTAATTCAATTTATAAATAATATTTATCAATATCATTCATCAAAAGTATTAATCTTAACAAAAAAAACATAATTTAACAAATCAATTTAATAATAGATTCTCCCGATTAATGGTATTTCATTTTGTTAAATTGAACACATTTTTGAAAAAATAAATTTATCTTAATAATTTCATTTAACAATAAAATATATTTTTTTGATTTATACTTTAATAAATATATGTTCCATTAAGTTTGGTGATACATTCATTAGAATCTACCAAACATATAAATACTATTAAATAGATATTATTTTAAATTCTAAATGTGTAATACATCAGATCTTTTGATTGTGATGACCTATCTTGGCCTCAACACTTAAGAAGAAGTGGTGAATAAATTTTTTATATTGGAGGTTGGAATAATTTTAATTTCTATAATATTATGAATCCTTCCTTCAACTTTTACATTTTTTCCGTTCCTCATTGAATTTTTTAGATTTTTATACATTAGTGAGAGGAGTCAGAAGTGTAGCTCTATGAGTAGTTTAGGTGTCAACTCAGGTTATAGCTAGAATACCCCTATCAGGTTCACTAGATAGTTAGTGAGGGACAGCAACTAGCTAGTGGGTTGGGAAGTGGTGAAATAATTCTTCTAAAACCATAGGCCAGTTAATGGGTCTCCACTAGCTGATCAATGAGATATATCGAGGCTACAATAAATATATATTTACTCACTAGATACTTAGTGGTTGCCATTATGTAGTTGGTGGAATCACTAAAAACATGAAACCATTGGGTTTGTTTTTTTATTTTTATCTAAAATCACAATTTTATTAATTTAAACTTATCCCCTGACCTTCCCTCGACCGAATGTCAACCCCATTTATTTTGAGATCTCTCTCTGGATGCTTTGGGCATCCCCTTCCTCAATTCATGTTGGATATAACCCCCATTCATCGTGGTGGATCCCAATTGGTAAGTCTCTCTCTTATTATTTGTCTTGGATCATCTGTTTTATCATGTTATTCTTGCTCTAGGGATATTGTATAAATTGAAGTCAGTCTGATCCATGTTTTATTTTTTGGAATTTTGAATCCAGGGATCTCATTCTATATTTTTTAGCCACTCCTATATTAATCATGTGAATTAGTTCCAGAGAATGAAATTTTTTTTAGTTTTAAGGTAGGTTTCCCAATCATATTCTATTAAAATTGAATCTATGATTTTTTGTTTATTCATTATTTCCTCAAATATCATGAACAATCTTTTCCTAACGCCCAGTTGTGGGTGATTGAGGGTGGATCCAAAAGTTTTTTCATCTGGTTAATATTGTTTTTTATATCTAATTTAAACTCCCAATGTTTCCTACATCAATAACAAAGTATGGACATATGTTCCAATGGTAGGTGAAACTTTGGGGTTTCAGACCCAACATGCATAGTAACTCACATTGGTTGAGTGGATTTGAGGTTGGGCTCCTCACACCCTTTTAGGGGGAATTATTATCTACTTCAGGGATCTTTGAATATTTAAGATATGTTCTTGAAATCCTTCCCAGAGCCCAATATGGGACTAGTTACTCCTATTTCAGTAACGTTATTAATACCATGTACCAATGGATACAATTGTGTCTTCCCCAGATTCTCTATCATTTACTTATTTATAATTCATTATCTTGTACACATGCTCAGTAACTCTTGAATTTATTATGGCCTAGGGTGGTGGTTGGTGTCTTGGATATGGGATTGATCCTCTATGAGGAATCCTACCTATCCTGTGAGAATATGAATCCAAACTCACATAGTTCATTTGATATAGTTTAATTTCGCATGACTAGACTAATCTATGCTGTTTAAAATTATGTGCCAAGCATGAAAATATCCAGCTCAGGCCTTGAGGAGGCATCTAATGTATCCTGTTAAGATAATAATCCAAGTACTCATAGATTACGTCTCTATCCGGAAAGACATATAACATAAGACGTTGGTGGGGATTCTTCATAAAATTCTTACTTGGAGTTTTTCATTGAGAATATAGAGCTTTGAGTGAAGTTGAAATTTAATTAGACTTACATCCAAATGTTGGGACCAGACTAGGGGAATTCTCATTATTATATTTGAAAAATGACGGTCATTCTCTAAGCTGACATGATCCATGCTCGGTGTGATAAAAAATAGATAGAGAAAGATTTTTCCACATCACATGATATTATTTTTTTTATGGGGATTACATATTAAGGATACACATTGTGAGGCCCAATTACCTGTCTCATGGAGGATATGGAATAAAGCCTGATCCATAGGAATGAATATAAAATTTCATATTTATAACTAGAATCAGAGTCACCGTAGTTTGATTCATTCCTAACCCAATGATGGGTTTGAGGTACTTAATGGTCTGGTCTAGGATGACACTTAAAATGGTTCTCCTGTATGAGTCCACTTCTCATCTTTTTATGGATGATGAAGGATGATAGAATCAAGGGATAATTTAGAACCAAAAGTTAGGAATACTTGATACCTAATGGTAATTACATAAAAATGGATAACCATTGGTTCTTGGACCTCAGGGAGGCATACTACATATCTTGGTTACAGTAGGATTCATAGTTCTCATAGTTCATTGACCCCTTAACCTGCAAATAGGTTGGGGTGGGTAATCCTAATTGAAGACATTATTATTATCCTCAAGGTTTTAAGAGTTCTAGTAGATTATTCCAATATGGATTCTATTTGAAATATTCACTCTCTACCTCTTTATAGTTAAAGAGAGATGACTACCATAAAAGATCTATAAAATATTCTTGGTGTGACATGGAGTGCTTGTCTGTGATTATGGAACACATAAGGTCTCATGAGTGTGTAACAATAACCCAATATGGAAAATACATTTTTAAAGGGGTTATATGGCTAGAGGTTCCTTAATGAGGGTCCACTATGTGTCTTCAAGGCAGATTATAAATTTCCAAGGGGACCTTCCAGAAATGTCTTGATGGTCTTCTAGAGATGCCTTGATGGTTCTCTTAACAATTTTGGGGTGTCAGTGTGACAAGTAAGACACATCAAAGAGTGTATTCCTGACATTTAACACCCTAATATTATGGGAAATAATTTTTTCATATTAATTAAATTTTTTTGATATTTTTCATTTCACGCTACACTGAATATAGCTTACATTATAAAAAATCACCATGTTTGGTTTCTATTTCTCACAAAACCAAATAAATATTTCTCTACATGCAAAACATAGATTATATTATGGTAAAAACAACACTATTTTTTTATTATGATACACCTAATGTGGTGTTCTTTTGATAGTTTTCATTACAGGATATACCTAGTTTAATCAAACTATAATGTACTATTAATATTATTTTTAAAATATCATTATAGTTGCCAAATACCCATTAGAATGAAGGTTATGAATAATATTTATTAAATTATGAAAATATTGTTTATAAATTTATTTGATAATAACTATTTACTAACTAATTAATGATAATTGAGAGTAAAACAGATTTGAAAATATAGAAAATCTTTTGCTTGGGAACTATATTAATGGAATCAAACACATTTTACCTAAATAAATTGATAAAACAAATTTTGATAAATTATTTTAATGATATATATATATATATTATTCAATAAACTATATAATTTTGATCTTTTGTGTTTTTTAGACATGAGATAATAATAAATATATTTCAATTCATAAAGAAATATATGTTTTAAAAAATAATTTTACTACCTTTTAAGGAAAAACATATTATAAATCAATTTTTTTTTAATTTTTTAATTTTATAATTTTTATTTTTAAAAATTAAAATTCATTTTTTAAATCAGAATATGAAAATTTACTTTAGTTGAATTTTCGGTATTTTTCCGTGAAGTTTCATTTTCTTAGGAATAGTGAAAACCCTAAATTTTATTTGCAAACTAGTTTTTCATCTGATTTATTTATATAGTCAAATTATATTTAAATTTTGTAAAATTATATTTAGATAAATCATAAATTTATTAATATAATTATATCATTTTAATCATTTTCACATTGAAATTTTATATAAAAACATTTCAGCCTTCTTAACATTGTTTCTTAATAAACTCGTTGTCTCGTCCCATCTGTAGGATTAATATTAAATTAAATTAATCAAATATTTTATTTATAAATTTTTAAAAATTATTCTATATTTTGAATAATTAAAAATTATAATTTATAGTAAGGTCAACTTAGTTCGTTTCTAACAATATTAGTAAATGCAATTAAGATTAATTAAAGTGATTAATTTAAAAATTAATTTACTTAGTTGTGAAACTTTAACTTATGGGGCCAAAAAACCAATAAGGAAGTCATAAATTGATTTAATGTACATATTGGTACCGTATCATACATTTAAAAAAAATAGACCATTATTGTTGGTAGAAGATGTAAGGAAACCTCTAAATTTTCTTTTTTTACATTTATAAGAATGACACCCCTCCTCAACTATAAAAGGGAACTCACCCACTCAATTTTTCAAAAATATAAAGATATTTGGATCCTTAAAAACCTTCCCAAGTACTCTAATAATTTCAGTCCTATTATCTCATAATGCTCACTTTGGGCATAAAAAAACCATGTTTTTTCTTTCCTTCAAACCAAAATTAATTACCCAAAGAAGAGGTAACATCCTTCAACAAGATCTTTTGTTTTATTTCTTTTTCAACCCATTTAAATATTTTTATTCCATGGTTTTATAATAAAATATTTATAATAAATATTCTTATATGTTTTTATGTTAATGGTACCACCTAAACTCTCAAAAACTTACATAAAATGGGAAATGAAATCATCATTCATGTGAACAACAGACTATGGATTTTGAACCGATGTCCTCCTTTCTTCTATTACCACATTTTTGGGATGAAAATAATGTAGGAATAAATATTTTTATATGAAATATATGATATTTATGATTTATTATGCTTCTATAATTATTATTAAACTAATACCTTCATGATTTCCATTTTTTGGAAATACGATATCTTTGTTTATGGATGTGTGGACTATCTCCTCTTTAATGGGATGTGATTCATTCACAAATCACATAGAATGTATTAAGGATGGGTTTAGTAAAATGATATGATATATGTGAAATAACAATAGTATTGTAATGATAATATATATATATATATATATATACATTTACTTTTTTTCTTTCAATACGACATGAAAACCAAATCATCCTTCATGTGTACGTACGACCTACCATCTCCATAAACGGTGTATTCCATTTCATATTTATATATTTTATAGATTATTATATATAATTATATAATGAATATATATGATATTTATATTATTTTTTAAACTCTTGAAATAAATAAACCATTATCAAAGTAACAATATCATGAATAACTTGTCAAAACATGTACGAAAAACAAAGTGATTATTAACAAAAACATAACCTCACCATGAAATTGTTAATAAATTGGTAATATAAAGTCATAATAAAGTCTTATATGTTATTATTTATAATAATATTATTCTTTAGTATATTTATAATAAACTTTTCTTTATTATATAATATCTTTGAACATGTAAAAACAAATTTAAGGCTTAAAGTAAGGGTTTTCTCTTTTCACTTTTTCTCTAAGATATATTCTATATTCACCACCATGTATTTTTGTGTGGTGTATATAATTATACATTACATGTTATTCCATTAATTTAATTAATTTTATCATATTAAATGTTACAATTTATTTTATTATTTCACGTATCACATGATTTAAATGTCAGTCATGTAGAAAGTGGATTATAGGCCTTTTATTTCTGTGAGACTTTTGTCATATTAACAAGTAATTTCATTTTTAGGGTGTATATAATACCCATAAATTTATTATATAATAATTAGCTTTATTTTTTGGTTATTTAAATATCCATATGATCATATCTATTTCATGGGTGTAATGGTTCAGAATTTACCATATAGAAAAATTAATTTTCTCTCAATTATCCTTCCTTGAATAACTTTCTATGTTATGCACCAATATTATTCTAAGAGGTGTATATAAATCCATTTTAAATGTTATATCATTAATATTATTATTTTAATTATATTTTATGCTTCATATAATTTTATTCATTCATGGGAATGATGATTCAAAGTTACCAAATTTGTAAGAGTTTATTGCTACAATCTCATCATTTATGAGGATTGTTTATGGTCAATAATCTAATGTTGAAATATCATGATATAACTATCAATAATTATCATAAATTTTAATATAATATTTATATTCATTAAATAATCAACTAACGGTACAATTTTACACCTCTTGGGTACATAGGAATTTTTTTTCTTTTTTTATAAAATATGATTTCATTTCTCTCTTTGGTCGGAAATATGTTTTACACAAAAACCATGTTTTCAAAAAAAAATTAATTTTTTTAAATAATATTTTAAGTTCATATCCAAGGAAAACTATTTTAATTATTTTATTTTTAATCAGTATTTAAAATGGTTCTCAATGATTCATTTATAAGTTTTTAAGGTAATTTATAATGAAAAAGGATTCCAAAATGTTTTTTCTTTTAAAAAGACATTTTTAAAGTGGAAAGGATATCCTCCTAAGGATATGTTTTAAATTATTTTTCTCACTTAATTCAGAAGTTTTAAATGTGGTTTTCAATTAAAATTATTTTATAAAATGTTTTATTTTTTTCAAAGAATGGTTATTTTTTTAAGAATTATTTCATGATATCTTTCAAAATCCTCTTCCATTTAAGATGACATCCTTGGATAGAATTTATGATTTACTAGGGACATGATCCAAGGATACCATTCATTTTATTTCTATAAATTGTTTATGTTTAGATGGAATGATGTTTATGGAACCCATTTCATTTCCACAAGTAAATCGTGTTTCAACGATATTGACATGAAACACATGACTCTTCCATGTGTTAATAAAGTTATGAAATAATAATTATTTTTATATGTGTTTATGGTTATATTAAATCACTTTTTTACCTTTATTAATGTTTTTTCATTGAAATTTCTTATATGATGGGGTTTCCTAGATAGAGCTAGGTTAAGCCATTAGAACATATATGATGGGGTGGCCCAAATAGCATTGGGTAAGCCTGTTATAGCTTACAGAAAGGGGTGTCCCATATAGAGTTATGTAAGACTATTACAAATTATATGATGGGGTGGCCTAGATAGTGCTGGGTAATCTCATTATAGATTATCAAATGGGGTTTCCTAAATATCATTGGGCAATCTCGTTACATCTTATATGATGGGGTTCCCCAAATATTGTTGGGTGAGCCCGTTATAGCTTACATAATGGTTGAAACCAATATTCCCCTAAATTGCATTGGGTATAGATTTATATCTCATAATTTAATGATGGTTACAAGTCAACGAGCTTGATACACTCTGGGATGAAGTAATAACATTATCTACTATAAGGAAAGGAATGTGATTGGGGATGGTGGTGTGTCCCACCTAGTAGGCGTAACCCCCAAGAAGTGCCTTGATAAGTTATGGAAATGAACCTTGATTTATAGGGAATTATTTTACATGATTATGTATATGAAAAATATTCCATGTCTTATTCATATGGTATAATTTTCTGAATTATGATCTCGAATACCTTATAGTTCATGTCTTTTGAACTACCAATATTTATGCCATGACTCTAGATTTTGATTTCTGATATGAAGGGTATGCTCTTCTAATGTTATTATCATATTATCACAACCGTATTCTCATGTAATGCTTACATATATCAATTTTTTACCCTTATTAATAATGTATTGTCATCAATTTAATATGTTTTCCCCTAAATTATTAATAAAGGTTTTACATAAGAGTACTAAAGGGGAATATGTTTAAGGGAGATATTGAAGATATTTAAAAAAGACAAAAGATTATGTTTCTATGTTTCTAAATACACTAAAATATTACAGTCCTTCAGAATGTACTTTTCAAATGTGCTAAATATTCATCTAAAATGATGTAATGTGTATGTATGAAAATAGAAGGTTGATATTTTTGGTATCAAATGAATGGTTTAGTCATCCTTTAGAAACACAGATAATAAAAATTTAGTGAGATCACAAGGGATATTTCGAAGGATATTTCTATCAATTTATCTAAGGATATATCTAAGGATTATTAAATGTTTAAGAAAATTACCAATAATTTTTTAAAGGATTGATAGGGTGGTTTCCAAGAAATTATATCCCTATCTAGATAGTACAAGTGGATGCCTTAGGGGAACATGAAGATGTTTTCAATAGAATTACACAGAGTAATTAATTAAAAAGGGAATATAAAAAATTCACTTATCTAAGTGGATGATAATAATGGAATCCCTAAGGAATCATCATCTATCAAATTCTATAAATGTGGAATGTATGGGCATTATTAAAATCAATGACTTATGTGAAATATCATGAAGGAAATATGAATGGTTCAAAGAGTAATGTTCTTACTACTGATGATGAACAGACCATGAGCGAAATATGAAATGTATGTTCTTTTATAATAGTATTGTTTTAAGAAATATTAAATTGATTTGAAATGATTAACTTTTCAAATTTTATGGAAAAATTAATAAAAAATAAGATAATGAATCTCAGTTAATTGATTAAGTAAGAGGTGGAATGATCGATGTATTATTGTATTTAAATTTAAGGATTAATTTATATAAATCATGAAGTATATAAGGATTGTTTTTAGAATTTTTTAAGGATTTTAAATAATATGTTAAATGATACTGATGACATAGAAAATTTATTTAATGAAAAGGTTCAATTAAAGTAATATAAAACATAACTCGTTATCTAGGATGATAGAATGATATTAAGCATGGATAAAGATATGATGACATGGATAATGTAAAATTGATATTATTTATGATAATAAAAATGATAAACTATTTGTTGAAAAAGTGTTATGTGCTATCATATAAGGATATGACTACATTTAAGGAATATATCCAATGATCTTCGGAATAATAAATCTTGATTTTTTTTCAATAACATTTTATGGTCATTTTGGTTATTACCAAGTTTTTAGAGAAAAAATGATTAAGGTATTAACATATTTGGTTGTGACCACTAAGAGATACGTTATGATATGTGGGGGGACCAATGTTAAGCTGATTTTTAGAAATTTAGTGACCTTCTTTCAAATATTGTGAATTTTCATATTTTGTAAGGGTTACAAGGTTAACAATTTATCTAATGGTTTATTTTATACATCCAATGAGGCTTTAGAGATTAAAGTATTATCTATCTATATAAGTATTTACAAAAAAATGGATAACACGTGCTAACTATATTTTTATGATAAAGATAGTTTGAATAACCGATCATTATATTTATTTATATATTTATCTACCAAAACTTTAGTAATGAAAATTTCACCTTCATTTATTAGAATAAGAGAGGATGTGGAAATTGAATAAGAGTAAACAAAACATGAGATTGTGATAAAATAAATTAATTATATATTCTCATGAAATTTTTTAAACATTAAGAAAAGGGTCATGAAGTAAAGTTTTTTCCCATTATCATCATTTTTGGTGATATCAATGAATTTTTTCATGCCTCTTTCGTTTAAAAATTTGTGATCATTAGCTTTTTCCTGAACATGTTTCTTGTCACTCTCCAGGTGAACTTGATTGTTATATTTCCATTTAATTTCCACGTTTTCACTTTCCACCTATGTTCTCCTATATGGAGACCTCGTTAGGAGTTACATTGGGTGACCATTATGTTTACAACTATCAATTTTTAAAGGACGTTTTATTATTCATTTTTACGATGTGAGTTTCTATAAAATGGACAATCAACTATTAAAACATTGATAAGGGATATAATTTTTAGGGATAAATTAATTTTTAGGGGG
The DNA here is from genome assembly GCA_963277665.1 of Viscum album. Classification (NCBI taxonomy): domain Eukaryota; kingdom Viridiplantae; phylum Streptophyta; class Magnoliopsida; order Santalales; family Viscaceae; genus Viscum; species Viscum album. The sequence goes on along the minus strand of OY728148.1, from coordinate 754,668,186 downwards.
GTAGAATGTAACGACATTATATATTTTCAAATAAAAATTCAAATTATTTTATTATTTTCGGTATATCTCATTTCATGCAACACTGAATATTGATTATTTTATATGAAATAACTATCTTTGGTTTGAGTTTTACACAAAACATATTTATAATTTCAATACACAAAAAATATATATTATAATTTAGTATATGAAATACTATGTTTTTATTTTGTTACAAAAAATTCCGTGTTCTTTTGATAGATCTTGTTATATGCAAGACAAAGTTTAGCCAAATTATAGTATACTATTAATAATATTACTAAAATATTACTATAGTTGTCACATAGAAATTGGAATAGATATTATGAATAATTTTAATTAAATTATGTAAATATGTTTTATAAATGTACATTAGAATAATTATTTGGAAAACCTTTAACTTGAAATTAAAATAAAATCTTTTTTAAAATATTGGAAATTTTTGCTAGAAAACTATATTTATGCTACCAAACTAATTTTATGTCAATAAATTAATTAAACCAATTTTTATAAATGATTTTAATGATATATATATATATATATAACTATATTTTATTCATTTAACAATTTAATGTTCTTATTATGTGTTTTCAAGATAAGAGATAAGAATAAATACAATTTTACGCACACACACAGACACACACAAATATATATTTAAAATACAATTTAACTACCTTTTAATGGTTGAACTATATGAAATCTAATTTTAAAAATTTTATTTTTTTAATTTAAAAAAATAATTTTTTAAATTTTAACATCAAAATTTACTTTGGGTTATTTTTTGGTATTTTTTAGAGAAGTTTCAGTTTTTGATAATTATTGAAAATAGTGAATTTTAATTGAAAACAACTTTTTTCATTTGATATATTTATGTGATTAAATTATATTTTAAATTGTTTAAAAATTATAAAAATAATAATAAATATATTAATACAATTTAAGTAATTGGATTCATTTTTACATTGAAATTTGATATAAAAACATTTCAATCATGGAAACATTTTAACATTAAAAACCCATTGTCTCGTCCAATCTAGGGGATTAATTTTAATTTAATTTCTTCCAAATATGTGATTAAAATTTCAAAAAATAGATTCCATATTTTTATTTCTAATAATCTATAAATGAAATTAAGATCACCTTAGTTTTTTAACAAATATATTAGTGGAAGTAATTAAAATTTACAATAGTGATTAAGGTAAAAACAAATTTACTTAGTTGTGAAATTTCAACTGAAGGGAAAAAATAACTAATAAAAATTAAAAAAATAAGTTTTATGAACATATTTAAAGAATATAAGACGTTTTTATAAAATGTACCATTATTGGATGCACATGATGTAAGGGAGACCACTAAATACTGTCTATCTTTTTTTATTTACTATAATGCTACTCCTCAACTTTAAAAAGGCACTCACCCAACTAACTTATTCACACCATTGAAGACATTTGTATCATAAAAAACATGAAAAAAATTAAGATACTGAATTTCATAATCTCATAATAAATTCTTCACCTTATAAAAAAATTAAATTTTAGTCTTTTGGTCCAAACCAAAAATAATTACCCAAAGAAGAGGTAACATCCTTCAACAAGAACTTTTGTTTTATTTAATTCTCCACACCTTAAATTATTTTACTCGGTTTTATATAATAACCTCATTATCAAATAAATAATTATATTTTTTTATGTTAGTGGTACTACCTAAACATACACACACATCCGTCAAATGGGATACATAATCATAATTTGGGTGTATGACAGACTACCGCCTCGCTAATCGATGTCATTTGTTTTTACATTACCACCTATCAAATATGGGAATAGTGGTGGAATTACCATTTTTATATGATATATATATATATATATAAATTATATTTATGATTATTATAATTCTCTAAAATTATTATATAACACATATATTCATGCATTCCATTTTTCTGGAATATGATTATTTCATTTGTCTATATGTGAACTAGCGCCACTTCAAAGTGTTGTGATTCGTTCACACATTACATGGAATTTATTAAGGATGAGTTTTGAAAATTTATATGATATATATGATATAATAATTATAATTTATTGATAATAAATTTATATACATATACATATATTCCATTTAATTTCATTCCTTCAATAATAAAAGAAAATGGAAACATAGTTTATGCGTACATACGACCTGCTGTCTAAATGAACAGTGCACCACATTTCCCATTTAAATATTTTATATATTATTATAAATATATATATATATAATGATTATATAAGATATTTATATCATGGGTCACATTATTTAAATAAGTAAATTTTTATCTAAGTAATAATATCAAGAATAACATGTCAACACATATACAAAAAAACAAAGCGACTATTACCTAAAACATAACATTGATATTAATTTATTAATAAAAGTGTAATATAAAGTCTTAATAAAATAATATATTATATGATATATAATAATATGGTTCTTTGATAAATTAATAACAAACTCATGTTTATTATATTGGATGTTTGAATGTGTATGAAGAAATTCAAGACTTATGGTAATGGTTTTATCATATCACTTTTACTTTTATAAGATATATGCTATATTCACTAATTAGTATTATTTTCTAGTGTATATAATTATTTAAAATATTTTATATCATTAATATCCTTTATATAATGATATTAAAATTTTAAATTTATTTTATTCTTTCATGGATCCCATGATTCAAAATTTACTCAAGTTTAAAGGGGGATTTTAGTGTCAATTTTATTTCGGCGAGACTTATGCCATATTCACCAATAGTTTATTTTTTGTGGAGTATATACTACACATGAATGGATTATACTATTATTATACTCATATTTATGGTTATTTACATATAAATTTTATTATATCTATTTCATAGGGTTTTTGGTTCAAAAGTTACCAAATCGGTAATGTAATTTTGTCTCAATTTACCTTTTTTAAGACACATGCCATGTTATGCATCTATATTCTTCTAATAGATTTACATAAATCTATTTTATTTATTTTATCTTTTATATAATTAATTTAATTTAATTTTATTAATCTTTTAATGTCTCTATTTTCTGGGGATTAGGATTCAAATTTACATAATTTGTAAGAGTACATTGCTATAATGTCATGGTTTACCATGGTTGTTTATGACCAAGTCTATAATATTGATATATCAAGATATAAATCTAAATAATTAAACTTAATTTATTTTCCTCTATTAATTCAGGATATATTTATGTAATTTTACCATTTTCACTCTTTTTTATTTAAGATAATGAAGACTACGTTTTTAAGAAAACCTGATCTTATTTCTCTATTTGGTAGAAAATATGTTTTATTCAAAAACCATGTTTTCGTAAAAGTTTTCAGAAATATTTTTGAATTATATTTTAATATAATTTTAATGGAAAGTTATTTTAATTTTCATATTTTACTTAAATTGTTTAAAATTGTTTTCAACGATTCCATTATAATTTTTCATAATTATTTTCAACGGAAAAGGTCTTCAAAATGTATTATGTTTTAAAAATAATTTTTAAAAGTGGAAATTATATTCTTCTCAAATTTTTTTAGTGCTTTTAAGGCTTATTTCATAAATTTTCAATGTATATTTTTTAAAAAATAATTCAGAAAATGTTTTATCATTTTCAAATAATGGTTATTTTCTTTATGAGTTTTTTCATGTGATCTTTCAAAATTCTCCTCCATCTAAGATGACAACATTTGAAATAGTTTATTATATTCTAGAGATATAATACAAGGATACCAATTTTATTTCCCTATAAATGGTTTATTTTTTGATGGAATGATGTTTAAGGAACTCATTTTACTCCCTGATTAAATCATGTTTCAAAGAGTTTGATATTAAACCTATTTCTATTCTATGGGTTTATAATGTTATGAAAGAATAATTGTTTTTATGTGAATTTATTATGATATGAAAGATGTTTGAATGTTATTAATGTTTTAGTTCATCTAAATTACATATAATATGGGTTGTAATAGATAGCACCAGGTAATCCCCTTATAGTTTATACAATGGGGTGGCCCAGATTACCCTGTGTAATCCTGCAATAACTTATAGGATAGGGTGGCCCAGATAACACCGGGTAAGTCCCCTAAAACATATACGACGGTATTTCCTAGATATAACCAGGTAAAACCATTACAACTTATACTATGGGGTGTCCCAAATAGCATCATGTATTACCGTTACATCTTATACAATGGGGTGGACCAGATCGTTCTAGGTAATCCCGTTATATCTTATACAATGGGGTAGCCAACATAAAACTTGGTGATACCATTATAGATTTAATTATGGGTGGGACCTATATATCTATCTAATTCATTGGGAAATTATTTATATCTCATAATATAATAATGTGAACAATTTTACGGGATTGATATGCTATAGGAAGAATGTATAACCTGGTCCACTATAAGAATAGAATTGTGACTAGAAATTTTCATGTGTCCTTCCCAATAGGTGTAGACCCCATGAATTGAACTAATATGTTTTTTAATGATCCTTTACTTATAAGGAATTATTTTACATGATTATGTGTACTCCACACATTCGATGTATTACTCCTATGATATTCTTTCATGGATTATGCTCCTGATTACCTTATGATTAATGTCATATGAAATGAAAATCATTATTACATGAATCTTGAATTTGATATTTGATATGAATGATATGATATTATAATTCTATGATCTATTCCCATTCCATTATGGTCATGCTATTCTTACATATCTCCCTTATTTACCCTTAAAGAGAACTTGAGCCCCCCATTCTTATGTTTCCGTTCCCCATTTCCGGAAGAATGTTTTTATGTAGGATAACTAAAGGGTTGATATTTAAGGTATATGTGGAAGATATTTCACCAAGAAAAAAATTTTGTTTCCATGTTTCCAAAGACACTAAACTATTACGGTCCTCAAGAATGTATTTTTGTAAGATGCTTAATATTAGTCTAAAATGTTGTATTGTCGATCTATTAAAAGTGAGGGTTACTATATGAAATGTCTAAGATGGTTTTAATTATTGAAGTTGACATGTCAAAGATCTTTCTCATGATACAAGAGGACATGTCCAGGGTGTTACACATGACTAGATGACTTCTTTTGAATGTTTGTTTCCTGATCAATGATGAAATATCTATATAAAAAATAATTACAATGCCACCATGTCTTGAATATCTTCACAAGATCAAAATATACAGGTCAATGATCATTCAGATGATTAGCTAGCTTGTCTATATGCTATCTCATGATTAACTAGATATGTGCTTCGTTGGTTTCATGATAATTATTAAATGACAAGAGATTATCATATGAAAATAATAACATGTTAATAAGTTATTTTGAGATAAAAATGGATAGTAAATAGTCAATCCAAATAACAAAATGAAATTTCAATTAGATATCACATAATCAACATGAATTTTTCAACGCATATCTTAATATCAAAGTCAAATGTCCATGGCTTCCCAAGAACATTGCGAGACTGAACAATATTCTTATTATTGATTGACCTTAAATTAATAATTAAGAATTATCACCAAAAATTTTTATAATCATAAACCTACTTTAATATAAAATCTACATGTACAATGTCAATCTTACCTCAAGGCTCCATGAACAATATCTTAATGGAAGGAGTGTGTATGGCTAGTGGGTTCAATCCACGACCAAAATTCCTATGTACTATATGATGAAGGAAGGTTCTTACCTTGAGTTTATATGTATAAAATGTCCATATATATATCTAGGGGAAACTCAAATGATGTATTTTCATTAATATACCTTATTCATGTGATTCACATAACCCTAACAGGGGTTTTGTGATGGTTTCTATGATCATGTGTAGGGGATGTGTATCAATGCCACTACATGCATGGTGAAGGGTACAAACTTCATGGTGAATATAGATGCATGTATTTCGGGGAACATTTCATTAGGTTGAATTTTCATATAATTTTTGTATTACTATGGACATCATTATCAATGTCTTCTAGGTCCGACAGATTTCACCGCACAATTGATGATAAGCATCACCTGATCAAAGGGGTCTATCATCTAACCTAGCATGGAATCACAACAGACCTCTCAGTTTTATACATAACATAAAATAGGCTCACACTATAGAGTTTCATTATGTCCTATTATTCACGTGATCTCATAACCCAAAGTAGGTTCTGGCGAGAGGTCTTGTGGGCATGTGCTTGGGCTACACACCGAGGCTCTATGCATAAAGAAGGTTTTGCATGATGTAGGCTTGGATCTAGTGGGGTCTCATGAGATTTTGTGAATAAACCATATAAAATAGGCTTTAAATTATATTTCATTCATCATGAGACCATCTGTTCTTTTGGGGACCCTAAAATAGGGGTTTTTATGATCACCTGTGGAGTTTCTCTAGGGATGGTAGCCGACACACACTTTTTCTTCACTTCCCCTTATCTATCTCTCATGTGAGTTTCTCTATTGTGAAGGTGGTTTATATAGGCATATGATGGATGTTATTGATGATTATTTTCATGGGTAAGATACCACATGTGTTGTATTATGTAGTGTAGGATTCCCCTAAAAAGAATCATGTGATCCGAATATGGATTCTCAAGATGGAATTCTAGAACGCCACTGAGGCTTTAAAAAATAAATTCAGGGGCCTCATATGGTCATCATTTTTCATGCGATGGATTCTTGAACATACTCTAACAGATTCTCATTATTGTAATTCATTATCATTCGAATGATCTTGTATATTATAAGATGTTATTGTGAGGTGAAGTTACATTCTCCTTCTTGAAATTCTAGTGATTATCAAAAAACATCCACTGATCATCACTTGAATCATGGTACCTCTTGTGATGAAATCATAGTGGAATATACATGATTGTCCTTCATGTGATATTCATGCATGTTACGTGAAGCCACATTAATGAATTTTATACATCGGGGAAGATAATTTTTTTCAAGATCCTTTGGTGGGGATGGACTGTCAGGGTAAAATTTGGTATTTTAGTATGACTTATTTCATCTCTCTTGTGATCAAAGGAAATGTATCTAAAGGATGAAGGTTGGATAAGAAAACCATAGTCTGATCAGATGTCTAGGATTAACCACATCATGTGGACCATGTTCTATGCATATTTATTTATCTTCTGAATAGTGCCCATAATATTCCTATCCCACATGTTTTTTTCTTATAGAGGGATCACACCTAATAAATGATTCCATGATTGTATCACCTCATGTTGGAAGTCAGTTCAGCATCAATAACACTATCCACCAGACCTCACCAGCTATATCCTCCCATTTGTTGGCCTTACTAGGAACACCATCAAACAACTATGGACACACTACATGATATATTCTCACCCACATCCATGTCGCTCGGTTGGATGGATAGATGAATACCTATGTTCGGTTGAGTAATATTGTAGTATATGCCTAGGTTGATCTAGATAGGGGATTGGATTTGTTACGCTATTTTTTGGTGAAGGAGAATCCATAAAATTTAGAGAAATATTCTAAGTACAATGCTTTAAATTAATGGACCAACATACATTCCTTTATATCCCATTATGTAAGAATATTTTTTCCATTTCGTTCATGAAAAATACATTGACATTTTTATGGTCTTCATAGTTATAAAACCATTGATGAAAAAGTTCATGTATCAAAATTATAGGTTCCAACATTCATCAAGATATTTTGATTTATATGACTATTTCCTTCTACATCCATTAGCTAAATCAATGATTAATGATTTCATGATATTTCATAAAAGTCTAAATAGTTATTTAATAAGATTTGTTGTAGAAACTATTTTAAAGGAATGTGATAATATTTTTGGAAATTGATATACCTAGAGGTATTTTGATTATTATTTTTAATATGTTTATGATGATTTTAAAAAATTTATATAAAATATATATTTTTTGAAAACTCGGGTGCATTGGACACATTTTTAAATAATGATTTGATATCTGATATATATCAAAGTTCAATTATTTATAAATATTCTTATAGATGATCTTGGATTGTTTTATTTTCTAGATAATTTGACAAAAATATGGAAATTCCTAGTTGGCAGTTTTAATGATTTATTGTAATATAGAAAACCTATAGGACATTCCCCTTTATGTGAAACAGAAATAATATAAATTCAAATGAATGTAATCTGATATCCCTTATTTGTGTAATTAAATGAACATAATTGATATAATTGATAAAAGGGGAATATATCTATGTAGTGTTTGGATGCATGAGAAATAATTTTGACTCATTTTCAAACATAATAATATGATAAGTTTTTTATCATGAAATTACCTTTGTAATTATCACCTCTATTTGAATGTCATGGGAAGTCCTAAGTTGATAAGTGGAAAGTATAGGTATGTATGTACAAGATTTTAGAATCATTCTCAAGCTAGTGGAATTTGGAACTACTTAGGTCATACCAAGGGTTTCCCCTTAATTAGGCTAGGATAGGGTAAGACTTGGTGTTTGGCCTGAGGTTAATTGATGTGTTGATTGAATATCAGTGTTAACAATTTTCTTCATCGATGACCATGTTGAATATATTCTAGAATGATTACCTTTAGCACCTTTGGTTACTATGATGATTTTTTTAAATATTTTCCATGTTATTATTATTTGGAAAATATTTCCTGAAATATTAATTTCTCTGTTGTGCTTTTATAAACTGTTTAAAAATGAAATTTATGAATATTTTGATATGAGGATAAAAAATTATTGGTTTTTATAGAAAAACATCATGGATTTTTGAAAATGGGAGTATTTTTAAAAATGTTTGTTACACGTTTTATTTAATTAAACATAGAAAACAAATTTTTATCATTATTTTCAAACCATGTTGATATAGATTTTTTATATGTGTTATGCTCTATGATGATGGTTGAAGACCTATTGGGATTTTGGCTCAAGAAACTTTATATTTTCAAATTAGTAGGTTCCTTACTGTAGTTGATATTCTTATATCTTTTGGTTGGAGATTTTGTGGAGTTTTGTGTGGTGTTGCCTCAGTTGATTATAGTCATGTTGGTGGATTGGTGTCTTTTCCTTCACAGTTGGTTGTGTCATCCATCAATCTTTTTATCTTGTTGATTGTATTATCTATATATGGATATTATATTTTATTAATTTTTTGTTTTTTCTTCCCTTTTTTATCTATTTTTTTTGTGAAATCATTCCCTTTTCAATTTCTGATACCAAGGGGCATACTGTGAGCCCATGGTGATTAGGAATTCCCTTTAGGCTCGTGGAAGATCAATTAATGTGCCACTTCATATGGTATCCCAAGTAAGTTCATTAAAAATAGTATCAAAGGGGATTTTAACTTGTTGTTCTGAAATTTATGATAGATTATATGTAGGACTATTGGAATTCAAGTAGTTTTTCATGGGAGAGTTATTTATCACCATCCGTCTGAAATAGATATTGGGTTTCGAGGTTTATCCTAGATGAGTATGTTTCTAGTTTGAGCCTGGTCCTTGCAAAATTTTTCGACCTTCTGGAATTTGTTAGAGTTCTTCCTTGTGAAAAATCTAGTTCCTCGTTTTTTTGAGAATCATGGTATTTAAATAAAATTTAGATGGTTATAGGTTTCTACACATAGTTTGGAAAGCACTATGTATACCATGTAGACATTCTCTAGTTGACTCTTAATGGACTTCACATGAATAATGCACGGTCTTTCAAACTGTGTGTCCATGTTATGAAAATCTTTTATTTCATATCATTTTATTTTTTTATTTCTTATATTGTTTTTATTAGTTTATGTGAATCTATTTAAAATAAAAACCCTCGATCATTTTGAAAAGATTTGTGAATTTCATAGTCTTTTAAATTTTTTTTAAAGAATGGATAGTATTTTTGAAATGAATTCGGTAAAAAAATTTAGATTGAAAAGAGGTGAATTTTCATTCAAAAATGATTTAGGTCTAGGGATTGTTTATATCGATTTTTTCTTGATTTAACTTATGACTTATGTAAAATGGCCTAATAAGGACATTTTTTGTTTTGTATTCCTTCTTGAGAGACCTGAATTGAGATGTTTTTTTATGATGGGTTTTTATTCTTATTTTTTGCGTACAAACCCATTTTTATTAAATATAAACATTGTTTGAGTGTGATTATCTTTGAATTATTTTTCCATCATCTCCAGACCCATGTCCCTATGCATTTCTTATCATACCATAGCATGAGGATTATGTTCAAGGGTTTTAAATCCTAAATCCCCCTCACTTTTTTTGAAAACAGGATTGTTAGAATGTAGTGACATGAATAAAAAGGATTTATGGGTTCATTTCTCATATTGATCTTACAAAATATCTCAGGTTTATATTTTTTAGTTTCATGCTCATGATTTCATGTTGGATGTGCTGGATGTCTATTACTTTGGATAGGAAACAAAGAACCATTCTTGGGTTTCTTCCAAAGAATGTAACATTCAAACCCTCTTTCCTAATTCAATGAGGGTTTCAAAGGCAATGCAAATTTTGGTCTCTAGATAGGAGATAAAATGGTGCTAGAGTAACCTCACTATTTTATTGAGTTGGGTCCATATCACCCTTATCCTTCCAAAGATATATCTCTAAGGGAGTGGTGTTTCGTGGAATGTATTTATTTTGATATTTAATATGTTGTGTTTACCCTTACCATTGAGTATTATGGTATGTTTCTGATTTATGTTTTCAATTTTGAATACATGAAATGAGAACCAGAGGCATCGATGATTTCCCTTATTATAGGATGTGATCAAGGAAGAACTATCATGGAAAAAATGATGCCTACCAATTAATACCACAATGATATTGCCATAAAAAATATATTATGTTTATTCTTAGATAATTCATCTATAAGGAATTTATTACTATAATATCAGTGCAGAAAGGTGGGTCACAAGAAGAATACCATTTCATAAGCCTCCTAATGTTTTTCATGAATATAGTAGTTGAGAAATCTATAGAGGTTATGTTGGGTTTTTTCTATATCTAGATATAATAAATTATAACAAGTTACCATGTAAAGTCTAATATAAAAAAATATTCAATGTAACAGGGCTATAGGAATTGACCTTAGTGTGAATAATTATCACAATGTGGTTGAGCTGTTAGTTGTTGTTGATGCAGGTTCAAATTCTGTTGACCTCATTGTCGAAGTGAAGACTATTTGAGGTTTCCTTTATATAGTTCTCTTCATCCTATGAACTAATAACATTAGTAGTTATCTTTATTATTTCTTTAGTTTCATAGTGGTGAGGATTCCTATTTTTTAGTATCTTTGTTTTATTTTATCTCATTAATGTAAGAATGTGATTTTATGGACATCCTTTTTTTTACTTCCACTTTTATTTTTCATAGTTTTAAATAAGTTATCAGTGGGATTTGAATTTGATTGAAATTTAATATGGTGGAAATATCACCTGTAACGCCCCGACCCCAGCAACCCAGAGTCGGTGCATTACTTCGTAACATTGGCATGATCACAAAAGATCAAGTCTCGAAAGACCGATTAGTTTAGTAGCCTTGGAAACACTAGATACATTCGTAAACGTTACATTACATCATAAAGTGAAAAACTACAATAACAAAGTCTCCATAGTCCACACTCATATCCTCTTCTGACTATCCCTGCAGGTCATTCATAAAATACTTCTTCACATCCTGGAAAATATTAAAACATTGAAAGGGGTGAGCTCAGATGCTCAGTAAGGATAACAATATTGCATAAGCTTTCATAAATAAACATAAACATTTAAGGCAATGTATAACTAAAACAAAAGCCTTTTAAACTTGAACATCAACATAATATGGCAAAAGTAAAATGAGATAATGCCATTTACTTTTCACATGGATATTCTACTGGTCGAATAATCACATGCAATATCAATAACCACTTTCATAATGATGGAATGCATAATGCCAGACTATCATAACCACGTAGTCAAGGCCTCGTGCCAAGACCACAAATAAGATTTTGTCAAGGCCTTGTGCCAAGACACTAGTTTGTCTCATGAGACCTGCCGATGCATCGAGGAGCTAGATCGGGCTCCACCCGTCACTTATTAAGTCCAATGCATTCCTCATATGAATAGGTTTAAACATATCATAAACCATAACATAATCGTATCACATAAAACATGCATAAAGGAAACATAACATTTCCACATTTCAATCAAAAGATATCAATAAAACACAATGATATAATAAAAATGCTTTCAAAACCATTTTCAATACCAAAATAAAAGAAAGTTAAAACATTGTATTTATTTTTCTTTTAAAAAAAGGTATGGCTTGTAGAGGAAGCCGAAACTCAAATAGTGGTCACGGCGGCGGAGAAGTCATTGTCGCCGCATAAGTACGGAAAGAAAAAAATTCCCTTTTTTCGTTTAGCAAAATGCTTCGTATAAAAAGATTTATTTTGAATAAACGTAAAAGTCAAAGGGGTTTATACACCGTATAAAAGAAATTTGTGTATAAAACAAAATATTCCTCAATGAAAGGAGATTGAGACGAAGTCCTTAAAAAGATCATTTTTTAAAGTAAAATAGATATATTATGTGTATTCACTATAGGTACACATAAAGAAAGTAAAAATACAAAATAGGACATAATAACATCATGACATAATTTGAAAGTAGGAGATTAACCCAAAGAATGGAAATTGGGTTAAGAAGTTCCCTTACCTTGTGTCCGACTTGACTTGACCTTTCTTTAACCTCCTGAATAATAAGCTAGAGTTAATATCTACCTTATTAAGAACCATTTTCAATTTCATTATCCTTTTTATATCACTTATTACAATGTTATGAACATTATGTAATTATTTAAGTTAATAACGGTCATTTTGTCGATCTTTGGTACTTGAGTCAAAAATAAACTTCTCATGATTACAAGTTGTTAATGTGGTAGAATATCCATTATCTCTAGAATTATATTCATTATGTAGATATCATATATATCATATATATACTGTATATACATTCATTTATAATATTACGTAACATTTAGAGGTAAGAAATGAAATGCACCGTTCATGGAGACGGTAAGCCGTACGTACGCATGAACGCTACTTTCATTTCTATTTCGTATTTTATAGAATGGAATAATAATGATATAAGGGTATATTATAATTCCAGTATAATATCACATATAATATCATAGTTACATCCTTTATACGTCCCACATATGGTATTTAACGAATCAAATCACTTTGAGGGGGCGGTAGTCCGCACTTCCTTAAATGAAGATATCGTGTTTACCCATAATGGAAACCATAAATTTAAGACAAAAATGAAAAATACAGAAGCATAAGTAAAATATAAACATATTATATATCATATATAAAAATAGTGACATCATAATGGCCACCTTTGAAGGTGTTATATGAGTGTTGAACAATCATCGTTTCGTGAGGCAGAAATTCGCCATCCACAGAAACCGTATGTTCTTTAACCATTAGACGTAGGTGTGTGTAAGTGTAGCTTGAATCCTTTTTATAAAAACCTCCTAGTATATTTAGGATACTGGTGTTGTTACAAAAGAAATAAATAAAAAGAGTTTAGGGGGTTGGAGAAGAAAAATAAAACAAAACAACATTAGAGAAGACATTACCTCAATATCGGGTAACTCTTTCTAATTTGATCCACAGGCTTCCTTGGGAAGAGTTCTGCCCAAAGTGAGTCTTCTAAGAGTAAGGGAGGGATGTTGGGAGAGTATTTGGGCAGAGTTTGGCCGAGCCAAATGGCTTGAAGGTGTGAATAAGGTGGGAGAGGTGGGGGCCTTTTATAAGTGGAGAGGAGGGGCACTTTTGGAAAGATTGAAATGTTACATTATTTCACAATGCTTTTCGGATTCTAAAGGTCCCACACTTATATAATTCGAGGATAAGGTGATAAGGTTTCTAAATCTCTTCATCCAATAGGCGTTGGACAAGTGTAAGCCTTGGATTTTGCATTATCTTCTCATTTTATTTAAATCGATAGATAATGAGGTCATCGCCACATCATAATTATGTCATAAATAATTTAATTTATTTAATGTCTAAAGATTATAAAAAAACTACTATGATGTAGGAAATCTTTTTATCTTTCTAATGAATATTTATAGTCAAAATTTGGACTTGTGTAACCCTACTTAAAAATTGTTTTAGTAAAACAATTTATGTTAGTGTCATTTTCACTTTAACTTTAAATAAAAAGTAATTTATGTTATTTCCCAACAAAAGTGGATTCATGGGGTCCCCAAGTTAGGCCATGGCTTGTCTTGGTCGGCCATGACACAACCAATGAGGTTGGGACATGTGTCTAGGTCATTTAATATTATTAAAGTATTATTTATACCTTAAACTACCCTAATTACCACTAATCGCGATTAAAACTTAATAAGTTACTATTCACCAAAAAAAATATTTTTATCCCATTGAACCACATTTTACATACTAATGACAACCATGTATGTCGGATTTTCAAAATTCAATACACATTAGTGGTAAACTTTCATTTAACTGAAAAATCAGTTTGCTTGATTACCACTTAGTGGTTTCACTATTCATCAAAAATTGAAGTTTTTCAGAATAAGGCCAAAATTTCACCCTAAGCTATAATTGATATTCTGAATTCAAAAATTAAGTCCATTTTACAAAATTCAAAACATATAAGTCAAATTAATTAATTTAATAATTAATTCCCGCTGTTATAACAAATAGCGTGTTTTTAAGAAACAATTTATATCAAAAGATTGGCAATTGTTTATGTCCAATTTCAATGTTAAATTAACTTTAATGACCACCATTGGATAAAATGGTAAAAATATATTCTAATTATACCTTAAAACCACTAAACAGTATAACTTATCACTATAAATTATTTTGATTAAAAAAGTTGTTTTAAGTATTTTTCACTATTCATAAAAATTTGGAAGTTCTCAGAAAATTATAAAAAATTCAACATAGGCTAATTTCAATATTGGGAATACAAAAATGAAGTCCATTTTGAAATATAAAATTTATAAAATTTCAAAAAGTAGGTATTACTATTCACAACGGCTAGTTTAATTAGTTGTGGTGTGTGTTAGAGCTCGAGGTTGCGTACAACACACGCTATTGCATTATTGAATGAGAAGCGTATCGTGGAAGCTCGGGGTGTTACATTCTCCCCTCCTTCAATAAATTGCGTCCTCGCAATTTGAAATTTTTCTTTGAAAATAAAAGGTTGAAAAGAGAAAATACCTTTTAGGAAGACCCACATCGGAAATAAGGTTAATAAAATTTAGCCTTAATAAGAGGGAAATGGAAATAAGAAAGTCACCACCAAATTATGATCTCGATAAGGAGAACATTGGTGGAAATTAGAGACATATAATTGGAGGAAAAACGTAGATATTTGTAGGGAGTGATTGAGGTCATCAATCACAATCAACTGTCAAATTGAGGGCCTTAAAGCCTTCAATCTATGTTGATTTAAAATATCATCAGTTCAGCAAGACATAAGGTATTAGGATAACACATTTTTTGTTTGTTTTAATATCCCTTTACTAAAGTTTAAGAATTAATTTATTCATTGAATAAGAGATAGGTATATATATATTTATGCTTGACAAATAGAGTTTCAACCTTCAACTCATCTTTCACTCAAAAAGATAATAGAACTCAAAAATATTATACTTATCCTAATTGTATAAGGTTCCAAATGTTAACACATACCATTTAGATTAGTAAAAATATTTTGTAATAACCGGGGACTTCCTGTAGGCTAGTGGTAGGAAATAAAGGCCTGTCGCACTATGATTGTGGGTTCGATTCCTACAGCTGTGTCCGACGCGACGGGTTATTCCCCACCCTGCAGGTTGTCCTTTTCCTAAAAATATAGTACTATACTATTACAAAAGTAATCTTCATAAATGTTTTAACCTTAAACAATACTATCCAAAGTTCAACTTAATCCACTCCAACCTTTATAGTTATCCAAAATACCTTCATCCAGACTTTCTCTAAAAGGTCTCTAAATTCCAAAATCAATTGTAACATCAGATTCCCCAAACAAAGAAAAGTTTCTCTTATTGTCACATACTAAAAATATGATTACCTTAATCATATTAAAACCTTACTGAAATCAAAAAGTACTGCAGTACAATCCATATATATATATTACATTATTCTTATAACCATAATATAATCCTTGAGTCCAAAAGCACCAATACATTAGTTATTCTGCTTCAACTGTAGTAACAGCATAAGATTGTCCTTGATCCCTTGGCCTTTTCTGAGGTAAGTTTCCCTGACACTTAGGACATTCATTTGCATAATGACCCATTTCTCTACAATTGTAGCATTCAACTTTGACAGCCTCTTTCTTTCCCTTGCAATCACGAGCCTGGTGACCCTTTTCTCCACATTTATAACAAACTCCCATTCCTTTTAGGCAAGTACCAGGGTGATTCTTCCCACAATTATCACATAATGGAAAATCCTTCTTTCCCTTTTTCCCTTTATCTGTCTCTTGTTCCACCGTTCTCTTCTTCTCTTGCTTTACTTTGTTGTCATAAGACTTAGAGAATTCCTTTTCTGTCTTGATAGCACACGAGACAATATCTTCGTATGATGAGAAGGATTGTGATACCAAAGCTCGACGGAGAAATGGTTTTAACCCATCAAAGAAACGATCAATCTTACTCCTTGGGTTACGTATGTAATCTGCAGCATACCTTGCTAACCTTGTAAAGTTAGCCTCATACTTTGCGACATTCTCATCCTCCTTCTGCCTCAGACTCAGAAATTGCCTTTCCATATCTGCTCGATGGTCACGAGGAAAGTATTTTTCTAAGAAAAGCTCTTTGAACTCCCTCCATTTCATATTCGATACGTCATCATCTTCCTTTGTGTTTCGAATCAGCGACCACCACTGATCGGCATCTCCAGTGAGGCGGTAAACTGCCATGACAACCTTCTCACTTTCACTACTCCCCAAGGCATGGAATATTTTCTCTAAGGAATTTATCCATTGCTCAGCTACTATAGGATTTGTACTCCCATTAAAGGTTGGTGGTTGTTGCCTCATGAAACGATCTAGCATTGATCCTCCACGTTGCGGATCAGGGTGCTCCATACGAGTAAGGTTATTATTCATAACCTGAGTGAGTTGTCCCAGTATGGTAATAAGTTGATCAGCACCAGTTGTATCTCCAGATCCACAATAATTATCTTGATCAGGAGGGCAATCCCTACATAGAGTTCGTGCATTGATACGGTTTCCATTCCTTCCACTAGGCGCCATTTCTAAACAATGGCATAAACTAGATTAGTTTATGAATCAAAATACATAATCCCATACTTATAAAACACTTTACATAAATTGAACTATTTATGGATATAATCCATAATCATAAAAAGAAATGTTTTCTTTGAGGAAGTATGTACTCATAACCCTTCATAGTGGTTTGTAAATAAAATGAGAATTATCCTAAGCATATTCCTCGGGAGTGTCGTAACCAAGAGTGCAGCAAGGCCCATTGTCGTGCACCAGTTCCCGTTCGAGTCTAGCTCAAAGCGGTGTTTTCGGGTTTTACCCCTAGGTACATTTGTGCCAGAGCCGCCTCTACTTGCTCGTATCCAGACAGGGATGTATTGCTCGGAAAACTCACAAAATCTCTACAATAACAAAATTCTAGGAAGTTCTTCTATACTAATCCTCAAAGTCTATCTTCGGGCTATGTGATCTAATCAGAGTTTATCTAAATCTAGCTTCCAAGGTTAGTACTAAACTGCCTTTGATACCAACTGTAACGCCCCGACCCCAGCTACCCAGAGTCGGTGCATTACTTCGTAACATTGGCATGATCACAAAAGATCAAGTCTCGAAAGACCGATTAGTTTAGTAGCCTTGGAAACACTAGATACATTCGTAAACGTTACATTACATCATAAAGTGAAAAACTACAATAACAAAGTCTCCATAGTCCACACTCATATCCTCTTCTGACTATCCCTGCAGGTCATTCATAAAATACTTCTTCACATCCTGGAAAATATTAAAACATTGAAAGGGGTGAGCTCAGATGCTCAGTAAGGATAACAATATTGCGGAAGCTTTCATAAATAAACATAAACATTTAAGGCAATGTATAACTAAAACAAAAGCCTTTTAAACTTGAACATCAACATAATATGGAAAAAGTAAAATGAGATAATGCCATTTACTTCTTCACATGGATATTCTACTGGTCGAATAATCACATGCAATATCAATAACCACTTTCATAATGATGGAATGCATAATGCCAGACTATCATAACCACGTAGTCAAGGCCTCGTGCCAAGACCACAAATAAGATTTTGTCAAGGCCTTGTGCCAAGACACTAGTTTGTCTCATGAGACCTGCCGATGCATCGAGGAGCTATAGCGGGCTCCACCCGTCACTTATTAAGTCCAATGCATTCCTCATATGAATAGGTTTAAACATATCATAAACCATAACATAATCGTATCACATAAAACATGCATAAAGGAAACATAACATTTCCACATTTCAATCAAAAGATATCAATACAACACATTGATATAATAAAAATGCTTTCAAAACCATTTTCAATACCAAAATAAAAGAAAGTTAAAACATTGTATTTATTTTTCTTTTAAAAAAAGGTATGGCTTGTAGAGGAAGCCGAAACTCAAATAGTGGTCACGGCGGCGGAGAAGTCATTGTCGCCGCATAAGTACGGAAAGAAAAACATTCCCTTTTGTCGTTTAGCAAAATGCTTCGTATAAAAAGATTCCTTTTGAATAAACGTAAAAGTCAAAGGGGTTTATACACCGTATAAAAGAAATTTGTGTATAAAACAAAATATTCCTCAATGAAAGGAGATTGAGACGAAGTCCTTAAAAAGATCATTTTTTAAAGTAAAATAGATATATTATGTGTATTCACTATAGGTACACATAAAGAAAGTAAAAATACAAAATAGGACATAATAACATCATGACATAATTTGAAAGTAGGAGATTAACCCAAAGAATGGAAATTGGGTTAAGAAGTTCCCTTACCTTGTGTCCGACTTGACTTGACCTTTCTTTAACCTCCTGAATAATAAGCTAGAGTTAATATCTACCTTATTAAGAACCATTTTCAATTTCATTATCCTTTTTATATCACTTATTACAATGTTATGAACATTATGTAATTATTTAAGTTAATAACGGTCATTTTGTCGATCTTTGGTACTTGAGTCAAAAATAAACTTCTCATGATTACAAGTTGTTAATGTGGTAGAATATCCATTATCTCTAGAATTATATTCATTATGTAGATATCATATATGTCATATATATACTGTAAATACATTCATTTATAATATTACGTAACATTTAGAGGTAAGAAATGAAATGCACCGTTCATGGAGACGGTAAGCCGTACGTACGCATGAACGCTACTTTCATTTCTATTTCGTATTTTATAGAATGGAATAATAATGATATAAGGGTATATTATAATTCCAGTATAATATCACATATAATATCATAGTTACATCCTTTATACGTCCCACATATGGTATTTAACGAATCAAATCACTTTGAGGGGGCGGTAGTCCGCACTTCCTTAAATGAAGATATCGTGTTTACCCATAATGGAAACCATAAAGGTAAGACAAAAATAAAAAATACAGAAGCATAAGTAAAATATAAACATATTATATATCATATATAAAAATAGTGACATCATAATGGCCACCTTTGAAGGTGTTATATGAGTGTTGAACAATCATCGTTTCGTGAGGCAGAAATTCGCCATCCACAGAAACCGTATGTTCTTTAACCATTAGACGTAGGTGTGTGTAAGTGTACCTTGAATCCTTTTTATAACAACATCCTAGTATATTTAGGATACTGGTGTTGTTACAAAAGAAATAAATAAAAAGAGTTTAGGGGGTTGGAGAAGAAAAATAAAACAAAACAACATTAGAGAAGACATTACCTCAATATCGGGTAACTCTTTCTAATTTGATCCAAAGGCTTCCTTGGGAAGCGTTCTGACCAAAGTGAGTCTTCTAAGAGTAAGGGAGGGATGTTGGAAGAGTATTTGGGCAGAGGTTGGCCGAGCCAAATGGCTTGAAGGTGTGAATAAGGTGGGAGAGGTGGGGGCCTTTTATAAGTGGAGAGGAGGGGCACTTTTGGAAAGATTGAAATGTTACATTATTTCACAATGCTTTTCGGATTCTAAAGGTCCCACACTTATATAATTCGAGGCTAAGGTGATAAGGTTTCGAAATCGCTTCATCCAATAGGCTTTGGACAAGTGTAAGCCTTGGATTTTGCATTATCTTCTCATTTTATTTAAATCGTTAGATAATGAGGTCATCGCCACATCATAATGATGTCATAAATAATATAATTTATTTAATGTCTAAAAATTATAAAAAAAATACTATGATGTAGGAAATCTTTTTATATTTCTAATGAATATTTATAGTCAAAATTTGGACTTGTGTAACCCTACTTAAAAATTGTTTTAGTAAAACAATTTATGTTAGTGTCATTTTCACTTTAACTTTAAATAAAAAGTAATTTATGTTATTTCCCAACAAAAGTGGATTCATGGGGTCCCCAAGTTAGGGCATGGCTTGTCTTGGTCGGCCATGACACAACCAATGAGGTTGGGACATGTGTCTAGGTCATTTAATATTATTAAAGTATTATTTATACCTTAAACTACCCTAATTACCACTAATCGCGATTAAAACTTAATAAGTTACTATTCATCAAAAAAATTATTTTTATCCCATTGAACCACATTTTACATACTAATGACAACCATGTATGTCGGATTTTCAAAATTCAATACACATTAGTGGTAAACGTTCATTTAACTGAAAAATCAGTTTGCTTGATTACCACTTAGTGGTTTCACTATTCATCAAAAATTGAAGTTTTTCAGAATAAGGCCAAAATTTCACCCTAAGCTATAATTGATATTCTGAATTCAAAAATGAAGTCCATTTTACAAAATTCAAAACATATAAGTCAAATTAATTAATTTAATAATTAATTCCCGCTGTTATAACAAATAGCGTGTTTTTAAGAAACAATTTATATCAAAAGATTGGCAATTGTTTATGTCCAATTTCAATGTTAAATTAACTTTAATGGCCACCATTGGATAAAATGGTAAAAATATATTCTAATTATACCTTAAAACCACTAAATAGTATAACTTATCACTATAAATTATTTTGATTAAAAAAGTTGTTTTAAGTATTTTTCACTATTCATAAAAATTTGGAATTTCTCGGAAAATTACAAAAAATTCAACATAGGCTAATTTCAATATTGGGAATACAAAAGTGAAGTCCATTTTGAAATATAAAATTTATAAAATTTCAAAAAGTAGGTATTACTATTCACAACGGCTAGTTTAATTAGTTGTGGTGTGTGTTAGAGCTCGAGGTTGCATACAACACACGCTATTGCATTATTGAATGAGAAGCGTATCGTGGAAGCTCGGGGTGTTACATCACCAATATTGAATTCATTATTCTGAAAGGTTCTCCTTTCTCTCATATTAAAATTAATTTTTTTAGGATTATTTGAACATGTATTAGGGATTGTAGTTTTATTAATCTTGAAATTTCTGCTTTGGGTTGTAGACAAATAAGGATGTATGTTTATATCTTTTTAAGTAGAGTGGGAGTTATTATTTTGTTGGGATTGGGTAATTTGGATATTATCCATGTGTGTTCATATTATTTCATCCACTTTTGATTATCTCTTATGTGATGGTAGTAGTTTTGGAAATGCATGTTACATGTTGATTTTTGTTCTTATATCCACTCATGTTGATGAGGGCCCAGTCTTGGGTTATTTTTTCATTTTTCTTGAATAACATAGATTATATTGAGTAATTTTTGGGGATACCAGCAGGTAGTTCTAGTTATGAAATTATGGATCAATTAGAATTACTGTAATTCAGTATTCTAGAAATGAAATCCCTAGTTATCTGGACTGTAAATTATCTTTTTATTATGAAAATCACTTTTATGGAAAAAGTGGGAAACCATATAAGTAAAAAATAGGAAATTATTCTACACCATAGAAAGTAAATGAATCATTAAAATGAATTTATACTATTTTAGAAATCTTACCTCTATGTAGACTCTAGTGGAGAACATTGACCTTCACATCTGGGTTATTCATGATGAGGTCTTCCAAACAGTAGAAAATCTTTTTCCAAGTTTTAATAAACTTTTAACATACTTGTTTTTAATTTGAGGTATTCTTATGTATATTTTTTCTTATATTAACCCATTGTTTTCTGTTGAGTTTTTTGTGAAAAAATTGTGATTTTTTATTGATCGTAGGTGGTGAAATATTGGTGTTCGATTAGGGGAAACTGTGTGCCCTCCTCCAGGTCACCATGCATACAATTTTTATTTTGGATAATGGTGACCGCTAGGTTGGTGCACATTTTGGGATACTATACATGCTAACCATGCAACCTATCCCTCTTAAATAGTGAGTGATGCACGATTGTTGCAGGGTTTTGAAAACCATTTGGATAAACCATGCATCCTATGCATGTCTTTAAATATAAAAAATTTACCATTTTCCGTCATCATATTAAACCTCAAATCTCCTAAATTCTACCCCACCTAAAATTTTCTACCATGGGTGATTATCCAACATTTTTTGACCTATTGGGAATCATTCCTTGGGTGGTTTTGGTGTAGTTACTTCATGGAATCATCATGTAAGTGTGTTTCCTCTTGATTTGTCCCTCTTTCTAGGTTCATTACCCCTCTTTATTGAGTTACCTTTTTCCAGTAGGTTGAATGAACTAATGATTCTCTGATCTAGTGATGTGGGTTGAAATATTAACTATTAATGTTCGATCTTACATCTGTAGGGTGTTTTGGTGTTTTGGTTTCTAGTTCACAATGATTTCTGGAAGTTTCCAAGTGTGAGGTAGGTGTGGTTCCATGCCTTTACATTATTAGATGTTTTTTATATTTTTGTAAATGTTGGGGCCAAATCCTTATTTTATTATTATGTAAAAGACCAATATTAACTAGGTAGAGGGATACCCATTACATATCCCAAATGCCCATGTCCATGTGGCCTGAATACAAGCCTTTAAAGCCCATTTTTTGGGCCAAAGGGCCCTTTGGTGAACAATACTGCTATAGTACCTGCTCTACTACAGTACCTGCTATAGTTTAGCCCACTGATACAATTCCTGATACAACTCATCACTACTATAGATTCTTAGATATATTTTATCTCTTGTGTGAAAGGTGATAAATGTGTTTCAATGTAATTTTTAGGTGAAATTATAAAGCCCAAGACTTAAACGTTACATAATCTTGAGATAAGACCAAATTTTTACTTGAATTCACTTTGAGGGTATTTTTAGGTATAGAGATTTTGAGAATTAATTCATAAATCATACATATAAAATTAAATATTACAAGTATACACTTCTACTTACAATCCATTTTTTCATAGAACAAAAACTCTTTAAAAAGAAATATGGTTTGGTTTTATGTTTTAACAAAATAACTTTCACTTGATCCCATACTTGACTCTATTTTTTTATTTCCTATGGGTAACATTTAAAAATATCATATGAGCATAAAAATATAAAAAATGGATACACAAACAAAGAAAACTTTTATACATGTAAAACATGAAAACCATGAATAACTTATCATAATGTAATAATTTTCACCTTTAAGAAGTATTAAATATAGTTAACTAAATATAAGTTATTTTTTTACCCTTTTTAAAAAAAATATATTCATAAACCCATATAAATCAACATATAACATATAAATATAATTTGTGAAGTAAACAAACTTTAATGGAATAATCATATGGTCCAATACCAAACATATAAATCAATAGAATAGCCATATGTGAGACTTTTATTCCCAATGAATTAGAGGTTATAATGTAACCCCCCATATTGTTTTATCATGAAGCCACTCATTTTTCATTTATCACGTAACCACCCATGTTTGGTTTATCACGTAACTATCCATCAATTGTCCATGTACCATTATAAAATCATAACACATAAAACAATCATAACAGAAAAATAACATTTCCAAATTTAAATAATAAGAGATAATTTCAAGATATTGAAATAATAAATCCATTATGAAAACCATTTTCAACACCAAAATACCTATAAAGTAATATGTTATTTTCTTTTATTTTGAAAAACATTACGAATTTAGAGGAATCCAAATACCAAATAACAGTACTGGTGGTGGAAAAGGTCATTGTCACCACGTATGATAAAAAATATTCCTTTTTTTCATTTAGTAAAACAATTCATAAAAAACGATTCATTCTTAATAAAATTAAAATTTAATGGTATTTATTATACACTTTATAAATAAAGTTGTGTATACATTAAAATATTCCACAATGAAAGGATATTGAGATGGTGTTTCTTATATTGAGCCTGAATTGTCTCATTTGTTCATTAATTCCATAAATAATAAACATAGGTTAATTTTTAATTTATTTGGAACCATTTATGTTTTACTATTCGTTTTATATATCTTATTACCATGTTATAGCAATTTTTTAATTATTTGAGTTCATATATGATGTTTTTTCGATGTTCGGTACTTGAGTAAAAATGAACTTGTTTTGATAAAATCCATGTGATCATCAGTCCATTATCTTTAGAATATTATTCATGATTTATATATTATATATATATCGATTATATATGTATTTATAATAGTCCATATCATTTGGATTTATGAAACTAAATGCACCGTTCATGGAGATGGTAGGTTGTACTTACTCATTAATGCTACTTTCATTTCTTTGTCATGTTAAAATAATGAAAACTAAATGATACATTGGGATATTAAAATTTTTTATAATATATATGTTATATATGTTACATAATTTCATTACTTCCATTTTTTATACATTCCATGTATGTAATGAATGGGTCATATCACATTGAGGGGACGATAGTCCAGACTTCCTTAAATGAAATTAATATATTTACACATTATGGAAAGCATAAAAGTAAGTTGTTAATAAAAAATGATATAATAATAGAGAAAATATAAATATAATAGATAACATATATAAATACTGTGTCATTATAATTTCCACCACGAGTGGTGGAAGGATAATATTTGAACATCCATCCTTTCATGAGGTAGTAGTTCACCATACATAGAAATAGTATGTTCTATGTCTATTAGATAGAGGTATGTGTATGCGTAGGTAGAATCCTTGGAAGAAAAACATCCTAATATATTGATGATACTGGTGTTTTTATAATAAAATATAATTAAGAGATTTTAGGGGGTTAGAGTTGGAAAATAAATAAAAGGAGATTGAGAGAAGACATTACCTCTAAATTGGTTAACTATTTTTTATTTGAGGCCAAAGGATTCCTTGAGTTTACTAATGAAAAAGGTAAGATTTCTTGGAGGAAAGAAAGGATGTTGGGATCCTATCTTACTAGAATTTGGATGATCCAAAGGGCTTGAGAGGTGTATGTAAGTGGGTAGAGATGGTGGCCTTTTATATGTGGGGAGAGGGAATGTTTAGGAAAGTCTTGAAATATTATTTTAATAAAAACTTATTTTAGAATTATAATTGTTAAAGAGTGATTTATTTTGAGAAAAATATGAAGATGGGTCGAAATACTATCAACCAATAGTTTTTATCCAATTTTAGGTTTCAAAAGTAACCTTATCTTTTAGTTTTAACCCTTTGTTAAAAACATTAACTCTTACCACATGTTCTTGTATATTCATAATATGTGGTTACTATAGTTACTATAAAATTACAAGAGAATGAAAATTGGATCATTAATGACGTTTTAAACATTATATATGTGATTTGGATCAATATTCTATTTTTAAGACTGTTATTTCATTTAATAAAATACTATTTGTTTTGAAATCAATTTTGACACTATTTAGTAAATTGTTAAAGTCATAAAAAACATTATTACTTAAAAGGAATTCAATAAATCATCCCTCACATGATAATTTCATAAAAATATTTCATGGATGGCATTAAATAGTTCAAATTACATTTATTTTAATATTTATAATATAATTTATTTGAATATTTCATTAATAAGTTAATCACAACATCATCATTGTGTCACATATAATGATATTTATCTAATGTCTAAAAAATTATTAATAAAATACAATTATTTAGTTAATACTATTATCTTTATAATGACCATTTATAGTCAAATATATCAGTTATATAACCCTGTATTAAAATTGTTTTAGTAAAATGATACATGTTTATGTTATATTTCTCTTTACTTTAAATTAATTATTATAACATGTCATTATCACACCCATGTTGCTCCATGGGGTCCTCAAATTGACCCTTGGATGATCACGGTCTAAAATATATCATCCCGTAAGATAAGGAAAAATTTTGGGTAGTTTATATTTTTATAATACTATTTTCACCCTTATTTACCTGATATACCCTTTAACCAAGGTAAATATAAATAATTAACGAAGTTACAATTCATAATGTCAAAAACTAATGGGGAAATATTTACATAATTTGAGCCTTTTTATTCCAAATTTGGAATCTGTTTTTCAAAATTCAAAACACAGAAATTTTAGTAATTAATTTAAAATTAATTCCATTTTCAAAACTAAAAAGCAGATTTTTAAGAAGTAAAAACTATCAAATGATTGAGATGTGTTTATATCAAATTTAAATTTAAAATTATCCCCAATGAACAAAATTGGATTAAATGATAGAAACATAATCTAATTATACTTTAAAACCAAGAAAAGGATAATCTAACTATATAAATAAATTATATGAAAAGGTAGTTTTGAATTTAAATGAAATATTTTTCACTATTCAATAAAATGTGGATTTTATCAGAAAAGTACAAAAATTTCAACAAAAGTAAATTTTGATGTCCCTATTTTAATGAATAAGTTTATTTTGTCAAATATAACATATCAACGTGATAAATACAAGATTTAATAAGGGTTCTCCATCAATAGGTGGTAAAACGACCTTTTAAAAATATTTGAGTATTTTATAATTAAAATTGGATTCATTATCTTTTAAAGCCTAAAAAATTTATTGGATAAAAATATAATATATTTAACAAAAAAATTTATTCATATTGTTTTTAGTTATGTTCATTCTCTCTAATACAATGACAAGTGGTTATCTTCCATTTAAAATAATAATAATATTATGATATTATTTTTCAGTATTACTCAATGTTGTGTGCAACATAAGATTTTGAAGAAACCCATTGTTGCATGTTGAGTATACTATCAAATAAATTGTCCTATTTAACATAAAGTCAATATATTATTCATAAATATTAATAGATATGAAAACGTATTGTTCAATAAATACAAGGGATGTTACATCGTTCCCGCTTTTGAAAAATTGATCCTAATAATTTTATTTACTTATCATATAAGTGGGGGAATTTACCCATAATAGAATTTTTAGATTCCTAAATTTCCTCTTAAACCATATAGGTTTTCCAAAAAACCATTACCCAATGAATAAACTAATTCTACAACACTTTCTCTTTACGGTCAAGAATCTGTACTGGTTGTTTCTCATAAGAAAAATTATCTTCCAACTGAACTACCTCCTGACTCAAAACATGAGATGGATCCAACATATGCTTTGTCAATACTGAAACATGAAAAACACTGCTTACCTAAGATAAACACGGAGGTAAAGACACTCGATATAAAACTAATCCATCTTTCTTCATAATTTGATAGGGTTCAATGAACTACAGACTCATCTTTCCCTTCTTAACAAAAAATGTCACAATTTTCCATAGAGAAGCATTAAGAAAGACATGATCACCTACCTCAAAATAAATATCCTTCCTCCAGTAATATGGATTAATTTTATGACTACTATTATCTATCCTCATGTGCCTCTGAATGAACTAAACTTTTTCTACCATCTCTTCTACCAGTTGGGATCCCATCAACTTCCTTTCACCTACATCATAAAAAAAAGATGGATTTCGACACTTCTTTCCATATAATGCTTCAAATGGTGCCTTATGTATACTTGAATAAAAACTGTTATTATAAGATAAATCAACCAATGAAGTATTTTGATCCCAACTTACCTAGTAATCTATTTAACAAGCACGTAGCATATCCCTTAAGGTTTGAGTTGTTTTTTCTGACTTCCCATGTGATTGAGGATGAAAAGTTGTACTAAAATTTAATTTAGTTCCCAATGACTTCTAAAGGCCTTTCCAAAATATATGTGTGAACATGGGATCACGATCAGATACAAAAAATAGGGGAAATCCATGTAACCTTACTCTATATTTAATATATAATTGAGGAATTTGATCTAGATATTGAGTATCTTGAATAGGAAGGAAATTATCAGATTTAGCCAATTGTTCAACAATAACCCAAATTGCATTGTTAACTCAAGATGTTTTTGGTAATCCCACTATAGAATCCCTAGATATATTTTCCCATTTTTATTCTAGAACTAGAAAAGGATGAAGAATCACTTTTAGTAACTGTCATTCCACTTTAACTTGCAGACAAGTTGAAAAATTCATAGTAAAGTCCGCAATATATCTTTTCTTTCTATCCCACCATAAATACTTTTAAAGATCTCTGTACTTCTTGGTACTGTTAGGATAAACTGAAAATGGAGAAATATGATATTTACATAATAGATTTTTCTTTAAATATGAATCATAAGAACACATAATCTATTTCCAAAACTCAAATAAAAATATTTACCAATGTTAAATTCAGGTAAATTACCATTCTTGAACCAATTATACCTTTTTCTCCAACTCACTACCTTCTTTCTGTTCTTGTATAATTCTTTTTGATAACGATGATTTCACTACCACCTCTAACGAAATAGAGTTATTTCCTACACCAAAAACTTCCAATCCAATATTTATAAAATCAGAAACCAAAGTATCTCATTCCAAATATAGAAAGGTTAATGTAACATTACTCTTTCGATTCAATGCATTTTCCACTTTATTTTCCTTTCATGGATGGTAATGAATCATTCAATAATAATCCATTGTTAATTCTAGTTTTACCCTCCATCAAATGTTTAATTATTTATGAGTGAATATATACTTAAAAATTTTGTGATGAGTATATTTTTCTCACTTTACTACATACAAATGATGCCTCGAAATTTTTAATTCAAAAATAGCAGTAGCTAATTTAAAATCATTTATGGGGTATATTAACTCATTAGAATTCAACTAATGTGAATCATATGAAATTATCGGATCATTATTCATTAGAAAACAACCAATTACTTTCAATGAGGCTTCACTTTGAGTAAAAAATTCTCCATTCCTAGAAGGCAGGCCCAAAATTGGATCATTTAAAAATCTTATTTTTAGTTCTAGAAAACAAGCATCAAATTATTTAGTCCAAATTAACATAACCCCCTTAAGTGTTAACATAATTAATAGGCTAGATAACTAAGAAGGTTTTTAAAACAAATTATTTAATATCTTTCTATTCCATGAAAAATATGAATCTCTATGATATTGGTATGTCTTGGACACTCTTCAAAAAATTTTCTTTTAGAAGGGTCTGCAATTATTCCATATTTATAAACAATATTTCCAAGGAATGAAATTTGTTGCAACCAAAAAATAATCATACTAAAATTTTCATCACGTTTATTTTCTTCTAGGTTTTTCAAAATAGTCCTTTAGTAACATTTATGTTCCTCCTATAAATTAAAATATTCCAAAATGTCATCTATAAACCCAACCAAAAACTGGTGAAAGACTCCATTCATGAGATTCATAAATACAGATGGTGAATTAGATAACCCAAAGGGCATAACTATAATATCATAATGACCATATATCATTTGAAAATGTCTCTTTCTAATATCATCCTTTTTCCACTTCAACTAATGGTACCTGGTCCTCAAATCAATCATCAAAAAATACTATGCTCCCTAGAGTTGATCAATCAAATCATCGATATGAGGAAACATATACTTTTTCTTAAGAGTGATGATATTCATGGCTCTATAATTAATACATTGTCTCATTGAACTATATTTATTTTTCACAAATAAAAGTGGATAACACCATGGGTGAAGTGAAATGTCAAATAAAACCTTTATCAAGTTATTCTTGACTTTTTTTAATTCCACAAGTTATACATGATCTATTCAATAAGGGGGTTTAAAAATAGGATTTTCATTAAGAAATAAATCTACAGTAAATCTAGCCTTCTGATTGGGAACAATATAAGGAAATTCATTTGTAAAAAGATCCATGAATTCATGCACTACTGGAATGTCACTAATAAAAAATGTTTCTTTATTTTCAACAAGATGAGGCTGATAACATTCACGCCCATATTTAATCAATATTTCAGTTTCTTGGTATGTTATCAAAGGTATGAAATCATTGAATAAATCATTCTTGGATTTACAATCAATTTTAGCATGATAAACTGAAATCCACTCCATACCCAAAATTATTTTAAATTCCACTATGGGAAGTTCAAAAATATTTATAGGAAAGACCATCCAACTAATTATAATAGGAAGATTCCAAATAATTTTGGTTTCCTTAATAATTCCACATGGGGACAGTACTAAAAGTTCTATAACATATTCATGAGGTGCAATTTCTAATTCAATTTAAAATCTATCATAAATGAAAGAATGTGAATATCCAAATACAAATAGATTATTGGGATATTTTAAAGAAACTTGTAACATACCTATCACCGTTTAATTTTATGGTCGCAAATAAACCATAGTAGCAGCAAATGATTTTTTCATTCCCTTATTCTTTATATCATGCTGGTTTCCACTCTGGGTAATCAACTATTGATACAAATTGGAATAATGTTTTATATCATTGCATCTAAAACAAATTTACATATGTTTTTCATTTCCTACCTTATCTTCTTCCTTATAGTTAGGTGAAATATGATCAGTCTTACCACCTAGAAAGCACATCCCAGACATTGAGAGGAATTTTCCAGGATGTTTATTTACCACCCTTAACAATGATTGATATTTTGTTTTCTTACCTCTATACTTCTTTGATGAATTATTTCCCAATTCCTTCCAACTGGATAGTTTCATTTTTTTGCTCTTATGGAATACATTCCCCCAAAAAAACATCATTTCTACCTTCTCAGAACATCGAAAAAGTTTCTCATAGATTTTTAACTCACACGAAGCCAACAACCTTCATTATTTCTTCTTTAATCTTGAGTAATGCTAATTTATCTTACTATCAATATTTGAGATAAAATTTGGGACATAACTTGACAAACATGTGAAATTTTCGTCATATGCAGCCTCATAATCTTCCTCATTTTTTCTTAATTCCAAGAATATCTTTTCCATCCTAAGTCCAACAACCATTGGAAAATATTTATCATGGAATATATTATTAAATTCATCCAATTATATGGCATCAATCTCTTCACTTCTTCTGATATTTTAAATCATTGACCACTACTTATAAAAATCACCTTAAAAATGATAAACCATAAGACAAACCTTTTGATTTTATATACCATTACATCAAATTTCTTTTCTAGTTCTTTAATAAACCCTTCATATTACATTGGGTCAAAAAATCCTCTAAATGACGGGGGATGTTGCCTCATAAAATTCTCTACGATTGCCATATGCCTCTGCGTTTGGTCTCGTTGATCTTGTGCATGGACACCGGCACAATTTAACGCCTGATTCAATAGATTCATCACCATAACAAACAATTCAGTTCCATTTTTTACCATCTCAATATATTTATTTGGAAGATTATTTCCCACAGTAAGCCTTCCCAATATAACTTCCCTATTTTTACTGCAGAAACCCATTCCGAATAAACCTATATTAGAAAAATAAATTTGGTAATACTCAAATGCTCTATCATTTTTTTCATAAAG
This sequence comes from Viscum album, assembly GCA_963277665.1. Lineage (NCBI taxonomy): Eukaryota > Viridiplantae > Streptophyta > Magnoliopsida > Santalales > Viscaceae > Viscum > Viscum album. The sequence continues at coordinate 754,636,179 of OY728148.1, read as the reverse complement.
TAAAAATATTTTATTTATACTCTATTAACAATATTCTATCTCCTAAAGTTATATAAACCAACCTATGATAACAACTATAAGGACCGAACCATAAAAGCTACATAATCCTAAGATAATTCAACAATATGAAATTAATTAACTTTGAGGATCTTTTTAGGTTTATATATTTAGAGAATTATGTAATAACTCATACATTAAAACTTAAGTATTACAATTAGACAATTGTACTAAGTATCCAATTTTTTCATAAAACAAAAACTCTTTAAAAATAAACATGGTATCATTTGTTATTTTAACAACATAACTATTTCTTGATCCCATCCTTCAATATATTCTTATTTTGGTCCTGTGAAAATAATTTCAAAACCTAGGATGGGAATAAAAAACATCCTAATGGGTTTACAAAGAAGGAAAACTTATAGACTTGGAAAACACGAATACCATGAATACATTATCATAATGTAATACTTGTCACCTTTAAAAATTAGTAAACATACTTCGCTGAATATAAGATCATTGATTAACCTTTTTTTATCAAAATATTAACATAGACCCATTGAAGGAAGAATATAACATATAATGGTAACATGTGAAATAAACATAATTAAATGGAAAGACCATACTGTCAAATCCCGCACATATCAGTAAATGGAATTACCATACGACCGTCTTCCATACCCAATGAATTGGAGGTTATCATGTATCCCCCCATCCTTGGTTTATCACGGAACCACCCCTCTTTAGTATATCATACAACCAACCATCTTTGGTTTATCATGTAACCACCCATTAAATGTCCAAGTACCATAATATATTCATAACATATAAAACAATCATAATAGAGAAATGAAATTTTTACATTCCAATCACAAGATATCATTTCATGATATTGAAATTATCCCTCTTTTATCAAAACCATTTTAAATACCAAATTACCTAAAAATAAATACAGTATTTTATTTTATTTTTTAAAAAATTATGGCTTGTAGGGGAATCCAAATACCAAATAATGGTCATGATGGAAGAAAAGGTCATTGTCACTGCGTATGTTAAAAAAATTTCCTTTTTTTTTAATTTTGTAAAAATATTCATAGAAAAATAATCCCTTTGAATTAAATTATAAGTCAAATTGTTTTATTATATATCTTATTATGAATATTGTGTATACATTACAATTTTTCTCAATGAAAGGAGATTGAGACAAAGTCTCTTACCATGAGTCCAACTTGTCTTGTTCATTTTTTAATTTCATGTATTATAAAATTAAATTAATTTCAACTTAATTTAGAATATTTTTAATGTTTATTATTAATTTTATATCACTTATCACTTTGTTATAACAATTAGTTAATTATTTCAGTTCATATCAGATGTTTTGTCGATGTTTGGTAAGTGAGTAAAAAATGAACTTGTTTTGAGGAAAATTATCCATGTGGTCATCTGAACATTATCTCTAAAATATTATTCCTGATTTAAATATCATATATATCCAAAATATATTTATTTATAATAGAATGTAACTTTATGAGATAAAAAATGAAATGCACCGATCTTGGAGACGGTAGGCTGTACGTACACATGAACGCTACTTTCATTTCTTCGTTATATTAAAGCAATGAAAACTAAATGAGACATAGGTATATTATAATTTCAATATAATATATATGTTATATGTGTTACATACGTTCATTAATTTCATCCTTTATATGTTCCATGTATAGAATGAATGAGTCATAACACTTTGAGGAGGTGGTAGTCCACACTCCCAAACGAAATTATCATATTTCCACATTATGGGAAGCATAAAGATATGTTGTAAATAAAAATTAAATAATAATAGAGAAAATGAAAATATAACATATATAACATATAAATATAGTCCTTTCATAATATCCTCCACGAGAGGTGGTAGGAGGAAATTTTAATATTCATTGTTTTGTGAGGTTATAGTTCACCAAACACACAAACAATATGTTCTATATCCATTGGATGGAGGTTCATGTAATTGTATGTCGAACCCTTAGCATAAACAAATACCAATTTATTTGGTATAATGTTTTTTTTAATAAAATAATGTAATTAAGAGAGGATAGGTTGTTGGATAAGGAAAATAAATTAAACGAGCATGAGAGAAGACGTTACCTCTAAATCGGGTAACTCTATTTTATTTATTCCCAATGGCTTCCTTGAGTTTCAATATACCCAAGGTAAGGCTTATAAGTGGAAAGTATAGATGTTGGGATATTATATTTGTTTATTTTGGAAGTGAAAGGGTCTTGAGTGGTGAGAGTAAGTGGGTATAGGTGGTGGCATTTTATAAGAGGGAGGAGGGGAACTTTTGGAAAGTCTTAAAATATTATTTAATTAAAAATTTATTTTAGAATAATAATATTTATAAAGTGATATATTTCGAGGATAATTTAATTATGGGTCTAAATCCTCTCAAACAATAGGTTTTATATATTTTTAGGTTGCAAAATTGACCTTATATTTTAACTTTAACCATTATTTAAAAACATTTACTCTTACCATGTCTTCTTTTATTTTCAAAATATGGGGTTACTATAGTTACTATAAATTCCAAGAGAGAAAAAATAGGATAATTAAAGAAAATTATAACATTATATATGTTAGTTTACCGAATATTGTATTTTTAGTATTATTATATCATTTAATAAAATAGTATTGTTTTAAAAATCCATTTCGGTCAAATTTGACACTATTTTGTAATTTGTTAAAGACATAACAACATGATTCCTTAGAATCAAATGAATTAAATCATCTATTATATGTTTATTTCATCAAAAAAATTTGTTTCTAACATAAAAATGTTAAATTACATTTATTTTAATATTTATAGTATCATTTATTTGAATATTTCATTAATACGTTAATCGCATCATCATCATTGTGTCATAAATAATGTTAATTATTTAATATCTAAAAATTATAAATAAAACCCCATGATTTTGGAAATAATTTTATCTTTATATTGACTATTTATAGTCATAGATATGAGTTATATAACCCTGTATTAGAATTGTTTTTGTAAAAGATACATGTTTATGTTATATTTCTCTTTACATTAAATTAATTATTATGACATATCGTTATCACACAAATTTGCCTCCATGGGTTCCTAAAATTAACCCAGGTATTCTCATGGTAGGAAATATCTCATCCAATGGGATTTGGACACGTTTTAAGGTTATTTTATATTATTATAATATTATTTGTTACCCTTATTTACATGATTTACCATTTAACCATGACAAATAGAAATTTATACTAAAGTTACTATTCATAATGTAAATAAATAAAGGGGAACTATTTACATAATTCGTGTCTTTTTATTCAAAATATAGGATTCATTTTTTGAAATTCTAATCACATAAATTTTATTAATTAATTTAAAATTAATTCCTATTGTCAAAACTAGAAAGGGAGTTTTTAAGAAAAAAACTACCAAAAGATTGACATGTGTTTATGTCCAATTTAAATGTGAAATTACTTATAATGAAAAAAATTGGAATAAATGATAAAAAAATAATCCAATTAAATTTTAAAACCAATTAAAATGGAAATCTATCAATATAAATAAATTAGATGGAATGAAAGTTTTGAATTAAAATGCAGTATTTTTAACTATTCATTAAAATATGGATTTTATTAAAAAAATAAGATAATTTCAACCAAATTAAATTATGATGTCCCAATTTTAAATAATATGGTTATTTTGTCAAATAAAACCAATAAAAGTAAAAAAAATAATATTTAAAAAGGGATCTCCATCAAAAGGCGGTAAAACAACCTTTTAAAAATAGTAAAGTATTTTCTACTTAAAATTAGATTCATTCTCATTTTATCCCTGTAAATTTTATTTGATAAATGTAAAAATATTTAACATACAAGTTTAAACATATTGTACCTAGTTATGATCATTCCAACTGATAAAATGACTAGGTGTTAACTACCATTGAAAATAATAATAATATTATTGTATTATTTTTCAGTATAACTCAATGTTGTGGGAAACATAAGATTTTGGAGAAACCCATTATTGTGTGTCAAGTATGATATCAGAAAAAGTTTCCTATTTAACATAAAATTAATATTTTATTAATAAATAATAATAGATGTGAAAATGTGTTATTCTAAAATTCTTGGGATGTTACAGAATGTTTGGTGAAATTGGATTTTCCTAGTGAAATGAGTTTTATTTATTATTTTGTACCTCGAATGCATATTTGAATTGAAAAATATGTCATAAAAATTACAGTTATGTTAATACGAATATGAAAGGGGATTTTCCCATGTAAAATGGTTATATTCTATATGTGTCCTTGTGGTTTTTCTAAATAGATTTCCTAAATTGTTCAAGTGGTGTAAAATGTATTTCCAAATGGTTTTGGTGTTCATGTGAAATTGAAATTGATTTTGTTTATGGAATGTCATGGTTTAATTGTAAGATTTAGGCTTTTTTTCAATATAAAAGTATTGAATTGTGAAAATGTGAAAGTAATGATTTTATTTTTTGATTGCGATTCTTGGAATGTGTATTTGAATGTGTTGATTTATGTGATAAGTGAAGTGTACTTTGAGAACATAGGGAATCCTGAGTATTTAGGTCTGTGAACTATAACTTGTAAAATAGTTTATTTTGAACTAGATGAGGCCTAGATTCATCTAGAATGATTTACAATTTCAGCACCAACTAAACATGTGAGATGATCAAAGACCAATATAATATTGGATGGGATCCTATCTAGTGGCTCCCTCATTATAATGTTATTATACGTCTAGAACATTGGATGAGATCCTCTCTAGTAGCTCGTACATGAGTACATTGTTGGTATTTGTGCATGAGGGTTTTGATCACCGAGGAATGATTCTTTCAAGGTCTCACTTATTCTAGTTACCCTTAAATATTTACCATATTTCACTTTTCTGACAGGATGCTTATGTGGTGTGGTTATAGCCATTGGTATATGGTTGACCTTCTATTCAATTTTATTTCCAAAAATCTTATTTGAGATACGGTTTTCCTTCAATGTTTTCCCTTGATAAATGGTTTTCATTTAAAATTTTTCTTATTTTTTTCAAATTTTCATATAAAAATGTGCATGTTAATTTTTCTTCTAATGTTGTAGCATAGAATATTTTATTTTTGGTGGAATCCTACTATTATTTGTCTCACACCATATGTACACCTTTGTGTGTATGTATACATTAATAAATATAACCCAGGTAAAGGAATGATGTGTCATGGTGGTGATGGTGGATCCGATTTCTAGTGTTCCACTTCTTATAGGTGTTGGTTGTGGTGTTTGAGAGTGATGTCCCTCATGTTTTTTCAAGGTTTTTGGGATATTTTAATGTTCCCATTCCACTGTAGTACTTTTGGTTTTGGGTGAATTTTATAATCACTGAATCTAAAAGTTGTTGTACCTCATTTGTTTATGGTTATCTATTAATGAAATGTTTATTATTTTGGGTTGTTCATGTTTATATAAATAGGTTGAATTATTCCCAAAGCATGTTATTGATACCAGAAACTAGTTTCTCACCTATGGGTATTAAGAATTCCCTTTGGGCTATGCCATAGATTAGGTCGAGTGTTATGTTGGATAGAACACTATCGTTTTTCAAAAAAAAAATGGCATCAGAGCTAGCCATACTCTTTTTTGGTTCATGTTATTTGGGATGAGTTTGGATGGACCAGAGTTAGGAATTTTGGGTATTTAGTTTATGGATGCGAGTTGGGTGTTTGGCCAGTACACCTCATGACATGAATCGGGTTTCCATTTGAAGTTGGGGAATTTGGTATAACTTCTCCACTAAGTGATACATAAAAGTTGTAGACTATATGTGGACCCTATGCGGGGTTGGAGTGGCATGGTGGTATTTATTTAGTGATGTATTTGATTATTTTTGGATTTATAGAAGAGTTTGATATTTTTTATTACTGCCAAAAATCTTAAGAATTGTAAAATTTATGGGTTTACTTGTGGTTATTTCTTATTTTACCAACGTTTCTCCTCAGAGACTTCCTATGCAACCATGAGAAGAGTTAGAAAAGAGTTTTCCTTAACCATGTGATTAGAGATTAGTGGAATATTTGGTTCAGGCTTTACAATATTTACGTCAATGATTGGGATTAGGTATTACATACCTTATAGAGGCCAAAATTGTCTTGAGAAATGACAAGGTTTAAGAGTTTCTCAAGAATAAACCACCTACATTTGGAGGTATCACAAAACCTCTGGAAGAAGAAGGGAACCTTGAGAAGATAAATGGGATATCCAAGTTGTAAGATATTTTTGAGGTGGTTAGAGTGAAATGTGATTCTTTAATATTATAAGGTCCCAGTAGAAAGTGGGGGTAATCTGTGGTGTAGGATGGAAAATATGAAAAGATGGGTTGGAAAGACTAAAAAGTCATTTTAAATGGAGGAGTATTTTTCTAAGATTTTGACTATTTCTAGATCATGGGTGTTTATGGAGCATATCCAGGGAGACTATTCCATGATGTAGTATGCTAACCACTTTACAGAGTTATAATGATACATGCACAATATTGTTTCTAGTTATAAAATTAAGGCCCCAATGTTTTTGATGGGTTTGTAGAAAAAAATATGATCTCATATTATCTTATTCAAGATGAAAACTTTTTTTTAGGTGGTAGATCATTCCATGATGGAAGAAATTGATCGTGGAAGAATGTTTAGTTTTTTAGGGAAGAAAAAGTAGTTGTTAGTGGATGTTTATCTATATAGAAGAAGAAGCAGGATGTGAAAGTAGATATGAGATATTATAGTTCATGCCATCCTACCCACCTATCAACTTCTATGGATTATGACACTTGTCTTGTCATATTCCATCAATATGCGAAGGCCGGATCCTTGTAGCATGTGTGTTCATCTGCACCTAGATCTTGTCATTGGTGTGGAGTTATGGGGAAATTTAAATGATTTTTCATAATGGTGTGCCCATATCGCAGTGGTGGAGGGTATGCATCTTTCATATCTATGAAAGCTCATTCAGAACCATTCCAGAAAATGGATTCCCCATTTAGAGGTCATAGCAGTAGGGTTAGATCAGATTCTAGATAGAATAAACTTATGGTAAATTCATTGGAAATTGGTTATTATCAGGCTCATGCTATGATGAGGTATCATTATGAGGTGTATCAAGCAGCAGTGGAATCAGATGTGGGCCCATGATAGTTTGAGGTATCATTCTTATTACGTATTTATTAGCTATTTTCTTGATTGATACTGGTGCTTTGAATTTTTTTATTGGTACTTCCCTTATTGATGAGTTCGAGTTACCAAATAAGATTGTTCCATATGTGATGGGGTTGTTATCATTGCTTTCTTAGAGAAAATAATAGGGTTTTAGGTGTCCATATTGTGAACTCACCACATTAGGGGTTGATTTGGAATGAGATTTTCTCATTTTGGAGATATAATTATTTGACCATATCCCTTATATGGATTGGATGGTGTGTTTTTAGGTGCACATCAATTTTTGTGTTTGGTGAGTGAGTTTTGTGGCACCTGATGGAAGTTACCATGTTTTTTTATGGTGAATGGGATCCTCGACCAGTATGTATAGGGACAACACTTCCATAGATGGGAAAAATTGATTATTATATCTAATTGCTCACTTTGGTGGATGATTATGGTTCTTCTGGTGGAGGATTACCTCATATGGTGGGTGAGTCCCCAGAGGATTTTCTAGAGGATTTTTATAGTCTTCCTCTAGAGTGGTATGTGGAGTATACTATTGACTTGAAATTAGGAATAGAATATATATCTATTACCTTTTACCGAATGGCCCCAACCGAGTTAAGGTAATTAAAGGTTCAAAATGATTATTTAGAATCAAAATGATTCATTCTATTGAGTTTCTCACCTTAGGATTACCCAGTTATATTTGTGAAAAAAATGATTGATCTATCTAGTTGTACATTATTTATCAATAAATGAATAAGTTGACTATTAAAAATAAATACCCATTTCCCCATATTTAATACCTTTTTGACAGTTTTAAGGGGGAGAGATGGTTATACAATATTAACTTGTACTCTATGTATCATCAAGTCATAGTTAAAAGGTGGATGTTTTTAAGATAGAAATCCAAATTAGTTACAACCATATTGAGTACCTGCTGATGCCTTTTGGGTTGAAAAATTCTTCAGTGGTCCTTATAGAACATATAGAAATGTTGTTCCACCAATATTGTGACTTCATTCTCATAGTATTAATGGATGAAATACTGGTCTATTATAGGAGTTAGAAGGATCCTGAGAAACATTTGGGAATTGTTCTAGGAACTCCTTGGGGTCATCATCTCTATACGATGTTCCTAAGTGAAACTTCTATATTGGGAAGGTGAAGTTTCTAATCCTTATGATCTTAGACTGATGGGTTCAATTCGACACAAAGAAGTTCAGTCCAATTATGCCAGGGTATTGGCCGGTGAATGTATTCGAAATTAATATATTATTAGACTTGATTGGATATTATGGGAGGTTCATTTGTGATTTATCTTGTCTCGACTTTTCATTGACTCTCTTTACCTAGAAAGGGGTAAATTTTAATTAAGGGATAGAGTTTCAGGCATTCCATGAGGATATTAAGCATTGGTTGACCACAAACCCTATTTTGATCTAGACAGAATCTATAAAGGGATATGTTTTATAATTTGATTCCTATTGTATTGGTCGTGGATGTGTGATGATGAAGGATGGCCATGTGGTAGAATATGTCTCTTGTCAACATCAACCACATGAAAATAATTACCCAAACCATGAACTGAAGTTATCAGAAGTGATGGATGAAGTACTACAAAATCGTCCTTTAAAAGTTCTATAAAAGGCCTTTATCAACACTAAAAAATCACCAATAATTGTTGTGCGGTTAAAATCCCGAATAATTTATCAGTGCTAAAAAAATATAATAAAGTACCAATTTAATAGTGCTAAAAATCAATGTTTAAGGGGTCATTTAACAACAATTATATTACACTTCTAAATCCTCCCTTTATCAGTTCTTTTTATAGAATGGTAAAAGGGGGCCTTTAGCCGTGATTTTTATTGATGATAAATTCCCTACTGATAAAGGGTATATAATTTTTTTCCATGTCCCACCCACCCCCATTTATAATCCCTTTCCACCCTCACCTTTATTTCATATCTTCCCCCACACCATTATCAGTGCTTAAGATAATCCCAGCCTCCTGCTTGATTTTATGATATACTATTTTTATAAAGGCCCACCCACCCCCATTTTTTACTAATATGATATACTATTTTGATTTGGATTTTATGATATATCTATATATTTACATATATTTTGTCAAATTTTTATCCTTATATTTATGTATATGTTTATATATTAATTAATATATGTCAATATATAAATATTTTTAATTATTTATTTATAAAATAAAAATTTTAGGTGTGAATATATATATAAAAATATGTATATATTGTCATGTATTTGATTATAAATAAAATTAAATTATTAAAAGTGATAAAATTTAAAAGACATAATATAAATGATAATGCAATCCCTCTAAATAAAATAAGCCCCTAACAAAGAAGATAAAATAGACTCCCATGGATGAGGCTTAAAATCCATCAAATGTTAAAAAATAGGGTACCCCAACAAAAAACGTAGTTTTATAGGACATCTATTCATTTTTTCTTTGAAAAGTGCGACATATGGTTCCCCTATGTCCCCATCATGTAGATTTCATTGCAAGATTCAATTTGATATGTGGTATAGCCTAAACGGACACCCGGATCAAAAGTTTTGGCTGTTTGAAGTTTTGATTATGTTTTCAACTTATTTTAGGTGTTTTTTTAACTTCAAATATATATTAAATGAATATTACTCTATTATAATAAGAATATTATTAATTAATTATTTTAGTTATTTTATAATCCATTTTCATTAAATATATTACATATTATGTGTAAATGCCTATTTACCTTATCTAAAATATATTTCAAAAAATATATATTATATTTATATCAATGTAAATATATTGATATTTTAATATATTATTATTAATGAAATATTATTTTTATGGATGTATACTTTTATTAACTATTCTAAAAAGAATTGATAATCTAACCACCCCTTTATCAGCACTTTTTTACAAGCACCGAAAAAGACATCATTTATCTGTGTTTGTAAAAAATTGATGATAAGGTTCCCTATTTAACAACACTATTTTTTATCACTGTTAAATACTCCCTTTAATAGCATTAGAAAAAGTTTTGTTAAAGACCCATTTAAAAGAACTTTTTAACACTGAAAAAGGAGGTCTTTAACAGTGTTTTTAGCTAGAGTTGTTAAAGCTCTAGCACTAGATAACCCCATTTTTGTAGTAGTGTTTCCTTGAATACATGGGTCCATTATGTTTTTGGGGAGAAATTTTTGGTTATTCAGATCATAAGAGTATAGACTACAATTCCCCCTTGAAATATTTTAATTTGAGGTAATGTTTTTGGGTTTAGAATCTCCAGGATTTTGATTTTGATATAGTCTATACCCCAGAAAATGAAAATACTATTTCAAATTACTTGATTAGGAAGGTGACAGTGAATGATTTGAGAAATTCATGTAATGAGTAGACTTTTATGGGTGTCTTTTCCCAGATGCATCTGAAGGCCAGTGAACATAGTGGAGGTGATTTCTTGGATAGTGTTTAGCTGAAACCTCATCTACTATAGTTAATTTGGTAAGAGAAAAATAGTGGTGAGATGTGCCCATGTTTTATGCAGTTTCCAGTTGGTGGGGAGGATCCTTGAGAGTGGTCGTTGTCTACTAAGTGATTTTTATGATTCAAGGGTCCCTTCATGGTGCCGCTATCTATGATGAAGGTGGTTATGTGGGATACACGTCAGTACAAGAGGGATTTTATCCTTGGTGCCACCAAGATGTTCAATGATGTGCGTTGGTAGTTCTGGTGTCTAGGTATCAGGAGAGACAAAGTCAACTTTGTGTCGTAGTGTTATACTTGTCAGCAGGATAAATATAAGCACCAAAGGCCCTCCGACTTTCTTCAACCACTACCCATTCCTACCTAGATGTGGGATTAGATAGCTGTGGATTTTATTTTTGGATTACCTCATACACTCTAGTGGAGAAATTATATTTGGGTAGTGATTGGTCATCTAAACAAATCAAACCGTTTCATTATAATCAAGGCTTCATTCAATGTGGATGAGTTGGCTCAGTTGTATATTTATGATGTTGTGGGGATTTATGGTGTTCAATTGGAAATTATTTCTGGCAGGGACTTCCATTTTACCTTGTGGTTTTGGTTAGGCTCTCAGAATGTAATGGGGTTACAGATCAAGTAGAGTACGACATACCATCTTGAAAGAGATGGTCAGATGGAGTGAACAAATTGGATTTTGGAAGACTTTCTTTTGGAATGCGTGTGGGATTTTGGAGGATTTTGGTATAGCCATATGGGGTTGGTTTAATTCTCATATAATTTGTTTTACCAATCCTCGATTAGAATGGATCATTTTGAGGAACATTATGGTTAGCTGTGTCAGTCTCCTATGTGTTGGGATAAGGAGTGTGAGACCTCATTATTGGGACCCAACATTGTGTAAGAAACTTATAATAAAGATAAGATGATTAGTTAGAATTTGTTGAGAGCTTAGACCAACTAAAAGTTTTATTTCTATTAGAGTAGTTTAGATATGGAGTTTTTTTATGGGTGATCAGGTGTTACTGAAAGTGGTACCTCGCTTGGGTCACCATCATTTGGGTAGGAAAGGAAATCTAACATTGAGGTATGTCAGACCTTTTGTGATTACCAAGAGGGTTGGTAAGGTGGAATACATATTTGATTTTCCTGTTGAAATAGTGGGTTCCCTTGACCCAACTATTTAGTGATTTTGATTACCATATCTTTTATACAGTTAGCTATACATGATGTAATATTACCATTATTGTGTGGACTTTTTTGTGTCCACTATTTAAATGGTAATGTCCAAAGATTATTTGTCGTATCGAAATGTGATAACAATTCCCAAGCTATAATGAGAACCTTGAGACAGCAAGACAGCAATCATAAATATATTTTTCCATGGTCTAGATATATCTTACTGATTGGACACAGTATATGTTTGACTAGCAGGTGTTGGGGGATTAAAATCATTGAAACTTCTTCTCATGAAGTTTGCATTTGGTGATCTCCAGTAGTGAGATCATTAGGAATGACCCGCCAATAGGAACTCCACATGTTTTGGGTGTCATTGGATGTTCTTATCTATGGTCATGTATAATTTTCTCCTAAATTGAGATCGTTACCAATGTATGTCATTAGATTGTGTACAGTTATGTAAATCAAAAACCATGGCAATGAATTCGTGGAAAGGTATTTTGTGTTCGGTGCGTCATTAGTGGCATATAATTGTTGAATATTCAAGAAAGGATTTGTAGCTTCCATGTTATGTAAATAATACATCTTAGGACATGTGTATATGGATGATAGTACAATTATAAGACCACGACCATGGAATTCAAGGTAAAATATGTCCAGTTACATCAACAACAATAACGAAAGAAAAAGGTGATGACAGGAGAGTGCGTCAAGCTTTATGAGATATTACTGACAAAGACATTATATTACACAATCCATGTTCGTAGGAAGATTGTTGCTGCTATGAAAATCCTTTTCACTTCAAGGGCCATGATGGGTTTCTAGATCCCGCTCTTGGTCTATGAATATTATTCACTACTGTCGAGATAAGGGCCTATAGGGTCACACAAAATAGTGTATTCAAGAATAGGTCATATTTGGTTGTATAAGAGTTTTGGACATAGTGGGCCGCATTAAATGGGTCTGATATTTTTCCAAAGTTAAATGATAACTAATACAATAAATAAAATCATATTATTCAAATTTAGAATAATGTGTATTGAATTTATTTTTTAAATGTATTTACGAGTTTTAGTAAATAAATGAAAAATATTAATTGATGAATATTAAATTATTCAAGGTTCAATTAATATTTATGGGAGTGATGAGTCAAGTTAATGACTCAATTATTATCTCATAAAATATTTTAGTATATGAAAACTAAATAATAATAATATTCATTACTCAGTTTAGAAGTCATAAAATGTCGTTTATAGCGCGTTAAGTATTCGGGGTGGTGTGGCGATATTAGGTATTTTAATTAACCACTAAAAATAGAAGAGTATGGGATTTTTCAAAGTACTATTAATGGATATTCTCTCTCATATCCTCTCCCCCATAACATAAAAAGAGATGCTCTGGATCTTAGGGGATCAGATCAAGAACTCTCTCAGGCATTGCTAGCGAAGTGAAAAACCAATCGTTGGAGATTTAAAGGCATCATCACAATTCCGCGCTAGCACCAGGATTATGACAAACGACACTCATGCGGATTTCATAAAGTGTGTGTGGATGATCTAGACTAATTCAGCTTCAAATTATTTGAGTAGCGATCATAAACGACGATCATACATAATGCACAACTTTGGAACTAACCCATGTAATTTTATGGTTTATTTTGTGCTTAAAATCCTCCATGTGTGGTTTCTGGAAAATATTGGGTTGCTATTCACTTACATCGACATGTTTACATCGATCATTGGTAATTTTTTTAAAACCACACCTATTTGGGGCTTCTGATTCACGATTGGTTCCAACCAGTGGAGTCATAGTGATGTGTGTCGATTTTATGCCAATTTAAAAATTAGATTTTCATTAATCTATAAATAGGTTATCGATACAGTCCCATCACCGCAAACTGAATCTGAATTGGATGTCAGATGTCTTGTCTGCGAACATCTAATGTTATGAATTCAGATTGAAAAATTAAGGGTCACTTGGATAGTATTTCATGGTGATTCTATTAATTTTAATTATTATAATAATTATATAATAATAATAATATTGGTTTAATCGTAATATTAATTTGATTATTATAATTTTTATTATATTAATATTTTAATATTATAATTAATATCTAAAGCCTTTATTGGCTTTAGAAATTTTAATGTGGAAATGGAGAATATTTTTTTAAAAAATATGGGTGGTAGAAAGACTTGCAAAAGAAAGTCTAAAATTCAAAAAAAAAATAACTAGGGGGGGGGGGCGATGACCTGAATGTGCATGTCATGGATTCTTTTGTAGAAAGAGGTGGACCTTCCAGAAAAAAGAAAATAAAAAAGGGGAGACCCGATTTGGTCTCCCTCATGTAGCATGTGCAGCGGCCATGAGGGCCACCTCCTCCCTTGGCCATGCTGCGCCTGACTCTCAAACCCTTGCCGGGCTTCCCTTCGCACGATGATGTAACCCCATCCTGCACCAACCCTATATAATAGCCCATGATGCTGGTTCTTCTTCCAGCCGTTGCGCTGGAGCGGAGCCAAGCAGCACCACACCCATCCGGTACCCTGTCACCCCAGCGACAGGTGGTGAAACTCCCTCTATATGCAAAGTTCAGTTCTCCTACCAGTTTCATGAAGACCACGACCACACCGTCCTCCCAACTGCCTCCTCCCTCGTGTGGATTAGCACCATGCCGACACAACCTGGAGACCATCTGTAGCAGCTCCCCACTACGTGTAGTGGAGGCCCACAAGGCACTACAACAGCCTCCCTCGCTAACCAACATGGAAACCCCACATTAGCCGGTAGTAGCCCTGCGCCAATAGCGTCCATTGCGCCACTCTTTCTAGGATGACAACCGAGTGTCAGGATGCCTTCTGGTTTAAGCAGCAACTGCTGTGAGGGACCCCAGTCCCCGACCACCACTCCTCCTATTAAACTTGAACTAGCTTACCATAAAACACATCCCTAGAAGCCTGCACTGCCTCTTCCCTAGTCATTTCCCGGTCCCACCACCCTTTTCATCTCCCCACCGCACACAGACCACCCGCTGGACCAGCCGATTTTCCCCCTTGTAGGACCACCCCTTGTTGTATGGTCCACACACCTCTGGTCAATGCAGGTCCTATCTGTTAACCCTACCTGGTAGATGTTGATCGTACCACCTCCTCCGTGTGGCTAGGTCTTCACACCACTTTGAGGAAACCCCTACTGCGGGTGCAATTTTTGTTTGATTTGCCTCCCTAGGTGATCAGGTGGGTCCGCCCATCCAGGAACGAGTGTGGGCGGGCCTGCTCAGTCTAGAAAAACCTCACATGGGGTAGGCACAGTCCGGGATGGGCCTGGGCATGTTTTCCCCGACTCATACAGGTCATGGCCAGGGTTTATGGGGCTTGAGTAATTTACTTAAATCAAAATTAATTAAATTAATTAATTTTATTTAAATTCAGAATTAAATTAATTAAATATGAACTTTTGGTTGTAATTAATGCAGCTTAATTATTTTTTTTGGAAATAAATTAAATTGGTTAATTAATTTGATTTTAGTTTAAAAGTAAATTAAATAAATGGTACCGAATGCCATATTAATATTGAATTAAAATTAGAGTTAAATTTTAATTCAATAAATTTGATTACCTCATGTTTATTTTCATGAAAGTATAATTTTATGCTGCATTTATTTAATATACGATAGTTTAATTCCTATATGACTGATCATGAGCTGAAGACTGACCAATTCATGACTGGTTCTTGATTACTTATTTAATTATTTATTTAATTATTACAATTTGTTTTGTAATAGTTATTTTAATTAAATAAGAGAAAATCTACGTGTTGTCTCTAGGGTCCTTATAGGTATAAGGTCATGCATGCCCATTTTCTGAGTGGTATATTTTATACCCTGAGATCCCATCACATGTGTGCAAGTACTGTTGTATAATGACAAGATGAGGCTTGATGCACTTCTCACCAAGTGACGGCGATGCACCAGAGAGGAGTTGGATGCATTGGATTAGCAGATGACACTATTCAAGTTGCAAGCCACATGACTAAAGGTACTTACCCATTGGGTTTTAGGTTTTTCCATTATTCACTCAATGAACCAGCCAATAGTACCAGCTCATGATCAGCTGTTCATTTTATTTTTCATGTCTTGTAATTTTTGTGCATGTTTAATTTATTGCGTGATCACATAGATAATAATAAACAAGCATGCAATATAAAATGAACATGTTATGTGATGAAATTTCTATTTCTTGCACAGTCATTTGTGAGTGACATCACATAATACGTGCTTATAAAAAAATAAAATGATATCATTCGTCACATTAAAAATAATTAAACCCTCAAAATATATAATAAGTCATAACCACCTTCAGTCATTCATGTTTGGAAAAAATCAACTATTTGAGGTACCAGTCATTCCATAGCTGAGGGTGCCTCTTACTAAATGGGGTCCTTATAAGAATGATTAGTTGACATAACTAAAATATATAAAAGAAATAGCCATAGCTATATTGTTGTAATTTTAGAGGCAAGAATTGAGTAAATAAAGTTTGATTTTAAGAATTATGGACTTCACTCAACAGATCAAGATGCCACAAGTTAAGGCAATCGGCCAGCGAAAATCCCACATACAACCCTCCAAGTAGTTGCATAGCCATATCCTGTAGACTATGAGGGGTGGTTCTAGGATCCTTGACACTAGAATACTCTAATGATATAGTATTCCAATTCTAGTATAGAGGGTTCTTAGAATTCGATAAAATAGTGGGAGACATTAAATGATTTAAGTAATTGATCAAAAAATGTCTTAACTGGTAATTCAGATAAAAGGAACTAATTTACTAAAATTCATTTTTTTAGAAAAAATGGAAAGTTATACCACATGATTAAAACTTTGATAAATATCTACAATGACATGAGTTTTCATGAATTGTACAGGAACATTCCCATATTACTATGATATAGGAAACTCAAAGTTTCTGTGTCCCCAACACTTTTAAACTACCTCAAAAAGACAGGGTGAAAATTGCTTACAAGAGACTAATGTGTGAAGCATATGATAGTTATATCATTATTCATTCATCACCATATAGTGTCAGTTGTGGTCACTATACCGGGACATGGATGATAAAACCTAAAGTCTCTTCTCCGAGATGATTTCAAGGAGAATGCGAAGTAATGACATGCTAAGGTGAAGTTTACACCATCTTGTGTGAATTGAAAGATTGGTCCTGATCATTAAATGGATCCCATTCCCATATCATTTCAAATTTTTACTCAATTTTCATTTTAATTAACAATATGAACACGTAATGAGTAAATGTTCCATTACCAATTAAGGTATGGTTTGCAAGCTGAATAACAATAGAAGACAATTAATTCTTAATTCTTATGGATAATAAATTGAAAGAAAATGTGAAAATTCTAAACGCATTAAATGCCAATGGAAAATTCAAAACATCCTTTAATTAATGAGGTATTAATAAAGGTTTTTGAATTTCATCTTATAAAATAATACTACGGATGCTTAAAATCAATCAACAGGCTTAAAGAAGAAATCTTTCACTTCTACATCAGGCATATTAATAAATGTAATGTCTCATTTTACTACTTGGGTATTTAAGGTTATATGATTTTTACATATGTTTATTTAAATAAAATTACCATCTAAGTATAAAAACATTACCAGAAGTTAGGTGTATTTTCCATGTGGCTGCTAAAGGGCGATTCATGGGCCAATGGTGAGAAGTACATGACTTTTTTAATTTACAAGTGAAAAATCATGTTGAGCTATTATTGAGTATAACCATAAATATTAATTTAGGTTAAGGAATTAATGATGGTTTTGGTAAAATCAATATGTAGTTCAGTAATACATGAATCCTAGTCAATTAGTGATGAATATAAATGTAAGACTTATACACAGTTGTGAGAGGAAAATTATTTATAAATTTATACTTAAAGTGGACGTCATGAATATACCATGTATTATATTTAGGCTCGACACATCTAAATACTTTTGGTATTATTGACATATTTAGTTTGGAAAAAGGATCCTTTAAAAATAAAGGTATGTCAAAAATCTTCTTGAAATAATTTAACAAATAAGTGTGAACTATTCCAATTATAAAATAGAGGTATATATACTTCATAAGATTCCATTAAGTAATTAAGGAATAAAAAAATAAAGTGTATGAATGGTATGGTGATATGAGTTGCTTCGGGTTGGATAGCCAATAATATCACGACCAAGCATTCATCAATCATGATAATATGGAATGGAACAATTCCTAAACACACATTACCTTATCAACATTGCGACATTAATGTTAATGATGAGGATTGATGATGAAGTCTTATATATCAACATTGGTCAACAAAATGTAGCATGGAGTAATTCCTAAACGCACATTTTATACATCAAAGTATTGATGTATGTAATATTAATGTTGGAACTAACAAAAACATCCATTATATTTTATGAAATGATTTGCAAATAATGGCGATATCCCACAACATTAAGAAAAATATAATGAGAAATGGATATCATACAAGTCATAGTATGATATAAATCCATTATATCATAAGGAAATGTGTTTGGATGGTAATATATTGTTTAGAAATAAAAAAACTTGTGTCAATACAAACACATTTTTCTTTTAGTGTAATAATCATAATAGTTTTTAAGATGTTATGTAAATCAATAAGATAGAATAGTTGGTAGTCAAGAAAAATACTACACTTTTATTTAAGGTTCCACATCACTATTAGAGATAGGTTGCATATGAACTAGTTCCATAAGCACATGTGAAACAAAGTATGTACTAGAGACACATACTTTGTTGGAAGGATAAAACCTTGGTGATGGTTTTTATTCACCAAAGTCGGTGATCTATTATTCAATGTTAATAATATTTCCTACATGTAAGTAGTATATAGAAATTAGATAAAATTGATAAGATAAACTAAAATTCAATTAATGGATTCCATGTATCAATGTGCAAAGGGGTTTATTATTTTTACTACTATGGTTGGTATTCAAGTGTGTTGATACGTGGATGGTACAAGTGCAATACCAACAAGGCTCGATTGGTTTGGCCAAAACATCATGTTTAAATATGTTAGAATTTTACTTATCATATCTAATATCTATGATCAAATTATTTAGAACTGGATGTAATGACCACCAATCGCGGATAGTGTATACATGACGCAACCACAAAGGGATGGTCACATCACAAAATGATAATAAAGGTTTCAAGTTACTGAAATCCAGTTTAGGATTAAAGTAAGGGACAAGATAATAGAATATACATTTTCAAAAAAAAATTTCCATGTGTCTACGAGAGGTTAGTTAGAGCACTAATGTTATCCAACAAAATTTTGTTTGAAAACATATGGAAAATAGATATTAGTCTTACAGTTAGTTAAGACCAAGATAAAATTTATTCTCTAATGATTGACTTTAATTAGAAAGCTAAGTTATAGGGAACAAGATCTACTATGGTAAATTTATAGGTTGCTTGGTCCTATCAATCGTATATATAGTGACATTGTACTGAAACTTACAAGTTGGATCAATTCAAGAGATGAATTGTTGCCCATGTCATAGGGAATATTCCCTCTATTTTGACCTATCCATGACATGGGAAGAGATAAAAACGGTGAGTTGAAATCTATACGTCAGTGTGATGTATCAATCAATCATGACAAGATATGTACATGAACTAATATTTCCAAGGAATATTCATCATATATCAGTTATATCTAGGAGCACTACAATGGATGCAATCAGAACTATCTAATTGTACTTCAGAAGTACAAATTGTATGTACCTGGTAAGTGGAGAAGGAAGGATGCTAGTTTTCGAGGATATAAACAAGTATTCCATATATCAATGTGATCTATTATATTATTTATTTTAAAATACGATGAGTGATACAAGCTCATAAAATCTGGTGGTAGCCAAACCTATAAAGACTGAGTACGTTGCTGCTTCCATGGGAGAAAAGAAGAAAATAAATGCAATGATTTGTTCTAGTTCTTGGAATCTCACCTGGTAAGAAATGATTTATCATAATTTAAATTATGATATTATTAATAGCCAAGATATCAAGTTATGATAGGGAAAAAATGGATATACTTGGGATACCATCTATTGAGAAGTTTTTCTCAAGGAGATGAGGTTGCTATAGAAGAATTTCTATGCAGAAGAACCGTTGTAGGCCTAGTTGCTAAAGCCATTACTCAGCATAAATATGATGTTCATCATTTGAGTAGCTAATGAGTTTGGTTAGAAAGTTGGATCTCATGAATGTGGGAGTGTTGAAATTTTGGGTGCCCTAGACCCAACTATTCAGTGATTTTGATTACCATATCGTGTATATAGTTATCTATAAATGACTCCATCTTATAGTTATTATGTATAATTTTTTGCGTCCACAATGGAAATGTTAATTTCCAACGATTAATTATCGTATCAATAGATTATAATAGTTCCCAAGATATAATGAGAACCTTGAAATAAAAGACAATAATCTTAAATATATGTTCTATGGTCTAGATACATCTTACTAATTAGACATAGTAGATGTTTGACTAGCAGGTATTGGAGGATCATAAGCATGGAGACTTCTTATCATGAAGTACTCACTTGGTGATCTTCATTAGTGAGATCATGAGGACTGACTCGTGAATAGGAACTCCAAAAGATTTGGGTGTCATTGGATGTTCCAATCTACGATCATGTGTAATGGTCTCCTGACTTGAGATCACTACAAATGTATTTAATTTGATAATATACTTTAATGTAACAGGAAAACCATGAAAATGAAGTCATGTTGAGGTAGTTTTTGTTGGGTGCATCATCAGTGGCACGACATTGGTTGAATGGTCAAGAAAGGATTTATCTCATCTGAGTTATGGAAGTAATATATCTCAGTTCATGTTGATATAGATGGCAGTACATTTATAAGACCATGTCCATGGATGTCAAGGGTAAATCCATCCAGTTACACCAATAAACAATAATTCAAGAAAAGAGAGATCACATGAGAGTGCATCATACTTTATGAGATATTACTGACAAAGAGATTATATTCCACAGTGCGTGTTCGTAGGTTTGTTGTCGTTGTTGTGACAATCATTATATATTCAGGGGAAATGATGGGTTGAAATATCCGGCTCTTCGTCTGTGAATACTATTCACTAATGTCGAGATAAGTTCCTTGAGGGTCACACACAATAGCGTATTCAATAATATACCATATTCAGTTGAATATGGATTTTGGACATATTTGGTCCCACTATAAGGGTCCAGGATTTTTCCAAAGTTAAACAACCACCAATACATTAAATAAATTCATATTATTCAAGTATAGAATAATGAATAATGATTTTTTTTATTAAATTTATTTATGAGTTTTAGTAAATACATGAAGAAAATTAATTGACGAATGTTAAATTATTCAAGGTTTAATTAATATTTATGGGAGCGACGAGTCGAGTTAATGAATCAATTATTATTGCATAATATATTTTAGTATATTAAAACTAAATGATAATAATATGTTTGAATTTGATTAGTATTCAAAAAATGAATTTGATAGCGCGATAAGTATTCGGGGTTGGTGAGGCGATACTGGGTATTTTAATTTAACCTCTATAAAAAGAAGATGAGGGGGTTTTTCCAAGTAATATGGACGAAGATTTTCTCTCCTATCATATCTCCAATAAAATAAAGAGAGATGTTTTAGATACAAGGGGATCAGATAAAGTAATCTCTCAGGAATCACTAGCTAAGCGATGTGGTGATTGTTGGAGCATCGAAGGCCTCATCACAATTCCACACAGTTACCCGGATTTCGACGAACGGTGATCCCACAGATTCCTTGAAGTGCATGTGGACGATCTAGATGAATTAAGATTCAGATTCTTAGAGTAGAAATCACTAACAATGAGTGGACTTCATGCAAAAATTTGGAACTAAACCATGTATTTTACAGTTTATTTTGTGTTTAAAATTTTCCACGTGTGGTCCTCAGGTAATATCGAATAACTGTTCACCGACATCGACAAGTTTACAACGATCATCATTAGAATTTTTTTAAAAAAAACCAAACTCTTTGGGGATTCTGATACACACTTGGTTCCAACATTTTCCTCTCCGTTAATTTCAATCCATGAAATGTTCTATGTATCTATGCTGAAAATGTATAACCCAAATCCAGACCATGTCTAGAATTGGGTAGAGTTTGAATTGGAGCCTAATTTTTATTGTTGGGTCGGAAAAACAACGGGGAATGATGGCAAGAGGGGGGGGGTGAATTGCCTTTTAAAAAAAAATTGATTAACAAATTAAAAACAAATTGAATCAAAGTAAAGATGCAGCGGAAAATAAAGAGGAAAGACACACAAAATTGATAACGGAGTTCGGCCTAAAACCCGGCCTACGTCTCCGCTCCCAACTCAACCGTTGAGAGATTCCTACCGCTTGCTTTTCAATGGTTTTAGCAAGAAACCCACTAGGCTTTGAGGTAGCACTAGGACCTATTACAGCTTGCTTTTTGTGGTTGAGCAAGAACCCAATGCTTTTAGTGGTTAAGCAATAACCCACTAGCCTTTTTACGGGTGAAGGCTAGCTCACCGATCTCAAGCCTTTTACAAGGTAAGGCTTGTGAACCTCTTCACACCTTAGTGGTGGTGTGAGAACCCAAAGAAAGAGGGGATGAAGAAAAGGTTGGGGTTTGTAAGCACAAACCCAAAATTAAAGCTCAAAATAAATATACAATAAAAAACCGTATATGAGAAGCCTTGGGCGCCTTTGATTGGATGGAGATGTTGAAGGCCACTTCCAAGCTTCTTTGGAGGAGCTCCTTGGATGTGGAATTGGATGGAGCACTTGGGGTTCCCTTGGAGGAATGCACCGGAGGTACGCCAAATGATCAACAAGGTGTCCGTGGGATTCCGTATAGTTCCGGTTAGTGTCCGGGGCTTCCTCAGCCTTTATTTATAGGCTAGGAACCCTTGGGGAGGCTTCGGAGCCGTTGGAGAGGCTAAAAGAGCCGTTGGGAGCCAAGTGGGCCAGCCTGGTCAAACTGCAACGGCTAGTTTGACTGGCTCCACCGGCTGGCCGGTACAGTCCCACCGGCTGGCCGGTGCCTTGGAATGTGGAGAGAATTCTGGTCCAGGCTCCACCGGCTGACCGGTACATCTCCACCGGCTGGCCGGTGCCTTGGTAGAGAAGAAGAGTCTTGATCCAGGCTCTACCGGTCGACCGGTGAGGAGCCACCGGCTGGCCGGTGGCAAGACAGTAGCAAACACTATTTGGGCTGGGTGCCACAGGTCGACCGGTGGCAGAGCCACCGGTCGACCGGTGGGGAGGCAGTAGCTACCCCTTGAGTCTGGGTGCCACCGGCTGGCCGGTGGTGAAGCCACCGGTCGGCCGGTGGACTGAATTTCAGTCCATTTCTGCCTCTTCCTTGGTCAACTTCTTGGCAATCAAATGCCTATCAACACAAACACTTAAAACACAATGTTAGATAAAAATGAAAGTGATTGTGATCATGAAAATCAAACAACGAGAGGTTCGAGATGTACAACAATCTCCCCCTATTTTGATGATCACAATCACTTAAACAATTAAAGTAAAAACATGAATTGAAAGGAATGCTTAAATAAAATGAAATGTAAAGCAAAGCATGAAAAAAAAGTTTCTCCCCCAATCAATCAAGAAATTCTCCCCCTTTGTGATTATCAAAATAGAGTGGGGCATAAAACTTGATTGAGGGAAATTTTGAAAAACAAGGGATGAGATTTGAAAATCAATTGAAATTTTGGAAATTGAATGATTTGAAACAAAAATTGAAGAACAGTTTGAATTGAAAGTTTTGAATTAAAAAAAAATCGATACCAACTGTTGGAAATTTAGAAATGAGAATTTAAAAGAAAATTTTGAATTGAAAGAAAAACAAAAAAGATCCTAACTCCCCTAAATAAAAACAAAAAAATCATCGGGGAGAGGGATTTTGAAAAGAGATGATTTTAGGCCTGGAGAGACTTGCCAATAGGGATTTTTCAATCCATACTTGCCTCATGGCGGGTCTTCTCCTATAAAATTCATCGGAATAGAAAATCGATTTGGGTTGGCCGTACCGGGCGTTTTTACAATTACATTCATAAATGAGATGCCCGGTTTTCTTGCAATAATTACAAAATTTGTAATCGGAGCTCCCTCTTACAAAAATAGTTGGAGCATGGGAGGAGGAGGCTCGGTTGGTATAGCCAAGTCCATTGGTGGTTCGGGATATACGTTGGGAACCAAGAATATTTTTCAAATTTTGTTCACCTTGGGTGAACTTGGCTAGGGTCTCTCTAAGGTCTTTGATGGTTGATTCCATGGAATCAACATTTGGAAAATTTTGGATTTTAAGGGTCAACTCTTCCTTCTCTTTAAGAAGTTGTTCTTTTTCAGAAGAGAGTTTTTTGAAAGACTTTTTCAAAGAAACAAATTTTGAAGAAAGCTCATGAAAACCATTTTCTAATTGGTCTCTAGCATGTGAGAGTTCTTCATAGGATAGATGATTTAAAGAATTGGAATTTGAAGAACAAGAGGAGGAGTCGGATGATGTTACCTCATGGAATGCCATTAGGCATTTGTTACCTTGGTCGCTCGAGGAGAAGGAGGAGAATGAAGAGGTGGAGCTATCACTCCATGTTGCCTTTGAAGCCTTCTTCTTCTCCTTTTTCTTGGCCCTTTTCTTGTGGAGTGGGCAATTGGGTACGGATTTTGCATCGGGTTCTTGCTTTTGATCGGATTCTTGCTTTGGAGCCTCGCTAGTACCTTCATAGGTTAGTTCTAAAAATTTCCAAATATCATGCGAAGATGTGCAAGAAGAAATACAATTAAATACATTTCGGTCTAGCCCACAATGTAGAGCATTCATGGCTTTGCCATCAAGCTCGAAATTCTTAATATCTATGGTGGTCCACTTAGACTCATCGGGAGAAGAGAGCGTAAAACCATGCATAACAATTTTAAAAATTGGATAGCCAATGCTTTTAAGAAATGTTGACATGCGGGTTTTCCAAAAAGTATAATCGGCTCCATCAAAGAATGGAGCACGATCCAAAGAATGTCCTTCGGGGGAAAAAGAGGTTGAAGCGGTAGAAGCCATCAAAAAATAGGATCTTTAATTTGAAACCGTTGAGGGAATTATTCAAACACTCCCTCTGATACCAATTGTTGGTTCGGAAGAAAAGCGAGGGAAGAGATGGCAAGAGGGGGGTGAATTGCCTTTTAAAAAATTGATTAACAAATAAAAATCAGAGTTGAAAGTGCAGCGGAAAAAAGAGGCAAGACACACAAAATTGATAACGGAGTTCGGCCTAAAACCCGGCCTACGTCTCCGCTCCCAACTCAACCGTTGAGAGATTCCTACCGCTTGCTTTTCAATGGTTTTAGCAAGAAACCCACTAGGCTTTGAGGTAGCACTAGGACCTATTACAGCTTGCTTTTTGTGGTTGAGCAAGAACCCAATGCTTTTAGTGGTTAAGCAATAACCCACTAGCCTTTTTACGGGTGAAGGCTAGCTCACCGATCTCAAGCCTTTTACAAGGTAAGGCTTGTGAACCTCTTCACACCTTAGTGGTGGTGTGAGAACCCAAAGAAAGAGGGGATGAAGAAAAGGTTGGGGTTTGTAAGCACAAACCCAAAGTTAAAGCTCAAAATAAATATACAATAAAAAACCGTATATGAGAAGCCTTGGGCGCCTTTGATTGGATGGAGATGTTGAAGGCCGCTTCCAAGCTTCTTTGGAGGAGCTCCTTGGATGTGGAATTGGATGGAGCACTTGGGGTTCCCTTGGAGGAATGCACCGGAGGTACGCCAAATGATCAACAAGGTGTCCGTGGGATTCCGTATAGTTCCGGTTAGTGTCCGGGGCTTCCTCAGCCTTTATTTATAGGCTAGGAACCCTTGGGGAGGCTTCGGAGCCGTTGGAGAGGCTAAAAGAGCCGTTGGGAGCCAAGTGGGCCAGCCTGGTCAAACTGCAACGGCTAGTTTGACTGGCTCCACCGGCTGGCCGGTACAGTCCCACCGGCTGGCCGGTGCCTTGGAATGTGGAGAGAATTCTGGTCCAGGCTCCACCGGCTGACCGGTACATCTCCACCGGCTGGCCGGTGCCTTGGTAGAGAAGAAGAGTCTTGATCCAGGCTCTACCGGTCGACCGGTGAGGAGCCACCGGCTGGCCGGTGGCAAGACAGTAGCAAACACTATTTGGGCTGGGTGCCACAGGTCGACCGGTGGCAGAGCCACCGGTCGACCGGTGGGGAGGCAGTAGCTACCCCTTGAGTCTGGGTGCCACCGGCTGGCCGGTGGTGAAGCCACCGGTCGGCCGGTGGACTGAATTTCAGTCCATTTCTGCCTCTTCCTTGGTCAACTTCTTAGCAATCAAATGCCTATCAACACAAACACTTAAAACACAATGTTAGATAAAAATGAAAGTGATTGTGATCATGAAAATCAAACAACGAGAGGTTCGAGATGTACAACATTTATATGTTAGAATGACTAGAAAATATTGTCAATTATAAAGAGAATGTGCATTGGGGGAAGTATACATGATTATTTTGAGTTCATTGGAACCATGGTAATGATGTTCATGAGACTTGGGATCCAAAGTCTTTGGTTGAGCAGGTCTATCAGGTTTTGTTCTCTGATCATGATTTGGAGTGATTTTTTGGGGGCATAACCTTTTTTCCAAGGATTATTGTCACATTCATGTTTTTAATTGGATGAATTATTCTATATATTATTCTCCATATATTAATCCCTTCATTTACCCTTTATTTTTTGGTTAAAAATGGTGATTTTGGGTAGGACAACAGGGGGAACATGGTTAGCGCACGATTAGGGGAAACTATGCACTCTTATCAAGGTAACAGTGCATCCAATTGTCATTTTGGATAGTGGTGATAGCACAGATGGAGCACAGTTTGTGAGACCACATGGTTTAACCAGTCTTCTTATCCCCCTCGTATAGTTAGGAATCATTATTTCCACACGCTTGGGAAAATCATATGGGAAAACAATACGGCCTATCGAAGTCATAAAAAATTGGGAATTTACCCTTTTTTACTCTTTGGATTTAACCCTAAATCACCTCTATTATGACAACTTGGGAATTTCATCCATGTGAGACATATAAATGCTTTCTAATACCACTTAAGTATCATTCCTTGGGTGGTTTGGGTGTGATAACTTCAATTAATCATCAAGTATATATGTTTTTTCTTGATTTCTCCTTTTTTATAGGGTTATTCTTCCCTCTTTCATGACATCCCATTTTCCAGCAGGCTGAATAACCTAATGATGGTTTTATATTGAGAGGTGGGGTAAAATATTGATGAATAATGTTCTATCTTTCCTTTATAGTGTCTTATAGATATGCGATTGTGGGTGCACACCAATTTCCAGAAATTTCTAAGTGTGAGGTAGGTGGTTCCATGATTTTACATTATTAAATGATTTTGATATACATGTTCTGTTTCATAAATGGGTTATATCGATTATTATTGTGGTGAAATCATATTTTGGAAATTTTTTAGCATGAATATGTGATGAATGTTGAGTTTTGATAAGATATTGGTTTTATCTGAAGTGGGACTCGTTGTGGTGATTCTTAAATATATTTTATGCCTTATAACAAAGGATAAAAATGCATTTTCAAAGAAATTTAAAGGTAAAAGTATGGTGAATGTGGGGTTTCCATGTGAAATGGGGTTTTTAAGGTTTTATTCCTTGTTGTGCACCTTTAATTCACCATTGAATTGTTAAATTTGTCATGAAAATAGTTTTGATGTGAATACAATTATGAAAGGTGTTTATCCCATGGAAAACGGTTGGATCCCATATGTTTCCTTCTTGTGGTGTTTTCACTTGGATATCCTAATTTTTTCATGTGCTGAAAAAAATTGATTCCAAATGGTTTTGGTGTGAATATTAAATAGAAACATCTTTTTATCGAAAGTGATGGTTTCCATGTGAGCTTCTGATTGTTGGATCAATATGTAAGTATTGAATTGTGTACAAGTGATGTGGGGATTTTCTTGTGTGACTGTGATGAATGGAATGTGTATGAGAAAGTTTTTATTTATTTGATATGTGAAATGTTTTTTTAGAAAAAAATGGAATCCTATGTACCTATTTTGGAGAAGTAAAACTTGTACAATAGTGTATTCGAAAGTGGATAAGGCTCGAATTCATCGAGCATGATTAAAGATTGCTGCACTAACTAAACATGTGATCTGATGAGAGACCAATAAAAATTTAGATGAGATCCTATCTCATGGATCATGCATGGGAATGTTGTTGGACCACTATAACCTTGGATGATATCATCTCTAGTGGATCCTACATTAGAACATTGTTGGTAGTTGAGATTGAGGTTTTTGATCAATGAGGTATGTTGTCCATAAGGTACGACTTATACTATTTACCCTAAGGTATTTTCACATGGACCTCTTTTGTGATAGGAAGCTTATCTGGTGTGGATATATCCATCAGAATATGGTTGACCTTGTGTAAAATTTAATTTAAATAATTCTTATTTGTGAAATTGTTTTATTTTAATGTGTTCCCTTGAAAAATGATTTTCCTTAGAATTTACACTTAAAAATTATTCAAATGTTCATATGAAAATTTTCATGGTGATTTTGTTTAAATGTTTTATCATTGAATCTTATATTTTCTGTGACATCCTATTGGGATTTTTCTTAAATCCTACACCCACCTTTAGATATATGTGGACTTTGTTATGTATAACCCATGTAAAGTCAAGATGTGTCACGGTGGTGATGGTGGATCTAGTTTTTATTTTTCCAATTCTTAATGCTGTTGGTGGTGGTGGATTGAGGGAAATCTCACTCATGTTATTTGGAGTTTTTTGGGATAGTTTTGTGTTCTTATTCCATTTTAGTACTTCTAGGTTTGTGTTAATGTTTTAATCTTTGAATCTGAAAATTATTGTACCTCATTTTGTAATAGTTATCATCTATTGTGATATTTATTACTTTGATTGTTCATGTTTATATAAATGGGTGAAATCATTTCCAAATAATATTTTTGATAACCATGCACTATTTTTTAGCTTGTGGGGATCATGAATTCCATTTTTCCCATTCCAAAAATCTAGATAGGTGACAGAATGGATTGAACACTAGCTTGATTCATGAAAAAACTCTTCCAAACTAATCTTCCTTTCACTAAATTAATGTTCCAAGATGCAATATTTATTATTTATAAAATCAAATTATTCATTATTAATGTCCAATAAAATTTTCTTTTCAACCATTCTATCAAATTATTTCTGTGTAGTATTGATCTCAAATTCCCCATCAAGTATTCATTTATTGTAATTAATGATGATCTCCAACCCATCACACTCTACCTTTTCATTATTTCTCAGTATAATTAATATTTCATTACCTACCAGGTATTGTGGCATGGGTTCATTTTCCATTACAATTTTTCTTTTGGAGGACCTTATTTACCTCAGTTTTGATAACATAGAGATTTCCTTACATCTTATAGACATTATTACCTTTAACATAATGCATCTCACTGAGTCCCTTATAACATTACAACCCTTATTCCTCCATATGTTGTGTGAAACTCTTCCACACACATCTTAAAAAATATCCATCAAAACAGGGATATAAATCCCAACCGTTGAATCTATCCCATAAAATCGTGGATTAGTAATGAAGTTCTTCTCTAGTGGTTTGTTATAGATTTATATTCTTGATTGAATCACATACCTTTGATCCTCACCTAAAACATAAACCTCAAGAACATCAAAATGTTTTCTGATATTAATCATAAAACTGTTCCTACTTGACCTCACCCTATTTGATGAATTAATCCATTCCTCATTGCATCCATTTTCTATTATATCTTCCACATTGACCAATAAAAACACCTTATTATATCTTCTTACATATCCAGTGTCCAATGAAATCATAATGGTTTCTACTATAACTGCATACATTTAATCCTCAATCCCTACTCTATCAACCCCCTAAAAATCATGTTTCCATCTATCAAAAATATTAGAAACCTTTAGAACAAGGGGAAATGTTTGTGACTCCTATATGGAGGCATACTTTGTTGTTACAACATCCCAACTAACATGAATTTCCTTCATCAACCCCCTTCCATCATGATATTCATAACATAAAACCACATAATAATTTATAAAATCAATTATATATCCAAATTGAGTTGGTTATATTGGGAATGAACTAGAACTTGACACTAATACCATTCCACTACTCTCTAATCCCACCTCCATTTTCTTGTAGGTGTAACCATGCCTACACCCATCCAATGAATGACCAATTTTCTTGCATGAATAATACAAATAGATCCATGAATAAGATACAATAGGATTATTTATGTGAAAATCTTCCTCAAAATCAATCCAAATTTACTGGACTAGGATCCTAGAAACATGGACTTGAATGTATATTCATATAGAGATGGGGTGAAAAACTGGTATGGTTCTACTTTCACAACATAGATAGCAACCAACATGACTCCCTAAAATTTTATCAATGGATGTATTTTGAAAAGGGATATGGGTTTATGTAAGAATAACCCAAATATGTTTCATTGGGGTATCATGTTTCATGTGAAAATAATAATTCCCCCAAGATGGGAAGAATCAAGATCCATGACCGCTATGAGGGGAACTAGACTGGAACTGAACCAAGTCATCCTCTGATGGATATCGAATCATGATATGACTTCTATCAGGAAGACCCATAATGGAACGATCCTACAACCCTAAATATCCTTAAATAAACCTATCAACAAAATACATTGATGAAAAAAATTGTTTAAACTGAGCAATCAATATTAGATTCAGAAGAGACAAGGCCTCTACGAACTCTAGGTATGAGAGTGAATGTTGTGTGAAACATTCTAACAAATCAGTAACATTATAGCATACAAAGATTTGGGGGAAATAAAGGAGGAAAAAGGGATTGGAAAAAGGGTAAAAATAGTGATATCAATATCCCTTGAAGGATAGTAGAAGTACCTCCCCCACTGATGGAGGAAGGATTGATGCAATGTCTATCAACTTATATGGTAGAAGGAGGAGCTTCCATGCTCTCAGTATTCCCTTAAAGATTCTTGTTTTATTGGTTACTCTCAGTAAATGTCATAATATAATATAATTTACTCAATGAGTAATGTATCTACTTGAACCTTTTCCAATTTCACTCTTTGGTTCTATTGGATGTCCATTGTGTTGATTTTTCTTAAGGTGGTAATCATTTTGGGATTGCCTTTTCAATGTGATAATTAAAGATTTTCTATGCGGTTCTCTTGAGGGGTTTTCTAGTTTAATAGTTTATTTCTTGTTATTTAGTATTTTATGGATATTTTTTAGTTTATGAATTCTAGTTTCTTGGTGAACCTTCTATGGAGATTTTCTCATCCACACCTAAACTTGTTCACTATTTATATTTTGAAGTATTTTTTTCTGAAACAAACTCTTTGTAATGTTATTATTTGATCTTGGTTTCATCCTTTGATTTATTATAATTATTTTTGATTTTTTCCAAATAGAGTTAGGATTTTAGATACACCTAATGTTTTAGGTTCGATGGTATATCTTGCGCTTTATTCTCTCTATAATCTTGATTGAATAATATACCTAAATAATTTTGTAGGGAAAATCCGTATAGAGGTGAAAAATATAACATCCATATTTTGGCCTTCTTTGTGTACTTTTCCACTTTTTATTGAGTTTTTGACTTTTTTATATTCATATGTGGATTTGGGTTTTTTATTGAGGAGTGGTATAAGTATAGACCTTTTTCATAGTTCAAATAGAAATAGATGGACCACTGACTAGTTAGTGAGAGAAAATAGCCAGATGGTGAGCTGGGTAGTGGTGTAGAACTTATAATATAGCCACATGTGATTTTTTCCTCCAAAAACATGATTCTTAGTGGATATAAGCTCCATTCATCATAGTGGTTCCTGATCAATAAGTCTATCTCTAATTATTAGTCTTTGATAATATTTTTCTTCATATTATTATTACATACCGCTAAATAAGCTATGTGAGTTCGTTATATCCATGTTTTCTATTTGAGAAATGATATTATAGGGATCAAATTATAAATTCATCACTATAATTCTCTCTTAAACTTATGGATTAATTCTAGTGATTTAGATTTAAATTAATTATATGATAGGTGTCCTAATCATCTCCCTATATAACTAAATATATGATTATTTATGATTTAATCTTGATATTTTGACGCCTTTGATTATTTCAACCTATATAACGTATTTAAATAACTTATTTTTTTATTTTAGGATCTATTGATAAATGTATGTTTGGAGATTTTGATATGATTTTATGTGAAAATTATTTTAAAATGTTATTCTCTTACTTTTGGAAATTGATATTCTTATTGGGATCTTGATAAATTTTCTCAGGATGTTTATGGTGACATTGAAAATATTAAGAGTAAAGAGTTTTTTTTAAAACTAGAGTGTGATTGGCCCTTTTTGAAATAATTACTTGAAAACTGGTCACTATCAATGTATTAGAATTTATAAATTATTTTATAAATGGGCTTGACTTTTTTGAATGTCTTAGTAATCTGAGTGGAATGTGGAAATGTCTGGGTGTAACTATGAATGATTTATCAAAAAATGGATAACCCACAAGGCATCCACATTTTAGTGGAATGGAAATTTAGCATACTATAATGAATCTAATGAGATGTCCCTTATTCATGTGATGAATTGAATTGAATTTATATTCATAAAAAAGGGGATATTTCCATTTATTGTTTATAGGTTTGAGAAATAATTTTAATCTATTTAAAATGTGATGATATGCTATGATATATAGTATTATATTACATTGGAAATTATCCCCACCATTTTAATCTAATGGGAAGACATAGTTTTCTATCTGGGAAGTCCAGGTGCACATGTGCAGTAGTTTAGAATCATACTTAGGCTAGTGGATTTAGGTGAGACTTAGGCTAGCTTAAGGTATTTTCCCCTCAATTTGGCCATGATAGGTTAAGATTGAGTGATGTAGTAAGTTGATGTGTTTATTGAATATCGGTGCATGGAATTTTCTTCATCGATGACCATGTAGACTCTGTCATATAGTAATTCCATTATCAATTTTGGTTTCCATAATGATGTTTTATTAATATTTTCCAAGGGATGACCATTTCGATTATAATTTATTGAAATCATATTTTCATTAATGATCCTTTAAAAATATTTTTGACTTGATATTTATAAATGATTTAATATGAGGAAAATAAATTTTTATTTTAAATATATCTTGGGGTTGTGAAAATGTGTGTTTCAAAGAAAATGTTCAATAATTGTTTTATTGAATTAAGACGTGAAAACCCTATTTTATATCCTTATTTTAAACCTTCTTGATATAGATTATTTATTCAATAGTGTTATGCATTGTGTCAGAGGGTAGAGACCCAAAAGGATGTTATCATTCACCTATTTATATTACAAGTTCAGTAGGTTTATTGACATAGTTTATATTCTGTTACCTTTAAGGAAATCATTAGTGGAGATTCATGTGGAATTGTATCACTTTCACATGTTGATGTTGTTGGTCTGGTTTGTTTTTGGGTGTTTCATCTATTGACTATTTTATCCAGTCAGATGTATCCTCAAATTTTGGATATCTATGTTTCTTCATTTTTGGTATTTTCTTTTTGTTTCTTATATATTTATGTTTGTGGATATTGGGAGAAATCATTAACATAACATTATTTTGGATGCTCATGTTATTTTCATCATACCATGGGGATTAGAAATATATTTTGGGCTAGTACATGATAAATTTAGGTAATTATTCAAGAAGGTATCTCAGGTTGGTAGATTACAATGAAATATTTGATTAAATTTACCCTATTCAAGGGGAAGTAGAGGATTCTCTAGTATGGTAATGGGAATGTGAGCTATGATTGGATAATTGGGTAGATATAACCAAAGGTTATCATGTTTATCCATGTAAGATTATTAATGGAATGTATGTTTTTTGTGAGGTATCAATGTTGGAATTTTAGACATAATATGTATTCGTGTAAAGTGAATCTAAAGACCAACTGTACTTGTGGTATTGAAGTTCATCTAAAAAATTATTCGTGAAGTTCATCTAGAAATGTTTCATTATATTTATTTCTTTAATTTTTACTGTGTGGACCTTACTTTAAGAATTTTTGGGATTTGAGGTTGAGGATAGTTTTTAATATAGTGGGGATACCACCTTAGATGAACCATTTTCATCAAATGTATTTATTTCCATAGACTATCAAAGAATGTAAACTTATAGGTCCCATATAGAATTGTACAAATATTTGATATCACTTATGCTTCATTTTTTATAAGTGATTAATGATTTTTGGTGGTTGGACTTTATCCTTTACTATTTCATTAACCCATCGTTCTCATGGTTGATATCAAAAGTCTCTATGTTTTTCTTGTTCTTGGGATGTTTAAGAAATTTGGATTGGTCTCACCCAATTCATTTTATTTGTTTAGTTGTGGGGTTTGGTGTGAATTTATTTTTAGGATTTTATGGGGTTAATTGAAGAACATCCTTTTCACTTATATTTTGTTTCTTCTTGTTTAGAACACTCTACTAATCTGATTTAGAATTTTCTTCACTTAACCTTGTGTTTAATGACAGGGTGTTTAAGGAGTATTCATATTTAATATAAGTGATTAGGTAATTTATTGAATCCTTAATTAAAATTTGTCTCTTGATCTATTATATTTATCCTATTATGAAAATGGTGAGTTTCATACCCCACTTTGATCATCAATTCACCTTTGAACATTCCATGAAAATATAATGTCATGGAAGAGAGAATCTTCAAACTCCAAAAAAATTATTTCTTTTATTATTTTAGTTATTTACTGACTTCCATCCCTAATCATAGGATTGGGTCATTGTCTTTGAATTTTGGAGAACAATGGGTTATAGTTCCTATCACACAGTTAATAAAAACAATGAGGTTTAATCATGAAAATGATATAGAAAACTATTGATTTTCTTGAATGGTTAGCACATAGTTTGGAAAACCATATGGTCCAAAATGTGTGGACACTAAGGTTAGTTTGTCTCTTTATGAATTGTTTGATAATGGTTGGTTCAACTATGTAGCTAAATCATGCAACATGTTTCTGTTATTACTTTTTTGGGATACACAATTGGCGCATGGTTTGAAATACCATTCATCAAAACCAAAAGGCTCTCCATGCTTCATTAAAAATGGGAGTTTTAGGTTTTACACTCTTTGAATTTAACCCTTATGGGACACCTTACACCACAATTTTACTCATATGAACCTCAAACACCTCCCCTTTTTTCTCATCATATTGAAGGTTCTAAGCGCAGTAGAAACTGGTCGAGCTTGAAACATCCCTGACAAATAAACCTATATCCAGTAGTTACATTACATAACGGGTATGAAATAAATTTTTTATAAAGGATCGAACTATTTATTATCGTTGTAATACTGTATAAAAATATACATTAAATTTTAAATCTTAAGATATACCTTAATGATATTGAGATAGATTTATTATCCATTCCACCACATGCCTAAAAGGTTTCCTGGTGAAAGAAAAATAGATAATGCTAAGATATTAATTTCAATAAGGAGTAGCATTGAACAATCCCATTTATAACATATAGAAGGAATAAGTGATATTGTGGGAATAATGAATAGAATGAATATATAATCAACTAAAATCAATGGAATTATATATCCATGAAAATAAATGAAAATATGGAAAACGATAATAATTAATCTCAAATTGAGTGGATATATAATATATAAAATTTAAAAACAATACTATAAAAGACATATTATATAAAATATGATTTTATTGGGAGAGGTATAAAATAAAACCTGACTTTTTTGGTCTCAGGAGGCCCTTCAATTTATTGAGTGAATATATAATTTTCGGCCCACCTGCTAAATGATTATGTTCAATTCATTCACAATATGAGTCAAAAATAATTTTCAATCCATTCCCTAAGGAAAATATTATAGTATAAAAACATTTCTATATTTATATTGATAAAACTAGAAATAAAATACTTCCCTATTGATTAAAATGATGTTAATTTCTACTAGAATACTCTTGATTCAATGTAGAAATAATGGGGTATTTTTAATGTTACATAAAGTATCTGTCTCAAAAAAATATAGAGAATATAAAACATTTACTTTGAAGGGTTATTGAAAGAAGATTATAATTGGGTTTAATAGTAAATTACTAGGATACCAAGGTAATGTTTGAAAAAAATCTTTCATCATGGTTGATACAGATAATGTGAATATTCTAATTCACATCCCCTAGAAGAGCAGATCTAGGTGTGTAGTATTAGGCCCAATCATTATGCATCATGGTGATGACTGAGACAACGCTCAACCAAACATTTTGGGGATGATTACACAAGGTTCCTCTATTTAATAGCCACATCCACATTCTAGTATCTGTATAGCGATGCATTTTCTAGAAAACTACAGACACTTTTACTTTACCAAACCTTTGGAAAATGTTTACATGCGGGAAAAGATTGAGTTTTACAATGGTTTTTGTAAATATTAAATTAAAAGGAATGTATAGAGGGATAATAATATAGGCATGTAATGAACTTAAATTGCATGAGTAATATTGTAAAATTAATCCATATAAATTTATACACCTCATAAAAATAAATATTAGGTGCATATAAAATGAGTCCCAAAGAATGAAATTGGGGATATAAAAACCAAACATATTGCATGAATAACAATTAAATCAAAATATCCACAAATATATGGCTTTAAATTGAATTTATAATACATAGAATAAATTAATTTCTTAATCTAACAACCGAAATACACATTATATACACTGTATATTGAAGATTAGGTGTATATTACAAAACATGTCTTAGAAGAGGAATTTGAGATGGGAAACCCTTCTCTCTCAACCCAACATCCTAAAACATACATTAACCTCTTATATAAAAACATTTCAATATAAATCAATTATTTTAGAACCTTTTTCTTATCAATTTTCATTCATACTCTTCATAATTATTCATTCTCTACACGAATTCTCTATACTTTCCATATCATGTGTTTATAGTTATTATCATTTATACTCGTGCAACAATAAAAGTGTTCATATTCATTCTTATTTTAATTTTAATCATTAATAAGTCATTAATTTATCCATTAAGGATTTTTTAATAAACTTATATGCAGTTTAATATTTCTATCATTAGTGTTTTGCATCTTTATATTTGAATATTAAATCAATAACAAACATGTTTAGGTGATTATTGAAGATCTATGGGTGTTTTATTAACAGATGAATTAAATATTAATTTAACATGCCCATATTGAAATAAAAATCATTATCTAAACATTTATATTACATTATACTATAAATTATTTCCCATTATGATTCATCATATAAATTCGTAGTATTATTAATGTAGGTCGTTAAACCTACCCAAACATGAAAACACCCTGATTTAATGAATCATTATGAGGTGGTTTTTCTTTAAAATCATTATAATAAAATCATAATGACCTTATTCAGTTTTTATTATTGTAATATATTATAATTTCATATTTAAGTATAATAATAACTAATAGATATGAAAATATTATATATTTTGAATAATATATTTTCCTCTTATCCTGCTTATTTTTAAGGATTGAATTAACGATGATAGATTATTGATTATATCAGGGATAGGTTATCCAATTTTTAATACTAAAAGCATATCAATATTTTAAAAATAATCTTTCTTCATTAAATCCCTTTGGGAACCATCCATTATGGGTAGTGATGTGAATTAAATTTTGGTGCTCATGGTGGTGGTAGTCCTCACATATACATGAATAATGTTTTAATTTATATTAATAAATGGGATATATGAAGAAACAATGATAATACACAAAATATAGTAAAATTATATTATATAAAAGACTTTAATATTAATATATTATTTTTTATTGAATATATTTTAATGATGATAATTAAGAATATAAACTAAGTAGTTGATAATACTCATGGTAGGGACTTGAATTCTACCTGGAAGTCTCTTTAGAAATGAAGGATTTAAGATAAATAACAATGACCAAAATATTTTTAGCATAAAATATGGTTACATTTGGATAAATATGTCATATTTTAATGTTTAAATTTAAATTACAGGCGGATATTTAAGTGATGGATATGTTACCATTTTATAAGTGGGGAGAAGGGTAGTTTTGGGAGTAACCATTACATTTTCAATAAGGTATGGTTACTATTAAAAGTAAAATGAAAAAAATAGAAAAATGTTGTAGGGATAGTGAGTGTCAGTAAACAATCACCTAAAAAACTCATTTTCTATATAAATTTGAATATTTTTTGGATTATTTATTTTTCTTTTATAGTTTTTCCCATTTACTTCTAACTTGGTAATTAATTTATAACCATATAAATAAATTTTAATGAAACTGATTAAGTATTACCCTTTTACCTAATTTTATCCTTTTGATTTAAAATTTTAAGATAATTTTATCAAATAAAATTTCTAAATATGTAAATAGATAATTTTAAAATAAATATTATTATTTCTTGTAAAAATAAATTTTAAAATAATATCATTTTTATGAAATGAATTTATATATAAAATTATATTATCTTGGATAGTACTTTTAATTAAAACAATAATTTATAATAAAAAACATAAATGATATGAGGATTTTAATTCAATCCAAAACATAATATCACAATGAAAATACTTGATTAAAATATAATTTTGGAAACAAAATTTATATTGAAGAAACATTTAAGAATGTTTATAACATGTTTTCTATATGTTTTGTAAGTTCAATGAATATTTTAAAAGGAATATTAAATTTTATTAAATTAATATTTTCCTACACAACATGTTTTTAAAACATCCAGGACATTATTATATAATTATAATTTGATACAAATTACAAGTTTAATGAAAATCATATTTTTGACTAAAAAATTAATGTTTCAGGAAAATAAAAAAGATTCATGAATTTTTAATAATGATATGATGAATTAAAAATTAACCAAACTTTTAATTGTTTAATATTCAATTTTTTTAATTTTAAATAAAATATTTATTAAACAATATATAGAGTGTGATGGTCTAGAATATAGTGTCTACCTTGTATAATAGGTTATTTGGTATTACATTCCCCCCCATAAATAATTTCAATACCAAAATATGGTATATATTAGCTATTTAAAAATTGTGTATTTTACTTCCTTATTGAATATTTACAGTTATACTATGCCTCTTATAGTTTTTGGTTTATCTAATGGACTTTCACCAATTTTTTTATTCCCCAACACTTTCTCTCTATTGTTAAGAATTCAGACATGATCGTCATTATAACACATGTCTGACTCAACATATATTCCCTAAGATGTAAGAACATGGGTTGGAATTTAAAATTATTTCTTAACTAATTAAAAATGGAATAAATCATTAAAATTTGAATGGATGGGAGGTATATCCAATCGGTAAGATAAAAATCTATTTATTTTCATTATTTTAAAAATACCAATGTACTTTTAAGAAACATACCATTTTTTCCAATCATTCAACTGTCTTCTATAGTGAAACCTTTCAGAATACACAATCCTCAACTTAAAATTCCTTGTCTTGAATTCAATTATAGATTTAACTATTCTATATAATATGAGATTCTTTAATATGATCATGAATAATATATACTTTAATTTCCGTATCCCCCATTGCTCTGGGATAACTAGAATTATTTATACAATTAATTCTGAACAAGTTCGGATATGAAACAACTTTCCAAACAATGCATTTTATGGTTAAATTTAGATTTATGAATTAAAGATATTTTTATATTATAATTCCACCAAAGTATGATACTAAAACCATATATATTTGATGTTAATATAACATCATCTAAGCATTTATTTTAAATAATGGATAGTCCTTTCAGACTACCCATCAATTTGGCGATGATAGGTGGTACATAAATGTATCATAGTTTATAGGTCCCTGCAAAGAATATTTTATAATTTTAATGTGAAATAAGGGTCATAATTTGATAAAACAGATAGTGGATCCTCATGAATCTATTTGATTTCATTGAAATAGAGCCAAGAATGGTTCTGAATAGGTATATTTTATCTTTTTTTTCTATGAAATGATAATAATTAGTTTTATGATCAATGATTACCCATATGTAATCATTCTACCTTGGATTAATTGGGATTCTGATGACAATGTCTATTGGTAAACTATCCCACTTCCATATAAGTACATGAACAAGTTGTATGAATCCATTAGGATTTATTATTTCAACATTTATCTATTATAATAATGAGAATGTAGAGACATATTATAAGGACCCGTCCTTAAACTGTACTTAATCTTGAGTTATTTCAAGAATAAACATTGAGGATCTTTTCAGGTTTAATGTTTTAGTGAATTATATCATAAATCATGAATTACATTCCACATTAAAACAAAGTGGTTACATAAAAGATAGTATTAATTTTTTTCCATCAATGTAAACAAATTCAGAATAAAACATTGATTCTTTCTTGACACTTCCTTGACACTATCATCATATCATGTACCTTTCCCTTGACTAGTGAAAAACATTTCAAAAACATTGGATGAGCATAAAAAGCTCAGTAAGGGATATAAAAATTCGTAAAGGAAACATTAGTACATGTATACATAAGAACCAATGAAATCATACATTACTCATAAAACATAAACACATTAATACACCTCATGAAATCATAAGATTTATGAACAACTCATAGAAATCATAAGACATAAATATAACTTGAGGCATTCATAACATTCTTACATAGGGAGTAACCCTCATGGTTATGTTTGGAATACCCATCACAGTATATTCCTTAAATCTCTTCGTAGAAACCCTAACGTTTAACCCCTTCGTGTTACCCAATGCATTAGAGAGCTATATCGGGCTCACCCACCCTTTTTTTATCACGGAACAACCCGTATTAATAAACAATGCCCAAGAACCATAACATAATCATAGAACATAACATAAGCACAAAATAATGATAACATTCCCACATTGTAATAACAATATAACATTTTATGATATTGAAATACTGAATCCATTCTGAAAACCATTTTCAAAACCATTTAAAACATTTAATAAAGAGATTTTTGAATCAATGTTTCCCATACCACTTTGAAAATTTTAACATTTTAAACCATTAATATCTATATAAATAAATCCTTAAAAACATTTTGAAAACATGGATATTAATGAGAAATATTTATAAGACTAAATCATTAAAACTTTTAAAATGATATTTTAGTTAAAGGGTTTTTAACAAAATTAGAGACACTTGAATACAATAATTGAGGAATAACATTTATTCAGAACTTTATAATATCATGAGAATAAAGGTATTCATGATATATTATTCCAAAGGACAGTATATACACCATATTAGAGTGAATTGGTTCATAACAACAATGAAGTCTCAATAGAATTGTAAAATGAGATGAAATCCCTTATAAAGAAGGCATCCTTAAATTAAGGATAAATCAATCTCATAATTATGTGTTAAAAATATAAATACACCCAATATAAGTGGATATTAAGTGTAAAACAATCAATGGTCATTAAAACATATTCAAAGGATGACATATTCAATAACTACAAGTTGAACCCAAAGAAATCAAAATTGGGTTAAAAAGTTCCCTTGGTAAAATTCGATAGCCTAACAGCGTCACTTTAAAAATTTATAAAATTAGTTTATGAGAGAGAAAATGGTATCTCATCACTTGGACATAAAATTTACATCAAAAATGATATATAAGAACATATCCCAACATAAAAATATGTAAATTAAAAGACATAACAAAATAAGTCTTTTAAAAATAGGAGCGTGAAAGGCTCCCTTACCGATTTGGGTAACTTTCGAAACGTAGACCCCATGAAAGAAGGGTCATACAATGAATATGTAAATAATAATAAATGAGAGTATATTATACAAATGTTAAAATAATGGGCAGTATATACACCACACAAAAGGAAATAGTGGCCAATGTAGCATAAATCTCACGAGAATAAAAGTGAGATGAAAAATCCCTTACAAAAACTCGGCAGCCTAACATCGGCACTTAAAACATCTAAAAATGGATTTATGAGATCAAATAGGGTATCTCATAATATGAAAATATAAAGAAAAGAATGATTAATATAAAAGAACATCCCCAAACATAAGAAATATGAGCTTAAAACAAATGACATAAAAGAGAAAATTTGAAAAGAAAGAGAGAGGTAGGATCCCTTAACTCAAGTCCAACTTGTCTTGTTCGTTTCTTTATATTCCCAAATAATAAACATTGGTAAATTTATAATTGCGTAAGTTACACCTTTAAATATTATTATTCAGTTCATATCACATATTATAATGTTATAATAATTGGTTAATAATGTGAGTTCATATCAGACGTTTTTGTCGATGTTTGGTACATGAGTCAAAAAATAAACTTGTTTGAAAATGATTTTCCATGTAGTTATAAGTAAATAATATCCAGAATAGTATTAATGATTTAAATATAATATATATCCAGTACATATTCATTTTATACTATTCCATAACATTTGGAGATAAAAATAAATGAAATTCACCGTTCATGGAGACGGTAGGCCGTACATACGCATAGACGCTACTTTCATTTCTTTTTCATTTTAATGGAATTAAAAATAAATGAGAGATATATATAAATTATTCCAGTATAATATATATGTTTTATAGGTCATATAAATTCATTAATTTCATACTATATACATTCCATGTATTGCATGAACGAGTCACATCACTTGAGGGGGAAGTAGTCCACACTTCCTTGTATGAAATTATCGCAATTGCACAACATGAAAAGCATAAAGGTATGTTTTAAATATAAAATACATAAGCATATGGGAAACATAAATACCATATCTATCATATATAAAATATAGTGAAATCATAATGGCTACCATGAAACGTGTTAAGAAAAGATTGAACAATCATCGTTTCGTGAGGCAGTAATTCACCATCCACAAAAACAATATGTTCATTAACCATTAGACAGATGTGTGTGTAAGTGTAGCTATAATACCTAACATAACAACATCATAGTATATTGAAGATACTGGTGTTGTTAAAAAATAAATTAATAAAAAGAGTTTAGGGGTTTGGAGAAGCAAAATAAAACAAAATAACACAAGTGAAGACATTACCTTTAAATTAGGTAACTCCTCTTGGTTTGAACCAAAAGGGTTTCTTGAAGAGCATTATGCCAAA
Organism: Viscum album; assembly: GCA_963277665.1. Classification (NCBI taxonomy): domain Eukaryota; kingdom Viridiplantae; phylum Streptophyta; class Magnoliopsida; order Santalales; family Viscaceae; genus Viscum; species Viscum album. The sequence continues at coordinate 754,592,835 of OY728148.1, read as the reverse complement.
GGTGATTCTTCAATGATAAATATAGGGATGTGGAGAGATAAAATGGGCAGTGTTTGGCCGATCCAAAGGCTTGAGAGGTGTGGGTAAGGTGGTAGAGGTGGGGGCCTTTTATAAGAGAAGAGGAGGGTCACACTTGGAAGGTTATAAACTATTACTTTATTATAAAATGATTTTAGGATTTCAAAGGTCCCAAATGGATATATTTTTGGGATAAGGTGATAAGGTTTCTAAATCCTCCCATCCAATAGGTTTTTGACAAGTGTATGGATTATATTTCACCCTATCTTCTCATTTTATTTAAATCGTTCATTTATGAGGTAATCACTGCATCATCACGGTGTCATAAATAAATTAATTTATTTAATGTCTAAAAATTATAAAAAAAATACCATGATGTATGAAATCTTTTTATCTTTATAATTACTATTTATATTCTAAGATATCGTTTATTTAGACAACATTAAAATTATTTTACTTAGTTGTTACATACTTTGGTTACATTTTCCTTTCTTAAAAAAATATTATAAAAGGTCACTATCACACTAAAGAGATTCCATGGAGTCCGAAGGTTGGAAAAAGGCATCACATGGTCGGCCATGACACCAAAAATAGAATTAGGACACATTTTGGGGTCATTTTATATTTTTATGATATTATTTGTTTACCCTTAATTACCCGATTACTAATTAAACACGATAATTAAAGGCAATTATCATCGTTACTATTCATAATGTCAAAAAAAAAAGAGTCTTAATTAAATAATTTGGACCTTATGATTCCAAATATGGAATCCATTTTATAAAATTCAAAACACATAAATTTTAGTTATTAATTTAAAAGTAAATCCCATTGTCAAAACAAAAGACGAGTTTTTAAGAAGCAAAATTTATCAAAAGATGGACTTGTTTTTACATCCAATTGAAAAGTGAAATTACTTCAAATGAAATAAATTGTATTAAGTGATAAAAAAATAATTCAATTATAATTTAAAAACAATTAAAATGACAATATAAATATAGAAATAAATTGGATGAAAATGCAGTTTTGTATTTAAAAACTGTATTTTCACTATTCAATAAAAAAAGCATTATCATAAAAATAACAAAAATTAACCCTCAGATATATTTGATATTTAAAATTGAGAAATTATTTCAATTTTACCAAATTCAAAACATAGAAGTTTCATTAATGAATCATATAGTTAATTCCCGCTGTCAAAACAAATAGCGGGTTTTTTGGAAGCAATATCTATGAAACGTTTGGCACTTGTTTATGTCCATTTTCAAAGTGAAATTAATTCTAATGACCACCATTAAATAATATTTTAAAAATATATTCTACTAAAAATTTATAACCAATTTAAAAAATAATCTAACCATATATTTAAATTATATGAAAACATAGTTTTGATGTAAAATGCAATATTTTTCACTATTCGTTAAAAAATGAACATTGTCAGAAACATACCAAAAATTTAACCAAAGTAAATTTAAATATCCCAATCATAAAGAATAAGTTTATTTTGAAAAATAGAGATTATAAAATTGTCAAAATTTATATTCAAAAAAGCTTGGCCATCAAACGACGGTAAAACAATCTTTTAAAAATATTAAAGTATTTATTCTTAAAATTGGATTCATTTGGATTTTAAGCCCTAACATTTATTGGATAAATGTAAAAATATTTAACAGACATATGTAATCATTTTGTAGTTATTTATGTTCATTCCCTCCATTACAATGGATAGGCTTTAATTGTTATAATATTATTATATTATTAGTGTGCAATGTAGGATTTCAAAGAAACTCGTTGTTGCATATTGAGTACGCCATCGAGCATAGATTTCCCTTTAAAGTAATATTAAAATTTTATTCACAAATATGGATAAATATAAAAATGTCATATTCTTTATTTACCTGGGGTGTTACATCCTTCCCCCCTTTTTGGAATTACGTCCTCGCAATTTTAAAATTGGGCTCTGAAACTTCATTGAAAGTCCCACATCGGAACAAGAGTCAGAAAAATTATCACATTAAAATAAAAAAAGAGAAGTAAAAAGGACACAAAAGTTAACCCATAATAGGATTCCATGAAAACATGGATATGGGAGAAAAAAGGGCCATGTTCTAATGGAGAGTGGTAGTAAACATGTCTAGGAGAAAGTTAACCACAAGAAAATCACAAACTTGTGATGGGTTAAATGGTATTCGATTCCCCAGTAGGAAACGTTAACAAACAACATGTTTGTTTTAAGTTACTTTTCATCGAGGAATTCATTTTTGAGCTTAACTAAATCATAAGGAAACATAATTACTTGTCATGTAGTCATTCAAATTTTACTATATTCCTTACTCAAACACATATTTTCTCCAAAAGAGGAGTATTTAGGAAGAATTGGTCGCATTAAGAGTACTATAATCAACTTCGTGAGAATCACCCAATCTAAAAAAGAGTACTATATATTTCCCATGTATTTTTACCTTAACCAAAACCAAACCAAAAACTTTAGTACGAGATCAGATAATACCCAAAAAGGATAATTTTTTTTTACAAAAAAACTACTCCTAATCTCTAAAATTTGTCAAACAAAACCCAAAGTTAAACAAAGACCATTCAACAAACACCTATCTATAAAATTATTCAAAGTAAACCAAAATAATATTGAAACCCAAATCTCTGAAGGATTTAATCTCATTGTCTTCCATGGTAAATCTTAACATTTATCTCCAAAGAACATCAGTTACTCTTAAAGTCTCATACTGAAAAGTAATTACCCTAATCACATATCATCCATGATAGGTTAATAATTTCCATAGATAAATCGAAATAAACATAGTCTTGATTCATAATATAATATAACTAAAAAAATTAGTCAAACTAACCAGGGACTTCACGTTGTCCAGTGGTAGGTGATAAATACCAGTCGCACTTTGGTTGTGGGTTCGATTCCCACAGCTTTGTCTGACGCGACGGGTTGTCACACAATCTGCGTGTTGTCCTTTTTCCACAACTATATAATTCTTAAAAAATTTCCCAAAAAGAGTTAAAATCATGAAAAATAACCATAACATAATTTAACATCAATTTTACCTCATTCCTTTCATCTTCCATTATATAGTAACCCATAATTACCTCAAAAGTAAAGATCATATAAACCCTAATGGTTACCATTATAATTATTACCTGAACTTCCACATCGAGTTGGTTCTCTCATACATGATGCATAAGAGAACTCACCATGGTTCAAGTGGTTAATCATGACTCCTTGATAGTTGGTTTAGAATAACCACGAGATTCCTCATTGAATTCCCCATTTCATCCAGTCTCTTAATCAGAGAACCGCCACAATTTCCTTCAAACACATTGTCACTTTGGTTCCTGCTAGATCCATCCATTTACTAAAACCAAAAATGTTACTGTGAGTATATTATCAAAATCATCTTGTACTAATGAGGAATATAAACACTATGATATACTTATCCATGTTATCTCAAAATCATTTCAACTTTCAACAATAACAATGACTCCATCTAATATACCAACCATTGTGGTTATACACAACTTGTAACTTTTGCTTAAACAACACTCTAACCTCTAAAGTTATCTAAACCGACCTTTGATACCATCTATAAAGACTCGTCCTTAAAACTTACTTAATCTTGATTTATTTCAAGAATACACATTGAGGATCTTTTTAGGTTAAAAGTTTTAGAGAATTAGATCATAAATCATGCATTACATTCCACATTTAAACAATGTGGTTACATAAAAGAAAGTATTCATTTTTTCCAGCAATGGAAACATATTCAAAATAAAACATGGATTTTTTCTTGACACTTACTTGACACTATCATCATATCATGTACCTTTCCCTTGACCAGTGAAAAACATTTCAAAAACATGGGATGAGTATAAAAAGCTCAATAAGGGATATAATAATTTGGAAAGGAAACATTAGTACATGTATACATAAGAACCAATGAAATCATACTTTACTCATAAAACATAAGCACGTTAACATACATCATGAAATCATAAGATTTATGAATAACTAATAGAAATCATAAGACATAATGGTAAATTAAGGCATTTATAACATTATTACGTTGGGAGTAACCCTCATGGTTAGGTTTGGAATAACTATCACAGTATATTCCCTAAATCTCTTCAAAGAAACCATAACGTTTAACCCCTTCGCGTTACCCAATGCATTAGAGAGCTATATCGGGCTCACCCGATCTTAGTTTATCACGGAACCACCCGTATTAATAAACAATTCCCAAGAACCATAACATAATCATAGAACATAACTTATGCACAAATTAGAGATACCATTCCCACATTGTAATAACAATATAACATTTTAAGATATTGAAATAATTAATCCATTCTAAAAACCATTTTCAAAACCATTTAAAACATTTAATAAAGAGAGTTTTGAATCAAAGTGTCTCATACCACTTTGAAGATTTTAAAATTTTAAACCATTAATATCCATATAACGAAATCCTTAAACCCATTTTGAGAACATGGATATTAATGATAAATATTTATAAGAATAAATCATTAAAACATTTAAAACGATATTTTAGTTAAAGGGTTTTTAACAAAATGAGAGACACATGAATACAATAATTGAGGAATAAAATTTAATCAGAAATTTATAATATCATAAGAATAAAGGGATTAATGATATTTTTTTCCAAATAATTGTATATACACCATATAAGAGTGAATTGGTGCATAACAAAAATGAAGTCTCAATAGAATTGTAAAATGAGATGAAATCCTTTATAAAGAAGGTATCATTAAATTTAGGATAAATCAATCCCATAATTATGTGTGAAAAATATAAATACACCCAATATAAGTGGATATTAAGTGTAAAACAATCAAAGGTAATTAACACATATTCAAAGGATTACATATTCAATAACTACAAGTTGAACCCAAAGAAATCTAAATTGGGTTAAAAAGTTCCCTTGGTAAAAATCGACAGCCTAACGACGTCACTTTAAAAATTCATAAAATTAGTTGATTAGAGAGAAAGTGGTATCTCATCACTTGTACATAAAATTTACATCAATAAGGATATATAAGAACATATCCCAGCATAAAAATATGTAAATTAAAAGACATAACAAAGTAAGTCTTTTAAAAATGGGAGCGTGAAAGGTTCCCTTACCGATTTGGGAAACTTTCGAAACATACACCCCATGAAAGAAGGGTCATACAATGAAGATGTAAATAACCATAAATGAGAGTATATTATACAAATATTAAAATAATGGTGACTACATACAACACACAAAATGAAATAGTGGCCAATGTAGCATAAATCTCACGGGAATAAATGTGAGATGAAAAATCCCTTACGAAAACACGGTAGCCTAACAACGCCACTTAAAACTTCCAAAAATGGATTTATGAGATCAAATAGGGTGTATCATAATATGAAAATAAAAAGTACAGAATGAGGAATATAAAACAACATCCACAAACATAAGAAATATTAGCATAAAATAAATGACATAGAAGAGAGTACATAAAAAGAAAGAGAGAGGTAGGATCCCTTACCTCAAGTCCAACTTGTGTTGTTCGTTTCATTATATTCCTGAATAATAAACATTGGTCAATTTATAATTTCTTAAGATACTCCTTTAAAGATTATTATTCAGTTCATATAACATATAATAATGTTCTAATAATTGGTTAATAATGTGAGTTCATATCAGACGTTTTTGTCGATGTTTGGTACATGAGTCAAAAATGAACTTGTTTGAAAATGATTGTCCATGTAGTTATAAGTAAATCATCTACAGAATAGTATTAATGATTTAAATATCATATATACCAAGTAAATATTCATTTTATAATATTCCATAACATTGGGAGATAAAAAGAAATGAAATGCACCGTTCATGGAGACGGTAGGTCGTACGTACGCATGAACTCTACTTTCATTTCTTTGTCATATTAGTGGAATTAAAAATAATTGAGAGATATGTATATTATAATTACAGTATAATATATATGTTTTATAGGTAACATAAGTTCATTAATTTCATTCTTTATACATTCCATGTATTGCATGAACGAGTCACATCACTTGAGGGGGCAGTAGTCCACACTTCCTCGTATGAAATTATAGCAATTGCACAACATGAAAAGCATAAAGGTATGTTTTAAATATCAAATACAGAAGCATATGGGAAAAATAAATACCATATATATCATATATAAAATACAGTGACATCATAATGGCCATCATGGAAGGTCTTAAGAGAGGATTGAACAATCATCATTTCGTGAGGCAGTAATTCTCCATCCACAGAAACAGTATGTGATTTAACCATTAGACGGAGGTGTGTGTAATTGTAGATAGAATACGTAACATAAAAACATCCTAGTATATTTAATATACTGGAGTTGTTACAAAATAAATGAATAAAAAGAGTTCAGGGGTTTGGAGAAGCAAAATAAAACAAAAGAACACAAGTGAAGACATTACTTTTAAATCGGGTAACTCCTCTTGGTTTGTACCAAAAGGGTTTCTTGAAGAGTATTCTGCCAAATGTGAGGCTTCAATTATGAATATAGGGATGTGGAGAGATGAAATGTTCAGGGTTTTGCCTAGCCAAAAGCTTGATAGTTGTGTTTAAGGTGGTGGAGGTGGGGGCCTTTTATAAGAGAAGAGGAGGGGCACTCTTGGAAGGTTATAAACTATTACTTTATTATAAATTGATTTTCGGATTTCAAAGGACGCAAAAGATATATTTCTAGGATTATTTAATAAGGTTTCGAAATAAACCCATCCAATAGGTTTGTGACAAGTGTAAGACTTATATTTCAGCCTATCTTCTCATTTTATTTAAATAGTTCATTTATGAGGTAATCACTGCATCATGACAGTGTCATAAATAAATTAATGTATATAATGTCTAAAAATTATAAAAAAAATATAATGATTTAGTAAATATTATTATATTTCCAATTAATATTTATATTCTAAGATATAATTTATGTAGACAAAATTAAAATTATTTTACTTAGTCGTTACATACTTTGGTTACATTTTCCTTTCTTAAAAAAAATATGATAAAAGGTCACTACCACACTAAAGTGATTCCATGGGGTCCCAAGGTTGGAAAAAGTCATCCCATGGTCGTCCATGACACCAAAAATATCATTAATACACATTTTAGGGTCATTTTATATTTTTATGATATTATTTTCTTACCCTTAATTACCCGATTACTAATTAAACACGATAATTAAAGATAATTACCGTCATTACTATTCATATTGTCAAAAAACTAAAGAGTCTTAATTACATAATTTGGAACTTCTGATTCCAAATATGGAATCCTTTTTATCAAATTCAAAACACATAAATTTCAGTAATTAATTTAAAATAAAATCCCGTTGTCAAAACAGAAGACGGGTTTTTAAGAAGTAAAATTTATCAAAATATTGACTTGTTTTTACATCAAATTGAAAAGTGAAATTACTTCCAATGAACAAAATTGTATTAAGTGATAAAAAATAATTAAATTATACTGTAAAAAAAATTAAAATGACAATCTAAATATATAAATAAATTGGATGAAAAGGCAGTTTTGAATTTAAAAACTATATTTTTCACTATTCATTTAAAAAAGCATTATCAGAAAAATACCAAAAATTAACCCTAAGATATATTTGATATTTCAAATTCAGAAATTATTTCAATTTTACCAAATTAAAAACATATAAGTTTCATTAATAAATCATATAGTTAATTCTCACTGTCAAAACAAATAGCTGTTTTTTTGGAAGCAAGATCTATGAATAGTTTGGAACTTGTTTATGTCAATTTTCAAAATGAAATTAATTATTATGACCACCATTGAGTTAAATTGTAAAAATATATTCTAATAAAACTTTAAAACCAATTAAAAAATAATATAATTATATATTTAAATTAGATGAAAATTATTTTTTGATGTAAAATGCAATATTTTTCACTAATCATTAAAAAAATGAACATGGTCAGAAACATACCAAAAATTTAATCAAAGTAAATTTAAATATCCTAATCCTAAAGAATAAGTTTATTTTTACAAATAGAGCTTATAAAATATTCAAAATTCAGATTTACGAAAGGTTCGCCATCAAAAGGTGGTAAAACAATATTTTAAAAAAATTAGAGTATTTATTTTAAAAATTTGATTCAATTGGATTTTAAGCCTCTAAAATTTATTGGATAAATGTAAAAATATTTAACAAACATATGTAATCATTTTGTAGTTATTTCTATTCATTCCCTCCATTACAACGGCTAGGCGTTAAGTATTATAATATTATTATATTATTAGTGTGCAATGTATGATTTCAAAGAAACTCGTTGTTGCGTATTGAGTACGTCATCGAGCATAGCATTCCATATAAAGTAATATTAAAATTTTATTAAAAAATATGGATAAATATAAAAATTTCATATTCTTTATTTATGTGGGGTGTTACACATATTCTACAATTTCATGCTTCACACCATCATACCATAAAATTTCCCTTAAATAAATATAAATCATTATACTGCTAGAGTGAATAAAAAAATTTGAGCAATGTGTTTTATCTTGTGGTTATCTATTGGAATCTGGAAAGGATATAACAAATAACCTCTTCCAAAAAATTCATGTTCTGTCTTTATTAATGTAATATTTCAATTTCCCATAATTAATTTCTCAAATATGTTTTTATGTTTTATTTGTAATTATCAGACTTCTCTTTTTTTGGGAAAAGATATATTAAAAAATTTACAGAAATGAATAGATTTCTCACCTTCCCTAAAAATTTCTATATCCAACTTTAATATATATATATATATAAGTTTATTATGAATCCACATCATGATAATAAATCCATGGTCCCTCCCACTCCATGTATCATCTACATTGTTTTCCTTTTCCAGGAGATAGAGTATCAGGAAATCATAGTTCTTGAGTAGTTCCAACCATATCAATTTCCTCATTTTTATCTCATTTTAGGTGAATATATGCTAAAAAAATCTTCTAGTTCATATATATATATATATAACATATTTCCTAATAGTGGTAGTGAATCTATTTTTTCAAAGGAAATATTACAACTACTAACTCAAGGTCATGAGTTGGATATTAATTTTCATGGATTTTCAATTGACTTGATGTATATGAAATCACTATATCATACTATTTAAGGAAACAACCAAGTCATTTTTTTGATGCATCACATTATATTAAAAATCCATCATTAAAGAATGGTAGAGTTAATACTGGTTCCTTAATAAATACCATCTTAATCTCTTCAAAACTTTCATCACATTTCCAAAAAAAAATTAAATTTAAACCCTTAATGTGTTAACTTGGTTAGAAGGTTGGACACCACATAAAAATCTTTAGAAAACCATAGATAGTAACGTATTCAACACTAAAAACTTATGATATCAGTTATTTTAATTGGTTTAGGCCATTTTTTGTCTACATTATTCTTTCAAGGTTTAACAGATAGTCCATCCCTAGAGATAATATGGATGAGAAAATAAACATCATTGATTCAAATCTAATACATATTATATTTCTTATATAATTAATTTTTATGATGGGTCTCAATAATTTTTATAGTTTATTATCCTGATCCTCATATATCTTAGATTATATCAATATTTCATTAATTGAAACCACGAAAAATTTATCAATATACTCCGTGAATACTCTATTAATCATATCTATAAAGATAGAAGGTGTTATGGTCAATCGAAAAAGAATTACCATAGACTCATAATGTCTATAATATGTTCTAAATACCATATTTGATATATAATCTTTCTTAACCCTCAATTGATGACAACCAAAGTGAAGATAAATATTTCAAAAAGTATTAGTATCCTTGATTTTAAGCAAATAATTCATCAATTTGTGGTAAAATATAATTTTATTTATAATAATGGAATTAATCTCTCTATATTCAATGAAATATCTTATAGAATCAACGTTAATTTTCATGAATAAAATAGGGTCTCCCCATGGTGAAATGGTAGGGTGTATAAATACCTTATCAAAAAAATCCTACATTTTTTTCATTAACTACACCAAAAACACTAGTTATATTCTATATGGATTTTTAGATATTTCTCCTTCATTAGGAATGAGCTCAATGAAGAACTCAACTTCACGCTAGGGTGGATGACCATGAAAAACTTCAGGGAAAAAAGAAATGGATTTTTATACAATAGTTACATGATCTATTATTAAGATACCATTTCCTCTATAGACCACTCTTTATATACATATATTCCTAGAATTTAATTAATGGGGGATATTGAGGGAAGATCTATATAAGATTTAAATGATGTAGTTTTCTCTCAAAAGATAAGATATTCCACTTCAACATCACGAATCATAATCTCATTTCCTTATATTCTTTTTTATTTTATGTTGATATAATATCTATACCAAGTATTATATAAAACTAAATCATAGGTACAATAACCAAATTTAAAAATAGGGTACACCCATGTATAATAATTGTAACTACCTTAAATATCTTTGTTTCTCTAATATTCCCACTCAATGTGTTAATTGACAACTCCCATGCTAGTGTGATAGGTAAATATTTAATATTTTATGAAAACTTATAAGCTCTAAATGAGTGTGATTATCTAGAATCAAATAAAAAATTTGTGAAATTTGATGCTATAATCAACGAAATACAACCAGATCATTAGAAACAAAAACCTTAGCTGTGATAATCATAAAATCATTACCTTGATCAGTTGTCTATCATTGAAGTAAATTCTCTTGATGTTTGTGTAATTCGTTCACCAAATTTTCTTTCTCACTATTTTTAAATAATTAATCATCTCAAACTTCTACATTTCTTATATATTCATGATGTTGATGTGATTTTTATTTACACTTGTAGAAAAATCATATTCTCTTCCTACAAGACCAATGGTTTTTCTTCCCACAATATTTAAATATGGGGGAGATTATCATTCCTTTCATCCCATTTTCTACATTTTTCTTCTGATGATCCTCATCCTACATATTCTTCTTTTAATTTCCCTTTAATACAAACATTTAGAGAAATCATTATATGTATTAATAGTTATTGAGACTATTTCTTCAAATGATGATTTTTTGAGAGAAAATTTCCATTTATAGGCTCAAATTAAACCCATCAAATAAATGATTAATCATTATTTTTTCTATGTATATAGTCTGCAACATACCTCAACAACCTTGTAATGTTAACCTAATAATGAACAAAATTTTACTCTTTCTTCTGTATAATAATGAGGTAATGCCTTTCCATTTTAGATATTTTATGAAGGATAAATTAATTTTTATATAATACATACTTAAATATTTCACATTTCATCAACATTATCACATATTCATCTCTAGTTTTTTGATATTGAGACCACCCTTGGATTTCATCTCCCTTAAAATAATTGATTTCCTTGATAGATTTTTTATTTTTCAGTAATTTGCAAAGTGAGAATGATCTTCTCTGGGGAATTGATATATTATTTAGATACCAATATATTATTAGTTCCATTATATTCCTAAGGTTGTTTTCATATTAAGCAATCAAACGTAGTTACACCATTTGGTGGATCTGCAGCTCACTATACATGAGTAATATTATATGTCATAAAATGTTTCAACTTCCCTAACATAGTTATGAACATATTATCCTGCACTTTTTTGTCCATTTACATTGGGGGAATAACACTACATTGAATATTGAGATTTATATGATCCCCATTCCTACCATTACTCACCACTTTTCTACAATGGCATTGTTCGCACTGAATTTTTGGTAAGGCTATGAATAAGAGTTATTTGAGAAAACCAAAGGCATATTTTGAATCATAGGACACTCTCGAGACACCCAAGTGAGTTGTGACCAATATTCGATGTATAGGCATAAGATTGAAAATTATGTGAAAGATCATTCATGACCAATGTGACATAAAATGTATTCTTCTATGCTAACCTTCCTAAAAATGGACACGTCAGAAGCGCAAAAAAAAAATTCAGCTGGAGGATAAGAAGAGATACCACCCACAAGATCATACATGCCAAATGCTATGTAAAAATTCATCTTTAATTTAGTTATACTTTCACACTACCACTAAAGTGTTCATATATAAAAATAAATGTTCCCCCTCATTCTAGGGTACCTTTATAGAAGATGAATCGTCTCTCTTCTATGTGAAAGATGACCCCTTCCACAACCACGAAAAAGACATGGCCTCCATGTACTAGATATTTCGTGATAGGTCTCTCTGGGGTCTTCCTTGAGGTGGGCCTAGTAGGGAATGAACCTATCCAATTTCCTTTTACTCTAAGGCACTTACATGAAACATATTACTCTTGTGTTCAAGTTTTTCCTTGCGTTGGGACCATTTTTCGCACATTCATCCATCTTGTGTGTAAGACCTCATTATTGGGATCACCCCTTCATACGTGCTCCATGTTTCTTCCTTACCCCAAGGAACCATGTCCGAGCTCCCCCTATGTGCAAACCCCCTATCCTGTATGAACTTCTCCCATGCAACCCTCCAGGCTTACGCAATGTGACTTCATAGTCCCTTAAGGGTTGTTCCATTTTGTGTTTCCCTACATAATTATTCTTCACATAGGCATGCTAACAACTATTGATTCTAGACATTTCCATGCTATCATGGACCCTCCAATAGATCACTCCACAACCCCACTAACCCATGACATTGATGGTGCCTTCCCTTCACCAAGGGTTAAAGATTTCTTGTATTGTAAGTCTTTGGGGTGAGGGGTAAATTTTGGTCTTCTTAGTTGTAAGATGTTAAACTACCATGAATCAACATCCTCAACACATGATGTTAAACTATGATCACTACATGAGTGACATGCCCAAGAGGAACGTTAAGGGGATGGCCACCGGTTCCCTCTCACTCCTTCTCTCCCACAACGATTTGTTTCCTTGTGCTGCTCGGGCATCCCATGCGTAAGCCCCGAAAATCCTTGATAAGGTGATCCATGTACGGTGGACATATCCTCCTCATACATCTCATGCCCTAATAAAGATTCCCTCTAGGAGTAAGTCCCAATATTCATTTCCTTGGGATTACAACCATGTGTAAGCCCCTTACATCCTCTTTGGGTTTCTAGTTGTGCATAAGCCTCGCACAATCCCTCATGGCCACACCATTCATGAAATGGTCGTCATGTCTGTTACTAATTCTTGTTTCTCACACATATTATGGATCACGTGGGCTTAGAGTAAGCATCGTCCATGATATCCTCTTTGTTCCACTAACCATGAATAATCCCCAAGCCCCTCTCCACCGAACGATGTGGACGTTGATCACTTCCTTCAAAGAAGGGTACGTAGGAAGCCTCTATGAGGTCTAATCCCATTATCCCTTTGTCCCAACCATTTCATGTCAGTTCACTGTTCTTCCCACAAAACATTAAACTATATTCCCCATTCTGGACTATGTGGGTTTTTATCCCTTTCGTTTCTGTAGGAAGCCTCTATTATGGTCAATCCCAACAAAATCTAAACTATGGTTCTCCCTCATAGGGATGTACCCTCCTGATGCATTATATCAACTTTCTTTTGGGATACTTCTCCTAGATCCTCCTCACTGAGGTGTTATGATCCCACTGGGTGGTTAAACATGCTAAATCCCCACAATCAAACCACACTCCTCCAACCAAGTGTGTCCTGCTTTCAATAGACAGCTAACCATTCATAATACCCAAGTATGTCTTTGGGTTACTGTCCTTTGTGTACACCCTGATTCATTTCCCCCATTCTTGAACTATGTGTACTTTGAACTTTTACATTTTTGATCAAGGTGTATAGGGATCCTCCTTGAGGTTCAATCCCATCTCCCATGTCCGATCTTGATCTCTACCAGGAGCCTTTTTGTCTCTGGAAGATAATTCCTTAACCAATTAGTTCCATTTTCTTTGGACCCCCATCCATGCATCTATTCCTATGTGCAACCTCCTCAGGTGACTCATTTCCAACTTCTAGATCTATGTGAAATTTGATTCCTTGCATATGGGATACATAAGAATTATATTTGAGGTTCAATCCCAATACCATCATATTCACATCGAATCTCAGTTCCATCCCCATTCATTCCATACATTGACACTTCATATGTATCCATCCTGATTTTACCTAGGTCTCTACATCATAGTGAAATCCGTCCTTCTATATGGTCAGCTAACTATGTATAATCCCCAAATCATCCTTTCAAAATATGTGGTGTTTGGTCCTTGTTTTATAAACATGGTATGTAGGAAGCCTCCTTAAGTTTGAATGCAAACCAATGATAAAAATTGGCATCCCCTTTGCCGGGACCCACCTTCTCTGATCATCCCATTGTGGTGTCCACACTAGTATTAATGGTTTGATACATTATATTTATATGAAACACCATCTAGGGTCCATAATTTTCAATAATTTTGACTCATCCATCTTGTAATCCTTGGTTTCCCCTTTTCTAAGACCCACTATCCTCTAATCTTATCTTTGTGATGTGCAGTTCAGCCTTCACGGTATAAAACCTTCCCTTTATGGGAAATTCTATATAGGGTCTATATACCTTGGGTATTATGATCCATCCATATGGTAAACATTCTCAGTGCTCCCACCTAGGGATATACCCATCAGATCCACTCTCATTAGTGTTTTGATCATTCTGATCCATCTCTACTAGATGTTAAACTCGTGACATACTCTATGTTAAACATATGAAGATGAGGAAAACATTAGAGACATGCATATGGAATATAATTATCTACATTTAAAATGGTATTCCTCAGCTACTTCGCCCTCAAAAATTCATCTAATGAGGGAAAATCCAGGTGTACCAGTGTTTTAATATCCAGAAATGCTAGTAATTGCCCAATGTGACTACTCTACTGACTGATGGTTGCTTCCCAAACTTGACCCCAAGGAATTTCTTGTTAGAAGTAGTGTAATTAACTATATTCCACAATGATATGGATATTAGAAGAGTTTCAAAAACAACATATTAATATAAATGGGTGACTCGGTCTAGGTGATGAATTACGAGGAAGAATCCATGGAAGGAGAGACCGAGATCCCAACATCTTGTTTCGATCCAGTATAAAACATCTTCGAAGAATTGATGAATGTTGCCCGCCTTTGGGAAGAATGAATGAAGGGAAAAATCAGTGCATCCCCAAATATGATGTGTGCCCTATAGAAACCATCATAAATATAAATGGTGAACCCAACATGAAATTACTCTCCTTAATATGGGGAATTGTATCATTTAGGGAATCAATAGATAAGTGTGTTTCCAGATCCACTTATCTCGTACCAGGTTCTGCCAAGATAGTATTGGGAATGGCGTGAAACTTACTCGGATTTGGGGAAGTTACTCTTGGGGAATCCTAGTATGTGAGATTGTCAGTATAGATCTTTCTATCCATCCATTGAAGATTGAATGTCACTGGGGAAATGGGAATAAATTTACTACTATCTGTACTAATGGTTGAATATTCCTGCTTTCTAGGACTCAAGCTAAAGCTATCCCGCCCACACTATCATAGTAAGGGGAAATAAAAATGTGGAAACCCTACATGATTTCACTTCTTCTATGATGACTCCCACGACCACAGTTTCTGGGTGCCCATGCCCCATATCACCCTCCAAGTTTATTCAAAGGAGGGTGACCAATACTCTTGTTCAATGATAAAAATAGGAGGGGGTCATCCCAATGATGGATACAGATCAATAAGATTAGGAGAATTCTATGCCCCATCGACACCCCAAGGGCCGCATAGGGAGACACTACTACCCACTACAATCTATAATCATTTTAGGAGGCTCTTCTAAAAATTCTCTTATGACTCACTCTCTTACACAGGTGAGGTAATGGATATCTAAGTCATCCTGGATTAATCTTCTTCAAGGGAACCACCAAGGGGGATCCCACCATGCACCATCAGTTTCGTATGCTGATCCCATAGACTAAGGAGTAGGTGGTCCATACCCTTTCACAGGTGGCCCAAGCTCAGCTGACCCGATGTTAACATCGGGCACAAGCTCAAGGGGATGCCATCCAGTGGGAATCATATTCTATGGCTTTAGTGGCCCTATCCTCCATCAATGTGTGTTATCAACTCCCATTCACTACATAGTAGGGGCTACACTATGCCCGATTGGGATTGAGATCCCAAATGCCCCCTCAGTAGGCATGGTTGACCTTTTTGGTCACTTTCATGAGCAGAAGCCATTATTGGATGACCCACAATGATGATGTTCAATACAGAGGTGATCACCACACCACAACCCACCAAATTGGAGTTCCTCCCCGTTCCAACACTAGTCAAAGTGGATGTCCTCCCCACTATCATGTTTAGTATGGATGTCGTTCCCATACTACCGTCATCAGTTTAAGAAGAGGTCATCGCTGTCTTGTTGACAACCAATACGAAGGTCCTACTCATGCTTATGATATCCAGTATGTAAATATACACCACATAATAGGTGATCAATGTGAAGTTCCTCCTCTATCTATTACCCACCAGCCATAGAGTCCTACCCACTTCCTCAATGATCACCATAGAGATCATCCTCTTGTCCAATATTATCAATACAAATACCCTACTCCTAACATAGTTATTGAAGCCATCTGAGGCAAAGGTCCTCCCCATGAAACCAATGGTCACCATGGAGGTCCACCACATGTTACATTCGACATCTTCCTAGGTTACCCCGCACCCCATATTTTCTAAGAGGAGTTCCTATATGTAGAGAAAATATACCCAACTCTGAAGAACTATCCTCGGGTAGGAGGGTGGGTCATCACCACCAGAAGAATAACCCTGAGGAACCTCATATGTCAATCAAGCCCATCAAATTTTTAGACAATGAGGTGGAGAGGGATTCGATAATGGAACCTTCACCAAAATATGTTGTGTCAGAAACCTGGGAAGGAACTAGGTGAATTTTCTTTGTCCTCCCAAAAGGTGAGAAGCACTAGATCCCTAAATCCATCCATAGATACACACAGAAGGAGAAATATTTTGATTCATTCTAGGTTATTTCTATGAACTCATCCCAAGCATCACCATGATCATTATCTACTTTGATGAGTGATCATAAATAATTGTTCAAGGGATCAGTCGACGATAAGAACTAGTCTGGTCCACCACAAAGAACAACCTCCCCTATGTGAGAATTAGTGGTTAATACCCCATCCTACATGGATTTGGTGAAACATCCAGTTCATTCTTCAAAATATAGCCCAAGATGTAGTGGATTGTCAACTCATACACTATACTCTCCACCGACCAGTCTAGTTTTACAATAGTCAACATCAGTGACTTTTTCGGTTTCTAAGTCACCCTAGTCGATGAATAGGGAAACCAAGGGCCACATCCCAATTCTAAGCCCATGAGTTTGGGGGAAAGTCTCATAGTGAACCATCTCCCTAAGACATTATGACCGATTTTGACTATAATATTCAACATCCCGGAGCCCCTCACTAAGGACAAGATGGTATGATTCCATTAAAACTTAGGTACGACACATTTACATCTCTATCTTTGATGGGTAGCTTACCCCAAGAGATGGAAGCACTTTGAAGCCATTATCCGGCAGTGTCACCTGGTTGAGTTGGCTGCACTCCCTGTGGCTAAGCATCCTGCATCACCTGGTTATCATGGAAGTCTCTAGAAATTATGCAACCAGAGTCTCACTATGATCTATAGTTTTATTGAAGTGTATTCCCCACATGTCCAGATCCATGGCTAGGTGTATTATTCTACCTTTAATTTTAGTCTTATCCTATTACAATCTAATTAACCTGGTGATATCAAGGATATGACTTCAGACATCGATGCAGTGAACATGTTGTTCTAAATATATACCTAGAAGGGGAATGAGTACAAGTTCTAGAGAATATGAGCAAACCATTAGTGTAGAAAACACGCAGTGACCCTGTAGGTGTCCACACTCGCCAACAAAGGTAGACACTAGGTCTTCCTGTGACTTCGGACTTGTTGCCTCTTGGTCAAGAACCTAATATGGGTAAATAGCATATTGGGACCATCAAACCCCTAGGCCAATCTGGATCAATGCATAAGACATAGGACAACCTTAAAAAGTGTGTGTTCTATTATAAAATCTCAGAACAGAAGAATATTATTGATGAAATCTATGCCAAATTCACAATGGAACAATGACTAGATTACACTAACCCTCGACCGGTGTAGTAGAGGCAGGCACAACTCTCCCTTAGGGAGGTGCCTCATGGTGATCTCAAAACCCTGCCCATCTAGATTGGGAGGAGGTCAGAGTTTAGATGAAGAGATCATGGTATGAATCACTGAACCCACCCAAGCTACATTAAAATACTCCACATGACAAGACTCAATTTCTATCGGTAACTCCCTATGTTCTACCAGCCTCTCCGTAGGCTCCTCCTGCGGCCCCTCGGGTTTTCCCACTAGCCACTCCACTAGCCGCTCAGCCAATATACCACGTTTAAGAACCTTCCAACACATTTTTGGTGAGGTACCCTTGTCAAGATAGGAATCCTCACTATGATGATTCGATGACCACTCTTATTTATCATATCAAGGATCATGAAACATGACCGATGTTAATCTCTCCTGATGGAAATCCATATCTGGGATTGGTGGATGATAGTCTAGCACCCCTGAGTTTCGAAAATCTTATTTTCTCCCATTTCAATTGGATAGGTGATCTGGTATAGCATCTAGCCCACATTATTACATGGTTCGAACCCATGATGGGAACCTTTAGAAAAACAGGATGTTGTTAAGATTTGGTGTTTCGTATAGACATTGGAAGGGCCCATGTTTTTCTAGAACAACTACTTACCCATTGGGTCTATAATAGTTGGGTGGATCTTCACAGGCAGTTTCTTTATTAATTCAGTTCTACTACAGTAATACTTATATTGCTGACCTATTTAAGTGATAAAAAAGGTCAAATGAGTGAGTCACATAATTTAATTCTAGGTGGAAGGGACTCACGTATTCACTCGATATGAAATTGACTCATGAACAACTACTAACGACGTGGACATGGAATTTGAATATAGAATTGGTTCATTACAATATCACTTAGAACAACCCAAGTGGGTTTTGGTATTTATCTAGAAAGGCTCAATGCATAGAGGAAGCCTTGAAGTATGCTATGTATGAACACATGCTTCCTCCCATAGCACCCAAAATAATGGTATCCAAGGTCGAGACCAATACTTTTGTTAAGATAGACGACCCTAGATAGCTAGAATTATTACCACAAGAGCCACCTCCACAACCTCGTTGAGAGACCCCACCACAAGCTCAGAATCACTGACCTTATAATCAGCAGGTAGCACACCACCTTGTGGGAAATACAACCAGGTTCCACTTTCTCATTAGGCTTAACTATCCCCTTATCAAGGCCAGTCTCCCAGAACCCCTTTCCTAGGTCGATGAAAATAAAACACCTCATTCAATGAGTTTCAACTAATTGGATATTTCCATAGTGCCTCAGACCATGGAATCCTTCTGTTAACATAATATAGGAGGTCCGAAGTAGAAGATCTCATAGATCTCCCAAAGAATGGTCCCTATCACAATTTCCTTGGGAATACCCTCATGTATGCTATGTTCTAAAAGATTATCTCTATGACCATATTGATAAAAACATAGTCTGACTGTGTTTGTCCCTGACACATGTGGCGTGTGTGTCTGTAAATCCATATAGTGACAAGGAAGGTGAATTTGTGTAGGTTTCTTGCTACGTGTCTTAAAGGTATGATGGTTGGATATCTTGTAGGGTAGTTTAACATGACCATGGTAGTATCAATGCACAATTAAATCAGTCTGATACTTTTGAAGTCACTACGCCACCTTCAGATACTACCTCTATGTCATCATCTCCCCCTTCTCCCTCTCAGGAGAGCAAGCCTCAATAACGAAAGTGAAAGAAAAGACCTCCACGAGTTCCAAATACATCCCATACTCTTGACAATTTCCTTCCCAAAGAGATAAGGATCTCACCCAGATTCCTCCCAATTATGGGGGACTCTTAAAGTCATGATAAAGAGCATTCCTCAGTGAATACCATTGAACTAGTGAACCCTTACATGGTAACTAGTGATGAAGAGAGCCAGGAAGCCCCCATAATGTCCCCAGCCGACGCCAACTTTGACAGAGACAAGGGTATACGAATCGCCAGAATGGTCAGTCTAGTGCTCCTAGCCCAGTCATGGATATGACCGAGACTGGATAGTAGGCCTAGAAATGATCTCGGCTCGTGCGATATTCTCATCCAGTTTCATCAGATTCACCCAACTACCATTCATATTTTTTGATCATGATGATCTTCCACAACCACACAATTACCAAACACGCTTAGTTGAGGATATTCGTCCATAATTTGCCTATCTATTTTTGGACACTCTAAATGGTTTGGCTAGTGAGCAGGGGGACATTCCCATCACCAGCCATAATCTCCCTGTGTGACCATCTGCTCCGGTCATGCCTCCTACCATGGAGAAACCTCCTTTTAGAAGAAGTGTTCACCTTGCCCAGAAATATGATGTCATTATAAACCATTCCAACATTCCTTCAAGGATCTTTATTCTGAAGGCTCTTCACCTATATTCAGACATTCATGAAACCTTGGAAGAGGATTGGAGAAGTCCCGTTATATTTGAGATAGTGATAGCAGCCGCAAAAGCCTTCCATGTTGAGGAAGTCAAGAAAGCATAATATCAAGCCATTATCTCATTCTTTGGAAAAGATGAATGTTCCCTCATACAGGGAAACATCTGACCACTATACATAACCACTATGATTAATGGCATGGATGTCGGAGGATGTCTTGTATACATAATTTCTAGGAACAATAATATCCCAATCTAAATGATTCACAAGACAAGATTGTCTAAAATAGATCTGAGTCCTTCTGAACTGAAGATTCAAGGTTATGATTGGACGAAGTAGACACCGGTAGTAATGATCCCCCCGAAGACACAGTTAGGTGGCCTAGATCCCAGATCTAAGTTCATCGTTGTCTCAAAATACATTGCTTACAATGAATTGATGGGTAGACCATTGTTCCACCTGTATGCGGAAGTCCCTTCCTCATATCACAATTACCGTAATTACTCCCTCAATGGTCGACTGGGTGGGCTCCAAGGTGATGTGTCTGCATTTCCTTTGTGCGAATCCTGCTACATAGATTCTATCTATTACAAGATCATGGGAAAATAGGTTCGAGCTAATGAGGTTGAGCACACCACTACTGCGATAGACCCCTGGACATTATTGGATGATACATTCATCCTCTCAATCCACTAGTTTGAGGCCATGACTATAGACCAGGTGAACCACTTAGTCATTTTTGGAAGAAGTGAAAATTGAAATTCCATGAATAAATAATGCCAAAATATTAGTTTTTACTCCTACATGAATCAACATCAGGTGATTCAAGAGCCCCTTACCCCTATAAGGAATCGGGATCATTTACCCATGGAAACAATAATATGTTATACATGCTTGTTGTTCTGAGCTGGGCTGAACCAACTCAAGATGACATTCCACTACTACATTGATATTATCACGTGTGTCTTCTTGGGTCAAAGTACTAATGGAATGAAATCAATAGCTTTCATCTCCATGGTTTCATCAGTGCAAGGTTCCCCCAACAAAGATTCCATTACAACTCAAGACGGCACCAACATGTTATTAGGATCTGTAAACTCAGAAGAATTTACCTCTACGAATGATCTTCCTACCATGGATTATGAAGTGGATTTGGAAGATGATCCTCCCACATTTAATAAAGGAGTCTCCACCACTATTGATGAGTTCATACAGGTGAACCTTGATATTGAGACAAATCATAACCTGACATTGATCATCACAACTGTGCCTTTAGAGGAAAAACAATAATATGTGGATTTCCTAATGCATCATCGAGATTTAATTTCTTGGAGCTATGAGGAGATGCTAGGAATGGGTCCTTAAGTCTCCATCAACTACCTTGGTAACCAAATAAATCATCACGTGTTCCAGCAAACTCCTAGAAAGAGACACCCTTCTCATGATTCCCTGGTCAAGGTTGCGGATGATAGTCTCATTAAAGACAACATCATTTAGAAAGTCCAATACCCAAAATGGATTTCCAAAATTGTTCCCATCAATAAAAAGAATGGACAAATCAGAGTCCACATGACCTTCTGAGATCTTAACTATCACTTCTAGTTGGATAACTTCCCCCTTATTACAACAAAATTGTTGATCAACGCCACCACTATATTCCATGCTCTCTCTTTCATAGATCCGTATTTCAGATATAATCAAATAATAATGGATATTGGGGATAAAGAGTTTACCACGTTCAAATAACCACAAGGTACATTTTTCTACCAAGTATTGCCTTTCGGTCAGAAGAATGTAGCAGCCTCCTATCAGCATGATATTCAACAGATATTCAAAGTGATCCTCAGGACATTAGTGGAATGAAATAATGATGATATGATGGTCAAATCCCACTAGTGTCATGAAAATTTAAGAGATATTGAGAAAGTGTTCGGCTTCCTATGATCTCGAATTCTAAAGATAAAGCCCTTGAAATGTGTCTTCGAGGTAACATCTATAAATTTTCCAAGATTTTTCATCAAATATAGAGGCATTGATATCGACACAGAGAAGTTCATGGACATCAGTTAGATTCCTCTTCTGAGAAAACTTCGACAGCACCAAGGTTTTCACGGTCACTTCGACTACATATTCCAATTCATTTTAAATTTCGATGGAATGTGTAATACCTTTTCCCAGATCATGAAAAAGTGTCGACTACAAGTGGGAGGGGAGTTTCATACTACTTTTTAGGAGGTCCAGATGTACCTGATATAACCTCTAGTTCTGATGCCACAAGTCTTAGGAAATCCACTGGTCCTCTATGTTACCACCCTAGAAAGATCTCTTAGTTCCCTTATGACTCCTAAAAACCATGAGGGGATATATAAATTTATATACAATCTTAGCTACAGTAACCTTGATATAGAGACCAGATATTCCCCTACTGAGATGAGTTTCCTAGCACTAATTTTAATGGTCCAGATGTTGCGACATTACTTGAAGCACTATGAGATACAAATAGTGAACCGTGTGGATTTTTTGAAATATATTATAACTCTCCCCATGATTAAATTTCATATAGCTCAATGGGATGTGATCATTTAGTATTTTAACATCAGGTTTATTTCATAGAATTATATCAAAGGCCAGGTGCTGGAAAAAGTTCTAGTGGTATATTCACCCCCAACATAGTAGTGTATAGATTATGATTTCCTAGATGAGGAAATAACCTCAATAGATCATTTTGTTCCATGTTGGCATATTAACTTTTATGTCACTTCTTGAATCCCAATTGGTAGGAGACTCAATGATCCCATCTTAACAGGGTTGGCTTGGGTATCGTCTTCACCAATCCTACACAAGGTATATTGCCTTATTCATTAATGTTGTTAGAATTTTGTACCAACAATGAGGAAGAGTATCAGGCCCTTATCACTGGCCTCAATTTGTCCCTTAATAATTTTTCCTCACCTTCATGTGAAAGGGGACTCTAAATTGTTCGTAAAATCGATCAACGGTGACTATGTTTTTAGGAATCCAAATCATCTACCCCTGTTGGAGCACAGTCTCCGGCTAATGGCCCAGTTCCCTTCCCAGCATGAAGTCACTCATATTCCTTGGTCACATACCAATAATTTTGATTCCTTGTAAAGCCTTACCAAATCTCTTGTAGAGCCTGACTAGGATGATTTGATTATCCATGTGATGCATTGAAGAGTAATCACTCCGATCACTCCAAATGATGATGATCTCCAGCAGGTAAGCCACCTAACCACAGATTCCTCCACATCAGGAACTATAGACCCCCTTCCACAATATTATAGGGGACCACTAGTTTTACAGCTCCCATTATAGAGTATCTTCAATATGGTAATCTCCTGACATAATGAGCCAAACATGAGAGAATCTGTTGGGGCAGAGTTTATTTAACCCTCTAGAACAGTCCTAGTCTTGAGAATATCCTTTACATATAAATATTTGATGAGATTATTATTCATTTAATTCAATAATATGGGAGTCTCTAGGTTATTCAAGAAGTCCACGATGGTTCCAATAGAGTGCATCAGGTAGGGAAAACGCTCTCCCACCAAATTCAAATACTGGGCTTATTTTGGACCACCATGATTCATGACTACATAGAGTTCAACAAGAGGTTCCACAAATGATATATCCATGATACTTTTCTGCATCAACAACCAAATAATCTCCGTAAAACTATGTAATCTTGTCCTTTTGTAGCCTGGGGTTTGATGACTTGGGACTGTATCCACCAGTGACAACCCACTAGTCCTGGTTTATCCTGACTACTATGGAATTATTTTCCATGTGGGAAGAGGAAAATCTACTCAAGTAATTCAAGGCTCATTCTAGTTTTTTCATGACCACAAATATCAACCCCTGATTCGTAGTCCCTTTCACCATCCTCACTGATAACAACACCAACTTTTGGGCCACCGAGCTAAAGAAATTGTACGCAACGTACAATATCCATTTTAATCATACCTATTGGTATCACATGGAAAAAATGGATAGTTAATGGAATTTTAAAAAATACTCTCTATAATCTTGAATAATATGGTTAGTAAAAAAATGAGTTTTCGAAACAAGCTTTCCAACAATCTCTAGGCATACCAGACAATGACTTGTAATTGCACCCGTGTGACAATGTATTCTCTGGTGCATGGAACAAAGGAAGTACAAACCATTGAGATTTAGTTAACGTCACTATAAATAGCCATCGACAATTATCCAACGTCATACAACGTAGCCGAAGTCTTTTTGGATGAACTATAATCCTGTGATGAGAAGAGGCTCTAGGCCTTGCATAATTTGGAGAGGCATTAGAAAAATATTGTCGAGCA
The DNA here is from genome assembly GCA_963277665.1 of Viscum album. Classification (NCBI taxonomy): domain Eukaryota; kingdom Viridiplantae; phylum Streptophyta; class Magnoliopsida; order Santalales; family Viscaceae; genus Viscum; species Viscum album. The sequence goes on along the minus strand of OY728148.1, from coordinate 754,567,802 downwards.
TTGAATGAGAAAGTTTTCCTATAATCTTTCTAAAAATGTGACATGATATTGACCTCTATAATTCCAATTACACCTATCATGAATCCACTAAATATAGTGACCAAATGGGAGGGACCCTATGTCATTCACAAGGTTTACCCCTATAGTGCTTACTCTTTGTTCACTATGGATGGTGAGTGTATTACTCCTCCCACCAATGCAAAATTCCTCAAAGAGTACTTCACATGAGTGGTCCATTTCATCCTACATGGTTATAAATAGAAAACGATCTATAATATACAACCATAAACAAATATCCCATCGTCATATATGATGATAAACTGCAAATGGTGAATATACATTTTGTTCTATGCTCTATGTCCTTAAATGAATATCTCTCTCATTTGTGCCACAAGAAATTAAACTGCATGGGTTTCGCCACACCTCATGTGTGCCTTAATTTGGTTATTCATCATATTTCACATCTAAAAGGACCCCATAGTGGATTGGTCTCATACCAACATGGGTCCCCTACTATTTTTGTCCAATTTCCCATATGATCTCTGACGATAATTTGATACATGTACCATGTTGTGAATATTTTCCATTATCAATAATCAATTATTTTTTCACATTCTAGGTCACAAAATATGGATAAAATGTTGAAAACATGTTCATCAGTTATCCTCTAACATTATCACCATATTGATGGTTTCTGAAATATCAATCGCGATGATTTAGCTTTTTCTTCCCTTCTGCCCCTTGTGCACAACATTAAACAAGGCATCTACAGTTCAAGAACAATGACCCTAAACTAAGATCTCACTCATACTTACCGGATGATGTTAAACGGGATGAAATTTCAAGAACTATGTGTGTCCTGATACCCATACTCATGGGATATGCAAGAACACCTTGGTATTTCACCTTTGTGTCTAGAACCAATATTTAGAAGCCTTATCTTTCAGTTAGCCCCTTAGCCTAGATTATCCCAAGAGTATGTGGTGTGGTGTGGACTTATGTCATCATTCACATAATCTTTTCAATAACCACACCACATACCTCTCTCTAGAGCTCTCTTGTCTTTTATCCTCACTGCATGATGTTAAACTACATGGGCATGTCTCATGCACATGATAGTAAACCCGACATCTCCGATCTAAGCTCTATGTCCTTAAACTAAGATATCCATCATCCTTATCACAGGATGTTGAAATAAATGACATTTCAAGAACTATATGTGGCTCGATTCCCACCATTATGGGATACATAAGAACACCCATACATTTATTCTTTAGGGATATCCCTAGGTGCCATAGATTATTCCTTCCTTTCGGACTCTTGGCTTAAGTATCTTTGGAGACAGTAGTGTGGTGTGGACATTTTCCCCATTCACGTTAGGCATAAATACATTGTCACATGTCCCCATTTATTTATATCTTCTCTTATTCCATACTATATGATGTTAAAATACATGTATTTCAAGAACTATATATGGGAAAATTCCTTCCCTTGCAGGATAGATAGGAACAACTGACCGTTTTTTCTTCATGTCTATCCCATAAAACCAATCTTCCTCTTTGGTTACCCTCTTTGGATTTGAGTTATCTTCGAGATTTGTGTGTGATATTGTGTGGAATTGTTTTTCCTTTCACATTAGATTTAAAACAACCACATTATGTTCCCCTCCCTCCAGAACAACCATTTTTAACTTTCGTCCTTACCGCATGATGTTAAACTACATAGATTTCATGAACCACATGTGTATTGATTCGAATCCTCATGGGATATATAGAAACACCCAAAAATTTCCTCTTTGGGTATAGCCCCAGGTATCTTGATCTTTGATATCCCCAAGGCTTGAGGTTCTCCTTTGGGATTGCGCATAGTGTGGTGTATACTTTTTGTCCTTTTTCACATTGGTTATGAAATATCCCACCATGTGCATTCCCTTTAGAACCATGTTCCACTTCATCATCCGTACCACGTGATGTTAAACTGCATAGATTTCAGGAACTACATAGGTATTGATTCCCACCTCATGTGATATGTAAAATTACCCAAAATTTTTTCCTTGAGTCCATCTTAGTATTAAAAAATTATCTATTACGTTTGACCACTCAGCCATGATTCTTATGGGGATTTGTGGTATGAAATGTGGACTTCTATAGGCCCACTCACGTCGAGTTTTCAATAGTGTAATGTCTCGACCCTGCTCCCCCCTAAACAGGTGGTTGGACTGGTTTCCACAAGACCTCAAGGGAATCTCCCCAAACACTAGAGGTTGCCGACTAACAGAAAGTGTTTATGGATAGTCAGTGAGGAGACTATACCCTCATATCAATGTTCAATAATAAAAAATGGAAATAAATATCAAAATAATTATTCTAAGTGATACAGTAGAATAATGCTGATTTTTATAAATCTTGAACAAGTTTGGAAAATGCTAGTTAGTACAGTAGATGCATGCATGACATGCTAATGATACAAAAATGGAAAGCCTAAAAAACAACCTTCTTTACATTTCAATAAAGAATTAAAGAAAAGGCTCAAATCCCCATGAAAAAATCCATTAGAATCTTAATCTCATGGTCAGTCCTTTTATCTTAACTCTAGGTACTTGTATACAACAACAAGAAATGTCCAAGGTCCATAGTCTTGCGAACAATAAATGTCTACTCGGGTACCCCAGTGCAATGGAGGCCCCAGAAGGGTGTGGGATATATAACTGAGTAGGCCAACATCACTGTTATCTTTACATATCGAAATAGTCAAATGTAAATAATAGGATGTTGGTACAATGAGGTAACAACCAAATTGAATAAATAAATTTCAACCTGTCCAGGTTCCTAAGGGACACTTGATGGAGATATATTCTTCAGCTCGTAGATAGAAAATAAGATTTTTTGAATAGGAACTATATATTTCTTAAATAAATGGTTTAACACATTAATTGATATTGTTATTAAACAATATAAAATCCTAGGATCCCTGTGACACTTGTATCTCGAAACCAACCTCGGCCGTGTTGTGGCCAGAACCATTTCCCATATTCAATTTACAAATCATTATGTTAGAGATGCTTCCATTAAAGATTTTTTTTCATGTATAACTGATTTTACTCACGATACAATGTCAATTAATGGGTGTAGAATGTCATGTCTAGAACCCTCATGAGTATTTGAAGCACTAGTCCTTTTCTGACAACCCGTGGGTATTTAGAGCAACATGCCATGTCCCATAATAGAATGTTTACATGCAAGCTGGGTGTTGAACACCATGTCTAGAACCCAATTGTATTTGGAGCATCAGTACCTATCTCACAACCCATTTTCAATCATATATATATATATATCATTGTAATAGAACGACTTGTTTAACACTCCAAAACCATCCATTAATTAATTGATAAATTAATTAATCAAACTCCTTAATTAATTCAACAACTAATTAACAACATAATTCTCCTGTCAAATAATTCAACAACTAAATAACCATTCCACATCGTAATAGTTAATAACTAATTAAAAATTAATTATTCTTAACCACATGCAAGTCAACTAGATAATGAACTCAACATTTAATTATCCCAATTCTTTAACTGATAACATAATAATTAACTCACCAATAAATTATCCGTATTCCCTTACTAATAAAATAGATTAGTTAAATACACCAAATATATTAGAAAATACAAAAATTAATAATGCACACATTACCATTAATTAATCCTTCAATTAATTAATCTACAAAAAAACACATATCATAATTAATTTTCTAGAATTAATTATCTCATTCTAATTCCAATATTTCTTAATCAAACCCAACATTCAAAATATTAAATCAACATCATGGTACATAACATTGATTATTAATAATTCATCAATTAAATTAATGAATTCCAATTAATTAATTCAACAATTAAATAATTTAATCATACCCTTTAATCAATTATATAATAGGATAATAGTTGAGGTCATTAAGAGGTAGCAATTAATCCATTATTAATTTTCTCGATTTAGTCAAAACAACATATCTCAATTAATCCATGATTAAATTTTCTATTTCATATATATCAATATATATAAATTAGTACTATGATTAATTATTTATATCCATTCCCAAATCACATAATTAATATAAAAAATTAATTATCTTATCTTAGCCAAAACAAAACAACATTTAATTTTTTTAATCGTATCATGTTAACTAATTCAATAATACATGCTTAAAACCAAAAAATTGTCATGTACTCATTTATCTCACATGGGAAGTATCATTTAACAACATTAAAAGTCATAGATCAACACACCACATATCACATTTAGCAATTTAATCAAACATACTAAATAAATATTCGAAAATAATTCAATATAAATACTACACTACATAATTTAAATACCAACAATAGTACAGAAAAAAAATTATTAATACATTTATTAAATTTGAGGACTTGAAAGGGGACCCTACATTGCGGTGCAACCAATTAATTATTCAGTCGCATGACATATAGAGACAAACAATCCACAACTGACCTACAACCATAGGTAAATGACTTTTTGTATATATATACATGTATACATGTGACCGCCCTCTGCACTGCACAAAAACCACTGCAACATAACTTCAAATAAAAGAACACAATGACAAGTCTCAATGCACCTCAAATAAAGTACAAGTGACTCTTATAAACCAAAAAAACCTAAATTGGGTGATGAGAAACAAAAAATCGGGGTGTAAACCTTACCATAAACATTAGAGGTAGAGTGAATTGAGACCATCCACCTCACCCTTAGTGGAGGATGTTGGATTATAGACCAATGGGTCCCGAGTCAACATTTTCATACCCTAAAAATAGAGGAACATAACAATAAGATTAAACCCGAACATTAGGGTTTTGGTCGAGCAAACAAGGAAATAGAGGAATCAAATGACCGATGAGAATCATGAAATATATACAGACTAACTCACATTGACATGGTGGACAAGATTCATGAAGATTCTGAGAGGAATAATTGTGTGAAAAATAATATCTGGGAGAGGGGAGGGCGCACCAATGAGGGGGGTTGTGCTTCTATCGGGGTTCTTCCCAGGGGTTTTGTGCAATGCAGAAAGGGGTCAGGCGGAGGGAGGTTGTAGCCATGGAGTCACTGCAAGAAGAGGGAGTCATGCCATGGGAGAGGAAGAGCTCATGGAGGAGGCCTCTAGTGCATGTCGCGCATAGAGGAAGAAAGCCACGTGGATTCACACGATGGCCTTGTGCGCCCATCCTCTCATTTTCCCTGTTAAAAAATGAAAACCTAATAACTAAAATTAATTAATTTAATAATAAAATAATAATAATAATATCAACAACATTTATTATTATTAAGATACTATTTTAATAAAACAATTATTTTTTAATTATTCTGTTCCCCTATTTGGTAAAACCCTATACTTCATTAACACATCAAAATAATTAAATTCTCTATAACATAATTTAATTAAATAAATACTCTAACTCATTTATTTAATTAATTATCTCAACATGAATTAATTAAATAAAACCCCTACTTCACTAGGATTAATTAAATTTTTTCTAACCACTTATTAAAAAACTTTTATTACACCTTTATTGATTAAATTCCTTATTACCTTGAATTTGATTTAATTAAACCCAAGTCCACATTTATTCCTCATTTAATATTAACATTTAACATTACCATTCATTGAAAAGCTCCAACTCTTCATTTACACATCATTTAATATTTCTGTTTATTATTAACATTTTTTGATAACACCCAACTCCTCATTTACATGTCCTTTAATTAAAATTTCACAAATTTAATTTAATTTAAATAAACCACACCAACTCATTTAATTATATCCATTTTAACCTCAAATTAAATAAATGAAACCACAATAATAATATCCATCATTATTATTAAGAATGTAATTGTTTGATAAAACCCAAAAATCCAAACTACACATCACTTAATTAAATTCCATTTAACCCAATTTAATTAAATGAAACCACTATTTCACAACAGTTAATTAAATCCCCATATTACATTTTTATTCTTCATAATAATAATAATAACCATAATTAATAATTATTATTATACTCATAAAACCATAATAATAATAATGTAATTATTGACATTATTTTACCTTAGATAAAACCCAACATCTCTATTAAATAAAAGAACTTATTTATTAATTTTGAAACTCTTTATATAATTACACTCATCATCATTAAATCTAAAACTCCTCATTTAAATAAATGTTTCTTTTAAATACACAAAGGCCAAAATAATTTCACATTAATGTTACACACCATTAATCATGAAATTAAAATATTTTAACATTAATGTTACATCCCATTAATAAAAAAATTTAAATCTTTTAACATCCAAAGAATTGATAACACGAAAATAATAATAATAAAAATATTATTATTAACATATCCTTATATTTAAATAGAAACATCCCATTTAATATTATTAAATTAAAATAAATAAAATATTAAAAATGGTAATCAAAATGGGTTGTACTACAATCGTGCATAGCCCGTGCAGATCCATTAAAGATTAATTATGGGAATTTGGTGCTCCCATGACTTTTTTAAAATACCCGTAAAAATTATCAGGCATTCAACCAAGTCCAAAAACAACACCATTAAGTGTTCCATCACTTGGAATAATGTTCCAGGGCTCAATTTAAAAACCGACCCATCGTTAAATGGAAAAAATGTTTGAAAAACATTGTAATTTAAACCTAGATAAAAAACATGGGACTTTACAATCATCCCACCTTAAAAATATCTCTTCTCCAAGAAGTCATTGGGAATTACTACAACAACATCTGAACTACCTAGGTTGAAAATGTTTTTTTGAAAAAAGACATTACATTTCAAAAATCTAAACACACAACTCACTAAAACATAAGTCCTTCCGCTTAATTCTTTAAAAACTGAGCCAATTCTCACCAAAACAGAGCATAAAATAGAGCCCATTAAACGAACCTCATTAAATAAAATGGACAAATCTCGATCAACTAAAACAAACTGGTTGCACAAGATTTCTTGGAAATACAATACGATCCCAAAACCCAAAATGACCATAAAACTATAAACGTTCCTTTTAAAATTATTTCACCACCAAACACATGTACACTAGAGTACTTACCCAACCTCTGGTTACATTACCTATGTCAGGTCATCACAATTCTATTTAAAAAAAACACTTCCCAAAATAAATTAAGACATAACCAAAAGAATCCATGCACACTGCATACAAACATGATAAAAAACCACTCATCAAGCCCAAAAACATTTAAATCATTAGCATTGCATAGGGCCAATTCTATCATTGTGTCTCCAAAACGAGTTCCGGACAGGGGACATGCTCGTCCTCTTCAGAAGAGCACACTATGTGAAAACGAAGGGCTATAAAGAGGTGAGTCGAACTAATATATGATTAAACTATTAAGAAAACACGGTGTCACCTGCCGTCATGTTTACCAAAATTGATGCGACACTACCAACCTTAGGATTTTCCATGACATCACAAGAAAAGATCAGCTACTCAACAACAAGCTATTTTAGAACACATTATAGAAAACTTTTGATGATGCATGAAATATGATCATCATGCCAAACATTGGTCATAAAATCCATAACATATGACTATCAACTTTCCATAACATTTGAGTCCCATGAAGTCATCTCGAGCAGTGGGATGAACAAACATTAATGGCCTAGAACATTCTAAGTGTACTACCAACCATGGATTATCCCCATATGAAAGATAAAAATCTAACCTCTCTCTTGGTCATGAAAAAATGAATACTGAAATTCAAAATCCCTTATTTCTTTTTAGCCATTTTAATTAATTAATTTAAACATTTTAATATTTGAATAAATATCACCAAACACACATGTACTTTTTCACAACAAGTCACTTGTATTTCAATCAATTACCCATAGGTAAAACATGTATGATATTATAAAAAAACCCTTTAAACATTTCAAATACAGTGTTATCCAATTATTAATAGGAAATTTTTAATCTAAATTACTTTTACCAAAAATTCACCCTCTGAGTGTTCCATTTATTCAATCTGGGTTCTTAAAAAAGAAACCCAACAAAATATCATTTTATTCAAAACTCATCAGATTTACATTTATACCCATTTTCAAGAATATTATTTTTATATAAGGCTAAAACACATGGGTTGGAATCTACCAATCGATAAGGACCCCATACAACTTATCGCTGGCATTTGGCTCCCATTTATCACAATCAACATTCATTAAACCTTTTAACATTAGTATCCCTTTCACATATCAAAACATATCTATAATGTTATCATAAGCAGTAACACAATATCATTCTATAACACAGAAGCATGAAAAAACAACAAAACATGCTAAAAACTAAGGCAGTATGAAATATAATCACTCAAGCATGTTAAAGCTATCACTGTAAAATTCTGTCAACAGATTCACGTTAAAGAAGATAAAGAAATATAATTTCAGCCAAGGCATACAATCCAAATTATCAGAAATCCTACTAATGCAAAAACATGGAATTTTATATGCATGGAATGTGAATCTTAAAGTGTCTAAGATAATGCTTGTATAAAACTTCATTTCTATATCATTCCAAGGTAACATTTTTTTCAAAATTTTCATAATAAATTAGGAGAAGAAAATACACCAGTCACTCATGGTGAAATCATATCAACTTCTACAGGGAAAAAAATGAACAAAAATCCAAACCCTGGCACTTCTTCATTTCCCGTACGTGGGGTGATCAGTCCCAAGAAAAGTTATTAACCCAAGTGCTGACAAATTCATAGTATCCTATCAACCAACCCCAAAATAGTAAGTAAAAGGAAAAGAACCCTCTGATGATACTTTGTAACATCTTGAGCCATATCACCCCTAAACTGTTGATCGGACTGGTGGCCACATGACTTCAATATCATCTCCCCGTACTATAGAGGCTGCCGACTAGCAGCAAGGGTCTTTGGATAGTCATTGGGAGACTATACTCTCATATCAGAGTTCAATAATAGACAATGGATATTAATAGGATAAGGAGTCTAATAAATGATAATGTAGTGGAAGGAAGATTTTTTTAAAACATGAACAAATGTGGAAAAATCATGTTTTATAGTAGATTCATACATGACATGAGAATGATACAAAATAGAAAGAAGTAAAAAACCCATGTTTTACATTTCAATACAGAAACAAAGAAAAGAATCAAAGACCTAAGGAAAAATCCATGAGCATCCTGAGATCCAGATATGTCCATTTCTCCTTACTCCAGGTACTTGCATACAACAATATGAAATGTCCATGTACTATAGTCCTATAAACAAGAAAGGTCTAATTGGGTACCACAATGCAATGGAGGACCGAGTAGGGAGTGATATATACATCTCAACAGCCTGGCACCACAATTTTCTATCCCCATCCATATAGTGAAATGTAAATAATAGTATGTAGGTATGATGAGGTAACAACTAAATTGAATAAATAAATGAGAACCTATCCAGGTTCCTAAGGTACACCAGACAGAGATGCCTGCTTTGGCTCGTAGATGAAAAATAAAAGTTTTGAAACATGAACTATAAATTACATAAATAAAATATTTAACAAATTAATTTATATTCTTATTTAACCTCATAAATTCTCAGGTTCCCATGGACACCCGTATCTCAAAATCTACCTTCACTGTGATGGGGTCAAAAACATTTCCATATTCAATTCACAATTCATTATGTCACAACTGCTTTCATAAACTATTTAATTCATTTCATGTACAATCAATTGGACCCATATTCCAATGCTAATTAAGAGGTGTATAATTTCAGGGCTAGCACCCTCGTGAGTATTTGGAGAATTATTCTTTCTCTCACAACCCATGGGTATTTGGATCATCAGTCCCTATCACATAAAAGAATATTTATATGCATGCTGGGTGTATAACTCCATGTCTAGCACCTCGTGAGTATTTATATCATCAGTCCCAGTCTCAAAACCCATTTATCAATAATACATATATATTTATCATTGTTGTAGAACTCCATTTATAACACCCCAAAACTATCCATTAATTAATTCATAAATTAATTAATCAAACCCGTTAATGAATTCAAAAACTAATTGAAAACATAAATCTCCAATAAAATAATTCTACAATTAATTAACCATTCAAAATCTTAATAGATAATAATTAATTTACAATTAATTATTCTTAAACACAATCAAGTCAACTTGAAAATTAACTCAACATGTAGTTATCCCAATTCCTTAACTGATAAAATAGTAATTAATTCACCAATCAATTATCTTTATTTCCATACTAATCCGATCTATTAGTTAAATATACCAAATCTATTAGTTAATGAAACAAATAACTATGTACACATTACCATAATTTAATCCTTTAATTAATTAATCTACAATACAAATCATATCTCATAACTAATTTTCCAGAATTAAATGTCTCATTCTAATTATAAAATTTCTTATTCAATCCCTCCATTAAAATTCTTAAATCAACATCATGGTACATAACTTTGAGAATTAATAATTCATCATTTAAATTAAGACATTCCAATTAATTAATTCAAAAATTAATTAATTTAATTATCTCCTTTAATCAATTCAATAATTTGATAACATTTCAATTCATTAACATGTTGTAATTAATCCATCATTAATTATCTTGATTTAGTCAAAACAAAAAATCTCAATTAATCCTCAAATAAATTATCTCATTGATATAAATCAATATATTATAATTAATCCTTCGATTAATTAATTATATTTATCCTCAAGGCACATAACTAATAAAAAAACTTAATTATCTTATCATTTTAAAAAACATCATTTAATTATTTTATCGTATCACTCTAACCAATTCATCAATACAAGCTTAAAACAAACAAATAGTCATGTACTCATTTTATCTCACATGGTAAACATCATTTAATAATATAAAATATTGTGAATCAACACACCACATATCACATTTATCAATTTAATAAAACTTACTAAATTAATATTGGAAATGAATTAAATATAAATACTTTACTGTATAATTTAAATACCAACAAAAGTACAACAATAATTTTATTAATGCATTTATTAATGTTTAGGACTTTTATGGGGACCCTACCTCGGGGTTGAAGCAATTCATTATTATGTGGCATGACATATGGCGACAACCAATCCGAAACTGGTTCACAAACGCACACACATGACTTTATGTAAATATATATACACATGTGTGAGCCCTCTGGATTTATCAAAACCAACTACAATATAACATAGAAAAAAAAACAACGACAAGACTCAACACACCTCAAATAAAGTACCAGGGACTCGTATAAACAAAATGAATGTAAATTGGATGATGCGAAACAAAACAGTGGTGTGTAAAACTTACCCAAAACATCGGCGCCAAAGCGAATCGAGACCATACACCTCACCCTTGGCTGAGGATGCCATATTATGGACTAATCGGTCCTTAGTCAACATTCACATACCCTAAAAATAGTGGAACACAACAATCAAATTAAACCCAAACCTTAGGGTTTTGGCTCATAAAACAAGGAAACAGAGGAGTCAAATGGATGATGTGAATTGTGAAATATATGCATAAAATATCACCTTGATGAGGGGAACAATATTCGTGATGATTCTGAGAGGAATCACAGTGCTCAAAAAGAAGTTCAAGAGAGGGGGTGGCATGCCAATGAGGTGTGTTGCACTGCTATAGGGGTTCTGCCTAGGGGTGTCATGCGCTATAGTAGGGAGTCATGAAAATTATCAAGAATTCACCCTAGTCCAAGAAAACACCATTAAGGGTTTCAACACTCAAAATAATGTTTCGAGTCTCAATTTAAAAACTGATATGTCGATAAATGGAACAAAGTTTGAAAATTGTTGTAATTTAAACCTGGTTAAAAACCATGGGACATTACAATCTACCGACCTTAAAAACATCTCATCCCTAAGAAGTCATTCGGAACCACTAAAACATGATCTGACCTACCAAGGTCAAAAAGTTTTATTTGAACAAAGACGTTATGTTTCGAAAATCCAAACACACTATTCACCACAACATATTTCATACCGCTTAATTATTTAAACCTCGATTCATGTCTCCCAAAACTGAGCTTAAAATCAAACCCATAATAGGGACCTCATTAAAAAAACATCGAATCTGAATATACTAGTAGGAACTTGTTTCAAAAGATTTTCTGGAAAGACATTATGATCCCAAAACCCACACTCACCCTTAAACTGGGAACATGCCTTTTAAAATTATTACATCACCAACTGCATGTACATCGAAGTCCTTACCCGACCACTGGTGACATTACCTAAGTCAAGTCATCATAATGATATTTAAATAACAAAATATTAACATGACCCAACATGAATGAAGGCATAGAACAAAAAAACCATGAATCCCACGTAAAAAACATACACTAATCACTCATAAATCCCAACAACATTTAAAACAATAGCACAGTGTTAGACTGATGCTATATTAGTGTCTCTTTGACGAGGAAAAGATAGGGGACATGCATTGTTGTATTCAAAAGATCACACTATGTAAAAACCAAGGTCACTAAAAATATCAGTCGAACTAATACCGGATGACCCTGTTAAGAAACATAGCGTCACCTGTCTTCACGTTTACCGAAATCGATGCACCACTACCCACTATATGAATTTCCATGAATTCACAAGAAAAGATCATCCGCTCACAAACACACTATTTCAGAACACATTAACACATGCATGTGACATTACTCGAACCATTATCACCACATCAAAAATTGATCATAAAACCTGTAACATAATCATATTGGCATTCCATAACACCTGATTCCCAAGAAGTACTCTCGAGTAGTGGGATACACATACTTTAATGGTATAGAAAATTTTAAGGTTACTACCTAGCATGGGGTTTCCCCTTACGAAAGATAAACATCAACCCTCTCTCTTGGTCACAGAAAACTGAATCATGAGGTTGAAAATCCTCTTTTTCATTTTATCCATTTTAATTAATTCATTTCAACCATTTAACATTTGAAAAAATTTCAACAAACACACAAGTAATTTTTCACAAAAAGTCACATGGTTTTCAGTTAGAGCCAAATAGAAAAAATAGATAAGATAATAATAAAATATCTTTAAACATTTCACAAATAGTTTTATCCAAATAATAACAAGAAATTTAGCATCTAAATTCCTTCTAGAAAAAATGTGACCTATTAGGGTCCCATTTATTCAATCCGAGTTCTTCAAAAAGAAACCCAACAAAAATTCATTTCAATCAAAATATACCAGTTTTACATTTATAACCATTTTCAAACATAATATTGTTATATAAGGTTCAAACACATGGGTGGTCATCTCCCAATTGATTAGGCACCCATACACCTTATTGCTGGAATTTGGCTCCCATTTATCACAATCATAATTCATTAAACTTTTTTACTTTTGTATCACTTTCACACTTCAGAACATATATAGTATGTTATCATAAGTAGTAAAACTATAGCATTATACAACTCATAATCATGTAACAACAACAAAACATGCTAATAACTAAGATAGTATGGAAAATAATTACTCATGAATGTAAAATCTCTCACCAAAACTTGCTATCTAGAGAGGAATGCTAAAGAATATAAAAACATGGAATTACACCAAAGGCACACAATCAAAGTTAGCAGGAATCCTACCAATGCAACTACATGGAATGTTATATGCATGGCATGTGAATCTCTATGTGCCTAATATGGTGCATGTATGAAAATTCCATTCCATATCAAGCCAAGGTAAATTCTTTAAATATTTTCCTAATCAATTTGCAATGGATTATAACCAATTACTCAAGGTGTAATCATATCAACTATAAAAGTGAACAACATGGACAACAATCAAAACCATAGACACATGGTCATTTACCACATGTGCGGTGATCAATCCGAATCACGGATATTAACCCAATCGCAGACACATTCATAGTCTCCTATCTACCGACATAGAAACAGTAAGACAAAGAAAAAAACCCTATGATAACACTTTGTAACATCCCGTCCAAAAAAACCCCTAAACCGATGGCTAGACTAGTCTCCATATGACCTCAAGTGCATCTCCCCATATTCTATAGGATTCATACTAGTAGTTAGGGTCTATAGATAATTATTCGGTAGAATATACCCTCATGTTAGAGTTCAATAATAGAAAATGGAAATAAATAGTAGTAGTATTCTAATAAATGATAAATTAGAAGAATGTGATTTTTTAGAAAACATGATCAAATGTGGAAAATTATAGTTTATATAGTAGATGCATGAATGACATGATAATGAAACAAAAAGGAACGCTGTAAAAAAATTGCATGCTTTGCATTCCAATACAGTAACAAAGAAAAGACTCCAAGCCCCAAGGTAAATTCCACAAGAATCATAAGCTACAACTCAGTCCTTTTCTCCCAACTTCAGGTACTTACATACAACTATAAGCAAGGTCCACGGTTCGTAGTCCTATGAGAAAGAAATGTCTACTGGGGTACCCCAGTGCATTGGTGGCCCGAGTAAGGTGTAAGATATAAATCTCAGTAGGTCAGCACAACTAGTGTCTGGTCCTATCCAGATAGTGAAATTAAAATAGTAGTTTAAAGGTATAACAAGATAAAAATAAATTTGAAGAAATAAATTACAACCCATCCAAGTTATGAAGGGACATCTGATAGAGATATTTGCTTCGGTCCGTGGTTGGATAATAAGAGTTATGAACATGAACTATAAAATGATTAAATAAATTTTTTATCACATTAATTTATTTTCATATTTAACTTCATAAATTCTGGGGTTCCAATAGAAACTCATATACCAAAACCTACCTCAACTGTGCTACGATCAGATCCATTTTCCATATTCATTTCAGAAATCATTATTTCATTGCTTCTTTCATTAATCATTTTATTCATTTCATGTAAAACCGATTGGAACCATGATTCAATTTCAATTAATGGGTGTAGAACGTCATGGATAGCACCCTTGGGAATATTTGGAGCATCAGTCCTTGTCTCACAACCCATGGGTATTTGGAGCATCATTCTCTTTCCCATAAAAGAATGATTCTAGGAATTATGGATGTAGAACATGTCTTTCACCCCTTGAGTGTTTAGAGAATTAGTCCATGTCTGACAATAGGTTTGTCAATCATACATATATATTTATCAATGTTATAGAATTCCATGTCAACACCCCTAAACCAACCATAATTAATTCATAAATTAATTAATAAAACTCATTAATTAATTCAAAAACTAATTAAAAACATAATTATATTGTAAAAAAATCTAAAATTAATTAACCATTAAACATCTCAATAATTAATAATTAATTAAAAATTAATTATTCTTAATCCCAAAAATTTCAACTAGATAATAAAATCAAAATTTAATTATCCCAATTTAGTAACAAATAACATAAATATTAATTCAATAATAAATTATCTTCATTTCAATACCAATCTAATAAATTAGTTAAATATACCAATTAATTTAGTTAATGAAAAAAATAACTGAGTTCAAATTACCAATAATTAACCGTTTAATTAATTAATCTACAATAAAAATCACATCTTATAAGTAATTTACTGAATTAATTATCTGATTCTAATTCCAACATTTCTTAATAAAACCACCCTTAAAAATCATAAATCAACATCATTGTATATAGCATTGATCAATAACAATTCATCAATTAAATTAATTCATGATAATTAATTAATTTAACAATTCATTAATTTAATCATAACATTTAATCAATTCAGTAATTTCATAATAATTCACTTCATTAATAGGTAGTAATTAATCCATGATTAATTATCTCTATTTAGTCAAAACAACATATCGCAATTAAAACATAAAAAAAAAATTTCTCATTCAGACAAATATATATTTTATAATTAATCATTTTATTCATTATTTAAATCCAATCTCAAAGAACATAAATAAAAAATATTAT
Source organism: Viscum album (assembly GCA_963277665.1). Lineage (NCBI taxonomy): Eukaryota > Viridiplantae > Streptophyta > Magnoliopsida > Santalales > Viscaceae > Viscum > Viscum album. The sequence goes on along the minus strand of OY728148.1, from coordinate 754,551,767 downwards.
TATCTTGTCTTATCCAAAACAAAACATCATTTAATTATTTAATTGTATCACATTAACTAATTCATAAATACATGCTTAAACCAAAAAAATGGTCGTGTACTCATTTATCTCACATGGGAAGCATCATTTAATAACATACATAGTCATGCATCAACACACCACATATCAAATTTAGAAAGTTAATAAAACTAACTAAATATATATATGATAATAATTCATTATAAATACTTCACTACATAATTTAAATACCAATAATTGTGAAACAAACATTTTATTAATGCATTTTTTAATGTTGAGTACTTGAAAGGGGACCCTACCTCGGGGTGACCTAATTCATTATTCACCAGCTTGACATACAACCAAAACTAATTTGCAACTGGTCCACAACAGCACACACATGACTATATGTATATATATACATGTGTGTTCCCTCTACATTGATCAAAATCAACTGCAACATAACATAGAATCACAAAAAACGCAAAGACATGACTCAACACACCTCAAATAAAGTACCTGGGACATGTATAAACCAAAAGAACCTAAATTGGATGATGAAAAAAACATCGCGGTGTAAAAATTACCCGAAACATCGTGGTAGAGAGATTTGAGACCATTCGACTTGCCCTTTGTGGTGGATGTCAGTTTATGGACCAATGGGTCTTGAGTCAATGTTCGCATACCATAAAAATAGAGGAATGCAACAATAAAAATAAACCCGAAGATTAGGGTTTTAGTTGATAATTTAATGGAAGAGAGGAGTCAAATGGATGACACGAATTACAAAATATATGCAGACATTCTCTCCTTGACGAGGTGGACAATATTCGTGATGAGTCTGAGAGGAATCGTCGAGCACAAAAAGAAGACCAGGAGAGGGGGTGGCTCGCCAATGAAGGGGGTTGCGCTACTACATGGGTTCTGCCTGGGGGTGTCGTGCGCTGTAGAAGGGTGTCTAACCAAAGGAGATTGCATCCATGGAGTCACTGCCAGAAGAGGGAGTCACACAATGGGAGAGGAAGTTCTTGTGGAGTAGGTCATTGGCGCACGTCACACATTGAGGAAGAAAAACAGGGGGTTCTCGTGCTGGCCTTATGGGCCTCTCCCCTAATTTTCTCTATTTAAAAAAATAAAAACCTAACAAAAAACTAATTAATTTAATAATAATAATAATAATAAATTATTATTACCATACTCCTTTAGTATAACATATCTTCATTAATTATTCTACACCCCTATTATATAAAACCCAATAATTCATTAACAAATCAAAATAATGAAATTCTATCCAACAGAATTTAATAAAATAAAAAATCTAATTCATTTATTTAATTAATTATCTCAAAATGAATTAATTAAATAAAAAACCGCTTCACAGAGATTAATTAAATTATTTTTAACCATTAATTAAAAAAACATCCATTTCACCTTTATTAATTAAATTATTTATTACAATTAATTTAATTAAATTAAACCCTAATCAAAATTTATTACTCATTTAATATTACCATTCAATATTTCCATTCTTTGAAAACCTCCAACTCTTCATTTAAAAATCATTTAATATTAACATTTAATATTAACATTCTTTTGTAACACCTAACTCCTCATTTACATGTCATTTATTTAAATTATTAAAATATTAATTTAATTAAAATAAACCCCCATCAAATCATTTAATTATATTCATTTCAACCTAAAATTAAATGAATGAAACCACCATAATAATATCCATCATTATTAATAATAAATCACTTCATTGATAAAACCTAAAAATCCCCACTACACATAATTTAATTAAATTCCATTTAACTCAATTTAATTAAATGAAACCATTGTTTCACAACAATTAATTAAATCTCCCTATTCCATTATTATTATTATTCATAATAAAAATAATAAAAATTACTAATAATTATTATTATACTCATAAAACCATAATAATAATAATTTCATTATTATCATTATTCATCCATAGATAACACCAAACACCTCTGTTAAATAAAAACCCTTCTTTATAAATTCTGAAATTCCTTATTTAATTGAACACATCATCATTAAATATGAAGCTTCTCATTAATTTTTTTTTGAGATAACCAAAAGGCCGCAATAATTTCACATAAATGTTACACCCCATTAATCATGCAATTAAAATATTTTAACATAAATATTACACCCCATTAATCATGCAATTAAAATATTTTAACATCCAAATAATTGATGAAACCATAATAATAATAAAATTATTATTATTATTATTAATATATTCATATAATTAAACAAAAATATCCCTTTTAATATTATCTAATTAAAATAATTAAAATATTAAACTGGGTAAGCTACATGAGTTGGGCCGCAATAGTGTGTAGCCCGTGCAGATCCTTTAAAGTGGAATTTTATGGATTTGGTGCTCTTGATACTCTTTGTGGCACCCATGAAAATTATTGGGTATTCACCTAAGTCTAGAATCAAAACCTTTTAGTGTTCCAACACTCAGAATAATTTTATGTGGCTCATTTTAAAAACTGATCTGTCCATAAATGGAAAAAAAGTTTGAAAACATTTGTAATTTAAAACAAGTTCGAAATCACGAGAATTTATAAATAGCCACCCCATGTACACCCCCCTATGGGATCATATTTTTCATCTACATTCTTGACATATGATGTTAAACTACATGAAATTATAGAACAACTTATGGATTGATTCTAATACTTTATGGGATACATAGTAACACCTCGGTCTTTCACCTTGGGTTGAGCCCCATGTTCATGAATCAATTTTACCCCTTTCCTCTACTCATGTCCTCAAGTATTCTACCCCCAGTAGTTCCCTTCATCCATTATCCCACCTCATCCAGATTCTTAGATACATTGTGTTTTGGGATATGGAGTGTTAGATTCTGTATGGACATGCTCTCATTCCACATCAATTACTCACACATCCCGTTGTTTGGGTCTTTATTATATTCCACATCTGAAAGGAACCTCGGGTGGTATGGATTCTCAACCTTATAGATCACATTCAATTTGGTGCTGACATCCTGAAATATTTCAAACTACATTTGCGATAGGTCGTGCCTTGAAAATATGGTCAATGATCAACTGTCAATTATTTTTTCCCATCCTATGTCACATGATGTTGATACTATGCTTCAAATATGGTTAACAATTATCCTCCATAATTACACTAACCCCATTAATCACTAAATATTTTTTTCATTATTCAAATCTCTTTCCATGCATCATTTTTAGATGAATATCGACACCCTCTGTGTTACCTCCCTAGAACCTTTATGTTCATAGAGGACGAACTATTTTCATAGGGGTCATCCTTGTCTCTACACCATCGCTCCGAATCATGTACTTCAAGGAATTTTAAAGATCTTATCCGCCCGTTTTCCCACACCAAGCATGGATCACGTGGGCTTAGAGATTTGGGTAAGGTTTGTGCCTTTATGGAATAATCAAAATTCCTTATGGTCTGAGATCTATGACTATCAACTAAGATCTCTTATGTCATTATCTTATGATGTTAAAAAACATGTTTTACATCCATACTGTGAATTGATAAACTACCCAGTCATGTAATGTATTCGTTTGAGAAGACATTGACCCTTTTGAATTGGTCCCCCGCCATAGCACACTCCATAACTACATGCGGCTTTATTCTCACCCTTGTGAGATACCTAGTGATGCCCAGTTATATTACCTCTCTTTCCAGCCCAATGTCATGATCCATTTCTTCACCTTCTTGTTCTAGGGTTTCCACTTTTGAAAGGTGTGTATTGACATGTGGACTTCCTTTATCCACATTCACATTGGGTCACCTCAAGACACTACCGCAGATCTCCACCCCCACAGTCCAAAATCTATAAAATTTTAAATATGATTTAAAGTGTCCAAGTTTTCATGACATTAAACTACGTAATAGCTAGAGTTTTCCCCTCATAAGAGAATATCGTTCCTTTTTATATTTTCCATCTACCACAACATCTTTAATAACTATGTATGGCTTGATTCCCACTCTCATGGGATATGTAGTGATGCCTAGATTCTTTTTCTATGGTCCATTCGCAAACCCTTTCATATTTCAAGCATCATGTACCTGGACACCTTTTCGGAACATGTGATATAGAATGTGGACTTCTTTTGTCCCCATTCATCTTGGGTTATGTATCAAACTGTGCGTTCCTCCTCAAGGTTTCTTATCATCCACATTTTTATGAGGTAAAACTTCAAGGTATTATAGGTCCTCACCAAAGAAATGCCTTTTGGAAATACATTTTATCATGATTCATGCTGACACACCCACCCAATCCACTTTTATTATGGTGGCATAGTTTCAAGAGTGTTGGACTCTATTCGAACAGCTTGTCACCCCATCTCTATTCTTTGTGTCCACATAATTTGGATTCTCATCCACTTTCCCATATGAGGGAACCCCATAACAGTCTTCTCCCATGTCACATTGTCTCACCTACCATCCTAAGAAAAAATTTCAGTAAGGAATCAGACAATATTTCGAGTTAGTCACTGTGTTTTAGAATACAGTCAGTGTTTGGACCTCAATTTTTTATCCCATTCTTGTCTAGTGATATGGGTGATTTTCTTCAAATAAGGTCAGCAATTATATGATATTGGCCTAACACTTTCATTTTTTTTCAGAATTTGGTGTATTATGATTCAAATTTCTTATTTCCTCTTATTCGGATCGACTCTAACACACTTGGCATTACCCCATTGTTTTATTAGAGCATGTTGGGAAATGCCAGTTGGCTGTTCTGGGAACCGTATACTCCAGTTTTGGTTGCTCTATCAACATGAATATTTTTAGTGGTCATTCAACAATGGAAGATCCTCAAATATTCAATTAATAATAGGCACTCTCATACACAAAGTGGTGGATTATGTGGTCGTCCCTTGTTTCTCACACCAGGTATGAACCATGTGAGCTTATGGATTGATCTCCAGTTACTTCACAATTATGATTGAGATATTGTAAAGAGAAAAAAAGAAAAAAAATATAATAAGTAATAATAAGAAAGTATTAAGTCCATGAATGTAGTTCAAGATGAGTAAATTAGGGAGAAAACAAGTTTCATAAGTTTGGAAAAAACACAGCCCTTATAGATCACCCCCTTTAATGGACGACTCCAGTACGACCAGATTATGACATGTGGCATATGGGATAGCCTCTCTCTCCCTAAGATCCTCTTCATCATCAATAGCCACGAAGTGGAGCTCGTTGGATTTGACCTGCATTTGATTTTACTCGACTTTGAATTAAATCATTTGATGGCCTGACTTCACTGCTTTGTTCTGGAAATCTTCCAGTTGGGATTTAAACCATTCAATTATCTCAGATTGGCTGGCTATAAACTCATCTCGTTTATTTTCCTTCTCTTCAAGGCATCTGACTTCCTGGTCATCCTTATAAATCTTCTAGATAATCTATAATTTATTCTCACATCCTAAAATATTTGAGAGTTGGCTACCCTCTCACATATTCTCATCTATATAATGATATTTTATTACATGAAGATGGTGATAATGCACCCCTCCATCATAGATAAAGCGTATCCATATGCGACGTGACCCCATTCAACTTAGCCATTCTACCTCTGATTCACTAAGAAAGTCTTTGATGCACTTACACACCTTGTAGCATGTCATATGAATCTCCTCATCTATGTTAGGATCAGAGTTTTCCATCTCCTCAGGATCTGTAGGCTTTTAATCATGAACAATAGTCAGGAGTTCATTTGTGGGGTCCTCTTCTGGGCATCTTTTCTTCATTAGTGATCTCAACCCCACCAACCTAGAGCCCAATAATGGAAGTAGAATCACTCATTATTGTAGCTTCTTGATCATTGGGTTCTAGGGATGGACCATTTTGGATGATTTATTCTGCGTGAACTGGTGCAATCACTGGTTGAGCTCCCACAGATGTTTGAGACTCAATAGTTTACTGATCCTTCAGTCTTGAGATCACTACATTGGGAATTGATACCAAGATCATCCAAGTTACCCAAACAAAAGATGTGAGAATACAATGGTAGAAACATTCAAGAGCCAATCGCAGTGATATCTAGTTCCAGAGTCACAATAGGAGCTGCCACTATAGCAAACCCTCAGCACATGTTAATTCAATGATCTGTACTGGGTCATTTTGAACGGTTGTTATAGTATGAGGCCCCAAGGTTTCCATTTATTCCCTCTTGTTTGATTTTCAATGACCACTCCAATCAAGGATGGTCCTTCTCCCACTGAAACTGTGGTCATTCCTCTTCTCTATTCGGTTATAGGTGTAGATTCACGGGGATGTCCTTCCACACCCATTGGTACATTTTTATCCCATACTAGGGGAACTTCATAGATCTCATCATTGATGTGTTCCAAAACAAGTAAATTTTGGGTTAGTGGATTTGAATTATGAAAATAGAAAGACCAGTAGAGATAAGAGTTGAGACTCACCTCGAGTTGTTCAGCTAGTTCCTTGTCATAGCCCGCGATTTTATTACTCTCGCATGGGATTTCCTGGATGGAAACTATCACTTGACGTCCCTCACATTTATGTCCCCCACATCCAGCTTACTCTTATCCCTCTTATTATAATTATTATTATTATTATTGTTAGTTTACTTATTATTCTTCTTCTCCTCCTCCTCCTCCTTCCTCTCCTCCTCCTTCTTCATCCTCATCATCATCCTCATGTGGAATTTTCATAGTTTCATCCTCTTGGATGAGCATTACATTCACCAGAAGATACAGTTCTTCATAAAACCCATACTAGAATGTATAAAAGACCAGATCTATCTAGTATTCATGCCGACGATGAAAGTACACCCTTTCCACCACCTAAATACACCCCGGATCTAGTAGGTCGAGTACAGTGCACACTAGTTTCTACCACAGGGATTCTAGACATAATGTTTGTCGCAGAATCCTCATTGTCGACTATAAGGATGGGAAAATGGCATCAGTGTTAAGTTGTAGGAGGTATCTCTTCTTCATTATAAGAAGTTCCCTATCTTGTCCATGATGTCGAATATGGGATCATCTCTCTTCAGAAGGCAGAGGCATGACCACACTTTATGATGCTCCTACCATAGTGGTTCCAGCTAGTGGAAACCTATCTGTTGGGATCACCTCCGATCTCGCTTCTCCAATATCACCTAATCAACTCACTCATTGTCCAGACACTACAATTGACACCATGATCCATCGAATGAATTTTTATAGAATCACTTCTGGACATGCCACTATCTACTGGTCGACATACTCTATTGATAGACCGACATTATCATTAGTAGGGAGATAAGTAACAACTTCACCAAAACCACCAGTCAATAACATCAGCCACAGTTGGCGATGGATGCGGGGATTCCTCACTTCCTAAAAACCATCATGAATTTTCTCTGGAATCTAGTTCATGCACCCAAATGTTTTGGAAAACCTCATCAGCATATGGGGTTAGAAAACGATTTTCCCAGTGATCTGGGATACTAGAACACCTCCCTTGATTCTTTGAGAGTATTCCCTCTTCTCCATTGGGGATTTCCCATCATCTATAACATATCCTACAGGGGTCCTAAATGTATCAAAGTTTATGTTTTCATGGATTTATTTCTAGAGTTTGATCCCTTTCTCTTTAATCATTAATAAGATAATTCCATTAATATTTAATAGGGATAACTACAGACCATCTCCTAGAGGGAGAATGACATTTGGGAAGTCATGCCCACTATAATGATCTAAAACCAATCCATGAAGAATTTGGAATGGTCCACATATTCTCTTGGTCATAAATCTTATTAAAATGCCTCCTAAAATGATTTAGAGCCTGGCCAATATAGGCACTCCCATATTGACCTTGTTCTTTGTTTCCATGAATCCATCCATCACTAACATCCCTGGATAGACCCCCAGCCTCATTTCCCTTACTAGAAGTATCCACCCACATAGAAATGTGGAATGGAACCTAGTATATGATAGATTTGGGTCCTGGTATTAATTTATGTTGATGCCCCATGATTTATACTCGCCTTCTTCCAGGACCATCCAGTATGATCCTTCCTTCACCCTCTATGAAATGTTCATGCACTAATTCCCTTAGACTATCATTTTCACTGCCTTTTCCTATCAAAAAAATTGGTTTAAACATATTGGATAGGATATATCCTTCCGGATTTATTTTATTTCAAGATTTTCTTTATCCAGCTCCAATAGATTCCTTGTTTGAATGGGAATGCTCGTCCAGTCCCCCCAAATGTTTTCTGTTGGAAGGAACTCTTCATATTGGCACACATTAGGGGAATCCCCCTAATTCAATGGATGTTACAAAGGCTGACTCCCACCTCCCCATAGTGGATGAGGAAAATATTTGTCTCCGTAGACAACAAACTGAATAGCTCTGGAACCAAATCTTACTAATGATAGAAATGGAGTTGTGATGTGAACATAACATCAAATAGCTCGATAGATTGTAGCTCCACCCTAAACTCCTCAAATGTCTGGAATAACCAATATACATATTCCAATTCACTCATATAGTTTTCCCAAGACCTTAATTCCCTTTCCTACCTACCTCTGGTCTCATCAGTAATGCTGCTTCTAAAGGTTCTTACATAGTGAGCAAGAGATTCTTCAGAAGCCAGATCTCTCCCCACAATAGTTCTGGGTTTTAGATTAAATACATAAAAAACCATATTAGAAGATTATTGAGTGGGGTGACCATTGATCATGATGTTTTACCATACAAGTCTATCATCGCATGTTACCCATGTCCATGGCATGTTTGTCTCGAATCCTAGAATCAACACCTCTTCCAGAATACTGAAGTTCTATATTTGTAGTCTATAACTCAGAACATAATTTTTTTGAGCATGTGTAAGCATTACAAAAAGAATTTGATTATCAGAAACGAACCATCTCATGTGAAGAATATGAGGGTTTATGAACATATGGGTCCTCTATGTAGTAGTAGCAAAAACTACCCTCCCAGCATCATTCTATTCAGTAGCCATTTCTGTCATGTTCTAAAATTCACAAAGGATCTTACGTCGAAAAAGAATATTTTGCACACCAATGATAAGGAATGTTACTATTTGTTATTTCCCTTAGAGTATGACATTTTGATATCCTTTCCTTATAGATTCTGAGGGGGGTATATGTTGGCACTGAATTTCAAGTAAGGCTATGAATGGGAATAATTTGAGAAAACCAATGTTATATTTTGAATTAGTGGACACTCCTAAGACACCCAATGGATGTGAAAACCGAATATGAGGTTTTCACGTGATATTTAATATTGGTCGAAATATATTTTATGCCTAATGTGATGTCAAATGGGTTCTTCTGTATTATCCTTATGAAAAATGACAATGTTAGATGCGTGAAATAAATTCATCTAGTGGGAAAGAAGAGCTACCATGCACAAGTTATTCTCCACCAAATGAAGTGTCAAAATTCCTTTGTTTTGTAGGACACATTGAATTCCTCCTATGATTTCTTTATCTATAAATAGAAACATACCCCCTCATCTCGAGGTACTATTACAGAAGACGAATCATCGATCCCTGCGTGAAAGATGACCCCTTCCGATTCCGCGTGAATGACATGGCCTCCAGGTACTAGATATTGCGCAACAGGTCTCTCAGGGTCGCTCTTCAGGTGTTCCCACTAGGGAATGACAAACAACCATTTACTTTTACTCTAAGGAACTTGCGCACAAAACATTCCTCTTGCATTCATGTTTTTCCATGTGTCAGGCCTATTTTGTGTGCATACTTCTATCTTGCATGAATTCCCTCAATATTATGTGCATCCCTTCCTATGTTCTCCATGTGTCATCCTTACCCCAATGAACCAGGTCTGAATCACCCCTTGAACAAAAATCCTCTATCTTGCATTCACTTCCTCTGTGAGTCTCTCTATGCTTAATGAAATTTAACTCTTATTCCTTCAAGGGGTGTTTCATGTTCTGTTTCCCTACCTAATGCTTTTTCACATAGGTATGCTAATGAATATTACTTATCTTCATATCCATTCTAACATGGACTATCCAATGGATCACTCTACAACCCCATTAGAACACGAAATTATTTGTTTCTTCCCTTTACCATGGGTTAAAGCGCGCTAGTTTTGTATGTCCTAGGGGTGGAGAGTAAATCATCATAGTCTGAGATATAGGATGTTAAAATAGAATGAATTCACATTGTCAAAAAATGATGTTAAAATGTGCTCACCGCATGAGTGACAAGACCAAGAGGACTATGAATGGTATGGGCACCAATTCCTTCTCACTCCGCCTCTCCCACTGTGCTTTTTTCCGTGTTCTCCTCACGCATCCCTTATGTAAGAGGCAACACTCATTGATAGTGTACACCATGTATGGTGGCCATTTCCTCCATGCAAATTTGGACCACTACTCAAGATTCCCTACTGGAGTAAGTCATATTCATCCTTTATTTGGGCCACCAATCATGCGTAATCCCCCTAAATCCTATTTGGGACACTAGTTGTGCATAAGCCCCACACCATCCCTCGTAGCTGCACCTTTCACAATACGATAATCAGGTCTATCACTGCATCTTATTTCTCATACTAAGGAGTAAGAATAATTTTATCTTAGAGTAAGAATCAACCATGAAAACCTATTTGGGTATCTAACCATGATTAATCTACTATCCCCTATCAACCAAACTATGTGTAATTAGATCTCTTCCTTCCAAGAATGGTACGTAGGAAGCCTCTCTATTGTCCAATCCAATTATCCATTTTTTTCGACCATTTCATGTAGGTTCACTCATCATACCACATGAAATTAAAATATATTCCCCAATCTAAACTGCATGGGTTTTGATCCATTTCAGATATGTTAGAATCATCTCCTAGGTTCAATCATAACAAATGGAAGGCTCAGGTGAACCCTTCTTCAGATGTACCCTCCAGATGCAATATATTCCCCTTTTCAGATTCATATACTAGATCCACCTCCCTGAGGTGTTCTGATCCCCTGGGTAGCTAACCATGCATAATCCCCACACTCAATCCATACTCCTACAAGTAGGATTTACCCACTTATGACAAGAATCTAACTAGGTGTAAGCCCCAATCATGTCTCTAGTTTGATATCCTTTGTGTACACTCTGATTCATCTCCCCCATTCCAAATCTATGGGGACTTTGATCTTTACCCTTTTTGCACAAGTTTTTTTTGAAGCCTCCCTGAGGTTCAATCTTGTCCCCCATGTCCCATCCTGATATATACCTCATTCCTCTATGTCTCAAAAAGATAATACCTTAACCTGTTGCTTCCATTTCCTTTGGGCCCCCATCCTGGCATCCATTCTCATGAGCCGCCTCCTTAGGTAACTCATCACCCCATTCCAGAACTATATGGACATTAATTACTCACATCATGGATACTAAGTAAAACTCATTAACGCTCAATACCAATACCATCATCTTCACAATGGTTCTTGGTTCTATCCTAATTCATTACATCTTTTGAGACTTCATCAGTATCAATCCTAATTTTACCTGGGCCACCACATCATTGTGGAATCAGGCTATCCATTTGGTATCTAACCATGTGTATATCTTAGATCACCCATTAAAAGTATGTGGGTTTTGATCCTTGTCTTCTACATAGGGTATGTGGGAATCCTAACAGAGGATTAACCCCAAATAATGTCAAATATTGGTGTCCCCTATGCTAGGACCCGCCTTCTCAGATCCTCCCTTTGTGGTGTCTAGACCATCCTTCACAGTGTGATATGTTACCATTCTAGGAAACTCCATCCAGGGTCCATCCATATCAAGAGTTATAGACCATCCTTTTGGTAAACCTTGTTGTCCCCTTTTCTAGGACCTACCATCCTCTGATCCACCATTTATGATGTCTATATCCACCTTCACAGTGTGAAACCCTCTCTTTTTTGGGACATGGAATTCAGGGTCCATCTACATTGGGCATTATGATCCATCTATATGGTAAAGTTTCTATACACTCCCTCCTAGGTATACACCCATATGATCAACTCTAATCAGTGTTCTAATTATTATGAACCATCTCTTCTAGTCGTTACATATACGACATACCCCTTGTTAAATACAAGAATCTGAGGAAAACCATAGAGACTTGCCTCTGGCATATAATTACCTAAATTCTACGTGGGATTACATGGGATTCCATGCCCTCAAGAAGACCTCTAATAAGGGAAAATCTATGTGTACCAATGTTTCAACATCCAGACACACCAATGATGCCCCAACGTGACAACTCTCTTAACTGAAGGGTTTTTCCCTAAATTCACCCCCTTGGAAATTTCATGACAGAAGAAGTTTAATTAACAGGAATCAAAAAATATATGGATTTAGGAAGAGTTTCATGAACAACGTATTAATAATTGTGGGAGACCTGGACTAGGAAGATAATTCTAAGGAGGAATCCATGGAAGGAGAGACTAATATCCTATCACCTCGTTCTGATCATGGAGAAAACATCTATAAAGAAGTGATGAATGCAACCTGCCTTTGGAAAGATGGAATGATAGGAAAAAATAAATGAATATTCATAGAAAATTTGTTCCCCAACCAAATTATTAGAAATAGTTATACTCATAATTATCTCATGATATTAACTTTTAAAATAAAAGTTATATTATATTTTGTGGTGTGTTACCTTTAAATATTGACTATTTTCAATAGTTTTTGTTCTATCTCACTTGGTTCATCTAATTATAATCCCAATGATTTATACTAAAATTATTTTAATAGAAGTATGATATCCCATAATATATAAACCCATATCTATTAGTTATATTACATTATTGGCAGAAAATTAAGAATTTCCTAAAGGATACAAAACATTAGTAGTCTTGGTTGAGTAGATGGATTCATAAATTACATTTAAAACAAAAGATAAAAAATTAAATAATAATATTATACCATCCATAATATTCCTAAAAATTATATATAGTTATCCTCTAGGTTTCAAGGGGAAAAGAAAAAAACAGGGCGAGTTCAGATTTTTAATAAGGAGTGATATATAGGAGAAAACGTCACACCCTAATTATGGAGTAAGTGAAATGACATGAATAATGAACACCATGAAGACATAGTCAATGGACACTGAGATAATTATATATCCATGAAAATAAATTCAAAAGAGTATAAAAATAATCATTGATCTCAAACTAAAGAAATTCATGATTCCACACATCAAAAACATGTTTTCAAGGCTTTTATCAAAGATATTATCATGTTATAGATATATGAATACACCAAAACCCAAAGAATAATTTTTTCCATTATAAATGAAGAATTTGTGAGGGGAAATGTTATTCTAGACCCAACTCATCGCCTAATTTACTCTAAATAATTCAATATAAGAGTCAAAAAAACTTTTCATACCATTCTCTAAGGAACTACTAACTGAATAAATAAATGGATATCTATATAATGATAAATACAAAAATTAAATACTTCCCCATTCAATATAATGATGTTTATGTCTAGGATAATATCCTATAATTAATTTAGAAGCCATCAGGTATTATAAAATTGACATAAATTACCGTTATTAATGAAATATAATTGATATGGTACTTTTATTATGTTGGATTATCCACATAAGATTTTAAATATGTACAATACTATGAATTGGTAGGAGACCAAGGAAATGGTCGGAAAAACCATTCATCATGGTTCATAAATATAATGTTACTATTCCAAACCATATTCTATGGGAGTGTCTATCCAGTTGTGTAGTCATAGGCTCGGTCATTGAGAAAAAGTGCAATGATAGAATAAATTATCCACCAACCCTTTTCAAAGTGATAACCCCTAGGTGTATCCATGCCACAAACATAACCAAATTCTATAATCTATAAAATCATGGATTTTTTAGTAAACTAAAAACACATTCACATTACTAAAACCTAGATGGTTTTTCCATGATTGAAAGGATTGAGTTTTACCATGGTTTTGGTAACTCATGAATCAAAATAAATGGAGGGAGGGGTTAATAATATAAAATTTAAATCCCAAAAATTATATGAATAATGTTTTAAAATTTTTCATTTAAATATTTCCACAATATAAAAATTTATATGCGGTGAATATAACATGAGTCCCAATGAATGAAAGTTGGGACATAAAAATCACATTATGTCTTGGGGAACAATTAAATCAATATATAATGAAATTTAAGTCGTAAAATTGATATTTAAATACAATTAATAATTTAATTTCATGATATAAAATCTCAAATAGTATATACATACACCACATAATTGAAATTAGGTTCATATTACAGAACATGTCCCATTTGAAGAATTTGAGATGGAAAACCTTACCAATTGTCCTAAGATCCTTGAACATACTTTAACCTCCTATAAATCACAAAAAAACACACAAATATATATCCTAATTCATTAATTTGGAATCATAATAAATTTAATTTTCAAAATAAATATTCATAATGCATAACTCTATAGAAAAATTCTTCTGATTATTCATATTGTGTGTTTATAGATTTTACCTTTTCTACTAGTTTTATAATAGGGTTGTCTGTATTTATTATCTTCTAAAATTTAATAAATAATAGTTTATTAAATTTACAATTAGTTTAGTTTTATAAAAATTTATTTTGTTTCAAATTACTTTCATGAGAATTTTGATCTTCATCCTTAAAGATTAAATTGATAACAAGAATGTTTTAGGGATTCTTGAAAATTGATGGGTGTTTTCATAATTGATGAATTATATATTAATATATCATCTCCACAATTAAAAAAATAAATATTTAAATATTTATATTATATTATATTATTAAATATGTTTCCATAGTCATTTTGGATATAAATTCATTGTATTGTCTAAGTAGGTGGTTAAACAAACCCAAACATGAACATACCCTAATTTAATGAATAATTTTTGAGGTGATTTTATTTGTAATATCATTAAAACATAATAATTACATTATTTTGTGTTTACTAGTGTGTTATATTATAAATATACAGGATGAAAAATATTAATTAATGGGTATTATAATATTCATAATTTGAATAAAATAATTTTCTATTAAAACACTAGTTTAAAATATTTTAATTAACAAGTATATTTTATATATTATATCACTAATAGGATATAAACTTTGGAATACCAAAACCTCAATAATGTTGAAAAATATCATATTTATATATTATAAAATTATAGGAACCATCCATTATGGTTTGTTATAAAAAATAATTTTCTTTTCTCATGGGGGTGGTTGTCAAAACACATATAAAAAAATGATTTAATTTTTCTTAATGGATGACATAATTGAATAAAATATTATAATAACCACAATATAGTAACATTATATTAAATAAATTATTCTAATATAATAATATTATAGAATATTTAATAAATTTTAATGAATATAATTATCATGAAAAAAGTAGTTAATAATACTCATGTTGGGGACATCAATTTTCCGTGGAAGTCTATTTCAAAATGAAGGTCTTAGCCAAGTAATGATGACCTTAATCTTTTGAAAGTGTAATTGGGTTATATAAGGGGAAAATTAAGTTATTTTCAATAATAAAGTACAAGTATTGGCAAGTCTTAATGTTTTGGAGAGGTTATAATTTTTCAAGTGATGGGAATGGTAGTTTTGAGAGTAACCCTCACATTTTCTACAATGCAAGGTTAGTATTCTTGGTTCAATAGACTTGAAATTAAAAAAAAGTGGGAGGTATAGTGAGTTTGGATTGGAGAATACCTCATATAATATTTTTTTTTGAAAACTTATTTTTTTTTGGGATTTTTCATTAACATTTATCTTTTACACTCATTTATAGTTACCTTGGTAATTATATTCCACCATTGGTAATAAATTTTAATAAAAATGAATAAGATTAAAATTAACATCTAATTTGATACTTTTTATTTCAAATATAAATTTAATTTTATCAAATAAAATTTTAATGGAATTAAAATTTAATTTTAAGTAAACGTTATCATGTTAAAACAGTTTTAGAGGAATAAAATTTTAATGATTTAAATTTTGATATAAGATAAAATTATCTGGGATACTTATTTTAATGATAGAATTTGATTTATTATAAAATGAATATTATATGAATTATTTAATGAATCCAAAACCAAATCTCACTGAGAAAATATTTTATTTAAAGAGAAGGATATAATTTTTTTATATTTTTACAACATTTTAATTAGTTTTAAAAATGTTTTCCATATATTTTATAAGATCAAGTAATATTTTAAAAGGAACAATATATTTAATTAAAAAAATATTTTATTATATAAATTGTTTTTTAATAATACATATCAAGATTATATAATTATACAGTCAAATAAATTAAATGTTTCATGAAAACCATTTCTTTCCACTAAAAAATGTCATTTCCAGAAAAAAGGTAAAAAATTAATAATATGTTTTTTGATAGTATTAAATGAAAAATTATGTTAAATTTATTAAATTAAAATTCTAAAATTTAAAATTTAAATAAAATAATTAATTAAGGCTCTCTCGAGTGTGATAGTCTATGATACAATGTTTAACTACTATAATTGGGTATATTCTATAACAGATCCTACAACCAATGATGGGTTTTTTTAACACCTTTAATAATCATAAAAATGTGACAAAAATTTACAGGTCTCATCACTCTATATGAAGAATCACAATAACATAGTCACAAAAAATTATAGTGAATATTTTTACATTAAATTTATATTTATTTTATTAGTAATAAATTACTGATGTGTTGAGTTCTTTCTTCAATGTAGGTTTTAATCATTCTAAAATCCTTTTGATTATATCATAATTGAATCAAGAATGATGAAAATTATAATCCCTATAGTGGTTATCTACATGTTCTACTTGAATCTTAAATGATTATTAATGGTACTCTAGGTTCTATTTTGGTTGTTCTAATAATCTTGAATCACTTGCCTTGGATCATAGCACTATCCTTCAACAATCAAAGGAAGATTAATGTTTTCTAATTATTTATAGGATAATGGGAGGTGGAATAATTATATATATATTTATAAAATATTAAGTGATGTTTTTTATGGAGGGAATTTTCTAGAGTGGAGAATATTGTGGAAAAATTTCTTCTAACACTAGGAAATGATATAATTGGGTATTTATAGAGCTAGGTTAGAGAATATATAATTTCACATAGTCCCCTAAAATTCTCCCAATACTTATATAAACACACTTATAATAATAATACTAATAATAATATTTTTATTATTATCATCATTATTTTTTTAAAGTCTACATAAATCATTGATTATAAAAATATCAATCCATTAAATAAATAAGAAAATAAATATTTAAATGATATTTAATATATCACTCCCACTATACCCATTAACACAGTCATCATTTACATACCCCAAATAATAAATATTATTCATGTGAAAAAATATATAATATTCATAGTTTTGTGCATAATTATTTATTTTAAAATTCTTTTTAGAAAAAATAATATCTTAATATATGAAATTAATAAAATATATATAAATATTATTCTTCAAATTTTAGATTGAAATATATTCAAAAAATTAAATTAAATTATAATTTAATCGAGATTAATGTAAATATAAAGTGTGTGATCCTTATGGCCTCTTCCAATTTGGTATTAGGCATGATTTTATAAATTCTAATATCTGCATTTAGAAACATGTAAAGGAATTAATTGAGGAAGAATATTACATTGAAAAAAAACCATTTATGAATGCTAACCATGTAATATAATCATTGTATATCAATATCTAATCATGAATGTTTCACACTCATCACATTAACCTATATACTTGACATGTTATTCTTTGACCATCTGAAATGTACCCATCAGTTCACCATGGACAGGTATTTTAGTTTTATAGTTCCATTATAATCATAGGTCTATGTTATTAATTTACATAATAATGGAAGGGAGAAATCACTTCTTGACTTATTCATTAATAACATACCATTCTTGATGTACCCAACGTATCCTACTTCACCACAAACATATAGTGTCACTATTTTAGGAAATACATTAAATTAAAAACTCTTGATATGTATTAATAATAATTTTAAATTATAAAGATCATGAAACATGATCACATGTAGAAATATCAAATGACATGTATCGCATGGAATTATTAGAGGCAGATTTACCTTCGTAATCTTATATTGTAGATATTACTAAGTTTGAACTTCCTTAAATAGTGTCTCATCCACTTTCATGAACTCAAACATGATTGTATGTAAATAAGTTTTCCCATAAAATGATGTAATATTACCATATGATATATATTTTAAGAATATCATTATATCACTACATGGTTCTAATCATAGTCTAGAATAACTATGACCTATTAAATATTATATATAATATAATAAATTATCATATAAAATATATAAATAGAAACAATCAATACATGATAATGTATTTATTAATAATAATTTATATGAATATACTATAAATATAAGTAAATTTTTTTTTGGTTCTAGGTAACCTGTCCTAATAGTTTACCACCTAGACTAGATCAAATAGGTAATAACTTTTTGTTCACTATCTCTCAGATGATGTTCATGATTCTACTGAGACATGAATTTTTTCAGTGGATCCATCAAGTTTTTTTTAATAAAATATTTTCTTATAGTGACATCACCTAGCTTAGTAAAGTCTCTAAAGAGATGATACTTTTGAAGTATGTCATTCATATGATGATATAACCTTATATCCTTTTATAGATTTATCTTTAAAGTATTATCACATTATAATGTGATAGGATATTTACTTTTAAGAACCATTTCAAGATTTAGGATGGAGTTTTATATCTTAACAGATTGATTAGGTAAATAAAAAGACACAATATACACAAACACTACTATATAACCGATGACCATGAATTTATTTAAGATCTACTAGCTCACATCACCTCTATTGAGAGAGATGATATATCCTGATTATAATTTTAGATTGAATCAATCAATTTGAAAACCAATTTATATAAACCCCATCATGACCAGTTCCTCATATCCTTAATACACTAGGAATATGTTCGTAGTACACATTGGATACTTAGTGATAGGTTTGACTAATATCCAATATTGTTATCCTATATCAACATGATATATACCTACTAGACATAATGTGTATGAGAAAAAATTAATTCTACATAGCAATAGTTACATGAATGACCCAATCCCTGATGTGTATGGAATTATTTTGGTCCTTTCTATCACTTTTTATTCTTGAAGACATATATGTTTCGAGAGATGAATTCAAAGTGATATAGGGAATAATCCCCTATTCGATTTTTCCATGCCGATTATCTTTAGCATTTTGTTATTATATGTACCTTAACTTAGTCCAAGTAGCCTACTATATATATCATGATAGATCTAAATATCTATAATGTATGCTCATTAACCTATGTCTTTTATGAGAATTTTTGAGTTTAACCAATTTTTAAAAAACTATGAGAACAATTTATCATTTCCAATTAGTAATATCTCATCAATATAAAATATTATAAAAATCATTTCACACCCATTAAACTATATGTAGATATAAGAGTTGCATTCAATCAATGTGAAACCCAATTCTACCGTGGATTAATCGAACTGAATTTTCCATGATATGGATGCTTTTATTAACCAATAAATGCAACTCTATAAATTTCATACCTTATTGGAATCATTTTTAATAACAAATCATTATACTTTTGTCATGTACACATCTTACTGAAGGTCCTATTATTGAAATATATTTTTAAATTTATCTTCTAAATATTAGAGTCTAGGTTTGTTTATATATATATTGGGTGTATAATGGATTTCATCATAGAAAATGGTTAATAGTTTTCCTTGTATTTTATTCCATTATGTTGTTTTAACTATTCTGAATCTACTCATGCATTATAGGTATTAACTTATACATATAGTTCCAATTTCATCTTGAATTACCATTTTCTAACCAATGATATTTACTTCCACTATAAGATCTCATAATATCCAATCATACTTTTGGTACATTGAATCCATTGCAAAATTTATGGACTCTTTCCATTTGGAATTAGCTATTCCACTTACTATTTTTTTGTACGCTATATGATCTTTATTATCAACTAATAATGAGTCACCATATATTGGGAATATAATACCATATAATTCAAGTTATTTATATTCTCTTATACTTATATCCAGTACTTATCCAAGAAACAACATCTTTCTAAGGGATTTTTGAAATATTTTCATATACTAAATCATATGTAACTAATTCTATGAATTCCTAAAAGTCTACAATCTCCCACTATTTTATTTATATATATGACCCTATCAAGATATATGTCTCATATAACAACAATTAATTTCTTGTTTGGAGGGGTTTTATTGGTAATAAACATTAATTACATTATTATATCCTATGAATATACATTCTGTTCTATAGGGTGAACGTTTTTCAAAAAAAATATTCTTTAAAAAATAATTTTCATCCCCAAGTTTTCATATGTTACAATACTAGTTTCATTCCACTCAATAATTCGAATAAAATATAATTTTAATCATTAGTTTGGATACAGTTTAGTTGATATGATACTATGTAACACCTTTAACTTTTTTGTTTTTTAAAATTAATTTAATATTTTTTTGAGATTTTATTTTCCATGAAAAATTAATTTTTTCTTTTGTTACATTAACCATTTACTTTTAATGAAATGTGAAATATTATTAAAATATTGTTATAGTTATCACCCAACCATTAGAATGAAATTTAAGAAAATGATTAAATAATGTATGGGAATATGGTTTATGGATGGTTATAAAATGAAATATTTGGTTAGAAACTAATTATATATGTAATTAAAAACTATTTTAAAATAATGAAATTCATTTTAGGAATAACTATTTTTATATTCACAAACAGATTTTAAGTAAATAAATTAAAAAACCACTTTTGATGATTGATTTTAATTATATATATATATATTATATTAACATTAATCTTAAGTTTTTTCTTGAAAATAAATTAGAATAAATCCCAAAACCTAGATAAGGTGAATCGAGGATTCTTAACATTGGATGGTTGGATTAGAATAAATTCAAGTGTATACATTAAAAGTTATATTTACCTAATTAGATATTTTATATACTTTTAATTGAATACTTATTTTAAAAATAATTTTTGAAACTTTTATAAATTATATTTTATATAGTAAACTCTATTTTTTAAAATCAAATGTCAAAATTTTATTAGGGTTCATTTTTTGGATTTTCTGAAAAGAGACAATTTATGATGAATAGTGAAAAAACTGAATCACAATTGAAAACATCAATTTTATTTGAAATATTTATTTCATTAAATTGAATTTTAAATTTGTTTTAATGTATAATAAAATCAATTATTAATATATTAATCAAATATAGTTCATTAGAATCAATTTAATGTTGAAATTCTATATAAAGAATTTGTAAACTTTTAAGAATTTTTGCATTAAAACCCCCCTTTCTAAACATTTTCATGGGATTAAATTTAAATTTATTATGAAACTTATGTGTATTTAATATTGAAAAATGGATTAAATATTTAAAATCAAAATTATTTATAATTTATAATATGTCCAACTTCATTTTTTATCACAATCATTAGTTAAAGAAGATAAAATTAATCTTGGGGATTAAGAGAAGAACCAGTTTACCAAGGGTCTAAACATTAACATTAAGTGATAAATTGACTTAGAAGGTTCTCTAAAACACATTTGAATGAAATATTTAGACATTAACCCTTAATATATATAATATATTTCAGTATTTAATCCAATGTTAGGTAAAAATAAGGGTAAACCAAACATCTTTTCAGAAATTCCAAGTGTGGCTGATCCCCCACTTATAAAAGGAAATCCCCTCTCCCCCTATGTTAACACCCACAAAACCAATTGGTTTAGATAATTCTTAACCAAATCCCTCCCCATATTCCCTCCCCTAAATTTATAATCCTTATTTTCTGCATAATTCCTTCCAATAAATGATTTAGTGCAAACCTATGAATGATACCCGAAGAAAAGGAAATGTTCATCAATGAGAATTTTTGATTTATATCATACTCAACCTCTATCAATTATTATTATATTATGATTATATAAAAACATAAATAATATATTTATATTCTTAGATATTTTTATTTGAAGTCTATAACATAAAATCACATGAAATTCCATCAAATAGTTCATGAAATAATCATTCATGTGAATGACAGACTACCACCTCATGAACTGATGTCGGATTTTATTCCATCAACACCATTAAAGGTTGGAGATAATGATGTGAAGAATATTTATATATTATTATTATTATATTTATGATTTTATTATTCTTCTTTAATTATTATATCAAATATACATTAAACATTCCATTTTATTGTAATATGATAACATCATTCGTGTGTATAGTAGACTACTTCCTGGCGAAGAGATGTGATTCATTCAGTCTTTAAATAAAATGTATGAAGGGGGAATTTAATATTAATATATATCATTTACTTTTCTTTAATTGAACATGATTAGAAGATGAAAACAAAATTAATGCATACATATGGCCTACTATCTCCAAAAATAGTGTATTCCATTTCCTATCACAAAATTTTGTGTATTACTAAACATATATATGATGGATATATATAATATTTATATAATGATTTAAATTTTGGATATGGTGAATCCATGATCTATGATAGAGTACCAAACATGTAAATTCAAAACATATATGTAAAAAAAGTGGTTAGTAATAGAAATATAACAGTAACATGGAATTATTAATAAACATGTAATAAATGTGTATAAGAAAATAATATATGGTATGATATACATGAATATGGTTTTTAAAAATTTTATAATAAACTTATATTTTTTATACATAAATATTGAATTAGTATAATGAGAGTCAAGACTTAAGGTAAGGTGTTTCTTCTCACATTTTTCTTCTCGAAGAAAAATGTCATATTCCACACCTATTTCTATGATTTAGTGTATACATTTCCCATGACTGTATTTTATTATTATTATATAATTTTTTTGTTATTTTTATATCCATTTGTGGATATCACTTTCATGGGGTTTATAATTCAAAAGATACCAAATCAGAAAGGTATTATTGTCTTAATTTCCCATCTTTGAGGCCTATATTTTTTATACACCTATATTATTTAAAGGGATGTATATAAAGATCCTTGGACATGTAATATTATGAAATTATTCTTTCTCATGATATTTTATATTTCATTTTATTCTATTCCTTCACAAGTATCATGATTCAAAGTAACCAAAGTAGTAAAAGTCTTTGTTACCATTTCATCACTTATCGAGATTGTTTATGATTAAGCCTCTAATGTTGAAATATCATAATCTATATAAAATACCAACCCATATGCCACTAAATTTTGCCCGGATCTGGCGGTTTAGAAGGCCCTAATAATTTCTCTCCATATGCCATAGGATGCTGACTCGTAGCGACTTCCTAGGGTGTGTCTGTGCAGAGACTATGCTCTCATGTTATAGTGTAACATAGTGTTAGTAATCATATCAGTAAATATATGAAGTAGTAAATAAACCAAAAAGAATTTATACATCCATGATAGTAATATATAAACAATTTGAATGTTAATACCATATACACAAATTTTGTGTCATTTCATGTCTCTATAAATATGGAAAACATGCATACATTAATAAAATTTAGTACATGAATAAAAAGTATAGAAAGGAAAAGATAACTATCTCAAGATAGCACCATGAGTGATTCTCAGCCTAGTTCTCCTATACTATTAATAAATAATAAAATCAATAATCAAACAATGGGTGCTTATCCCTATCCCTACCGGCATCGATGAATTCTATCAAGGTATCTATGGATGGGATGAATATGGTATGAGACAACACTCAGTTGGGAACCACCAATGGTTTATATAACAAATCATGTCCTTATGTTCCAAGCAATGAAGTGTGCAAAAAAAAGGTATAATATTATTATAAGTGAAATGACCCTGAAAAAAGTAATAACTATAAATTGATACCATTTTTACTATCAATAATAATCATGTTCCCATAACTTGGGTCAACTGTAAATAAATACACTGTAAGCACGAGCTAACTAAAAAGTATAAATTAACCTCAGCGGCCATGTCATATAATGAAGAATCTAATATCGACCACCGCCACCACACTTTACAAACAAGTGTGTATTACTTCCATAATGACTATTCCATATAATGAAAAGTTTCAGACATTGAAAGGCTGAATACAAGGTATACAATACCAAAGAATCCATGTTAAGTCCTATGAGAATCTAAATGGAATCTTAGTAATAACTTCGTCGGAGTCCAAGAAGCATTCCAACAAACCATATCAAATATGAGTCCAATAAAGCCAGGTACAATGGGTAGCAATTCCCTCTGTATCCTATGGAATTGGGATCCAAGGATTAAATAGTTATAAGGAATACAATACCATAATCAAGACCCATGGATTATAATTATTGATGGTGTCTTATGGAATCAGGATCCAAGTTATACTGAACAAGGCATCCACTACCATAAAAATTCATAATCTCATTCATTCATTATTTATAACCATTCACATTACATGATTTCATCGAAATCATTAAAACAATCCTATTTTAACTATTTAATCATTTAACATCATGAAATCACATGGCAGAGTTGGATTAACCATCACTAGAGCATCTCAATTCAATTATATTAAATCCAATTTATAAAGGATCCATCGAATATGGTAAGGATTGAAACACCCAGTCTGGTGGTTCAATATAAGAAAGATACAAATTTACATACCATGGGTGTCCGAAGTGGGGGATAACAACCTCTAATAATATCATATGTAATATTGGGAAACCCAAACAGGTTCCAATTCATTTAATAAAGGATATAAATTCAGTTTAGGGGAAAATATAGAAACTAAATTTTGTAGAACAACTGTAACTAGGCATATAAAACACCAAACCTTGAGGGAAAGGTATTGAAAACCTACCATAGGTCAATAGTATACCACATGACCATTATTAACCTCTAATTCGGTTCATATAAAGAGAAAAATGATGAATAAATCAAAATTTAAAAATAGTCCTTATTATCTTACACATAAATAACTTTTTTGATGTCAAGAAAAATTAATAATTTAAAACGATGATGTAATAACTTACTAGCATGGATCCAAGGAGATGAACACTATTTGAATCTGAGCCCGTACAAAATAACAGGATCTGTGCCTACGATTTTCCATATTAGAGAGATCATAAGGGTGATATAATTATGATGCAGAAAGAATAGAATATGGGTTTATGATTTAAATTAATTAAGGGAAGAATGTTATTTTGTATTAAACACACATGGTCACATGGTTTTGCTGCATAGTTTTCCAAACTATTTTCCAACAATTCATTGTTATTTTCCTCAAGTGGGATCCTCCCACAATTTATGGAACACTGTTAGAAAATTTTTGTTCTGAACATGAATTAAGCCTCTATTAATGTCCTATAGAAACTCACATGGGTGTGGGACTCCAGTTGCATGTTTTCATAAAATTTTGTGGCCTCCATCTCTCCTCTGTCTAGAACTACATAGTAACTCATAACTATGCAGCTTGTCTCACATAGTTTCTCCAAACTGTGCGACCAATATTTTATTTCTCCAAAAGTTGGGTTCTAAGCTCCGAAGATGCCACGAAAACACACAAAACTCTTGTGATCTCATGATACACTAAAATTAGTCAAAAAGGTATTTAATGAAAATAAACAAAATCCCCACCTAATGAAATCCCATGATTTTATTATTTTCCCACCTTAAAAAAATTGGTCCCTGAATTTCACTTCCAAATGTGTTCAATAATCATTCAAGAATAACTCAATACACTTAGAACATACGTTATTCATACACTCCCACATATTTAATATAAACTCTCATGCTTTCATATCACTCATACTAGAGGAACTAACCTACCACAAAGAACCTCCATACCACTACCAAAGATATGAATAAGATTCTCATAGAAGGAAATATATACCTAAAAATAAACCTCATATGACTATAGAGTGTTAGATAGGTTTGAGGGATAATGGATCAACTGATTTATATGGAATATGTCATGCATGGATCAGTGCATCAAATCTAACTGCAACCTATAGTTTAATGGATTTACTCTGTCAATAATCTGGAACTGACTGACATATCACGGTGAAAATTTACCTTGTCTCTTAATACATATGTTTCCTAGCCTCTGGGAGATATGTAAAAAGACAGAACACCAAAGCTAAAACTATAGATGTCATTGAAGATGATCAATATAATATTTATGTCGAGACTATGCAGCAGGCATCCACTTTCTAATCAATTGGACCTTCTACAAAGTATCATGAATGAGATGAGGTCCAAGAATCATGGAATATCATGCCTTTAACTAGCGCATGGTAGATAATCATGTACTACTGTACAAATCCTCATATGGTGTTGTCTATATAGTCATCATATAAATATTTTTAAGGAAATGTCAATAAAGGGTATATTCTATTCACTACATCCCTTGAAATATTGGAAACATCCTCTAATAATGTCTCCAAACTCATGAATTATTCACTCTGATTATTCATTAGTATAAGATTTGTATACTATGCTCTGAAGCACTTGTGTACCCAACACCCTTTATAAAATCTTCATGAAACGAGATGTAAATAAAATTTCCTTATATAAGAAAAGAGTATGAGGAACCCCATGGATTATCACTATCTCATTGATATACAACTTGTAAATATCATCTACTAAAATGGTATCCCTGATTGGATAGAAACAAGAGACCTGCATGAGACTATCCACAACAACCCACACTACATCACTAACTCAAGAAAACCTTGACAATACAGTCATGAAATCCCTTGTTACATCATCCCATTTACACTTGGTAATAGGTAACTACTTTAAAATCACAACTAGTCACTGATGTTTTTCCTTTACTCATTGATAGGTGGAAAACATTATGACAAAACAGGTTACCTCATGTTTCATCCCTAACGACCAATACTGAATATGCATGTCTCAATACATCTCTGTAATGTCTTTATGTACAGAAAAAACTGATGCATGATACTCTCACATCAACTCTATATTTACGTATGCTGGAACCCATAAAAGAACATTTATAAATATAATTTCCTCCTCACTAATAGTTAAACTTGGAGGTAGGTGATCACATTCGTTACACTCTATTAAGATTAGGACCTTGTCACCAAATAATTGTCTCATTCTCCCTCTATACAGAAGAGTATATTTCCTATATAAAGAAGAAATAAAATTCTTCAATGGAATATCTAGAACTTCCATGTGAATCTATAAAAGTAAATACCTATGCTGACACTCGCTAATGGCTTCCAAATTTACTTGTATCTAATACCACCATCTCAAGGCATCAGAAACATCATTTCACATTCTAGGAATATATAAAATATTGAATTAAAAATATTGTAAGTACTCAAAACAATTTATTTTCCTCAAATAAAGATCATGATGTGTAAATATATACAAGAGTATTTTGTGGTCATTTTAGACCACAAAATGATCTCCTAGAAAATAATTCTTCTTATAGTGCAAGGCATGTACACTAGTGGCTAACTAAAGATCATACATCAGGTAGTTCCTCTCATGTGGAATTAAATGCAAGACATGTAATCCATGAATCTACCCCTATACATAAGTACTTCCCTTATCCAAAAAAATATTAATCACAATACACATGTAGCTCATATCCATCTATATAAGAATCATGACTGATGCTAAAGAAAATCTTCCATTTATCTCCAGAAATACTCTCTCATAGGCATATTACCATACAAACATCACACACATCTAAGTAAAATCCATAATAGGTGTTTCTATGAATTATGATTCATGTATGAAACACCTATAATAACTGACTACCCATAAAAAAAATTTTATGTCATAGAAGTTCTTGGGATTCTTTTATGAAACTAAATCTCTCACCTTTTCTAGGTCAACTGATATCCTATTCTCTGTTATAATATGACCCATGATGTGAATCTTATCTATCCATTAGGGGAATTTTTTTAGATTAACATATAATTGATTCTCTCTCAGTGTATCCAAAATGATATCATGTTTTTTATCTTGGTTCTGTTGACTATGAGAATACAACAATATATCATCCTTTAATACCACAAAAAAATATCGATAAGGAATTAAAAATATATTCATCCACACCATTAAAACTACAATCGCATTTGTGATACCTAAAGGCATAAACAGATACCCATGTAGACCTTACCTGCTATGAAAATAAGTATGAGGTATGTTTGTAGATCAAATATTTACTTGATGATAAAAAAACCTCAAATCAATCTCTGAGAAAACCATTCCTCTTCAGAGATGGTAGAAGAGATAATCTATCTCTGGAAAGGGAAATCGATTATAAACCATAAACTGGTAAAATTATCAATATTCCATACATTCCCTAAGGGTACCACCCAACTTTTTTTTGAAAAAGGGCCGCTTAACCCCATAGAGAAGTACTAGGTTGTATAAAAACACTAGCATCCTAGTAATCTATCTGGATGTAAACAAATCATGTCATCCAAGAAACATCCCTAAAATGATCAACCACTAGAGGGAACTTCTCTTAATATTTTCCAAGATCATATAGAGATAACATTGAAATATTTGATGTCATATTACACAAAACCTGATGATTTGTTCCATCTTGGATCACCTAGTCATCCCATTCACCCTTATAAACAAAAACTGAACCCTATGGTGATTTGAAAGTCTATCTTCAATGATAAAAATCATCATACTCGTGGTAAGAAACTGCCCATTCTATCTCAAGTATGACATGAAACTTATTCATATTGAGGAAAAAATATAGCATATGAAGTGACACCCACTTATCATAAGGGGAACTCCCTAAACTAGAATACAACCTCCATTATAATCCTAAATGGTGTATCCAAGGTCTTAACTCCATTATAGAATTGAACAGTGATCCTGAGGCTCTCCACAATAGGTACAAATATGGAACTATCAGATAATCAAGAATTTAAAAGAGTAGATACTAGAAGAGAGGATGCTATGAGAATACCTTTCACTATAGAAGTCCTGATGTTCTTCTCCTTTGGTGTAATATGTACAAAATATATCTGTCATAAACCACAACCCTTTGAAACAACTTCACTATCTAGAGTATGCCCACTCAACTGTTTAGGTACAACTAGTTCCCTAGTATATCAACCATTACCACCACCTTATCATAACCGACTAGTAATGCTATAGCTTCCATCATAATTCGAAGAATTGAATCTCTCTCATGAACCTAGAGTTGGATTCAGTCCCATTCCACTAACTGTTGGATAAATGGTCCTCCGAAAACATTGTACGCGGCCCATCTTATCACAAGCTTAGCACTCGTTTGGGTCTTCATCAAAATAATTTCTCATATTACCCCTACTACCACACCAATGATCGAAAATAGATCTATATACACTAAAAACATAGTTGGTACTCATATCATGTATAGCCTCAAAATGTGGCTTCCTAGAAAAGAAAGCTAAACTATTTGGTCGAGAGACTATACCACCCTGCTCGCACCCCCAACATCCATCACATTCATCACTATAATAAGTTACTGATTTTCTATCACTATAATAGTATTCAAAATGAACATGTCGAACTATGATCAAATGAAATTCTTGAGACCTTCCCCAAAGCATCACTCCCTCAATATCTCATCATCAATAGAAATCATCCTGAAACATTGAAGCTCTAAAATATGGCCAAATATTTCATAAAAATCATTGCGCCTTGATCTATACACATAAAATCACTTGCCCTTTCATCTCTCAGGGTACCAAGGAAACATTAATCATAAACAATTATTGTAATTACCTCCAAACCATATCTCAGAGCGTATCATATAGGTTCAAAACATCCCACCATCATTTGGCTTCTCCCCCAGGCATATTTGTTGCGAGCTTCAATATCCTCCTAGGAGGTGTCTTTGGATGCTCAAAAATTGAAAAACAATATCATTCCACATCTCAATAGCCTGTGGACCTCCATCCCCTAGAAACATGAGATTATGTTAATACAAGAACACATGAGTCAACTCTGCACTGTTCTCCGAAAAGTCTGCATATATATTAAAAAACCCTCATGAAATTATGTCTCAAAACACTTATCTAGTAAAAATACATGTTCTGTAGTTGGAACTAAATGAGGATCTACAATTAGTATAAATCTAACCAGCTCTAGATCATGTCCATTACCACCCTCTTAGAGTACGACTAAAGTATGTTGTGGAAGCATGTCTTTGTATTTCCAAACCCATTCCTCTATAAAGATCAATAAAAAAAGTTCCCAGAAAAAATTTAGTAGAAGATTAATCCTTATTATAAACAGATCACTCACTTCTACATTCTCTTAAATCCAAGAAGGGTTAATAATAAATACTCATAATAATCACTAGTGACATTTCCTATAACCCACTCAAAAGTATGGTCTAGGTCAATATCTTTATTTCAACAATTCAATTTGTTGTTAAACACAAATTTATATCATAATTTCCTTTAAATAGATTAACCAAATGCATCATCACATCAAATCTATAAGTTCCCCAACACCTAAAGAATCAAAATGTGGCATCCACTTAATCCATACCATAAAACATTCCATAAAACATGTGGTCCAGGACTCAATGTACCATAATTGACTTTTTATGGGCTATACTGCAGCCTAATATAGAAAAAACTAATTAGTTTATGACATGTACTCTATCCACCAACTATGTTTCTCAATCCCATGGACAATTAATTTTTCAAACTACCATATATCACTTATGGAACACAGAGAAAAGTAATGTATTCAGTCAATTCATCCTATATAGAATGGTCATAATGCATGGAATGTGAATCTAATAGGTTCTTAAAATGATTCATAAAATGAAATACCAACATATCATCAGACCATAGTAAAATACATATTCATAAGGAACATAAAACAATAAGTTCATTTAAAAATGGTAGAATCAAATCAACTACAATATTAATAACTTATAAAAACATGTTCCATTTTATAAAATTTGGTTTTTTCTTGTGCATGGGATACCAAATATGAGGAACAACTTATTACAAAATTCTAATTCATTTTTAATCCATTTTTAATGTCTCAAAATAGTATGTTAATAAAATTAACATCCTATGAAACAAATATGTAATGTCCCAAATTGGATGACACTAAACTGTGACTTGATCGGGTTGTTCACATGTCCTCAAGCACACTTACCCATATGCCAAAGGCTTCTCACTAGCAACGAGGGTTTAGGTTGTGTCTATGGAGAGACTATGTTGTAACACCCTATGTTTTTATGATCCTTTTTTTCAATTAAATTAAATTTCTTTTATTTATTTTGTAATACACTACACGAATTTAATCATTCACTACACACAACACCAACTTATCGTGCTTTACACACAGTATTGAGTTTCAAAGAAACATCGTTTTATTATTATTAATTTTTATACAAGAATATTAAAACCTATCCATTAAAATCAAATGTTTGTAAAATACTCCCTGAATTATGAAATTATGGTTTTCACACAATTATTTTACTAATTAATTATAAATTAATATAATACTATTTTTTAAATAAAAGTAAATGTCTTTCTAAAAGATTATTTAAATATACGCATGATTGTTTTATTCAAATAAATAAATAAATAAATATTTTTGACTATATTAATGATAAATTTAGATATATATATAGTATTAGATATAAATTTTGATAGTCATCATATGTGTTTTCTAGATAGGATATAATAAAAAATCAAATTTTATACATATCGAAAGTTTTTCTCAAAAAAAAATCATTTTACACATATTCATAGCGCAGTTTTTTTAAATATTTGTTTTTACAATTTTATAAACTATATTTGAAAAAATAAACTTCTATTTTGAAATTTTAATATCAAAATATATTTTCGTTATATTCTGGGTATTTTTTTGATAATTTTCATGTTTTGATGAATAGAGAGAAATACTAAATTTTTATAACAAAAAATTTTCATCAAAATAATAAATAGTGTTAAAGATAATATTTTACTGGTTTTGAGGAATAATTACATCTAATTTTTTTGATTTAATCCAATTTTGGCCATTATAATCAATTTTACATTGAATGTGGATAAAAAATCATTTCAATCTTTTGAACTTTTTCACTTTAAATTTTTTTTCTCATTCTGTCAATGGGATTAATATTAAATTAATTTTTGAAAATTATGTGTTTAGAATTGTGAAAAATCGAATCCAAATTTGGAATCCTAAGTCCCAAATTTATTATTTAGTAATAATTTAATTTTGGAAAATAAGAATGTTAACATTATTAATTTTTTTTACAATGGTTAAGGGTAAATCAGGTAATTAAGTGTAAGAATAATATTATAAATATTATAAAACCACCATAAAACATTCCAGAATTATATTTGATTAATTTAATTCATACCTTTACACCTATGTATCTAAATTTAAATTTTTAGTGGATATTTGTCTATTAAAATGACTTATATATTATTAAAATTTAAAAGAGTGACAAAATTTCACATTTTCAATTTTAATAAGTATAATATTTTTAATATAGGTTTAAATTCAATATATGATATACTATTTATATTATGATGACATATATAATTTTTTTTATGCATTATGGAATTTTATTTTTAATTTTTTTGAGAAATAATTATCATGAATATTTAGACAGTGATTATGCATTAATTATTCAATTAATTAAGCAATCAATTAAATTATATTAAAAATATTAAACAAAATACAAATTTACATAATTAATGTTATAAAAGATTTTTTTAGTTTAAAATTTCATATTAGGGGTGTATTTATGGAATTATTTCGAAGTTTTCTTATTTTGTTGATTTTATTAAATTCAATGTTATGAATATTGTTAAGCCTGACATATGATATTTTATGTAAATAATATTCTATTAAATTATTTAAAAATTATAAAATATTAAATAAATAAAAGGCGATGATATATGCTCTAAAATATTATAAATATTTAATTTATGGTGCTATTGAAACTTTATATGTAAATATTCAATCCTATTAATATTAAAACATTTTTACCATTAATAAAATTTAAATGTCTTGACAAATGTGTAATCAAAATGAAACGATTTGAAATAACACAAAAAACTTATCTAAAATATATTGGTTATTGATATCAAGACCATATCACATCATAAAATTGAATAAAATTCATTATGTAGGTACTTTTATTGAGATTTATTATATTATTAATTAAAATTTTGAGAATTAACAAACGTGACCCACCCCTCTATTATAAAATAAAAATTTTTATTTACATTTATTCACACATAAAAACTTATTTGGTTCAGCTAAAATAAATCAAAATATCCTCCCAACACCCCTCCCTTAATCATAGAATCCTTAATTTGGGATTAAATCCAACCAGTGAAGTCCTTTTCTGAAAAAATAGATTTATAAAGAAGAGGTTAGCTTCATCAACAAACATTTTTTTTACTTGTTTCATAAAACCCTTAAAATATTTTTATTTCATGTTTATATAATGTCCATAATATCTTCAATATATTGTAATGTTTTTATATTAAGGGTTATACCTACACTTAAACAAAATTAAAATGTCACACACCAACTTTTGAAATACCCATTTTTATTACTTCTATGGATTTCGATATTTTTGTTTGAGGTTCGGGTTGAGTCCCAGTTTAAACTTTTTAAGTTTGGATGTTTTTGGTGATGTTTTTCCTACTCATATTTTTTACATGGTTAGAGAAAACTGTATGCCTTTCCCATGAAACTGTGCGACTTGGTGTCATTTTTGGTTATTGGAGTTTGGCATGGTTCACACATGGGTTGTCAACAGTGCGACCAATCTATGTGTGGTTTCTATTATGGATAGTGAGAGGATAATGGTGGTGAATGGTTTAGAAAACCATATGCTCTACCCAAAAAATATAAATCGTAACATTCCCAAAATTATCTCACCTCAATTTTACCCAAAATCAGCCCCCTCACTCATAGGTTGTTTATAGTGCACGAAGTGGTCCCAAGACTCCTCTCTTTGGCACCCCATCCTCCATGGATAAATATTAAAAGTTATAAGTTATTTTTTTTGGAGTTTTTCCATTTTTATCCTAATTTTATTCTTCCCTATGAATTTATTGTGTTTTCTTGATGGGGTTTCATCTTTGTTGAAACCTATTGTCTATTGTTGTTGTTAGGTTCGATTTATTTAACGTTAGGTTGTGCAGGTTGGGTCTTAGGATTAGATCTCTCTTATTTAGAGGTCTCACTAAATCAACATACCTTTTAGGGATGAATTTATATTATTTTCTTTTTAGTAACATTCCATTGATTCCTGAGTTTTCCTTCAATTCCTTAAAATGTTATAATCTTTCACATAGTGTGTTATAATGAAGCGATTTGATGTTTTTATTATGAATACATGGTGAGAAATTGATTTTAAAAGGATTTTTAGGAAATATTATTATGTATATATGCACATAAGGATTTTTATAAAATTCAAAATGGTCTTTTAAATGATTTTTAATATTTAATGATGTGATTTAATTTTGCAGTTCTTTTCATGTCTTTTTTTTGGATTATTTGGTTTTCCTAGAGTGAAAATCCATTTATGATTTAGAGGTTGTGTAAAGACATTTAGTGTCATGGTATTATGAATGGTAACATATAGAAAATAGTTTTTATATGTACTTTGGTTTTCTTCAAATGTTCTATTTTATTTTATTACATCAATGTGTGCATGTTTTACCCATATATACGGGCACATAAATTATGATAGTCTTTCTAAATCCATCTAATAATTATAAACATGGTTTTACGAACTCTCAACATTTCTTCCACACATTTCTATAAAATTTATTTGATCTTATATGATTTCTTAAATGGTCCATGGTATTTAAGTGGTCTGAATATCAAGTTCAATGTTATGGTCTATTTGGTAATTTTAAAAGGAGGGATGGTTTATAAAAGGAGTGAATGCATGTTTGGAATCTCCACGTGTATTATGTGGTTTCATCTTGGTTTTAAATGGAATTGAACCTGAAAGGTAAATTACCATTTTTCATTGTGTACATTAAAAGGTTGAATTTTATATTATTTTATAAATTTCATGGAAATTCATTTTAAGTTTATTTGGAATACACTTGGTGTATGAATTGATTTATACTTCCCGATGATATAAAAATGAATGGTGGTTTTGAAAATGAGAATACCTAGTTGGGATCTTTGAATGTTTTTGATAATTTTTTTATAATCCCATGTGATGTGACAAACCCAAATGGAAATTTTGAATGACTTGTTGTACAATGGGCACCCATATATAGGTTTTCTCTATATGGGTTGTCATATAGGTGTTGTCTGTGTTTGGGGTAGGCAAGTGTAGGGATGACAAGTACAGAGAGTCATGCGTGTGAGGGCCTTGTGCATAAACAGTATACTATTACCATAGGTTTCCAAGGTGTATTTTAGATGGTCAAGTGAAGATTTATTTTCAACATTGATTAGAAGAGTTTGTACCCCTTTTACCTGACATTTCATAGTTGGATGTGCCGTTGAATTGGTCGGTTTAGGGTAGCCAGTTTTTTATTGAATTTGGATCTGCCCTGTATGCTGACAAGTGAGTCTGACCCAAGTATGTCTAGGGATCACTCTAGGTATGTTTCCGAAGTTCCAATGGGTTTTTATCTAATAATTCTTGTTTATTTTCAACTACACATGGCTTCTTATTTACATAGTGTAATTATTATCAACATGACTTGGTATTTCATTGATTGGATTTAGGTATGGTGTTTTAGCATTAAAAGGTAATATATTTTTTAAGTGAAAATTATTGTGTCTTGGCCTTTAATAAAGGAAATCTATTATTTTTTAACAAAATGAGATTTTAAAAAAAAAATGTATTCAAAACTAGTGTTTATGGAATATTTCAGGAAAATAAATTTATGGATTATATAGTGATTTCATGATGAACTGTTAAGATCACACCATACTTATGTCGTTTGGTGTCGGTAGACCTGGGATATTTTATTGGTTTATATTTCTGGTTTTTGTGAAAATATTTGGATAAGGTTGTTCTTGTGATTAGTGAATATCATGTGGTCATAAGGAGATAAAATTTCATTTAGTTGGGTTTTAGTTTTTTCTTTGTAGCCTTCAATTGTTCATTTTCGATTCCTTTCTATAGTTTTTATATCTACACCAATTTGTAAATTTATTGGTTATTATATTTTTATTCCTATTCATTTTATCTTGGTTTATTTCTGAAAAAAAAAACCATTCCCATGGTGATTAATTTGATTCCTGGAACAAGTTTATAGACCAATTGGATTATGAATTCCCTTCAAATCGGGTCTTGGATCGGGTCCGATGTCGAGTTGGATAACACTCTGGCTTTGTTCTTGAACAAATATTATCATAGTGGGCGATTTCTATTTGGGGTGTGTGATAGTTGGATACTAGTATTGTTGAGACTTGGGAGGTAGTTATGGGAATATCATCACAAACTCTTTCACATTATGAACCTCATGTTTCCAAGGGTAGTTCTAGATTTGGGTCTTTTGTCATTGTTTTAGAATGAGGAATGAAAATGGAGGTGATCCAGTTTCATGTTGTGACCTCATATATAGTGGTGACCCATGTTTGCTATAATTACATGGTTCAATTTCAACTTGGTTGTTATTTATTACTTGGGTAATGGATCACTACCATTTCACTGTGTTAGGCATGGGTACTAGTTCCTCATTCTGGTAGTTTTATGTGGGTTGTGTTTCAATGTGATTTGGTGAGTGTATGTGAGATTTTATAAAAGAAATATATTTTTAAATGGAAATGAATTCTTTGAAATGGTTTTATATTGTAAAATTTTGTTTTAAAGGAATATGTTTTGGATAAAAATTTGTTTAGAGTTCGGATTTTAGAATGGGATGGAGTGTTTAACACTGGGTAATCCTCATGAATGTCCACATATGTGTGGGTATGAGTTGAAATATAACATTTTCATATGAGAATGGATTATGTGGGTGGAAGTGGATGATCACATATGTGATGGTTAATAGGATTCCATGGGTGGTGTCTTGAAATTAAATGGTTCACTTTGATTTTGCCAAATTATTTTTGATTGGGGGATGATTAATAAAATTGGTTTTTTCTAGAGAAGTGGGTTCCTTTTGTGAAAGGTGGTCTTACAAGGAGGCTTAATTTAATTTAAAAATAAAAAATGGTAATTTGGAAAAGAGAATTTTGGTTGGGTTTTTATGTGTTTGGATTTCGAGCCAATTAGTTTTTCTTGAGATTTTCTTTTTTGAATATTCTTAGGTATGGAATAGGTTTTTTGTTTTATGTTTCTCATTATGATCATAATATGTCACATAGAATGGTCCAAAAAAATTCTAGTGACTCTTGCCTAGTTTCTGGTACTTCTCAATTTTTTCCTATCCACCATGGTGATCAAGGTCTATTAGAGGTAGTGAAGTGGCTTGAGGAATCCAAGAGTGTATTTAGATATTTTATAAATCTTAAAGATATTATAGTTAGTGCTATTCTATGTTTGTATTAGAGTTAATATTTAGATTAATGGGATATGTTTCCCCTCCCATAAAATAATGTTTTGATTATGTGGGAAGTATTTATGTCTGTCTTTATTCGATGGTTTATACGTAAGGATGTTAAGATTAAGATAAGTGAAGAGTTCATGAATATTCATCAAGGTCAGTGAACATCAAAATCCAATGTTGAACATTTCAATGTGCTGGTTTTCTATTCTTAGGAGGTGCCTTTGAAGGGTATGTTGAAGGATTCTCTTTTCAATACGGGTCTTCATTGAGAGTTTAGAGAATGTTCTATCATATAAGATCATTGATTTGAGATGTTGGTGGATGGAGATTTTTTTATGTGAGTTGGTTTCCCAAGCATAATAAATTGGAAATCTAGTGCCTCTTATTTATAGTGAAGGTTTCTTATATGAACAGGAGTGTATGGTTGAGGAACATGTCTTTATGGAGTCTCATTCATTGATTCTGATCTTCACTTCATCACACCCTTCACTTTTTTACCACTATTGTTGCTGGTTTGGGAATTTAAAACCATCTTTCCACAATACTCTGAAGACATGTCATCATTGTGACTATCTGGTTCATTTGGTGACGTTTTGTATAAAGCGTCTCCTGAAAATGAATCATTGACCAAAGGATGTTCATGTCTGACTTTGAGAAGGGGGACTCTTCAGTCATTAGGGTCCCAACCACATGCCTCATTCCTAAGCTCGTGCAGAATGAGTAATCACTGGGGGAATGTAAAAACACGGTCTAGTTTTTGTCTCCCGTGTTGGGGTGAATATGTTTAAAATTTACTTGTATTTGTTCTATCTGTTGTTGTAGGTTAATATTTAATTATAAAATTTTAATGGACTTGTTATCTCTTAATTTTTTTATATGATTTTATCTTAATGTGTCCCTTTGAATCATTTTCTGTATTTGTGGGTTCTTATCCCCAGTGTGGGTTGGTCGTGGTTTTATTTTTTCTCATTTTCAAGCGATAATGTTTTTTTTGGAATTTATAGTTTGATGTCTTGTTCCACTACTAGGATAATATTTATTTCATGATTTTCCCCTATTTTTGGGGGTTTGGGTTTTTTGGTAATCTTCTAGTTCACATGATGGTGTTGTTTCACTCAAGATATGGTGTTTCATTTAGTTGCATTAGGATTTCCCGGTCACGATGGGGGTGTTTCTTGGTTCTTGTGGAGACTTTTTGTTTATCTGATGCTGTGAGTCCCTGATATTATTAGTGTTGTTAGTTTAGTTATTTAGGTGGGAAGAACCTCATCATTCTCTTCAATTTATTTTGATGCTGTGGATTTTTCTAGAATTATTGGGTGTGATAGTAGAGTGAAATTTCACCCCATCATTGGTTATTTTTTCATTTTTATTTGGATTTGGGATTGAGTTTTATTCATCCTTCGGCTGGATGACATTATAAGGAAAGAAAGTGTTTATAGTTGGGATAATTGTCACACCCAAATATTTCTAATTCCTTTTTTATTAGTTCCATGTTTTTTAATATTTTTGTTTGATATTTTGGTAGATTTCTAGTTTATATTTTATAATATTATAATTTTGGGGTTAATTTTTGGCCTAAATGTGGTCTGCGCATGGTTAGAGAAAACTGTGTGCCTTTTCTAGGAAACCTTGAAGATTGATTTCATTTAAAGATAGTGGAGTCTGTCATGGTTGAAACACATTTTTTACACCCTGAATCCATGCCATGGGGGTGACCTTTATATACATTTTGGGGCACGTGGTTGGTGCAATTTTTGAAAAACTATACAGCCAAACAGTGCGAGCTACCCAAAAATTTTAAATCTTAAAATTCCCAAATCTCTCTCCCCTCATTTTTAACCAAAATTAGGCCCCTCCCTCCTTGGTAATTTTTAGTTCATGAAGGGGTACCCAGACCCCTTTCTGTGGTTCATCCTCCTCCATCGATGTATCTTCAAAGTTCTAAGGTATGTTTGAAGGGATATGGCCATTTTTATTCTCTTATTATTCTCCTCTTTTTATTTCTAGAGTTTTCTTGGTGGGGTTTCCCTCTTGACTAAATCCTAATTCCTAGTTTTTATGTTTGGTTCTATTTTTTGAAGGTTAGGGTGTGCAAGAATATGTCTTGAGCTTGGATGTCTCTTTTCCCAAAGCCTCATTGCGCCCGCACTCCATTGAGGTAGGAATTTACTTTATTTTCATTACAGAACATGCCATTAATGGTTGAGTTCTCCTTTAATGACATAAATTTTTTATAATATTTATTTTAGTGTGTTATAATTAAGTGATTGTTTTTTTTATTTGGGAAAATTGGAGTGAATTGGTTTTTCAAAGGGGTTTCCATAGATATGCCTATGTATATATACACATAATGTTTTTGATAAAATTCCAATTGTTATTTTAAATGAAGTAGTGTATCTTTTAGGATGTGTTTTGATATGGAAATGTTTTGTGTGGATTGAATTTGATGATTTGGTTTTTCTTGAATCAAAACCCATTTGTTCTTTAGATCATGAGCAAAGACATTGATTATAGTGGTGTTGTGAATGTAAAATTTTGGATAATGGTTTTGATATTTTCATTTGTTTTCCATAAATGTTAACTTTGATTCGAGCACATCCACAAGTTCATGGAGTGCTCACATGGATGGGAAAAAATGATGATGGTCTTAGTAAATCCTTCTAATATAGATAAACCCACTTATCAAAATTCTCATCCTTTCTTCCTCTTATTTACTTCAAATATATTTCAGCCTATATTTTTTATTTAATGGTTTATGGTATTTATGTAGTTTGAATATCTTGTTAAATGTTATGTATCATTTGTACTTTAAAAAGGTTGATCGGTTTCTAAATAGATTGAAATATCGTTTGGAATGTCAAAGTGTATAGTGTGTTTCCATCTTTGTTTTAAATGGAATGTGAAATGGAATTTAACATTAAAGCTAAAGTAAAATTTGGTGTTTTGTACATTAAAATATGGTATTTTATATTATTTTATAAATGGCTTGGAAGTTATTTGTATCTGTATTTGATATGAAATTATTGTAAGGACTGGTTGGAAATTCACGTTCTTTTGGAAATGAAAGGTGGTTTGGAATGTGAAAATACCAGGTTGGTATCTTTGAATGCTTTTGAGAAATTTTTTATAATACCATGTGATGTGATAGACCAGTTGAAAATAATGAATAACTCGTTTTATGGTGGGAACCCCTATAGAGGATTTCCTTATACTTATTTTTGTATTGGTGGTGTTAGTGTTTGGGGTAGGATTGTGCAGTGACAATAGGTAAGGTGTGTCACATGTTCAAGGTAATCCTACGTTCAAAGTACAATATCACCATGGGTTTCTTGGGTGTCTTTTAAAGGGTTGTGTAACGGTTTCTTTTCAACCTCAATCAGACAGGTTGGTACCACCTTGACTTGATAGGGATTACTGGGACACATAACTAGATTGGTTAGTTTAGGGTGGATGGTTGGGTATAGACTATGAAGGTGCACCAAATTATGGCAGGTGAGTTTGACACAAGTATGTCTTGGGATCTCTCTAAGGATATTTAGGAAGTTCCCATGGTTTTATATCTGTACTTGCTAGATTAATTTTTACTACGCTTGGTTTCCGATTTACACTTCTTAATTCATTTTAGCATAATTTTGTATATCTATTTTTATTTGGGTTTGATGTTTTGGATTTAAATGGAAATGTATTTTGAATTTGGAATGTGGTGTGTGTTATCCTTTAATAGGGGAAATCTATATTTGTTTAATAAAATAAGAAAACCCTTTTTTGAAAGAATCTGTATTCCAAACTAGTGTTTGTGGACTATTTAAGGAAAAAATGTACGGATTCTCTGGTGATTTTCTACTGAGGTATTAATATCACACCCAAATTTTACCATTTTGTGTCGATAGACCTATGATATTTTTCATGTTTAAATCTATGGTCCTTGTGTTTATCATTGGAGTATGATGGTCTTATGGGCGATGGTGACCTTGAGGTCACAAAGAGATAGAGTTTCCTTTGGTCTGGTTTGATTTTTTTCTTTGTGGAATTCATTTTATTTTTTTTGTTTATATAGATTCTTTTCTATATATGTTTATAAATTCATTTTTGATTATATTTTATTAGTGAAGTTTTTTATCCTAGTTTATTTTGGAAAGAATCATTCCCATGGTGATTACTTTGATGCTAGAAATGAGTTGACACCTTGACAGAGATCAAAAATTACCTTTATACCCAGTCTCAGAATGGGACATACGGTAGGTTTGATGGAACTATGGTTTGGTTCATGACA
The DNA here is from genome assembly GCA_963277665.1 of Viscum album. Lineage (NCBI taxonomy): Eukaryota > Viridiplantae > Streptophyta > Magnoliopsida > Santalales > Viscaceae > Viscum > Viscum album. Next base: position 754,509,773 of record OY728148.1, on the reverse strand, counting down.
TAAATATAATGTACAATTAACTTATTTCTCACATGTACGATAGATTACCGCCTCTCAAAATGATGATTATTCTTTTCTCCTTTACCACCTATCATGGTTGGAATTCTGATGAACATTCTATTTTTTGATATATATTATATATAAGATATATTTTGTTTTATAGAAATACTATATAAAACATAAAAGTATGTATTTTATTTTTTTAAAATATGATAACTTCTTTTATAGTTGTGAGGACCACTTCCCCCTGAAAGCAATACGATTCAATCACACATTAAACCGAATGAATTAAAGATGGGTTTAGTTAAATTATATGATATATATGAAATAATAATTCTAATCTAATGATTATATATATATATATATCTCTATGTGTGTTTCATTTAATTTCTTTCCATCAATATGACAATAAAATGGAAACAACGTTCATGAGCATGTATGACCTACCGTTTCTATGAACGATGTATTCCATTTCACATTTCTATCTTTAAAAAATTATTATAAATATTTATATGTTGAATATATATTATATTTAATTCAATTTTTTACATTCCTTAAATAAGTAAATCATTATATATGTATGATTATCAATAATAATAAATCAAAACATATATGAAAACAATGCGGATATTAACCAAAACATAACATTTACATGGTATTGATAATAAAAGGGTAATATAATGTCATAATAAAATCATATATGTTATTATATATATTAATATGGTTCTTTGGTAAATTTATAAAAAACTTATACATATTGTAAATGAAATTTGATCGATTATGAGGATAGGGAAGATATAAAGTAAGGGATTTTGGTCTTACATTTATTTCACGGGGACACATGAATTATACACTACTCATTTATTTTTTGTGGTTTATAAAATACGCATGAATAATTTTTATGATTCATATTCAATAATTATATTTTTATTTACATAATTATTTTATGATATCTCTTTCATAGGGGTTTATAGTTAAAAATTTACCAAATTAGTAATGTAATTTTATCTAAATTTTATCTCTTTGAGACACATGTTATATTTTGAACCTATATTCTTTTATAAGGTTTACATACCACAAATTTACATTTTTTATCATTAATATATTTATTTTTATGATATTTTATGATTCATGTATTATTACTCTCTCTTTAGTCAGAAATCATTGTTCCATCAAAGCAATATTTTCATATAATATATTAAAAATGAAATAAATTTTATTTTTGTAATTTTTATGGAAAAAATAATTAAAAAATGTTTAAAATAGTTTAAAAGGATTCATTTATAATATTTAAATGTAATTTTAAATGAAAAAGGTTTTATAAATGTGTTATGACTTAAAAATCATTTCCTCTAATTGGAAAGGCAATTTTTCTCAAAAATCATTTCATGTGATCTTTCAAAAATCATTTTCCATCTAAGATAAAATTATTTGATGTTACTTATGTTTTATTGTGGAAATGACCGAAGAATACCATTATTATTATTTTTATTAATTTTTTTATAGTTATTATGGAATTAAACATATGAAACCTATTTATTTTCCTTTATTTATGTTATGATAATGTTTTCATGAAACCCATTTATTTACACGAGTTATGATGTGATAAATGATTAATGGTCTTGTGGATCACATATGTAGAGTTTTAATTAAGTGATGCGTGGGGAATATATCTCCCTCCAATTAATTGGGTAATTATAAATGATTTTTGAGTTCAAAGGGTACATGGGAGGTTATCCAAATCCAGTAACAAGAGAGTACACCAAAGGTCATCCTTAACCCACAAAAAGATGGTACAAAGTTAGTCATGCTAATACTGAAAAAATATGGTATATAATTAGTCATCCTAAGACCAAAACATGAATTTATAGGGTAGGTCATCCTAATCCTACTGTAGGTACATGGGTGATTATAAAACTTCTAACATACTATAAATTTCTTGGTAAGTATCATTGACATAAATATTCCAAGCTTATGTGTATGCCACAAATTTAATATCTTAAGCCACTGTTATTCTCCAATGGATCATGTGATTTGATTATCTTATGATTTATGTATTTTTAATTTCCAATATTTATTCCACAAATCATATATATGATCTTTTATAAGAAGAGTTTTATATTTGAATGTAATTCTCATGTTTTCATACCCTTAAGTTCATGTTATGCTTATGTACATTCAATGTCAACTATTACTGATAATAAAAGTTCAAACTTTCATATGTTCCCATTACACATGATATAAATAAGTGTTTAAAGTAAGAGTATTATATGGTAAGATATTTATGGTACATGTTTAATATCTTTCCCAAAATTAGAAGAATTGTTTCCATGTTTCCAATGGCACTAAACTATTATGGTCCCTAGGAAGGTTGTTTGTAATTTAATGAATATTTATCTAAAAATATGCAATATCAATGTTTTAAATTCCTGTGTCAATATAGTTTGTACTAGGGAAAAGGTTTTTCCAAACTTTGGAAACATACATTAAAAAACATTAGAGATATCACTAGGGATATTTCTGAGGATATGTCTAGGATAATCTCTAAGAATAAGCAAAATGTGTCATAGATTAAAGAAAGTGAAATAATTTAGACATAATATATGTAATTTTTTTATAGTTATGTAGTTTTATACTAGTTATTTAGGAATTACAATTTCAACAACATATCTTGAGTAAGCAATGATGCAAAAATTGATCAAGCAAAAACCGATGGATGATATCATGCATACAAAAAAAATGAAATAAAGTAGGTATATCTTCATGTGAAAATAATTCAAATTTTGGAAACATATTTTGAAAAAGATATCCTACTATATTCATTTTCAATGAAACAAATTGTCCCATATATTATCAATGATTTATATTTCTATAATGATTAACATTTTAAGACCATGTTCTCTTTCACTCTCCAACATAAAATAATAGTTGGAATCCTCCTCCATGTCTATGTTTTAAATTTCTGCTAATCCATGTTATGTGGGGATCATATCCTCTTACATTCCATCAATTTTGAAGTATGTTTCATAGAACTTTTTTATAGTTTTGGTTTCCCACAAAGGAATTCTCAAACATCGACTTTTGATTTTTGAAGTGCAATTTGAAATTTAACGAATGTGATTTAATGTTTTAAATTTATCATCATATTGAAATGGTATCATATCCATTTCCAAATTCTCTAAATCTATATCATGTTCATGATATGTTCCATGTATCTCTTTTGAGGAAGTAAATACCTGATCCTTCATAATTTCTAAACTTAGAGGTCGTACAAATGGAGAAATATCATTCTTATGAAGAGAAACCAATATAAATTTTGGATCAGTGAGACCATGTTATAAAAAAACCACTCACCTAGTTATGTTTTTGTTGAGAAAACCTCTAGCTTTAAGAAGCTTCATGGTGACTTGAGGATACTATAATATTAAATTATTATCATTTGTTTGTATTGCAATGAAAAATTTCGAGGGAAAAGTTCATTTTAAGGGGGTAAAATATAACACCCATTTTTCATCATTTTTTCTAATAAATTAAATTTCATTGATTTATTATGTTATATTATACACCATGATAATATTGAACTACACACAACACTGAATTATATTTCCTTTCAAGTAACACTGAGTTTCAAAGACACATCATTTTGTTATTATAGGTATTTCAACAAGTAAATTATAACCTATCGATTATAAAGGAAGGTATAAACATGATTAAATAAATTACAAAATTATAGATCACACATAATTATTTGACCAATTTATTATAAATTAATGTTAACCCATTTAAACATAACAGGAAACAATTTTTTGGAAAAATTATTTAATTAGGAGAAAGGGTGTTTCATACCATTAAATAAAAAATAAATCTTGTTGGATTATAATAATTATATATATATAATCAAATCAATCTAATTTTAAAAATTCAGCTTATATGTTTTCTAGATAGAATATAAGAACAACTCAAATATTACACATTCAAAATGTATTTTTCTAAAAAGGATTTTTTTTGTAGGATTTTGATTGACAACTTTTTTTTAAATATATTTTTCACACTTGTATAAATTATATTTGAAAAAATAAACCTCTTATTTGAATCTTGAATATAGAAATTTACTTTGGTTGATTTTTTAGTATTTTGATGATTCATGTTTTGATTAATAGTAAAAAACATTTAAATTTAATTAAAAATTTTCCATTTTATCGAAACAATTGCGTCTTAAATTATTTATCTGAATGGTTTTAAAGTATAATTAGATCATGTTTGTATTAGGTAATAAATTAATGAAACAATCAAATAAAATATATTAAAATATTAAAAAAATATTTAATATTAAATAAGTCTCAAAACGAATTTTCTTGGTAAATATTGAATTTTAGGAGTATATTAAATAATTTTATGAAATTATATTTAGTACTTTTTTTTATTAATGTCACTTTTATATATTGGGTCAAAATCAAAACATAGGATATTTTATGAAAAAAATACTTTATTAAATTATTAAATAATCATGAAAATAATAAATATGTAGAAAGTGAGGATATGTGGTAAAAAATATCATAAATTGAACATTTATGATCCAATTGAATCTTTATATGTTAAAAATTATAGCCTCTTAGTATTATAAACTTTGATACCATAGTAAAAATTAAAATGTATTAACTAAGGGTTAATCAAAATGAAAAGGTTTAAAATGAACCCAAAACATGTCTAAAATATATTGGCTGATTATATTACACCACTATCATATATTATCTTCACGTAAATACAATTTCTAGGTATTTGGAATGATTTTATTTTATTATAAATTAATCTTATAAGAAATTCCAAAAGTTCCCCACCCAAGAATTATAAAAGATAACCTCTTCTTCTATATTATTCACACTTGAGAAACTATTTGGTTCTGAAAAAATATGTCTTAATATCCTAATAAATTCCCTAAAATAAAACTATATTCTTTACTTTAGGAATAAATCCAACCAAGGAATTATTTTTCTGCAAATCAAAATGAGATGCCTAGAGAAGAGGTAATGTTCATCAATGAATGTTTTTGTTTTATTTATTCCTTAAATCCACTCAATTTTTATTTCATTATTATATAATAATCAGATAATAATAAATATAATTATATTTTGTTATATTATGGGTTTTACCTACGTTTACAAACACATCCATCTAATGGGTAACAAACTTACCATTGTGGTGTATGAAAGAATATCGTTTCGTGAAATAATGATTGATTGTTTTTCCTTTAACACTTTTAATGGTGGAAATCATGTTATACATACTGAATTTTTATGATTTATATTATAATTATGATTATTTATGATTATTTAATTTTTACATAAAAAATAATTTCATGCATTCCCTTCTTTGTAAATATGATAACTTTTTTTTGTGGACGTGTAGACTACAAACTTCTTAAAGCAATGAGATTTGATCGCAAATTACATGGAATGTATTATGGGTGAGTTTAGTATAATTATATAATATATATGGAATAATAATTATATTTTAATGATAATATATATATATATCTTTTAATTTCTTTTTTTTCAATACAACTATAAAATGGAAACGACTTTCATAAGTACGTATAGCCGACCATCTCCTTGAATGGTGTATTCCCTTTCAAATATTAATATTTTTTAAATTAATTTTAATATTTATATAAAAAATATATATGATATTTATAGCAATTTTAAATTATTTAAATATTGAAATAATGATTAAAGTAATATTATTATGAATAATATGTCAAAACATATACGAAAAACAATGCGGATATTTCTCACAGAGTAACATTAACATGGAATTATTAATAAACATGTAATATATGTCATTATCAAATTATTTATGGTATTAGATTTATTAAATGGTTAAATGGTATATTTATAATTAACATTTACTTATTATAAATGAGGTTTGAATGAGTATGAAGAGAGTCAAGACATAAGGTAAGCGATGTGTTGTCTCACTTATATTTATGGGGGATACATGCCTTATACACTACTCATTTATTTTGCATGATGTATATAAAACCCATGAATAAATTTTATGATTATTTTATAGATATTTATATGTTTTTACATATCCATTTTACGAGCTCTCTTTCATGGGGTTTATAGTTAAAAATAACCAATGTGGTAAGGTATTTTTGTCTCAATTTGAATTCTTTGAGAAACAATTTATATTATGAACCTATCCTAATTTATGAGGTGTAAATAATTACCTATAAAATTATGTATCATGAATATAATTATATTCATGATATTTTATGATTCATGTAATGTTATTATATCATCGGTCAGAAATCTATGTTCGTTCAAAACAAAGATTCCTAAAAATATTTTAAAATTATTTTAAATGATCTATTATTTATTTTTAATGAAAAAGGATTTAAAAGATGTTTAAAATAGTTTTAAATTTTTCCCTTATAATTATTCAAGTTTATTTTAAAAGAGAAATAATTGTTAAATTTTTTATGATTTAAAAATAATTTTTTTCAAATCGGAAAGTATATTTTCCTCATGAATTATTTCAATTGATATTTCAAAAATAAATTTCCATCAAAGATGAAATTATTTGTATTACTTATGATTGAATATGTATATGACCAAAGTATATGATTCTTAATTTTTTATTAATGGTTTATGTTTAGGGTGAAATGATATATATGAAATATATTTCTTTTCCATGAGGTATGTTATGATAAAGTGTTTATGAAACTCCTTTATTTTCATGGGTTTTGATTTGATAAATGATTTATGGTCCTCTAAAACACATATGTAGTATTAAATTAAGTGGAAGGTGGGACCTATAACTCTCTTCAATTAATTTTGAAATGGTAAATGTTCGATGAGATCAATGGGTACATGGGATGTCATCCAAAGACCACAACAATATGGTACTCGAGAGGTCATCCTAAATACACAACAAGAGGGTACATTGGAGGTCATCCTATGCCCGAAAAGAGAGGGTACATGGGAGGTCTTCCTAAGATAAAACTAGAAGGTACATGGGAGGGAATACAAGTACCTAATTAGGTGAATGAGTGATTATCCCAATCATAACACACTCTTAATTCCATGGAAGGTATCATTGACATAAGATATTATATGATTATGTGTATGACACTAATTATATGACTTATTCTACTATAATATTCTCATGGATCACATTCTTTTATTATCACTTGATTAATGAATTAAGAACATCCAACATTTATTCCACAACAAATGTATATGATCTTTGACATGATAGGTTCGATCTTAAAATGTTATTATCATGTTTTCATACCCTTATGATCATGTTATGATTATGTATATTCCATGATTACACTTACTGAGCATCTGAGATCACCCTTTCTTATGTTTCCATTCCTCAAGTTTAAATGAATCATTTTTTGTAGGAGTGAAAATGTTGATGATCTTAATGGGATATGATGAAGATATTTCACCAAATTTGAAGTATGTGTTCCATGTTTCTCAAGGAACTAAACTATTATGGTATTCAAAAAGGTGTTTTTATAATTTAATGAATATTCATCTATAAATTTGTAATATACATATTTGAAAATCTCAGGTCCTTATTATTGCCTCAAGTTTGTGTGTATCTCGAGTGGTAATAATAATATCAGTCAATAGTGGAAGTAGTAAATCAACTAGATAGAAGATAATCATCCTAGTTGGAATGTATAAACAATTTAAAAAGTAATCTCATATATAAAAGTGATTTACCATGTCATATCTCAAGAAATATAAAAAATAGGTATACAAGCATAAAATATATTACAAGAATCAAAATTAAAAAAGGTCCAATAGAACTATATCTGGATAGAATCATGAGTGATTCTCGATCTTGTGCTCTCCAGCTCTGAAGAAACAAGATGACCATGAATCACAAAATGCGCACTTCCCTCGACCAGTACTTGGATCCACGAATTCTATCTAGGTACCCAAAAACAACCCAAATAGGGTGTGAGATACACATAGTGGGACACCACCAATGATGTCTACAAAAAATCATATCGGTATATAACAAGGTAAGAAGTGTGAAATATATAATAAGTATAATATTAGTATAAATGAAATTTGTCACGAACCGTCCTCAGGGCACGTGCCGTGACTACCCCAAGTCTGCCTTCCATAGACCAGGGGCTGATGACTAGCACCAAAGGTGTAAATCCTAATAAAAGAGAAGGAACTGCCCTATATATGAAAACAAACACCACAGAGTTCGCAAGCATCAGTAAACACTCTGTAAACTGAGTACAAAAGTAAGTGCTAGAAAGTAAATGGGCCAGTATACAAACCCAACTAAATGTACAGTACAACTGAGAAAAGAAAGTACAATATCTGAAATGTAAAGCAGCACCACCAAGTCATCCTCCGGAAACCCCACCTGAAGGGTGGGGACAGATGGTCTTCTCTACTCCTCGAATCCGTCCATCTACACCATGTGCGTCCACCTGATAGTCCACCTCCGGGTACCATCCCACTCTACAAGCCTCAAACACAATCAACGTTGTCCGTTGTCTGCAACCAACACAAAGTAGTGCGTGCATAGCCCATATAGGGGTGAGTACATGATACTCAGTAGGGACCCTGAGACCCCCGAATGCCTCCCAGAATCCACATAGGATAAACCACAAAGGAAAGATACAAACACGAAGTATCAACTAAATCTACATAGGTATATTCCCATACATATACCTAAGTCATCAATTCCAGTTCGACTCCAACTCAAGAGTCGGAGTACAACCCATTCCACACATGAAAGCACAACCCAGTCCACACAGGAAAGCAAGTCAATCATATCGATGATAATGATTGAATGTCAAGACTCAGCTCACACAGGTATAGTACTCATGAAAAGGGGTGGAGATGATTAGATGTAGCCTCTAAATCATCTACTCTGCCGAACCCACATAGGGTCAAAGTATAGAAGTCATCCCTGCCGATCCCACATAGGATCCATGTATAGTTACCATCACTGTCGAATACACGTAGGATCCATGTACAGTCATCATCATCGTCATAGTCGCAGCCAGCTCTAGGGTTCCCGTACACAGCACGCTCGATTCTGAGAGGGTCCACTCCATGAGCCATGGGGGGTTGATACATCAACCGTCACGAATTTTAGATTTTATTTATCACAAATTTTCATCTCATCAATAGGAACACAACCCAATAGACGATGCATCAATCAGACGCCAGGTCTAAGAGATATTGGCTTTTCCGTCCTAGGGGCCCGATTGGTTTTTAAGCTTAAACCAACCCTACTGTACTACATCTGCATCCAAACCTCAATTGGAGTAATCCAAAATAACCTTATCACTAAGTGTAATTCAACATAATTTATGGCACATCATTCGGACGTTTGGTCGTTAAGTTATAAGCGTTTCCGCTTCAAAGGCTCTGTTGGTTTCAGGTTCGAACCAACCCAAACGTACACAAACCTTTCCGAAACCTCGAGTGTAATATACCAAAACGACCGTCTCGATCCAAGGATGCCTATGCAACCGGCGGTGCATCGATCGGAGGTCCATATCCAATGATATGGCCTTTTTAACGAACCTGGTCCGAAAATAGGGGGTTTGGGCCCAGTCCGACCCGGCCCAAACCCCCTGGGTCGGCTCGAACCAGGTCGACCCGACCCGGGTTAGGGTTCGGCATGATTGGGTGCAGCCCGGCCCGGCCTGCGTGGCCTATGGCAGCCCCAGCCCGTGTGACCTGCGGCTAGCCCGACCCGCGTGGCCTGCGGCTCAACTCGGAGGTCGACCGCGGCTCGACGCTGGCTGAGCGGGGCACAAATTGGGCGCCACCCCTTGTTTCCAAAATGGTCGGTCGTAATGGCCTTCTTGGGTAGAACCGCGGGTCCCCCTCGGGTCCTGCCTCTAGGTGGTGCTGGCAGCCGGCACATCCGGCCGCCCCTCGGGATTACGCTGCGGCCCGCTTTGGCCATGGTCCCTTTGGCCTCACAGGCGCCGCATGAAGGCACCACGCACCACCGTCACGGCCCTCTCTGGCTTCGGTTCTCTTCGTCCCCGCGGGGTGCAACGACACCACACCGTCTTCACCTCGCACATCGTCAATGTTCAACAATCAAAACGGGAGGTGGATCGTCTGTGTTTGTGCGGTCCGATCTCCTCCCATTATGATGATAACATGCGGCCAATATTTAAGGAACGAAGATCTATAAAATAAAAATTGAACGAAGATAACCCCTACCTCGATGGAAGTTCGCGGTTTCAAGCGTTGCAGATGATGGCGCCATTGGAGAATCCTCGCGTCATCGGTTCCTCCTCCCTTGTCACGGAGGAAGAATATGACAGAGAAACTGAGCCGCTGAGTCCAAATTCTTCATCAGTGAGTTGATGTTTTTCATTGGAGAGTTGGCGTTCTTCATTGAAGAAGAAGTTGTTCCAAAGGAACTAGAGCTCTCTCCTCCAATTCTCAACACAACGAGCCAACCCAAAAATAAAATAAGGCTCCTCTTATTTTATTAAAACATACCATGCATTCAAATTACAAAATTTAAACACTTAATTCAATTAATCGATTAAGTTTGTGTTGGCAAGAATTAATGATGGAGAGAGAGAGGAAGAGGATATTATTCACAAGTTAAGATGGGTTAAAAATTTTAAGAGGGGGTTAGAGGAGTTTTAAGGAAGGTGAAGGGTTGGGGATCGTGCGGGCCCCACCTAAAATTTATCCTTACATGGGTTGTTAGTATTCTTTTGGGTCCTTCCCTAACTCCCCCATGTAGGTTAGAACCACCTTAGGAAAAGAAATAAAATTATAACACAATTTTATTTTTAATTTCCATTTAATCCACATTTTTTAACAACTTCTCCTGAGCAGACGCATCAGCATTAAAGGTCCCCTTAAGCAATTACCGACGCTGCGGTTCTATCAGTGCCCTCAGATTTCAATTCTGAGCATCGGTTCAAAAGATAGAAAAACATGCTCGTTCGTTCACTGTACGTACCCGAGCGAAACATCGGAAATTGATTCCGGAAACACCGGGCCTCAGAATCAGGTACCATCAGAAACTATGTTCTCGTAAAATCCCAAAGAATTTATGAAAAAACATTCCTTGAAAATTACGAGTCTTTACATTACTCCCAGCTCAGGGCTTTATGTCCACGTAAAGCTACATCATAAACTAGGGAAACAAATGAGGGTACTTTGTACGCATCTGAGCCTCCCTCTCCCATGTGCTCTCCTGAAGGTTCTCATGCTTCCACCTGATGTGCACTAGAGGAATCAACCATCCACATAGGATCTACTCCGGTCGATCCCCGATCTCCACTGGGACCTCCGCAAATGTTTCCCCATCATCGATGTCCAGCTCCCCGTGATCAATGATATGTGTCAGGTCGTGCACTTATCTCCTCAGGTGAGATACATTGAAGACGTCATGCACTCGGTGCAATAGAGGTGGAAGATCCAAGCGATAATCCACCACGCCTTTCCAGTTGAGAACCAGACATGGTCCGATGAAGCATGGGGATAACTTGCCGCCCCAGCAAAATCACCATGATCCACGTCGAGGTGAGATCCGTAAGACAGTGTGGCCTCCATCCTCAAACTCTAGTGGTCTCTTCCTCCTATCTGCATAGGACTTATGTTGGCTCACTGCAGTCCACATCTTCTCTTGGATGATCTGTACCATCTCTGTTATAGCCTAGACCATCTATGGTCCCACAAGTGCTGACTCCCCAGGGTCTGTCCAACAAATAGGTGATCTGCAAGGTCAGACGTACAATGCCTCATATGGTGCCATCCCGATGGGGGAGTGGTAGCTGTTGTAGTACGAAAACTCCGCCAAGGGTAGGTGATCATTCCAACTACAACCAAAGTAAAGAACAAATGCACAAAGCATGTATTTGAGTGTCTGAATGGTCCTCCTCATCTGGAAATCCGTCTTAGGGTGAAAGGCGGTGCTCATGCATAGCTGCGTCCCAAATGCCTCCTGCAACCCCTTCCATAGCTGGGAAGTAAAGAGAGCATCTCGATCAGAGACAATATATGATGATACACCATGAAGTTGCACAATCTCCTGAATGTAGTGGCGTCCCAAGCTCTCCAATGAGCCCTACTCTCTAATAGGTAAGAAGTGGGCCGACTTGGTGAGTCGGTCGACAATCACCCAGATGGAGTCATGTCCTCTAGAAGTACGTGGATGTCCCGACACAAAATCCATAGATATTCTATCCCACTTCCACTCCAGGAACTCTAAGGGTTGTGCCAAGCCCGCTAGTACCTGGTGCTTCCCCTTCACCTGCTGGCAGGTGAGGCATCGTGAAACGAACTCTACCACAACCTTCTTCATACCCGAACACCAGGGTTGTCATCTGAGATCTGGGTACATCTTCTCTACTCCTCGATTTACCTCCACTGGGGAAGTGTGAAACTCTCTCAGCACCTCCTCCTGTAATGAAACTGTTACCATGGTACGTCCTCTGAAATGGATGACGTGCTCTCCTCCTATATAAAATCTATCAGGTTTCTATCTTATGGATATCTGTGCACGTCGCGTCTCACAGTCAACATCCCCTTGTTGTGCCTCCCTAACCCACTAAATTAGTGGAGGAGTGACTGTGAGCGACTGTAGAAAGGCTGCCCCATATCTATCCATGAAGGATATCTATAAAGCGGTTAACAACTCTGTCACCTCTCGAAGTAGCTGAATGCACGACCTTCTGCTGAGAGCATCAGATACTATGTTCCACTTCCCAAAAGTATAGACTATCTCAAATTCATAGTCCTGGAGGAAGTCCAGCCATCGCCGCCATCTCTGGTTCAGGTCCTTCTGCGAGAATATGTACCTGAGACTCTGGTGGTCAGAGTAGACTGTAAAGCGCTCGCCCATCAGATAGTGCCGCCACATCTTCAAGGTGAATACCACTGCCGCTAACACCAGGTCATGGGTAGCATAGTTCTACTCATGCGACCTCAACTGTCATGAACCATAGGCGATCACTGCCCGTTTCTACATCAGGACACACCCTAGTCTGGTCCCTGATGCATCCTAGTAAACTATGTACCCTACGCCTTCCTCTAGAAGCCTCAAGATGAGTGCACTGATCAATATCTTTCTAAGATCATAGAAGCTCTACTGACATCTATGTGACCACACAAAGTGTTTCCCCTTCTTCATCAATGATGAAGGTAGTGCTGCAACTCTGGAGAAGTCTTACACCAAACGCCGATAGTATCCAGCCAGACCTAGGAAACTCCGTACCTCAATCACACTCCTAGGTGGCTTCCAAGCTAGTGCTGCCTCGATCATCGTAGGATCCACTGCAACTCCCGCCTCAGAGATGAAGTGCCCCAGGAAGTGGACATCTCAAATCCAGAACTGAATCTTGAAGAGCTTACCATAAAGCTGGTGATCTCAGAGTGTGTTCAGTACAACCCGCAAGTGGTAGGCATTCTCCTCCTCAGTGGTCAAGTAAATAAATATGCTATCGATGAAGAATACGACATACTGATCAAAGTAAGGATGGAAGATCCTGTTCATGAGACTCATGAACTTTGCTGGAGCATTGGTTACGCTGAAAGGAATAACCATGAACTAATAGTTTCTATATCGACACCTGAAGGCCGTCTTCTACACATCCTCATCTCAATCTATGAGATGATGATAGCCTGACCTGAGGTATATCTTCGAGAACCAACGTGCTCCCTTGAGCTGATCAAAGAGGTCGTCAATCCTCGGGAGTGGATACTTGTTCTTCACAGTCACTTGGTTCAGGATAATGTAGTTGAAACATAGTCGTAAGCTCATGTCTACCTTCTTGGTGAACAAAATCGGAGACGCCCAAGGTGAAACACTGGGTCGGAACAATCCCTTGACCTACAGTCCTCCAACTATAGCCATATCTCACGAAGCTCAGCGGGATCCATCCAAAATTCTGGAGTAGATATCGGGGTTTTCCCGATGTACAGGTCAATATATAAGTCTACCTCTCTGTGAGGAGGTATTCCTGGAACGTTGTCAGGAAAAACGTCCACATACTGATCCACCACAATAGGAAAATTTTGACTCCGCACATCAACTGCTCCTAGGATGAGACTATCCAACCGATGGGTGATCAGATATACCCTCTTCTACGTGAGTCCATCCTGCGCTGCAAAGGCTCACTTCTTGCTGGTGAAGTTGAACCTACTCCTATCTGTGCGGACACACCACACTTTGCACCTAATACAGTCGATCTGAGCATGAACTGTAGATAACCAATCCATGCCCAAGATGATTTCGTAAGGCCTCAATGCCGCTATATGAAGATACCATCCATAGCTGTTGCCTCCTAGAGTAAGCTCACACTGAAGGCACCTGTGCGTAATCATCGAGTCAGCTCCCGTAGGAGTCTCTAGTCATAAGGGTAAAGCCAACAGCTCTGTTGAAATATCCGAGCTCCGAACAAGGGAAGCACAAATAAAAGAATGACTCACTCTTGTGTCAATATGAAATGCAGTAAGTGTGGAGTAGACACAGATAGTACCTCAAATCATCTCAGGGGCGCCGTGGTCGTAAGCCTCCACCGCCTGAAGCTGAGCCTGTCTCTGTCCTCCAGCTCCCTGTGGTCAGGGTGGACCTCATGGTGGTGGTGGTGGTAGAGCCTCGAAGCATCTTCCACCACCCGCTGCTCGGCCAGCTCCTCTACCTCGTCCTCCTGCTCCATACGGACCACCATTGTCGAACCTATGCCTCTGCCTAGGTGGTCCCTGAACCATCTACTACTCCTTGGTATGGTGGGTCGGGCAGTCACGAGCCACGTGGCCCTACCCACCGCGTGCATAGCACCGCCTGCATCTTGAATTATTGGCTCTGATGCGTGCACCCCACACCTCTGGACCAGTATCCTAAGGTCACCCACCTGATGGCCTAGTCTGCTTGGACCTCTGCAACATTTGTCTACGACCAGCTGTAGAAGACTCCGCTACGTGTCACCTTGCGGTAGGTCTCGTTGATGGTGTAGTCTTAGCAAGAAATCTCTCTACAATAAGGGCTCACTTTAGTACTTCTACCTATATCAGAATGCTGCGGGAGATCATCGAATCCCTGATCTCATGCATCAGTCCCTGCTCGAGGGTTCGGGCTCGGAAGAATGGGTCTCGTACCATGTCTATGGAGTATTGCGAGAGATCGGTAAACCTCACCGAGTACTGGGCTACTGTCATGATTCCCCTCCGTAGTTGTAGTAACTCCTGAATGGGCACCGCACGGAGGGTGACTGGAATGAACTCCAAGCAGAAGAGGATCCTGATGTCCATCCAATGTATAGATTCCTCGTCATGTACCTAGAGCATCGTGCTCCACTATATACCTGCTGCTACGTGCAGGAGACTCGCCGCAAGGATCACCATGAGGTCAGCTGGTGTCCCTACTAATCTGAAGACTCGGATGATAGCCTCCATCCAATCCTCCGCTGCTTGAGGGTCCGTATCTCCATGGAACTAGGGTGGCCTCTGATGTTGAAACTCATGCAGTTCACTCAGACGACGTTCACTCTCACCTGCTGGGGCTGGTGGCATCGGTGGCTCGGCGGGTGGAGGTACCGCCGGTGGCTCCACTGTAATGGGGCCCTGCACTTAGGCCTCGTCGCTCGGTGGGCTGCCATCCCACAAAAAGCTTGGAACACTCACTGGCTGCCATCTTGGGGCCATCTTGAAAAGAAACAGGTGCACCATGGTTAATACAGTATACCTGGTGAGCTGACACAAATTAATCACAAAGAAAACTTTTGAAACACACATTCAATTAGTGTTTTCAAGCATTGAGTCAAAAATCAGAAGTCAGGGTCCTTGTGTATGGATAAGTCGGACCCCACACCAACACTGGACTCCCTGGACTGATAACCACACTCAATACCCTAAACACTATTGCTTCACACAGAAGAAATTATCAGAGTCCTATGTTCTGCGGTAGAACCGACTCTTCTGATACCAATTTGTCACGACCCATCCTCGGGGCCCATGCCGTGACTACCCCAAGCCTGCCTTCCATTGGCCAGGGGATGGAGACTAGCACCAAAGGCAAAAATCCCGATAAAAGGGAAGGAATTACCTTATATAAGAAAACAAACACCACAGAGTACACAAGCTGAAGTAAATACTAAGTAAACTGAGTACAAAATTAAGTGATGGAAAGTAAATGGGCCAGTATACAAACCCAACTGAAATTACAGTACAACTGAGAAAAGAAATTAAAACAGCTAAAAAGTAAAGCAGCAACCACCAAGTCATCCTCCGAGAACCCCACCTCAAGGGTGGGTACAGATGATCTCCTCTGCTCCTCGAATCCGTTCGTCCGCACCGTGTACGTTCACCTGATAGTCCACCTCTAGGTACAGTCTCGCTCCAGAAGCCTCAACCACGATCAGCACTATCAGTCATCTGCAACCAACACAATGTAGTGCGGGCATAGCCCATGCAGGGGTGAGTATACGATACTCAGTAGGGACCCCGAGACCCCCTAAGGACTCCCAGAATCCACAAAGGATAAACCCCAAAAGAAAGATACAAACACGAAGTATTAACCAACTATACTTAGGTATATTCCCATATATATACCTAAGTCATCAATTCCAGTTCGACTCCAACTCAAGAGTCCAGGTATAACCCAGTCCAAATAGGAAAGAACAACCCATTCCAGATAGGAATGGAAGTCAATAATATTGTTGATAATGATTGAAAGTCAAGACTCAGCTCACACAGGTATAATACTCACAAAGAGGGGTGGAGATGATTAGATGTAGCCTCTGAATCATCTCCTCTGCCGATCCCAGGTAGGATCCAAGTACATTCGTCATCACTGCCGAACCCCCGGAGGATCCATGTATAGTCGTCCTTACTGCCGAACCCACGTAGGATCTAAGTATAGTCTCCATCGTTGTCGCAGTCACAACCAGCTCTAGGGTTCCCACATACAGCATGCTCGATTCCGGGAGGGTCTTCTCCATGATCCAAGGGGGGTTCGATAAATCAACTATCACGAAGTCCAAATTTGATGTATCAAAAAGTTCCACCTCATCAATAAGAACACAACGCAACAGACGGCGTGTCAATCGGACGCCCGGTCTGAGAGATATAGGATTTTCCATCCCAGGGGCCCGGTTGGTTTTTAAGATGAAACCAAGCTGACTATACTCTAGATGCATCCAAACCTCAAGTAGAGTAAGCAAAAAATAACCATCTCACTAAAAGGAATTCAATGTAATTGACGACACGTCATTCGGACGTCCGGTCATTAAGTTATAAGTGTTTTCGCACCAAGGGCCCGGTTGGTTTCAGGTTCGAACCAACCCAGTCATACCCAAACTTCGCCGAAAACACGAGTGTAATATACCAAAAACGACCTTCCGAATCCAAGGATCCCTATTCAATATACAGTGCGTTGATCAGAGGTCCTTAGCCCCAGATATAGGTGTTTTAACGAATCTGGTCCAAAAGTAGGGGGTCTGGGCCCGGTCCGACCCAGCCCAATACCCCCTGGGTCGGCCCGAACCGGGCAGACCAAACTCGAGTCCAGGTCTGGCCCGATTGGATGCGGCCCGACCTGCGTGGCATGCGGCTCAGTTCGGAGGCCGGTTGCGGCTCAATGCTGGCTAAGCGGGGTACAAAGGTGGGCACCGCCCACTTATTTCCGAAACGGCCAGCTGTAATGGTCGGCCTTGGTGTAACCACGAGACCCCCTCAGGTCCCGCATCCAGGTGGCGCCGGCGGCCGACACATCTGGCCACACCTTGGGAGTCTGCCGCAACCTTAGGCCATGGCTCTTGTACGACCGACACGACGCGACGAAACTGCGCCTCTCCGCTGCAGCCCGCTCCAGCCGCGGTCCCTTCGGCCTCACCGGCGCAACGCGACGGTGCCACGCACCACCGCCACGGACCAATCCTAACCATAGTCTCCTTCATCCTCACTAGTGTGGAATGACGATGCCGTGCACCACTTCCATGGCCGTCTCTAGCCACGGTCCTCTTCGTCCCCGCGCGGTGCAACTGCACAGCGCCGTCTTCACCTCGAACATGATCGATGATCAACAAAAAAATGAAGGTGAATCAGCCTTGTTTTCGTGGTCAGATCTCCTCCCTTTATGATGATAACATGCAACCAATCTTTAAGCAATGAAGATCTATAAAATAAAACTTGAATGAAGATAACCCCTACTTCGAAGGAAGTTTGCAGTTATCCAGCGCCACAGATGATGGTGTCGCTGGCGAATTCCCGCGTCATCGATGTCTTCTCCCTTGTTACGGAGGAAGAAGAGGATAAAGAAACTGAGCCTCTGAGTCGACGTTCTTCATCGGAGAGTTGACGTTCTTCATTGGAGAGTTGGTGTTATTCTTTGATGAAGATGTTCTTCCAAAGGAACTAGAGCTCTCTCCTCCGATTCTCAGCACAACGAGCCAACCCACAAATAAAATAATGCTCCTATTATTATATTAAAACATTCCATGCATTCAAATAACAAAATATAAACACTTAATTCTATTAATTGATTAAGTGTGTGTTGGCATGAATTAATGAGGGAGAGAGAGAGGAAGAGGATAGGTCTCACATGTTAATATGGGTTATAAAATTTAAGAGGGGGTTAGAGAAGTTTTATGGAATGTGAAGGGTTGGGGATCATGCGGCCCACCTTATATTTATCCTCACATGGGTAGTTAGGATGATTGTGGGTCCCACACTATCTCCCCCATGATTGTTAAAACCACATTAAGAAAGGAAATAAAATAGTAACACAATTTTATTTTTACTTTTCATTTAGTCTACATTTTTTAACAACTTCTCCCGAGTAGATGCATCTTCAGTAAAGGTCCAATTAAGCAATTACCAGAGTTGTGGTTCAATCGGTGCCCTCAAATTTCAATTCTGAGCACCGGTTCAAATGATAGAAAAACCCACTCGTTCGTTCACTGAATGTACTCGAGCTAATCTTCGGAAGTTGATTTTGGGCACACCGGGCCTCAGAATCAGGTGCCATCAGAAACTTCGTA
This sequence comes from Viscum album, assembly GCA_963277665.1. Taxonomy (NCBI): domain Eukaryota; kingdom Viridiplantae; phylum Streptophyta; class Magnoliopsida; order Santalales; family Viscaceae; genus Viscum; species Viscum album. Next base: position 754,490,761 of record OY728148.1, on the reverse strand, counting down.
CTCGTAAAATCTCAAAGAATTTAGGGAAAAAAATTTCCTTAACAATTATGGGTCTTTACAAAATTACCATGAAAAAAGTAATAACTGTAATGTCATACTCTCTATCTTTTCAATAAAAATCAGGTTCCCATAACAATGGTCAACTATAAACAATTACACCATACGCATGGAATAACTATAATGAATAAATAAACCACAATAGAAATTACATTTAATCAAGGAACCAAAATCATCCACCACAACCATTCTATACGAACAAGTGTATAACATCCACTATCTCCGCACTATATAGAAAAGTGTGTATCACATCCCCAATGTCGATGACATGTAATCCAAAGTGTCATACCGTGAAGGGCGAGATCCAAGGAATAGAATAAAAATCTCCCATGTCGTGTCCTTGGGGAATCTCAATGAAAACTCAATAATAAATTTGTTGGAGTCTAAGGATAATGTCAACAGTTCATTCCCAAAAAGGGTACATGAAGGTAGGATCCAAGGGGTAGTAATGGCCTTGGAATCCTACAAAACATAGATTCATGGTGTAAACAAGTCTAAGGAATCCACTACCAAAATCAAGACCCATGGAGTAGAAATTTTTAGGGAGTTCTATGGAATTAGTGTCAATGGTATACAAACCAATGAATAAAATATTATACACTATTCTTCATCTCACCCATTCATCATTTACAAACATTCACATATGATGAATTTATTTAAATCATGTCCAGAATCTCCATTCAAAAAAATTAACCATTTAATATCATGAAATTACATTGAAAAGGAGGTAGTACCATATTATGAGCATCTCAATTCAATTTAGTTAAATTTATAAATTATCCCTCTTATAATAAGAGCACTCAGACACCAATAAAAGTGTTATAAAGTATGGTAGATAAAAATTCAGTCCCATTAGTATCCTAGGATGGGGCTTAGACCCTCTAACAATCTTAAAGATACTATTAGGAAACCTAAACAGAATCCAATTCATTAAATAATGTCATTTAATTCATTTTTGGGGTATTTCGATAAATTATTGTGTGCAGTACAGCAACAAATAGGCATATAAAACACTAAACCATGAGGGAAAGGTATAAAACACATATTTTGGGTCTTTAGTTTAGTTGTTGTCTAGTATCAACCTCTTATTTGGTCGAGATCAAGAGAAAAACAAAAAATTGATGACAATCATAAAAATTGGGAATATTAACCCACACATAAATAACTCCATCAATACAAATAAAACTAATAATGCCATAAGATAATCAAATAACATACAGGAATGGATACAATGAGATTAATGGTGTTTAAATACGTGTCTGGATAAAAAAAGGGATCCAAGCCTATGATTTGGATTCAATGGGAGATCCCAAGAACGAGTTCTATCCATTAGAGGGAAAATAGAATAATGGATTCAGTTTTAAAAACATTAAGGGGAAAAATTCCTTTTTCTTCAAACAAATAGGGTTACACAGTTTGGCCACATGGTTGGCGAAACCGTGTGCCATCCCTGTACCCTTCTCTATCTCAATGAGGAACCTCACATGGTTCACAGAACACAATTAGAACAACTATTCTATGATCATGAACTGATCCTTTGTCATTGTTAAACCACAACATTCATGGGAATGTGCCTCATGTTTCATAGTTTCCTCAAACTATGTGGTCTCCTACTTCCCTCTATTTATCCCCACACAGTTACCCCAAACCATGAGATATGGGTCACATGATTTCTCTTAATAGTGAGGACCAACTATTTTTAAAAAAAATTTGGTCTTCAAGTCCGACCAAGTCCCATTCACCCCCAAAACTCCCATGATATCACTAGCCACACCCAGTAGGTCTAAACCAACGGGTATAACTAAAAAAATATTTATACCTCATGAAGAACCTAGGATCTTACAATATCTCTCTCAACAATTCTTAGGACTTTTCTTCACTTATAGCGATTCATAATAAATTTTTGAAATGGTATGATTTTCCCACTCATTGGTACTTGAAATAATTAATAATATTGTTTTATGAAAATATGATGTTATTTATTTCTTAGGTCAGATTGTTTTTCATCAAAAATAATATTATCTAAAGATATTTTAAAAAAATTTATCATCCCATGTGGAACCAAAAACAATCATTGTGAATATTGAGAAAATATTATTCTCCTTTAGTATGGATAATGGAGAAAGAAATCACCATTTTGAATCATCGTCAAGAATGGCACAACCAACTGAGTATGGTGGCATTGAAGTTCAGAGTGTGCTTGATGAGGTGCGTATACTACATGAAAAGTTTTCTCATGAAATTATTTAGGCTCTGATGCTATGGAGGAGGAAATTATTTAAAAAATAAATTAATAATAGGTAAAATCCCATAAGAAAATCCTCCCACATATGGATTTTGAATCAGCCACACTTTCAGGCTCCCATTCACCAATCCAGTTGACTAGTGAGTACAGATGACATTAAATTCCTAAATCAGAACTAGAACACCTTATCCTTCATGTTTATAGTATTCTTTATGCTATATATGAACTTAAAGTGTGCTTATCAGTTTCTTGCCTTCACCCATGAGGTTTTAAATGAAAAGAAGCACAACCATTTGGATCTTATTGAGCTATCAGCAGGCTCTGGTAAATTCATTTTTTATAGATATTCCTACGGTGTGTCTCTATAAAGGAGTATCGCTGGCATTAAATGACATTCAATGATCCATATTGGTGGGGAGATACACATTAGTGAAAATAAATCCCTACAATGCACAATTTTATAGTGTGGAATATTCATAATAAATCCCTTCCCACAAATGATAGTATCAATAAAATTGGTATTGATATATTTTTCATATGATCATGCTATATGAACCCATATGAGGAGACTTCTCCTCATTTTCCTCTTTGAGTTACTAGGAATGTTTGGTGTAGTGTATGTTAGGGGAGTTCAATAGTTATTTTTATCAGCTATCATCAGATATAACATTTCATAAACTATGGTTCCACAAAATAGAGAGAAAAATCATTAAAAAGAAGTTAAGTTCATTTATTATTGTTGTCGGATATTGGTTCAAATGTAATTATAGGAATAAAATTTGGTACAATGGATTATATTTCCCAATATTGGCTAATGTTTATAGAACTAGAAGATTCATTCTTTATTATTATTTTCTCAAATTAAACTAGAACAAGGATCCATTTCCTTGATTTTTTTACAAAAATATTTTCTCTTATCCCATATTTACCTAATTACATTCAAGGACAATGAATTATTTAGTACTCTCACTGAAATGTATTCAAAATTAAAATGAATGGTGTATTCACAAATTGGAGCATGCGGGGTAGTGGATTCATGCATGACATCAGGGGGTTACTCATGTTTATTTCACCCATTTATATGGGGAGGATGACTCACTTCAAGACCAGCCTAATTAGATGCTTATGAGGCTTCAGTTATGTAGTTAGAACAACATTGATCTAGCTTTAGTTGAGACAGACTCCAAAATCCTCCACAACTCCATACAATTCATTTTTGACACCGAATGAGTTGTCACTTATCTTATACAAAAGATAAAGTTGTAGATAGGTTTCCACATAAAGTTCCTTCACACTTTTTTCTGAGGGAAACAAAGATGCGGATTTTTTTTGGCTTCACATGGAAATCATGGTGTGGTAGTTTCTTTCTTCTCTAGTTTTTTTTCTTTCCCTTTGATGGGATGGATAGCGTTCATGCTGATACCCTTGGTATTCATTATTTTAGACCCCTATAAGACTCTTTCATATTTTATACTCATCCTAAAACCTCATTCTATAATAATTGATGATATTAATTAATGGAAATTATTTTAATTTTTTTATTATCCTATAATTTTTAAAATACATTTTTAACCTATTTTAATTTTTTACAAAATTGTTTTGATAAGGACCAACATTTCATTTTTTTAAAAAAAATATTTTTTTCTTTTATCAAAACTATATAATGAATATATATGTTTTTTACATGTATGAATATTTATCCTTTTCATGACCACTATATGTTTTGAAGCATCTCGTATATGTTTTCCAAACCCTTTTTAAATAATTTTTTTAATTAATATCTTGAAAGATTAAATATTTTAGGTGAATGATTTCAAATTGAAATGGGTTTTAAAAATTCTTTGTGTTTTCAAATTCTTTCATGAATAAAGGGTATTATCTTCAAAAAATGTCATAAATTATTTTTAAATCATCAATTATAACATTTTAAGGATATTTTTAATGAAAAGTTTTATAGAAATGTTTTATGTGTTCAAAATGATTTTTCAAAGTCGAAAGGATATTTTACTCAAAAAATATTTTAAATGATAAAAAAAATTTCCATATAAGATGTCATCGGTTGATGCTACCAATTACTTAATGGACATATGATCCAAGGATATTGTAGTTATTATCCCTTTTAATGGATTATGTTTATGATGTTATGTTGTTTTTGAAACATGTTTCTCTTACATGGGTTATACGATGATGAAATTCTTATGGAACCCACCTTTTTTCATAGGTTATTATATGATGAAATGATTGTTAAACAAGTATCTTATCCTAATTTTAGGATATGATGAAATGTTTATGATATTCATTTAATTTCATGGGTTATGATATGATGAATGATTTTGATCTCATGGAACACATATGTATGTTTTCTATTATGTTACAGGTGAGACCACTACCTCCCTCTTATGAATTGGGTAAATATTTATATATCTATGTAGGTAGACATGATAGTAAAAATAAGTATACTTATTATCGTAATGGTCTTTCGCTGCTATGATGAATTGAAACAAGACTACTATGATGTTATTCATGAACCTAATGACATGTTCACAATGTTATGTGCATGCTTGATTCCATGTTCACAATGTTAGGTGTGGACCTTATTGTGTTCCCATAAGTTGTTGAGAAGGCTTGATTTCACATCCTTAACATAATAACTAAACATGTTTTTAATTATACATGTTCAAAATGTTTAAAAATATTTTTATGAAAATGATCCATGACATATGACAATGTTTTTATCTCATGGATTATGTTATTTTATTTCCATAAGATTCATGTCATATGAGCTGTGAGTATTTATTCCTTGATTAATATTTGTGACATTTGATATTTAGTGTATGGTTTTTATGATTATTCTCATGTTATCATACCCTAATTATTATGTAATGATTATATATCTTCCTTGTATATCCTTAGTGAAAATTTCATCTTACTATTTCTTAATTTTCATTTCCCCGCATTATGAAGAAAGGATATAAGTAGGGTATGATTGTAAAGAGTAATAAAGGGGAACATATTAATGGTATATAATGGATATATTTTATAAAGATAGAAGATTATGTTTCAAATATTAAAAAGGAACTAAACTATTAATATCCTCAGTCATGTTTTTATAAAATATAATGAATATTCGTCTAAAAGGATGAAATATCATTGAAGGAAAAACCTGGGTCTTTGTAGTTTGTATTCTAATGAAGTGTTAGTCATCCTTTATAAATAAGGTCGAAAAAATTATTCTAATATGTCTTTGGATATTTCTAAGGATATGAATAGGTTTGTATCTTGGGATAATTCTAAGTATGTGTTAATGTTTAGGAAAATATCTTTGGAATTTTGGTAAAGGATTTATAGAGTGGTTTTTAAGAAATTAAATCCTTATATGGATACTATATGTTGATGTAGATTTAGAGTATAAATTATATAGGAATAACAACCCCAGAAACAACATATTGAGCTTGACTCAATTGTGAACAAGTGCATGATAATGGCCCTTACTGCAAACCTAGTCTGAAACGTCCAGAGTATATCATTTTGAAATTCATATACACTTTAAAAACCATCATGAAGGATCTAAATAATTGATGATCATGGATAACCAATGTTAATCCTAAGAATTTATAGATGTAAATGATTTTTTATTGATTTAGACATCACATTAGTTATATTTTATTATTGTGTGGTTTTTTGATATGATAAGTGTTTCTCTCACTATTATTTCTAGTTTTGGTGAATGGATGGAACCTTAATAAACTGGGGTAACCCTGAATGTTATACCAAATTTGTTTATGACCAGTCAAACAAGAGGATCACTAGAGTGAATGAAATTATGATCATGGAAAATCATTTTTTAGGGAACATGATTAACAATTTGTATGTTAACCCACTCTAAAAATCACCAAATAATTAAGGAAAGAGTTATATGGGAATTTAGGTAATGGATACCATGGAGTAAAGAATATTAATTTTCATTTTTGTTAAGAATGTGGGATGATACACCTAAGTGGATGTATTAGAGGAGTACAAATATGTTTTGAATATGGAAAAGGATACAAATAATGTAACTATTAAGGTAAAATGAAATGGTCAGATAACATAGTGCATAAGAATAATTTCATCCATAAGGTATTGTCGACTGTTGAATTTTTTTAAATGTGGAATTATGGTCATCATGAAAATCGATTTATTCAGTGAAAAGCATATAAAAAGAATCAGTAAGGTGGTTCATTTAAAGGTTATATTGATAAAGAGGAAAATACTATGAATTATTTATGAGAGAAAAGAGGTTTAAAAGAATATGATTATGAATCCTAGTAAATGGATTAATGAAGAGGTGGAATGATCAAAGTATTAATGTATTTAATTCATGGAAAATGCTATCTGAATCCTGAAATTTACATGGGTTTTTAATATTAGTTTTTCATTAAGTATTTTGAATAATATTTCAAATGGTACTGGTGGAGTAGAAAAAATTCAGATTTAATGGAAAGGTATTGTTTTATGGAAAAATCATGATTAAGGTAAGGTAACTATTAATATGTTCAAGATTATAACAAAATTGTGTTTTTTGGGTAATGTAATGATTTATTTTGATAAATTAAATTGGTTAGTATCAATTACATTAGAACTTATGATTGATTTGTTGAATAAGTTAATTATTCTATCATGGGTAGATTTGAAATCATTTTGGATTTAAAGAATATTTCCAATAATTTGGGGTTTATAAGTAATTAAGAATCATGTATGTTTTCAAGATGTTTTTATGTTAATTCAGTTCATTACCATGTTTTAAGAAATTACATAAAAAAGTTTTTCACATGTTTGGTATGTGACAGTCAGGAAACACTTTATAGTGTATGGGGGGTTTAATGATAATATTATTTGGGATGTTTAGTGACCATATTTCCATTGTTTGGATAATAATATTTTTAAAGCGTCATAAGGGTAACCATATATAAAATGGTTTAATTTGAATTTTTCTAGAGGTTTTATATATCATCATATAAATGTACTATATAATGATTTATCCATATAGGATAACAAGTTGAAAATTATAAAAATTTATATAAGGAATTAATATTATGGATATTATGATCTATTTGTTCTTCAGGAATTACAAATTTATCTTTATTTCAAAGAGTAAGAATTGAAGTGGAAATTGATCAATGAATATCCAAAGGGCGAGATTATTATTTTAAAACTTAATGAAATCAGGAAAGTATACATTCTCATTAAAATTATTCAACATGAGGAGAAGGGTATTTAAATAAAACTTTGTCATGTTATCATCATTTTTTATGATATCAATGACCATTATCATGAATATTTGGTTTATAGATTTTTTATCATTATAATTATAAGAACCATGTTATCTATCACTCCCTATTAGTATTTGGGTTTTTGTTTTCTCTACTATTCCCATGTTTTCACTTCCCCCCTAGGTTCAGCAATTTGGAAACATAGTATGTATTATTCCATATTACCATTGCACATCACTTTCCCTTTTTCAAGAGAATGTTTTATTAACCCTTTTTATGATGTGGGCTTCTATAAAAGGAAAATTAAAAAATTAAACCATTGATGATAGATAGATATTTCATGGGATAAATTTAGTTTAAGGGGGTAGAATTTAAAACCCTGAGATTTTTTTTAATTTTCTTAATGAATTTTATTTTTTGATATTTTTTATTACATGAAACATTGATTTTAGATTTTGTTACATGCAGTACTAAATTTAAATGAAAAGAGTCATATTAGTATGATATTATTATTATAGTCTCCAATAAATTATAATTGAGGGTTCAAATTTATTAATAAATTATTATAATATGGTTTATTCATGTTTATAAAATTAATTCTTTGGTATCCAATTAATTAGAAATGACTATAAAAACTATTCAAAAATACAGAAATTCTTTTTTTGGAAAACAATTTTTCTATGAAAAAACAAGTTATATCTCAATAAATTAAAAATAATCATTTTATAAATGGTTTTATTTAAATCTATATATTAAACCAATATTTAACATTAATTTTATTTTTTTTGAAGATAATAGAATAGAATGAGTCCAATTTTACACATGAAAAAACTTATTTTCCTAAAATGGTGTTTTAATGAATTTTAATGGAAAACTTATTTTAAAAATAATTTTTTAATATTTTATAAATTTTATTTGAAAAAATAAACTCTATTTTCAAAGAGGAAAACAAAAAATATCTTGTTGTGATATTTTAGAACGTTTCTGAAAAGATTCATTTGCAGAAAGAATATTTTTAAATACAAAATTTTAATTGAAATCTACCTTATTGTTTGTATTATTTATATTGATAAATTGTATTATAAACTTGTTTTAAACTATAATTATATTAATTATAAAATTATTAATCCAAATATTTCATTGTAACTAATTTTTTGTTAACATTGGATATAAAAACTGTGTAACCTTTTGAACATTTTCTGTTTAAAAATACACTTTCTCGACACATCTGTGGCATTAATTTTAAATTTATTCATTCCCCGTATAAGTATTTAATTTTGAAAATAATATTCTATATTTTTAATCCTAATAATTTATATCTTTTAATAATTCCATCGTAATGTATTACCATAATGATCAGTGAAGGCGTTTAATATTAATCAGGATGATGAATAGAAAAATGAGTTTACCAAGGGAATACACTATTAAGTTAAGGGAAAAATGGAATATCAACCTTAAAATTCCAATTTTACTTATTTATACATTAACCTATCATGAATTTAATTTTTTACATTATTGAATATATTTTTTGGGTAAAAACATTGGTACAGATTGCTTTTTAAAAACAAAATCCAACTACTTCCTCTCTCCCACTTATAAAAGGGCACCTAATCTCCCTATATCTTCACACCTCCAAAACTAATTGGTTCAGCCAATAACTCCACAAATGAATTTAATAATTCCATCCCATAATCCTATATGCATTATTCTATAAATAAATCCAAAAAATAATGGTTTTAGTGCACTATTAATGAAGATACCTTAAGAAGTAGTAATGTTATTCAATGAGAATTTTCATTTTATATCTTCCTTAACCTATTGAAAGCCTTATTATACCATGATTATATAAATACTAATTGTCAATAAAATGTGTTATGAAATAACCATTTATGTGTAAGACAGACTACCACCTCGCAAACCGATGCTATTCATTTTTCGATTACCACCTTTCATGATTGGGAAAAATGATGGAAATACTATTTATATATGATAATTTTTATATTTAATACCTTATTATTATTATGTAATTATTATATCACACATACATTTATTCTTTCCATTTTTTTGAAATATGATTATATCGTTCGTGTGTATGACATACTACCACCCCATGAAGCAATGAGATTCGTTTACACTTTAAATGGAATATATTAAAGACATGCTTAATAAAAATATGTTATATAATTGACATAATATATATATATATATATTATTTTTCTTTTTTCAATATTATAATATGTTGAAAATAATGTTCATGTGTACATATGACCTACCGTCTCTATGAATGGTGTATTCCATTTCATATTACCAAATTTTATGTAATACTATAAATACATATATAAAGAATATATATGATATTTATGACATGGATTAAATTATTTACATCCTTAAAAAATGATCAAAGTAGGAGAACTACAAATGTAAAGTCAAAACATATATGAAAAACAATGTGGTTTTTATCCAAAACATACCTTTAACAAGGAATTGATAATATAAGGTTAATAAAGGGGAATAAGAAAATAATATATGGTATTTTGTAAATTAATATGGTTTGTTAATAATTTGATATTAAAATTTAATTTATTTTAAAATTATTTTGAACAACTATTAAGAGAGTCAGGAAATAAGGTAAGAGATAATCACCTCTCTTATTTACTTTTGAGAGACACATAGCATATTCACTATATTTTTCATTTATGTGATGTATAAACATTCAATGAATGTATTTTAATATTATTCTAGTTAATTTTATTAGATTTTACATATCCATTTATGGATATCTCTTTCATGGATTTTAAAATTAAAAAGTTACAAAATTGGTAAGGTATTATTGTCTTCATTTTCTATCTTTAATATGTACATTATGTTGTAAACTAATATTATTTCATGAGGTGTATAAAAAGAAACATTTAAATTTAATATCATGAATTTATTTATACTCATTATATTTTAATTTCTCTTTTTTAATTCCTTCATGGGGATCATAATTAAATGATACAAAGTGGTAAGAGTATTATGTTGAAATCTCATCATTTATCAGGGCTATTTATAATTAAGTATATACTATAAAAATATCATGACCTAAATTTCATGAATTATCTTGAACTATATTATCTTATGGTTATTGATGATCTCTTAAAGTAATGGTACAATTTTATCACTCTTTGCTAATTGAAATTAATAAATTAATTTTTTTTAAGGAAATATGACTTTTTTCTGCTACTGCAGGAAGTTTGATTTCATCAGAAACAATGTGTTCTAAAAATGTTTTAAAAAAAATTCATAAATATTTTATTATTATTCTATTATTTTTAAAATAATATTTCACCAATGTTTTCCTTTTTTATCGGATTTTTTCTGAAATGAATCTTTTGGTTCTTTTCCAAAACAATACCTCTATAGATTTTATAAAAAATATGAATAAATGTTTTCACGATTCCATAAAATGTTTTCAATCCTATTTTTAAATTAAATGTTTCCCTAATATTTTTTAGAATTAAATATTAAAAATATGATTTTATAATGAAAACAATTTTCAAAAAAATTTATGTTTAGAGATATTTTTAAGAAGAAATGATATTTTCCTCATTAAATGTTTTAAATTATATTTAAATATTACTTACATGTTTTAAAGGTTATTTTAGAATAAAAATTTATTCAAAATATTTTTTGTGATATAAATCAAGAAGGTTATTTTTTTCAAGAAATGTTTTAAATGATAAAAATCATTTTCTATAGAAGATGCCATATATTGATTCTAATTAATCATTTTTGGGGTTATGAACCAAGTAAAACATTATCAAAATCTCTCAAAATGGTTTATGTTTATGATTGAATGTTTTTTATGAAACCCATTTCTCTTTCACAAATTATACCATGATAAAATTTTTGCAAAACCTGCTTCTTTTCCTGGGTTCTAATATGATAAAATGATTATGATACTAGTCTCTATTCCATAAGTTATGACATGATGAAATATTTGTAATAACTATTTTATTTTATAGGTTATGATATTATGAATGTTTATGCTATTATTGAACACATATGTAAGATTCCATTATGTGATAGGAGGGATGTATATCTCCCTCCAATGAATTGGGTAAAGATTTGTATATCTTAAGAGTTAGACATTGATAGAATAAAAGTTGAACAAAATAGATTAAACAAAATTTCCTCTATGATGGACTTGGGAGTTAATATTGACTAATATGATGTTATTCATGATCTTTATGAATGTTCACAATGTTATTCATGTACCTTAATACATGTTAAAATTTTTTTGTGTGGACATGGTTTAATGTCCATAAGTTGATGAGAGGGTCTGATTTCATGTCTTTAACTTAATGAGTGAACCTATTTCTATTTATACATGTTTACAATTTTATAATATGATGTATATGCCCTAAATCCATGACTTATTCCAATGTTATGATCACATGGATCATGGAATTTTATTTCCTTATGATTCATATCTTAAAAACAATAAATATTTATTCTATGAATCATGTTTATGTTCATTGATATACATGGAATAGTTTTACTATGATTAAAAAAATGTCCCAATAACATTATTCTAATGTTATTATAATGTATCTCACTTGTTTACCCTTATTTAGCATTTGAGCTCACACTTCCTTATTTTTCCATTCCAAATATTATGAAGAAATTGTTTTGGTAGGGTATTCTTGTGAGGAGTACTAAAGGGTAATATATTAATGGGCCCTATTAACTATCTTTCATCAAGTTATAATATTTGGTTTCTATGATTCCAAATACACTACACTATTATGGTATTTAGGCGTGTGTTTGTATAATATAATGAATATTGATATATAAATATGTAATATAATTGTATTACAATCATGGGGGTTTATATACTATCCATAACATGTATCCACCAAATGGAAATGGAAGACTTGGATAACTGATCATTGAGCCCATCATGTCAAAAATTTTGTAGCTTATATTTTCACATACACCATTATATATTGGTGTATATAGAGATGTGATTTGAGGTAAAATACGAAATTGCATAGATAATCAATGAATTCATGGATAAGATATAATGTTTTATCGTCTAAGTGGAGTTTATTTATTTTCTTACTATATTCATTCATAGATTTATAATTTTATTCCTTGATTTATTAAAAGGTATCCAACTTAAACATAATTAAATATAAATATTCCTATATAAATAATTCACATGTAGAAGTAATGAAGTATGACCATGTGTAATTATCTTTATCTAGAGATGGACTAAAAAAATACATTTAAAAACTCAAGATGTTATGTGGCCCTTTCTACTATTCCACTAAATCATTCTTTGGTCATTTTACATTGCAAAAATGATTGACATCTCCGATGAAAATTTAGTTTGAAGTAATCTTAATATACAACATTGTATAATTTTTTCATGTCAATTTCATTTACATTACCTTTGTGGCGATTTCATTGTTAGGTGTGAAATTTATTGTGAACAATAATTTTCATACATAGATAATAAATCATAATATATGAATATTAAATACATAAAATTTCCATCCCTGGAAGAATAATTTAGTTCTAGTATCATTGGAAACATGTAAACATAAATAACTTGTTCATAAAATATCAACATTTTCTCCCACTTATTTCATAAAAAAAGTACCCTAATTAAAAAAATCATACTTAATAAATTTTTTCATATCCTTTGGAATGGATACATAATTAATGGGTGAGCTTAGATACATAATAAGTGTAATAAAGGGAGATATCAATGATTACACAAGCATAACATGAGAATAATAGAATAAGTAATTAATATCATGGTTTGAAATGCATACCCTTCTTATACAAGATCATAATCATAAGTCATAGAATAAATAATTGTAGTTCACAAGACATGAATCAAAATAGAATCAATGAACATAAACCATAGGAACATAACATTGACATTAGACATGGAATTGTGGTTTACACATTATCATAAAAAATAATTTCTTAGGTATTCAAGGATCTTTTATAAGACTATCATATTGGATTGGTCTCACTCCACAAAAAATCATAGAAGTTAATGTTCAAACACGATACTCTCATTGAGGAAAAGTTTTGTAATGATATGGACCCATTTGATCAATTACGTTGAGAAACTCCGGTGTTTGAAGTCTTCTGAGAGTTCAAGGTGACTAATTTAAAAACATTGAAAAAATTACTAGTTTGTCATGTTCTCCAATGGTGGGTCTAGATATGAGTTAAGATGATTAGTCAAGATAGTGAGTCGGAATTTTGAACTTTGATAGTTGGTTGGCAATTGTGAATTGTGGAGGTGACTCACAACAGTTTCTTTTAGTGGCGACTCATCGAACAATGTCTCACTAACAGGTTGCTCACCGAATAGAGACTTGCAGAACCGTTTCTCACCAAATGGTGACATGATGAATGGTATATCATCAAATGGTGAATCATTTAATGGTGAATTTATAACTAGTATCTCAACAAATGGTGACTCACTGAATGGTGTCTCCTCAAATGGTGTCTCGCCGAACGGAAACTCGCCGAATGGTAGCTCGCTAAAAAGTAGATCAATGAACTGTGTCTCACGTGTAGTGCCTTGTTGAGCGGTGAGTCTGTCAATGTTAGCTCACACAGGTTACATGAAATAGTTACTCACACCAGTGAATCATAGTTGTGACTTAAACCATTGACTTTTATTGGTGACTCGCAATGGTGACTCATCTAATAGTGAGTCGATCCAATAGTCTCCCATTTTTTCAGTTTTTCCAATCTTCTAATTTTTCCCTTTTAATGAAATTATTTGATGTAAAATTAGTTTATTGCCATATTTAAGTGGGTTAGGAGACATATTAAGGGAAATGAGTCATATAATTTAATTCCTAAAAGTCTGGGGGATTTTAATTAGTCAAAGTGCGTAATGTTTCTTGGATCTGACTTTAATGGAAAATTGAAGATGTATTTAAACTGTGACCATATTTTAGATCATCCATGGTCTCACAAACCATTACTCTTATTATTTACTTCTTGTTATATCTTGATACGAGGTTACAATAAATTTTCCCCCTATAGGTTTCATGCCTTTGTGCTGCACCAATTGGTTCGTGTTTTCCTTGGAGTTTCCTGCTACATACATGCCCCTATCATGGGAAATTATGAAGTGGAGATCACATTTTCATCCAGGTTGGTTTTTCTTTTATCTTTATTAGTTGTGAATCATGAAATATGGGTATATGGATGTATCTTTTGTGAAAATATTTGATCAAGAGTTAATAAATATAATTGAATCAGTTTTAGATTAAAATGTAACACCCCAAGATTTTACAAAAAATATATTTTTTAATTTCATTAATGTCTAGTGTTGTAGGCTACACCAAAAAGAGCTTTCACAACACGCATCCCTGACTTTTCTTGCATTACACGCATGCGCGACCTTCCACGATAGCGTGTGGTGTACGCAATACCGAGTTTCGCTAAACAACGGCATGCTATTAAAATATTATTAAAACTAGCCGTTATGAATAGTAATACCCACTTTTTGAAATTTTATAAATTTTATTTTTGAAAATGGACAGCATTTTTGGATTTGGAATATCGAAATTAGCCTAGGGTGAAATTTTGGTACTTTTCGGATAACTTTCATATTCTGATGAATAGTGAAAATTACTAAATTTTAATTAAAAACAACTTTTTTAATCGAAATAATTAATAGTGATAAATTATTAATTTGAGTGTTTTTAAAGTATATTTAGAGTATATTTTTACAATTTAATACAATATTGGTCATTGGATATAATTTCACATTTAAACCAGACATAAACAAGTGTCAATCATTTGATAGATATTATCTCTTAAAAACACGCTATTTGTCTTGACGACGGGAAATAATTTTTAAATTAGTTAATGTAACTGATATGTTTTGAATTTGGTAAAATAAAAATCATTTTTTAATTCATTATATCAAATATAGCTTAGGCCTAATTTTTGGTATTTTTCTGGAAACTTTCATTTTTTGATGAATAGTGAAACCACTAAGTGGTAGTTAAAAAATGAATTTTTTCATAAAACATAATTTTACCGCTTCTATGACTGAAATTTTGAAAATTCGAGAGACACAGTTAATATCAAGGACTAAAATGTGTTTCAATGAGATGAAAATAATTTTTGGTGAATAGTAACTTTTTATTTTTTTTACCATGGTTAAAAGTAAATAGGGTAGTTAAGGGTAAAAATGATATTATTATTACGCTAACACATGTCCTAATTCTATTGGATAAGTGTAATTCGACCAAAAACAACCTTAGGAATAACATATGACCACTTATGCCCACTTGGATTTTATTAGGACATTTATTATCAATTTATTTAACGAAGGGTTAAAATAGTTAAAATCAATGTTCAATAACTAAAGCATTTTTAATATAGGGTTATACATAAGATAAATTCGACTATAAATATTCATTAGAAAGATAAAACGATTTCCTACATAATGGTATTTTATTTATAATTTTTAGAAATTAAATAATTTAATTTAATTATGACACAATGATAATGCAGTAATTATCTTATTAATGAAATATTGGCATAATTGATGTTATAAATACCCAAATAAATGTAAATTGAGACTTTTTATGAATTAGAATAATTTTATATGTTAATATGACATGTTAGTACTGATTTAATTAAATTTTTTCTAACTAACCATTCTGTTATGATTTTTACAAAAATCAATTACAAATAGTGTCAAAATTGACATAATTTTTTTTAAAACAAATATTATATTATTAATTGTTATTTTTTTACTAAAAATCTATCATTTGGACAAATGACATTGATAAGGTTATATATATTAAAAATAAACAACTTGGGGTTCGTTTGGCTTGATATAGTAAGTTTATTAACCTTATAATGTAAGAAAACAAGAAGACACGGTAAAAGTTAAATTATCTAACTTAAAGTTAAATCTATATGATAAGGTTAAAATTGATACCTAAACATGTCTAAATTCTATTGGATGAGAGGATGTCGACCCATAACCACCTTTTCGTCGAAATATATCATATTTGAGCTATTAAAAAACCGAATTTGACTTTATAATAAAATAATATTTTTAGATATTCCAAAGGTGCCCCTCTCCTCCCTTATAAAAGGGCACCTCATCTCTCTCCTCCTCACACCAATTTGAGCCTTCATGCTCAGCCAAACCCTGCCCATTTTACTTCCCCACTTCCCTAGAAACATCCTAGAGGTCCTGGTCTTCTTCAAAGACCAATTTTAGAGCCCTAAGAGGAGGTCTCAAAGAGGCGCTTCAAAGAAGAGGTAATTCCCATTACCGATTCTTTCATCTTTATTTCTTATTTCACTTATTCTTCTTTAGTTTTTTCATTATGAAGTAATAAAATCAGTATAACCCATATACTCATGTGTAATTATATGTATTAAACAACCATATTTCACCATCTATCCATCCTACGGAAAACGAAATCACCACACGTGCGTACGTACAGAATATCGTCTCCACGCCGTGGTGTAATCTATTTTCCACCACCACCTTACTTGGATGGGTATAATGGTGAATGTAATGAATATATATGATTATTTTAAAGTGATATTGATTTTTTAATATTATACATACACTTTAATATAATTCGACGATCATGGGAATGATATCATCGCTCGTGCGTACGTACAGAATACCGTCTCCACGACGCGGTGAGATTCATTCTCCATGATAACCATTCAAAAATGATTATAAAGTATATATAATAATTAATCATATAATATATGAAATAATAATGATACTGGTTTATGTATATATATTTTTGTCATCTACTTAATTCCATTCAATTCAATAAGGAAACGAAAACAGCGTTTATGCGTACATATGGCCTACCCTCTCTATGAACGGTGTATTTCATTCCATTTATTGATCTATTATATATATGTATATTATGAATATATATTATATATAAATCATGTTTTCTATTCTGGAATTATGTAATCATGATCTACGTAATCATATGTATAATTACAAGTCAAAACACGATGACAAATGAAACGATTTTACCCAAATCACTCTTTAACATGGAATTTACAAACGAACGGGTAGTATAAAGTCATATGTGAACCATATATGATATAATAACAAGGAATATAATTATGTAATAAGTAAATTACATTATTTAAATCATTATACAGGAGGTTCGGAACCATATGAAGCATATCAGACCTAAGGTAAGGGATAATTTTGCAAATCTCATTTTTATCCGAGATTGCATATTCGTAAGTATTTACTAGGGTTGTTGCAATTATCCATGTCCATGTTTTATAAAATTGTTTTCATGTATGTTTAAAGTCCTTTTTACACATTTTTACTTTTACTTCATCGTATGTAAGGAATATTACTTTTGTTTACGTTATGAGGTACTTTTTTGACTTTTCCGGCAAAAGTACGAGAAGAATGTTATTTTTAACTTATACGGCACGAACATATTTTTACAGTTTTATAAAGCCTTATTTTCATGAAGCTTAATCCAAAATATTTCATCACTATTTTCAAAAAAAATCCTTTTCTTTTAAAATTGCATGATGTTTTGTGTAAAGAAATTAATTTTTAAGAAGAAAGGATATTTTCCTCAAGAATTCATTTCAAGTGTTTTATCAAAATCATTTTCCATCTAAGATGAAATTATTTCATATGTGTATGTTTCAAGTATAATTTATCTATGATTTACATGGTTTCACTATTCATATGATGAAATGATATCCATTTTTATATGGATTATGTTATGATGGGATGATGTTTATGATACCCATTTTATTCTTTGGGTTATGATGAATGATTTATGTTTATGTTTTGGCACAAGTAAGAATGATTTCATTATGATATGGGTGGGACCTATATCTCCTTCAAATGAATTGGGTAAATATTTATATCTCATGAGATAGACATGGATGGAATGAGAAGTTAAACCGGTTCAGTAATACAAGACTGGAACGAGGAGTGAACTCGATTCAGAAAGGGACTTTGTCCACTAAGATGGTCTTGGCAGTAATGCCTTGGATAATATGGAAATCATATCATGTGCTTAATGGATTTCTAAATTACATGTTTTATTCCCATGCTATTTTACCATTAATAATGTTTCTTTATGATCTATGCCATATGTACTTCAATGTTTTATGTCATTGCTCAAGATTTTGATGTTTGAACATTATGTTCAGGTTTTTAAGTTCAAATGTATATGGTATGTTTTATTTTATCCATGCATACCCTTACTGAGAATTTGAGCTCACCATTTGTATGTTTTATTTTCCCCAGGATATAAAGAATGGTTTTAGGTAAGAAAAAAATTGGGGAAGATCTTTATGGGAGATGTTGAAGATATTTCACCACGATTAGAAGATTACGTTCCAAGTTTCCAATGACACTAAACTATTACGGTCCCTGTGTGTCTTTTTTTGTTATGTATTATGTATTCTGCAAAAGTAATTTAATGTTCATGTATGTCAAGCTACAGGTCCCTACATTTTGTATTAGAGGAAAGGTTTAGTAAACCATTGGAAACTAGGATGCGAAAACGTTAGTGAGATCCCTAGAGATATTTCTAAGGTATGTCTAGAGATGTCTCTAAGGATAAGTATACGTATAGGATATAGTCCTTGAACTACGGTAACGATCATAGAATTTAACCTAAGATGTTAAGTATTGAGTGAACTCCCCCTTTACTATGTTTTTTATCCTAGCATTATTTGTTCCTCTCACACTATTCTTTTTGGGTTTTAGAAAATGGCTGGAAACAGGAAGATTCAAGATAATGGAGGATATGATAGACAATGGAATGATATTTTTCATGACAAACCAAATGAAACGGGATCTGGAAGTCCAAACATCGTTATTATGCCTAATCAGCAATATCATAAAATGATCAATAATCTCAACTTTGGTAAGTTTCCCAACTCATATAATAAGAGAAAGATGGAGTTTCATGATGATCATAGAGGAAAGAAAGTTTAATTTCCCTCATGTAAATCATGTGGTAAGAGGCATCAGAGAGATTGTTTCAAAGGAACTGGAAGATGCTTTGGGTGTGGAAAAGAAGGACACAAAGCCAGTAAGTGCAAAGGAGAAGGTTCAGTTAACACCATGGACAAGGATAATGGTATTGCTATGACATAAACAATGATTAGATGTTTTAAATGTGGAATGTATGGGCATTATGAAAACCAATGCCCAAAGAGAAAATCTCAATAAGAGAATCGGCATGGTCATACGGGTAGTATTTATGTGGATGATGATGAAGAGACTATAAATGAAATATGAGATGAAATAAATGATGAAGCTTATCTAGTGGTTTAAGAAGTTAGTGGAATGATTGTATGTTTATAAAGAATAATGTATGGTACTATGGAATAAAGAATCATCTAAGGATTGTTACACTATTGTTTTTCCTAAAGTATATGAAATTATATGTTGAATGGTACCTGTAACCATGTAAGGTTATTCAGATATTTTTGAACAGTAGATGATATGCGCATAATGAATGGATAAGAAGATAATAAGATGTTTGATTGTATTCATGAGCTCATGACTGATATAAGGACTTAGTGATATTATGGTTTGATTATATAGAAATTTTGGGATTTTGGTATGTGGAAAGAGTTAACTTTTGACAGCATTCATGTTTTCACTAATGTTAAATGGGTATTCATTTTTCTAGAGAATACATGATTGAGGTATTCGCATGTTTGTAATTTGACAAACAAGATATATCTTATGATATATGGGGGATAAATGATGGAATTCACGTGATTGTTATGTGACATTTCAAGTAATCATTTTCTTTATACTATGAGCTTGGACCGAAGTATTTTAGATAATCCTAAATATTGGAATGGATTATGTTGGACATAAGTTAGTATTGTTTAAGGATAGAACTTTTTTCGATATTATTAATGGGATGTTATAGTAATATAGCTTTAGAAAAAGGACAACCTGCAGGACGGGCGACATCCCATCGCGTCGGATAAGGCTGTGGGAATCAAACCCACAACCGAAGTGCAACTATCCTTTATCTCCTACCACTGGCCTACATGAAGTCCCTAGTTAGTAGAAACTAGTTTTATTTTATTATGCGGTATGATATATGAAGTATAAGTTCATTCTTGGAATTGTATACGATTAACCTCACCATAGATGGACTTATGTATATTTGATAACATTTGCTAACCATTTTTTTGAAATAGATGGAATGACCCATCATTCTATCACATGATCTATTAACACTTCATGAATAACAAATTAAACTTCATTTCATTAATATATGAAGTGTAAATTGTTCAAATCACGAACAACGGTGAGATTGTACCAAAATAAAGTAAGTATTTATTCTAATTCAAATTCTTCAACTTTAGGGAAATGATCTTGAAAACCCAAAATGTTGTCCTAGTGCCCTTATATCTGATGAATCAGATGGTACCCTAGATCATCACAAATTTATGGCTTTGTGATTGTTGTATTTTTTATATCCATGTTCTCTAACACTCTCAATCAGAACATGACGGTTAGATTTCTCTTCCATATCCATATTTTCACCTATGTTCTCCAGTGTGGAAACCCAGTGATTAGTTAATTTGGGTAACCGTTACGTTTCATACTTAAGTTTTTAAAGCCAAGTTTTGGTATTCCTATTTATGATGTGGGTTTCTATTAAATAAACTTTCGAGTAGTAAACCATTAATAACCCCGACAAATTTCGAGGGTGAATTTCATTTTTAGGGGGTAGAATGTAACACCCCAAAATTTTACGAAAAATAATTTTTTTTTAATTTCATTAATGTCTTGTGTTGTATGATACACCAAAAGGAGCTTTCACAACATGCATCACTGACTTGGCTTGCATTACACGCAAGCGCGACCTTCCACGATAGCGTGTGTTGTACGCAATACCGAGTTTCGCTAAACAACGATATGCTATTAAAATATTATTAAAACTAGCCATTATGAATAGTAATACCCAATTTTTGAAATTTTATAAATTTTATTTTTGAAAATGGACTTAATTTTTGGATTAGGAATATCGAAATTAGCCTAGGGTGAAATTTTGGTACTTTTCGGATAACTTTCATATTCTGATGAATAGTGAAAATTACTAAATTTTAATTAAAAACAACTTTTTTAATAAAAATAATTAATAGTGATAAATTATTAATTTGAGTTGTTTTAAAGTATATTTAGAATATATTTTAACAATTTAATACATTGTTGGTCATTGGATATAATTTAACATTTAAAATAGACATAAACAAGTGTCAATCTTTTGATAGTTATTATCTCTTAAAAACATGCTATTTGTCTTGACATCGGGAATTAATTTTTAAATTAGTTAATGTAACTGATATGTTTTGAATTTGGTAAAATAAAAATCATTTTTGAATTCATAATATCAAATAAATATTAGGCCTAATTTTTGGTATTTTTCTGGAAACTTTCATTTTTTGATGAATAGTGAAACCACTAAGTGGAAGTTAAAAAACTGAATTTTTTCATAAAACTTAATTTTACCGCTTCTGTGAGTAGAATTTTTAAAATACAAGAGACAATGTTAATATCAAGGACTAAAATGTGGTTCAACGAGAAGAAAATATTTTTTGGTGAATAGTAACTTTTTACTTTTTTACCACGGTTAAAAGTAAATAGGGTAGTTAAGGGTAAAACTGATATTATTATTACCCTAACACATGTCCTAATTCTATTGGATAAGTGTAATTCGACCAAAAAAAACCTTAGGAATAAAATATGACCATTTAGGCCCACTTGGATTAGATTAGGACATTTATTATCAATTTATTTAAAGAAGGGTTAAAATAGTTAAAATCAAAGTTTAATAACTAAAGAATTTGTAATATAGGGTTATACATAAGATAAATTCGACTATAAATATTAATTAGAAAGATACAAAGATTTCCTACATAATGGTATTTTATTTATAATTTTTAGACATTAAATAATTTAATTTATTTATGACATAATGATGATGCATTAATTATCTTATTAATGAAATATTGAAATAATTGATGTTATAAATACCCAAATAAATGTAATTTGAGACTTTTTATGAATTCCAATTATTTTATATATTAATATGACATGTTTTTATTTATTTAATTAAATTTTTCCGAACTAATCATTCTGTTATGATTTTCACAAAAATCAATTACCAAATAGTGTCAAAATTGACATAAATGTTTTTTAAAACAAATATTATATTATTAATTGTTATATTATTACTAAAAAGATAAGGTTCGGCCAAATGAGATAGATAAGGTTATATATATTAATAATACACAACATGGGGTTCTTTTGGCTTGATATATAATGTTTATTTACCTTATAGTGTAAAAAACAAGATGACACGGTAAAAGATAAATTATCTAACTTAAAGTTAAATCTAAATGATAAGGTTCAAATTGATACCTAAACATGTCTAAATTCTATTCAGTGAGAGTATTGCGACCCATCCCCAACTTATCTTAGAAATATATCAATTTGGAGCTATTAAAAACCGAATTTGACTTTATAATAAAATAATATTTTTTGTTATTCCAAAGGTGCCCCTCCCCTCCCTTATAAAATGGCACATCCTCCCTCTCCTCCCCACACCAATTTTAGCCTTCAAACTCGGACAAAACTTGCCCATTTTACATCCCCACTTCCCTAGAAACATCCTAGAGGTCCTGCTATTCTTCAAAGACCAATTGTAGTGCCCTAAGAAGAGGTCTCAAAGAGGCGCTTCAAAGAAGAGGTAATGCCCATTACCGATTCTTTCATCTTTATTTCTTCTTTCACTTATTCTTCTTTAGTTGTTTCATTATGAAGTAATAACATCAGTATCACTCATATACTGATATTTTATTATAAGTATGAAACAACCCTATTTCACCATCTATCCATCCTACGGAAAACGAAATCACCATGCGTGCATACGTACAGAATACCATCTCCACACCGTGGTGTGATCTATTTTCCACCACCACCTTACTTGGATGGGTATAATGGTGAAAGTAATGATTATATGATTATTTTAAAGTGATATTGATTCTATAATATTATACATACACTTTAATACAATCCGACGATCATGGGAATGATATCATCGCTCGTGCGTACGTACAGAATACCGTCTCCACGACGCGATGAGATTCACTCTCCATGATAACCATTCAAGAATGATTATAAATTATATATAATAAGTAATCATAAAATATATGACATAATAATGCTACTGTAATTATGTATATATATATTTATGTCATCTACTTAATTCCATTCAATTCAATAAGGAAACGAAAACAGCGTTTATGCGTACGTACGACCTACCGTCTCCATGAACGTTGTATTTATTTCAATTTATTGATCTATTATATATATGTATATTATCAATATATATTATATATAAATAATGTTTTATATTCTGGAATTAATTAATCATGATCTATGTAATCATATGTATAATTACAAGTCAAAACACAGACGACAAATGAAACGATTTTACCCAAAACACTTTTTAACATGGAATTTAAAAAAGAACGGGTAGTATAAAGTCATAAGTGAACCATATATGATATAATAATAATGAATATGATTCTGTAATAAGTCAATGACATTATTTAAATCATTATACAGGAGTTTCGGAACCATACAAAGCATATCAAACCTAATGTAAGGGATAATTTTTCAAATCTCATTTTTATCCGATATTGCTTATTCATAAGTATTTACCGGGGTTGTTGCAATTATCCATGTACATGATTTATAAAAGTGTTTTCATGCATGTTTAAATTCATTTTTACCCATTTTGACTTTTAGTACATGGTATGTAATGAATCTTTCTTTTGTTTACGTTACGAGGTACTTTTTTGACTTTTCCGGCAAAAGTACGAGAAGAATGTTTTTTTAAATTGTACGGCAAGAACAAATTTTTAAGGTTTTATAAAGCCTTATTTTCATGAAGCTTCCTCCAAAATATTTCATTACTATTTTCAACAAAATCATTTTCTTTTAAAGTTGCATGATGTTTTGTGAAAAGAAATTCATTTTGAAGAAGAAAGTATATTTTCCTCAAGAATTCATTTCAAGTGTTTTATCAAAATCATTTTCCATCTAAGATGAAATTATTTCATATGTGTATGTTTCAAGTATAATGTCTCTATGATTTACAAGGTTTCACTGTTCTTATGATGAAATGATATCCATTTTTTTATATGTATTATGTTATGATGGGATGATGTCTATGATACCCATTTTATTCTTTGGGTTATGATGAATGATTTATGTTTATGTTGTGGAACAAGTAAGAATGATTTCATTATGAGATGGGTGGGACCTATATATCCCGCCAATGTATTGGGTAAAGATTTATATCTCATGAGATAGACATGGTTGGAACGGAAAGTTAAACTGGTTCAGTAATACAGGACTGGAACGAGGAGTGAACTCGATTCAGAAAGGGACATTGCCCATTAAGATGGTATTGGCAGTAATGCCTTGGCTAATATGGAAATCATATCATGTGCTTAATGGTTTCCACAATTACATGTTTTATTCCCATGCTATTTTATCATTATTAATGTTTGTTTATGATCTATGCCATACATACTTCCATGTTTTATGTCATTGCTCAAGCTTTTTATGTTTAAACATTATGTTCATGTTTTTAAGTTCAAATGTAAATGGTATGTTTTATTTTATCCATGCTTACCCTTACTGAGCATTTGAGCTCACCCTTTTTATGTTTTATTTTCCCTAGGATATAAAGAAAGGTTTTAGGTAAGAAAAAAAAGGGGGAAGATATTTATGGGAGATGTTGAAGATCGTTCACCACGATTAGAAGATTACGTTCCACGTTTCCAAAGACAGTAAACTATTACGGTCCTTGGGTGTCTGTTTTTGTTATGTATTAAGTATTCCGCAAAATTAATGTAATTTTCATGTATGTCAATCTTTGGGTCTCTACATAAAATATATGGGGTTTTTAATGTATTTTATGTTTTACTATGTTATTGTTTCTTTTGATGTTACTATGATCTATACGGCCTAAACACCCACCTGAAAATCATGGTCATTGGTCGTACTTGGTTGTGCACTAAACAAGTTTCATGTTGGTTTATTTTTTTGCTTAACACTAGTATATTTTATTTTGTAAATCATGTACAATAGGATAATAAATTGATTCCCCATGATCAAATTATTTATGTGATAACTAATAAATATATAGTTGAAATTAAGTGAGGAATTTCTTCTTAAATCTGAATATTCCATGCCTTGGTTGGTAAGATGGTATAATGTCTGTGAGACTGTTCAAACTTGTGAGGTAGTAGGGTTGTGGGAATTCCAATGTGATGTGCGGTGGTTTGGGTGGTGTAATGGCATATCATGTTGAGAGATTAATTGATTATGGAATGGATGAGAAGTGTTACGTAGCGAGGATGCCATCAGGCTATGTGATGATATGTTGTTTTGATTCTTATTATGTGGTGTGATTTGTAGTTTCATGAATATTAATTGAATAGATTAATAAATAAATGGTTAATGAATTTTTGAACTAGATAGGTTATTTTGGTTAATGGAATAAATAAATGATTAATTAATGAAGAATAAATATGGTTTAACAAAATTTGATGGGATTTGGAAAGATGTTGTGGCCAGTTGTTTGGTGATTTCATTAGAGTCATAAGGTAATTTGGAAGTATTATGAGCTATTTTTTTATTTTAGAACCCATAGTTGTATGTATTTTTATTTCTATTCGCGCAAAGCACATGTTGAGAACAATTTCCTAAACACCCCCATCATCACGTGGGGGGTGTCTTTCCCAAAAATTATAGTAGGAGGATTGGTGGATGGCCACACGCTCTTCGCCGATCCTTCATCTAAGTGGACGTAGCATAAGATTCATCAACCATGTTTTCATCTGGGGGACTAGGTGTGTCCATGTGAGTTGTGTTTCCTAGGTGTTGTCTGTTTGATATGTTTGGTATTTTCCCAGGTACCTTTGGGATAATATGTGTTGTGATTTACTAGGTGTTTTCTGGATGTGATGTGGTATGGGGCCTAGGTTTTTGTGAGTGCAATGTGATGTTTTATGGGGCCTAGAAGATGCATGAGATGTGTAAAGTGGCTGGGTAACCTATCATCAATTTATTTGTTTTATCACTTTACTTGACATTAATTATTTGTTGAGGATTCCTTGGTGAGGGTGGGGTGGCTAGTATTCCTTATTAGGTGTTGTTTGGTTCTGTTGTTTTCTCAAGGGGAGCATTAGGCTAATTCTATCACTTTTGCACAAGAGACATTGGTTTTCCTATAGAGTATAAATATATTATAGCCCTACATATATAAAAATGTTTTTAGGTTTTCTATAGGACTTCACAGACCATGTTGGAAATCACTATCTTAGAAGATTGGATAACTGTTATGTCGTTGCTTAATTTTACTTTGGGTACATACATTTGAGTTTTTGTTGAATTAGAAAATATTTTATTTTCGACATCTATGTGGGATTTATTTTTATTTCTTATATATATATATATATATGTATATATCATGGAATTGTTTCAGGATGAAATATATTATCCCCAGATCTATTTTCTATAAAATAGAAACTCCACCTATTTTGTGAGACTTATATACCCTTAGGGATGCTCGCCCCGCCAGGGCCTACTGGAGGTGGGAATCATGGATAATTCTCTCCCTTTAATCATTACCATCCTAGGGTGGGAATCCTTATAGGGATGGAATCATGAATGAATGGTATTATTGGAGATCGTTAAGAGATAGGATGGAGTTTTGAGTTATGAATAATGAGGAATGCATGGGTTGGTAGGGAAATAGTGTTAGGCGATCTTGGTTCATGACATTGTCCAGGAAAGACCGGCTGAGACATAGGATTTTAGGTCCCCTAATGATCCTATGTAAGGAATCTGAGCCAAAAAAATGACTAAGTGAGGATACATCATTTTCAATGATTATACCCAAAAAACATACATGCATCATAATTGCTTGTGTTTCTGTTTGTGTTGGGTTATTTTGGTAAGGTTAAAATAGATAGGATAGAAATAATAAATTAAAATGTATCTAAAATAAAATTCCACACTACTCAGGCTTAGGAATTCCTTTTTTAACATTCATCTATGGATCCTAGTAGCTACATTCTTGTGGATCGGGTTGTTGAGGTTTAGTGGGACAATCCGATTGATCGGTAGTGGGTTGATCCAGTGGAAGAGGATGAATAGTGGAAGACTAAATTACAAGATTTCTAGTGAGAGCCTATGGGAATGTTTTAGGGAAGTGTTTCAGATATGGAGTTGGAGAGTTGGATTGAGGATATAATCACCACCTTCAGTTGGATCTAGGATCTGATAAAGTACAGGGTTCCATTGGCAGTTAGTCAGATGTATGGAGCTATGTGTTAGTGGTGCATGATTTATCTGGGGAGAGGAAGGAGGAAGACATGTTGTGTGTTGAATTTCTGAAATCAATCTCGGTGTAGTTCCTTTAATCAACTATGAAAGATGAGAAGTGTAAGGATCTACACATCCTTCATCATTGCAATATGTTAGTGTGGGAAACTGGGATCATGATCAAGGAACTTCTTCACTTCACCCTATATCTCTTTCCGAATGAGGAGTCTCATGCGAGATAGCTTGAGGAGGCCCTCCACCATTCCATTTTGTATGTTGTTACTCCTTTTACATTTTCATCATAGTTTAAGGTGTATAAAAAGGTAGAGGTGATAGAGAGGATTCAATCATGTGGACGTATACTGTGGGAGGGGAGCCATTAGAGTACTTAAATAGGTAGGGATGTCAATGGAATATCATAGTAATTAGGACCTTCAAGTATTCAACCGATATAGAGGGTACCTCAAAAGTTTCCTTCCTGTACTTATGGTTACAGTGATATCTATCCATTTCCTATCTTATTGGTGTCGATGTGTTTATTTTTTGGGGATCACAGCAATGTTACGAATTATTTCCCAGTGGTTACATGAGATCAATTTGGTGCAGAAGGATAAGTTCAGTTCCAATATCAATTGTAGTTTCCTATAAGGAAATTTCAGTAGTAGGTACAACATTATTTTTTTATAATGAGGGGAGATGGAGTGGGAATCTTCTAACCTCAATGCATTCCTCAGGGATCTATACAGGAGTGTGGTAATGGAGGTTGTTGTTAATATATAAGTAGATGAGCATGTTGTGGTTAGTTGTGCACAAAATAGGAATGAGTTTTTTCCAGACCCAAGATCAATAGTAGTACGATCATCTTGTTTAGTACCCTTTCTTGTACTATGTTTAATTAAGGAGCTTTGAACTCCTTTATTTCACCTAATCAATACCATGCACGGGGAATAGATATAGAAGGGATTCCTATGCTCAATGTGTTGAGTACTGAAGTCGATGGTCAGACCAACTTGTTTGATGCGTACCAGGGATGTAGACTGATGATGGGACCACATCAATACCATGGGGATCTATTATTTATATACATGAGACCATATGATTTAATTCTCAACAAAGATTTGTTCTATTACATTCATTCTATTATCAACTACTTCTAGATGTGAATTATTTTTTTCATATGTGTATGCTCAACATGTGTATTTAATTTTTGAGTGAGGTTTCCATGTGGGTAGTTATCATGTGAAACCTCTTCTTTAATTTTTGGATGAGATGTCAGTGGAATCAATGGGCACTGAGATGGTGGAAGTCCCCAGAGTTGTTAAAGAGTTCATGGAAGATTTTATTAAGGAGGATGTGACAATACCCCCTCTATGTGATATTGAGTTTATGATAGACCTATAACTCAATGATTCTATATTTTTGATGGATTTTAATCGGATGGAACCATTTATGTTGTGGTAGATATGTATTCATATTGATGATCTGATGAAGAAGGGCTTTATCTATCAAAACTTATAGTCATGGGGTCATCCGGTGTTGTTCGCAAATAAGGAATACAATGGTTTGAAGTTGTGTGTAGACTATTAGAGGTTGAATTAAGTGATAGTATAGAACTGTTACCCAATCCTGAGGATATATGATCTTTTCAACCATATGAGAGTGGTAGGTTGGTTTTCTAAGATCAACATGTGGTCTAGATATTACCAGTTGAGGAAAAATGATAGAAATATCTCAAAGATTGATTTAAAATGTAGGTATGGGAAATTCATGTTCGTATCCAGTCCTTTTAGTTTTATAAACACACCATCTGTATTAATGGGACTCCTGAACAACATATACTATGAGTTCCTAGATCAGTTCGTAGTTCTATTCATTGAGGATATATTGATTATCTTGGATTCAGAGGTGGAAAATTTCAAGTATCTCATAACTATCCTACAGGTTCTTTGACTCCACCATATATACATAATATTTTCAAAGTGTATGTTTTGGACATGGGGTGTACATATCCTCAGACATGTGCTGTTATAGTAGGTCATAACAATGGACCCATCGATGGTTGATGTAGTTTTTAATTGGGTAATGACTAAAAATGTTGTAACTTTTCCCTGTTTCATTGGTCTTTCATGTTATTATTAGTGGTTTTAACCCAATTTCTCTTGATTTGTATCCCTATTGAGAGATTTGACTAGAAAAAAAAAAGATTTTGTGTGGGGTGATCAGTGCCAGACAGTGTTCAGTTATGTAAAGAAGATATTAGGTAGTTCCCCAATGGTCTAGTTTCCTAAAGAAATAGTGATGTTTGAGGTGTTTTTTGACACTTACCATATGGTTTTGGGTTGCATATTGATGTATTAGCAGGGAGTGATATCTTTTGGTTCTAGAAATTAACATCCCTATGAGAGTAACTATGCTACCCACGATCTGGAGTTTGTAGGAGTTTATTTTTCTTTAGATATTTGGAATTATTACCTAACTGGGGAGAGCTTTGTGATCTTCATGGACCACAAAAGCCAAAATTACATCCTTTCCTAGCTTGATCTGAACATTCACCAATAGAGGTGGATTGAGTTTCTTTAGGATTACAATTTTTGGGTCTCTTATAACGTAGTAAAGGGGAATATCATGGAAGATTGTTTGAGTAGGAAGTCATAGAAAGATATTGTTCGAGAATCTATTGACTCATGGTAAGTGATGAAGGAGTTTTAATCCTTTCACCTAGATGATGTAATGGATGGTGGAAGATTATTTTTTTTCCTGATGAATGTGAAGGCTTTTTTGATGAAGTAGGTGGAAGAGTCTTAATGGGAATACATAGTGGCATATGTTTTTCATGAATGTGGTGTCCATAATGCTTCTCCATACAAACAGTTAAAGGATGGTCAAAACCAGATGCTATTTTGTGGAAGGTTTTATGTTACTATGGTGATGCAAGACATAGTTATTTTTGAGTTTCATAACTCACTATTAGTGGTACACACAAGGATTTATAAGATGTACCACACCTTGAGGATATAGTTTTGGTGGCCGATGATGATATAAGTAGTAGTAGAGTCTGGGACAAGATGCATGGTCTTCAAGTAGGTAATGGTTGCTAACTTTGTTCCCAGAAATTTATTGTATCCCTTGGATGTCCCCAAGTGGAAGTGGGATTACTTCTCTATGGATTACATCATAGGGTTACCCAAGGATAAGGTAGGTTATGATTCTATCTGGGTAGCAGTGGATCGACTAATTAAATCAGCTCACTTCTTAATGATCAAGGAGTAGGGCATAACAGATGCCTTGGTGAATAGGTATGTAGATGAGGTGGTACGATTTCATGGAGTTCCAATCTCCATTCTCTCAAATCAAGACAACAATTTACTTCACGAGTTTGTAGGGGATTGCAATATTTTTATAGAAAAAAGTTATGCCTCGATACCACATTCCACCCTCAGATGGATGGGAAGATAGAATGGATTATCTTACGTTGGAGGATATGTTTGGGCATGAATCTTAAGCATTGGTGGATCTTGGGTACAATACCTACCCTTAGTAGAGAATACTTATAATAATACCTATCAATCATCCATTGGGATGACACCATTTGAGTAATTGTATGGGAGGCCTTTTCATTATCCATTGTGATGGATGGAGGTTGGGGAGATAGGTGTTCTTTGACTTGAGGTAGTACAGAGCACAATAGAGAATGTACAGCTTGTTTATTAAATAATGAAAGTGGCGCAAAACTAGTAGAGTCTTATGATGATCTTAGGAGGAGACACTTGAAGTTCAATTTTTTGGACTATGTGTTCTTGAATTTTTCTCATCGATGTGGGAAGTAGAGGTTTGGGGTAGGGATCAAGTTTTCTTCTAGGTTTTCTGGACCGTTTGAGGTGTTGGGATGAGTTGGTGAAGTTGTATACCAGTTAGAGTTTCCACCACAGTTGGAGAGAATCCATGACATCTTCCATGTCTCCAAACATTATTGGTATCATAATGATGATTCCTAAGTCATTGACTATGGAGAGTTGGATATTGGGGATGATAGAACTTATATGGAATTGTAAATAGAGATCTAGGATCATCAGGAGAAGGTGTTGGGGGGATTGACCTTTCCTTTTTTTCCTTTTGTGGTGGCCTGGTGTACTAGATGAGAGTACATTGGAGAGTGAAACATAGTTATGTGCCTAGTACCTAGAGTTGTTTTGAGCTTTAACTTGTTCTATTTTGTTTTCAAATGAAATGATTGAAATTGTTTTTATGAAATTTTTTGTTTTCTCTTAGGTTGATATGTGTGTGGTGTAATGTGTGATAATGTATTGACATGTGAAAAGGGTAATAATAGACTCCAAATTAAGATGCATTAACTGTGATGTGATTAAAACAATTTGAGCGAGTCAGTGCCACCCAGAGTGAATAGTATCTTGACATGGAGGATAAAATTCCCTAATTATTATGTTTAAGACAACATGGTTTTTTCACTAGTGCAAAAAACTTTTACGATTTAATCGTTTTTTACGTTGATTATTTATAACTAATCTGAAAATCTATAAAAATTAGTTTATCACATCATGTATTTTTTAAATAATGTCATAAATGTAAAGAATAGATTTATAATGTTGGTTAATTAATAACCAACTTGATAAAGAATAAATCGGTTATTTATCACTAATGTTATAAAATAACTGATGTGATAAATAAAATCTCGGTGATTTATCACGTTAGTTATGAAATAATTGGTGTGATATATCCAATCTCTGTGATTTATCACGTTGGTTATAAAATAACCGACATGATAAATAGAAAAATATAGTTTATCGCATCAGATATTAAATAACTGACATGATAAACATTAAAAACAATTTATCATGTTGGTTATTTAATAACTGACATGATGAATCTTTTAAATTATTTATTGAGCCCCATATTCTATGTTTATGTTTCCTTTGATCGGGCGAACTATGACTCATCTATCCTGCGTAGAAAACCTAAAAAATATTCTTCGACGTTGTGACATTCATCTTCATTTTTCCAACATCATTCATCTTTATTATTATCACCAGATTTATCAGGTCGACTCACAACACTAAGGTAAGCCTCAAACGCCTGAGATTCATTATTTATTTTTCACGATGACCTAAAAATATGTTTTGATATATTATTTTTCTATAATAGTTCATGTAATCATTGTAAATTTTATAGTGTTTTTTATACCTTTTTAAGTTTGTTTTATGTAAAATAAACCATAGGAGTGATATTATGCAATTTATATGATTTTTGTAGCTACCATGTGTGTTCTATCGTGTGTGTGTGTACGTGTACTTCCATGTGTGTGCTACCATGAAATCATTATCAAGCATGTTTTACCGTATAACCGTACAACCAAGGATGTTATTCAATATATTTTTTACCATAAATAATTTTAACATTCATTAATTCTAAATTTTGATAATATATTCAAATTAAAATTCTTTTTATATTCAATATTTTATTTTTCTTTATATGATAAAACATTGTATTAAGTGTTTGAATTTAAAATATCTTAATATACCAGTCTCTTTGAAAATATACAGGGTTGAAAACAAAAGATATAGAGGTGAATATAGTAATCATATTGAGCTATGTAATCCTCTCTTGTTATCTCTAGGAGTTATTGAAGAAAAATAAATTGAAGGCGAATGATTGTAAATATTGATTATGTGGGTAGTCATTCAATGATATAGATAGGTATATTTTTCTCTTATAATGATCTACCATTCTATCCTATACTATTTTTACTTCTATTTTCATGTTGAATATTTGTTAAAAGAAATTAAAGGCTTAAATATATTTTTTATGGATAATAGCTCATAATATCATCGAATGAGTGGGATAGGTGATTTGAAATTCCTTATTAAGAAGTATATAAATATTTACCTGGTTATTTCCTTATTTTACATACAAGGATTCTTATGGAGGAAGCTATTTGAGATCTCACTATAGATGTTAAACCTTGAATACATATTTATTTGGATCAAGATGGTGAATGTATACATATATTAATATTTACACTTTATATTTCATGTTTATGGATGGGTGAATTTTGTATCTAGTTGCCCTAGGATGTATTCATTTTGTAACTTATGAAGAAAGGATCCAAGATGATTTATACTATTATATCATGATCCATATGAGAGAGATATGTATTCCAAAAATGATTTTCATATTTTTCCTCCAAACAATGATCGATACAAGAGAAAATTATAATTTAACACTAAGGTTTAATCTTCCATCAACATCAGTGAATCTATAATTAGTTTCTTGATGTTTTTTTAATAGATTAAAAAATTATTACCAAAACTATTTATAGTTTTCAAATTCATCCACTTCAACTTATTTGGATATAAAATATTCTTTGTAAAGAAAGTTCTTCTTTCTAAAGGATTTCCATTCTAAATTAAACTTTTATTTCACACCCTTTGACAATTTTTCATGGGGATTTTTTCATAATCATATAACAATTTCACTGGATACATTTCTATGAGATTACTAACATTTATTTATAGACTGAAATTGAGTATTATATTTCTTTGAAAAGATCGCTAATCCCTTATTATTAACACCTATATTCCCAATTGTTTTTTCATAATTATTTTACTTTTAAATTATGTAAATATTTAATATAAATATAAAACTATTATATCTACCTATATTTTTTTAAAATATTTCCATGCCTACCCGTTTCAAATACGTATATATTTGTTTTATATTTCAAAATTATTTTACATTCAAATTATGATACATTTCATATAAGTCTAAAAATGGATTATCTTAACAAGATTTAAAATTTTTATTTTAGTTATAGGTAATAAAGAGTCAAAGTTGGATTAAAGAACATCGAATGAGTAATGAATATGAAGAAGGTTTTGAAGCCTTTTCATAACTTTTTAAATGAATTTTTCCCAAAAATGAATTTTTTTTTCTATCCATGCCTGAAATGATCAAATATAAAGATGTTGAAAAGTAGATAGATCAAAGATCATATAATTTCCATTGTTTTAATCTGAGTTACGAACCTTGGATTTGGCATGGGGAAACTGGACAGAATGTCAGATCTAATAATGATGATGATTTGAAAGATGGTAAATCTGATGGAATTGAAGAAATGATTTTTGACATTGTGGGAAAAAAAATTGAGATAGAATCAATAGTTTCACATCTATATGGTGATGATGAAAAACACATGTATCCTATATGTATGGATTTTATAGTTTTTTTGGTGGTGTTATGATTAATTAACCTAAAGGAATACCATGGATGGGGTAATATAATTTTTAAAAAGATGCAACAATTGTTGAAATATATTCTTCCTAAAGATAATGATCTACCAGATTAAAATTATACGACAAAGAAAATATTATGCCTAATGGGATTGGGATACAAGAAAATACATGCCTATACGAATGACTGTATGATATATAGAAAGGAAAATGAATTTTGGTCATAGTTTCCTAAATGTGGGACATCACAGTATATGATGAAAGAAAAATCAAAGGTTGATGTAGAGATTACAGAGATCCCTAAAAAGTAATTTTGGTGTCTTCCAATAACTAATTGATTGAAACAATTATTTTCCAATTAACATGATGAAAAGAAGGTTATTATGGCTTGGTGATGAGTGGATATGTGATGAAAAAAATACATCATCCAACTGATTGTCCAAAATGGAAGAAAATTGACGATCAATATCTTACATTCAGAAATGAAATTAGAAATCTCAAACATGGGTTGTGCACAGATTTAATGAATCCATATAGAAACCTCAGTAGCACACATAGTTTATGGCCTATTTTATTCTTAATTTACAACCTCTATCATGAATTTTGTATATAGCACAAATATTTCTTATTGATTATAACGATCTCTTGTCTGAAGCAACCTGAAAATGATATTTATGTTTTCTTATCACCATTGATTAATGATTTGAAACTTTTATAATAGGATGGTATTAGGGTGTATGATTCTTATAAAATGTAATATTTTCAACTGCACACAGTGCTTATGTTCACAATAAATAACTTCCAAGCATGTGGAAATTTCACTGGATACAGTGTTAAGGGGAATAAAGGATCTCCAATTTGAGAACAATAGACTTAAAATTGTAAATAACATCATAGGAGGAAAACAATATAAATGGGTCATAATATTTTTTTCCTTATATATCACTCTTATATAATACTAAAAAAGGCCTTGATTGGATGACGTGAATTTGATATTTCTCTGAAACCTTTATCCCATGATGTGTATTTAGAGACAGTTAAAATCCTTATTGTGACATTGTGAAAGACCCATAAATCTGGAAATTATAGAAATATTTAGAAGAAAAGGACAATATTTTTTGAGATACCATATTGGAGATATCATGATGTGAAATCAAATTTTAATGTCATACACATGGAAAAGAATATATGAGACATTTTTATTAGATCATTGTTAGATATTAAACGAATGAATAAATATGGGTTTAATGGAAGGTTAGAATTATTATCAATGGGAGTACATATGGAGTTAGCTCCCACACCTAATGGAAGAAGAATATTTCCTCCCCCAACTTTTCATAAATTATCCAAGAGGGAGAAAATTAGCATTTGTTAGTGTCTTCATGATATAAAAGTGCCTAATGTTTATTCTTAAAATGTAAATTTTTTTGTCTCTTTGAAGTATTTTATGTTTATAAGTATGAAATATCATGATTGTCACATCATGATTCAACAACTTCTACTAGTTTCATTGCGTGGAATATTTCCCATCCATGTCAGAAAGACTGTAAAGAAGGTGTGTTATTTTTTCAACTCAATTTGTAATAAGGTGGTTGATGTGAATTCATTGAAAATTTGGGAAAAGGATGTAAATTTAAGACTATGTTAATTGAAAATTCATTTTACTCCATAATTTTTGATATAATGGTTCATTTAATTGTTCATTTGGTTTATGAAATAAATATTTGTGGACCTATATATCTTCGTTGGATGTATCCTTTTGAAGGGTATATGAAAATATTGAAGGGGTATGTTAAGAATCCATTTTTACAAAAATCCTCCATTATTGAAAATTATATTTTTGAGGAGGTTTCAGTGTTTGTACGAGCTAACTTTCTATGACAGAGCACATTTGTTTTCCTCCATCTCACTATGCAAGATTTAATAATGAAGGAAAGGGTATTCGTGGGATGAAATTAAAACTGTTGTTATCTGAATAGATAAATAAGTAACTTTTATAAATCTTGAATAACATAGATAATGATCAACCGTATATCACATTTCATCTTAATGTGTTGAAACAATTTCCTCTAAAGAAGAAAGTAATGTAGATTTTGAATGATCACAACAAAATATTTCTTCCATGGTTAAAAAAGACCTTGTTTAATAGATCAGATGTATCTGATAAATTAAGATGGTTAGTGGGTGGTCAATTTTTTAAAGTGACAACATTGTCTATGTATGAAATTAATGGCTATATATTTCATATGAATGATTAGGAAAATAGAAGTTCACTTCATAATATTGATGTATTGGAGTTTACAAAAGTAATTCATTTTTCATGTTCTATAGAAAAAAATCCCAATTTCAGCATCTACTGCATATTATGGAGTCATTGAAGAAATTTGGGAGGTTGGGTACCTTAAAATTAAAGTTTCTATTTTTTACTAATATTGGTTTATCAGTAACAACAACGTAAAACACAATGAAGTTTGAACGATAGTTGTTAATCTGAATAGATTGGATGACACGACATATTCTTTTATAATAGAATCATATAGAAAACAAATTTTCTATGTAGTTGATCAATAAGATTTTAATTGGTCTATTTTTTACTTGGAAATAAAAATTTGATGGTGAGTATAAACTTGATAAAGATGCTAATATATGTGATATCCCTACTTCTATGGAAATATTAGCAGAAAAATAACAATGAGCATGTCAAAGACAGGGTTTGTGTCATATAAAACAATCATGATAAATAAATTTTGGAAAACAATCCACTTGAATATTCCTAATATTACTGGTAACATATGATTATTTCTTGTTTACATTTATTATTTTCCTAAAATGTTAGATATTTTAATTATTTTCTTTATTAAAAAGCATATAAAAACAAATAGGTAGAAATATTTGTTTATTTTAATTTTGTTTAGTTTAGTTTATCATGTCTACAATTATGTAAATTATATATCTATTGATTTTGTTGAATGAGAATTACATTACCATGTTTACTATGTTTACCATGTTTACAAATTTTACAATGTTTACCATGTTTATTATAGTTTACCATAGATTATGTTTACAAAACATAAATATTTATTGATTTTGTTGAATGAAAATTACACTACCATGCTTACTATTTTTAACTTCTTTGCCAATGTCTAACATGATTAGCATATATACTATGTTTACTATTACATATATTAATTCAGTTTTTCATTTTTTTCTGACATTAGTATTAAATTATTTGAATTTTTATATTTCTGATCTAATGTTTTCTTTTTTTATTTAATGGCATATCAAATAGTTTATTGACAACATGATTCTAGAGATGAGCATCATGATCATACCTATGAGGAGGAATATTCACAAGCTCATCTACATGTTCCCCAATATTCTTTATGTGCTCTCATAACAATATTCAATAGTTACATAGTTGGTAAATGTGGCTATACATGTTTACCAAAATTATCACTTTCATGTAGGCAGGACTAGAAGATACTCATTTAGTTTGATGAGAATGATTTTACTAGAGGTCCAAATAAAAAATGTTTTAAGTGTTTTGTATCAAATCATGGAAAATGAAAAGTATGAATTTTTATAATTATTGTAGAAGTGTGGAAAAAGTGATAATATCTCAGTTGTGGGAGACAATTTTGATAAGATATTTTTCTATTGTTTGACTATTATCTAAATTTTTATAGTATAATATGTTTTACCTCTTCTTTATCAAATGAAATATGATATTCCTAACATTAGAGGAGTCAAAAGGAAATGATTATTGATTGATGCTATGAGATGGAGGGATTTCAAATCAACCCTCAGATCTGATTTAATTTTTGTTCATAGGCAACATGACAATTGATTACATATATATCCTTTCATTGATGAAGAAAAATGGACACAATTTTTTGAATGTAGATTAAAATAATAATTTTTAAGGGAAATGTAATATTTTAATATCTTTATTTCAATAATTATCTTTTTAATGTTTTGTTAATTATTTATTATTTTTAATTTACAACATACAAGGACATCTCTATCAAAAGATACAATATAAAAATGTATACCCTAATTTTTTATCTCAGGGAGGGTATAGTTTATTGGAAGAACAAATGCCGGTGGAAAATTTACGAAAACATGCAACTGATTCTTCATGCTCCACAAAGGTTTCCCCTCCATACCCTCCATCTAGACATGAAAAATGTAAGAGAGATCGAATGGAAAAAGGGGGAAATATCTTTTGGAAGAGTCAAGAATCGTAGCTGGCATGATTGTAAGATATTTATTTTATTTATTAATGTTAATTATATTCTTTATATAATTTGAATCATTATAGAAATGATCAATTAATTAAAACAATATTCCCTTGGAATGAAGAGCACATAGGGGGTATTTTTACCTACTGGGAGGCAAGATATTATATCTAAAGCATTGAGAATTCCCGAACACCCTGGTCGTGTACAAGGATACCTTATGGGTGTATCATTAGGGAAAGTGTTTCCACGTTCTTCAACTTCTTCCATTGAGGGTGTTTATAAAGAAAATAATCATTGGTGGCTGAAGTTCATAATATTAGTGAGACTATGGAAGGAAATATTAGAGCATTGGTACAATCTATGTTTATTGACATGAAAAGACAATTTTAGACTACAACTCCCACTCCTTCACCTCCCACAGTAAAAACCATTATTTATCCTACACATCTTCCAACAGATCCTACTTCCCCACCTCTAGACCACATTATTTATCCTCCACCACAGCCTGAAGACCCAATTTTTTATCTTACTCATTTGACACAGCTTCTTAATTATTGTGAGTTGTTTTTTAT
This sequence comes from Viscum album, assembly GCA_963277665.1. NCBI lineage: Eukaryota > Viridiplantae > Streptophyta > Magnoliopsida > Santalales > Viscaceae > Viscum > Viscum album. The sequence goes on along the minus strand of OY728148.1, from coordinate 754,450,701 downwards.
GACCCTAACCCTCATATTGTTTCATATTGGATGGTATATAGTATAAGAGATACAAGTCATCTTCAAAAGTTAGGGGTAGAGAATCATAGGGACTCTATTCATGATATTATAAATATATCATATTGAGTACCATTACCTACAAATGAGGTGATGACAGTTGGGCATAGTATCGAACACTTTTTAGTTTGACCATCAATACTTATGCGACCCATTACCATAGAGGTATATATGTTATATATTTTATTTTATATTTTATTGATTTTGTTTTAACACTTGAAAACTAATATATTTTTCTATTTATTAATAAGAATACTTAAAAATTAAATAAATATAGTATAGAAAACAATTAAGACAAATGTCTTTGACATCATATACATATTATAGTAGTCATGATATATTGTCAAGTTATTAATATTTGATGGTGGATCATTAATAATTTCTAATGGAAGATCATGATTTTGGACAAGCAATAAATGTAGGGATTCTGCAAAATTATATCACGGAGCTTGTTACTAGATATAAGTTTGACATCAACATGGTGAAGATTTTTTCTGTGTAATTCTTAAGAGATTTTCCTGTATTAATTTTTTAAAAATGTATTCGTATGTCAGTTTTGTATTATGTATATTTATATCATGTGTGGGAGAAATGTGTAGATAGATGTATATAGATTCATTTCCGACATATTATTTTCCCGTAAAGCACATACCTCAGATGAGGAACAATGAATAATTTATATTGATGAAATATTTGAACAGAACATAATCATGTAGCGTTGGATTATGCCTTTTATGTGAGGTATGAAACCTATTTCTGGAAATGTGTTATTTATCATTTAATATAAAAAACACTAACCTAAAATTTAATTTTATATTAGTGATCATTGGTTGTTAGGTTTTTTTTCATGTGATAAAACACTTTCTCGGTTATACTATATCCATGGAGATGTGCAAGAAGGTTTTAAGAATATGGTGGAAATGTAAGTTACAATTTCTAAGTGGTTTCTTATAATATAATGAATTTTAAATTTATCCCATTCAAATTATTTTCTAACTGGGGATGAGCCTTCTTTTTAAAAAACACAAAGAGAATGAGTTCCATGAACAAATATATAAATGGAAAGGTAAATATCCACTTATAATTTTTATTTTTCTTTGTATTACAAAAAAATGATTTTTTGAATTGACACTCATTTAAATAGAATTTTCATAAAAAAAGGAATAATTGAATGCTGATATTATATGATTAGATTTATGTATGAAATAATTACAATAGGAACACTTTTGATGTTTGACTAGGTTAGATTTCCTTTTAAAAATTTCCATAAAATTTCATTTCATTTATTCTCCATACATGTTAACTACATTCTATTTAATTTGTATCTATTTGATGCACCTCAACCCTATAGTGCTCAAGAGCTCAAACACATACAAGTGGAATGGAAAAATTATTTTACAGGTTAGATTGGATTTAAGTTTTTTTGTAGTGTAATATGTAATTTTGAATATTGTAATTTTAATTGTGTATTTGGTAGTTGTTTTGGTTGGATTTAGTTTCTTTTAGTTGAAATTGTATGTTTTAAATGTTATAAATTTGATTGATTAATTTTTCTCTGGTTCTTCTTTTGTTGTTCTAGTTCTGATGTTTTTATTTTATGTAATCTTCTCTTGTTTTGGTCTGATTTTGGTCATGTTTCTTCTTGTTTGAGTTCTACTTTGGCACATCATAGTAATGGTTTCACGGTTTTAAAGAAAATTGGGCTATACATCGGTTAATTTATAACCGACATAATAAATGCATATATAATGGGTTTTAAACCGTTTATTTAATTACTGACATTATAATGTTCTAGAGAATTGTTTCTTATGCTTGTTATTTTGTAACAGACATTGTATATAATTTTCCACGTTGGTTATTATATAACCGATGTGAAAAACACTTAACATAGTGGTTTTTACATCTGTTATTTTATAAAAAACATAATAAATGCCTAGAGGATGGTTTTTTGCATCGGTTACGTAATAACTGAAATTGTATATCGTCTTTCATGTCATTTATTGTATAAAAAACATGAAAAATACTCTGGATGTGTGATATATTATTTCATGTACTACATAACTGATGTAATAAATCAATCCTCTAAACCATTTTTCACGTTGCTTCATAAATAACCTATGTGAAAATGCATTGTATTTATGTTTTTGACATTGGTTTTTAAATAAATCACATAATAAAATATTTATAACATTGATTTTAATAATATCAGCTAAAAAATGACGTAAAAAATAAAAAATAACGATGTAAAAAACATTTTCTGCACTAGTGATTTGTTTTATTTGTTTTTTTTGTTATTATTTTGGTTGGAATGTTTAGTATGTTGTATTACTTGAGGAGTGGAAAGAGTCTTGAGAGGCATCTCATATGGTGGTTGTTCATACCCCTTTTCCCTTCTGGGTTCGGTTTGAAATTATTGAGGGAGGGAATAGATTGAGAGGTATCTAATGTATTGGAATGGACCACACCAGTCCCTTACATAGTGAAAATATAGTGTCTGAAGTGTTCTAAGTGGTCAATGGGCGTTTTTTCAACACTTTTAAAATATTACCTGTTTTTTAGGTTCTCCAATGGTGTGACATGATTGTGAGTCGGGATGGTGAGTCAAGATGGTGAGTCAGAATGGTGAGTATGGATGGAGAGTTAGGAATGGTGACTTATGACAACGACTCAGGATGATGACATCCACTGGTGACTCCCTGAATGATGACTCGTTGAATGGTAGCTCACCAAACGGTGACGTGCTGAATAGTAGCTCACCTAATGGTGAATCCCTGAATGGTAGTTCAAATAATAGTGACTCGTGGAATGGTGAATCGATGTATGGTATCTCACTTAATGGTGACTCATTGAGTGGTGAGTCACCCAAAGGGGACTTGTCGAATGGTAGCACAAAAAATGGTAGCTCACCAAAAGGTGACTCTCAATCAGTTCATCACCGAGTTCCAAGTCAACCAAAGATGACTCATAATGGTGACATTCAATGGTGACTCACACTGATGACTTGCACGAGTGACTCGTAATGGTGATTCATCTAATAGTGAGTCATTCCAATAGTTTTTTTCTAGTTTTTTCATTTTTCTATTTTTTTGCTTTTGATGACTTTATTATATGTAAAATGAGTTTAATTCCATATTTAAGGGGATTTTGAGCCTTTTATAGGGAAATGATTCATATCATAAATATTTTAAGAGTCTACTGGGTTTAATTTTTCAAAGTTCATAAAGATTGGAAGTAGCTTTGGTTAAAATAATAAATAAATGATTTTTGAATAAGGAATGGAAATGGTTTAACAATTTTTTTTTGAAATAGAAAAATTTTGTTGCTTTTTCTGTGGTGATTTCATTAGAGGTTGCAGTGAGGTTGAAAGTATTGTGAGTCGGTTGTTTGTTTGAGAACCCATAGGATGGGCATGAGTATAGATACCCTTCCCATTCATACATTACTATTACATCATTTCAAAGATAAAAAACATAACAATATTACACATAGAGGATCAAAAATTTAGAGTCTTGGGAAAAATAAGACCATTCAGCACAATTATAAAATCAAGCTTAAACATTTTTTTAATTTATTCATCCCTAGATTCTTATTGGAACTTGTCCTCTCCTTAGTAAATGTAGCCACCTAAGGATATACATCAAAAGTGTTGAGATAGATGCCCAGTAAGAGGATAGATAAGAACAATACAGCATGGGGTGAGCATAATCATATAATGGGAAAAATATCATGAACATGAGAGGAAGCATAAATATAAGACCTGAAACATGACAATACATAAAAATGAAACATCATGTCTTTGTGGTGAACTACCAAACATAATTGTGAACCAAGATATCATCTTTTTCACACATCATTTCACATTTACTCAGGAGATTAAAAAATTTACCCAATGCATTGGAGCACTCTATAAATCCATGTTCACCCGTCACTTTGAAACATTCATATTGCGCAATATAATTCCGTGCGCACCCATCACATCATAACATTATCATTTATCATGCATGCCACAATACACATATAACATAAATGAACATAATTAACCCATGAAAAAGGTATGAGTTCCATCTCATAAGAACAAATTCATAAACATTGGGTTCCCAAAAGAATTAGGGAATAACATAAATGTTACAAGAACCGTTCACTTTGAGGGAAAAGAAAAAGGTGTCCTCTTAAAAAAAGAGTTCTTTTGGAAAAAAATTTGTTTGAAATAAAAACCAGTGACAAACATGTATATCCCATTAAATGAACGTCAATTATGAATAAATTATCTTTACGGAGTATCAATATAAAAAATAGTGGAGTGAAAGAGGGAGAATCTAAAGGATGAATGTTGTGTTGAAGAATTTCCCCTTACCTTGTACCAGAATGCTTCATTCTCATTAATGTCCTGTAAAATGATATTATATTTATTAATTAGAAATCCAGAACCTTTTTTACAAGAATATAGTTCATTATGGTTTCATTAATCTATTTTATGTGCGTTTGGATGAGTTAGAGTGTTTAAAAACATTATTTGGGAATGTTTGTTTTTATGGTTTTCTTGAGTCGTTCACTTGTAATCTTAAATTGAAGTTTGGGTAGAACATGGGTAAACATCCAGAACTGATATTACATGTTATTAATGATATTATAGTTTTATTTATGATATTTTAATGTATTATATTAGATCCATGTGGGTGAATCATTAGTTAAGAATTAAATGATGATTGTTTCGGTTAATTTGAGCGATTTTTTGATCATAATGAACTTGATTTATTTTATCACTAGAACTATGGTCATAAGTTAGTTCAAGAACATTAAATAGGACATAATAAATATAACATATTCTGGTTCAACCATAAATTTTTTTTCATGACTAGATCTGAAGGTAGAAATGGAAGAAGAAAGCATGCCGTTCTTAAAGGTGATAAATTAACACCTCACGAACAACGTTCTCTTTTATAAAATAAAAGGAAGATGGAAAGGGGGTTGGATGGTATAATATACCATTATCATACAAAAATTATAGTAGATTTATAATAATTGAGTTACAATACCATTTTTATGAAGATAGGTGGGGAGAGATCAAGAAGTGAACTTGAACTTGAAATGAAATTAAAGGAGAAGAGGGAGAGAAATTACCTCTTAAATCCTTCTCTTGAGAACCTCCTTAAGGAAGCTAGGATTGGTCCTTTGAAGTGGAATGCAGCTCTAGTACGTGGGAGAGGGAATAGATAAGATGTTTGGGTAGATTTTATAGAAGGCTTGGAGCTTGAGTGGTGTGAGGAAATGAGGGTGTGAAGGGTGGCTTTTATAGTGGAGGGGAGAGGGGTTTCCTTAAGATAAAATTCAATAGATTATTAATTTCCCTTAAGACAAGGAATAATGAGTCTTTAATTATCAAGAATAGTAATTTTATAATGTGATCCCAAAACAAGTGGGATTAAATCAGAAGAACATCACACATGACTCTATAATTAACTTATTTAGCTTATTTTTGTAAATTACTGTATTTCACTATTCATAAAAAATTCAAGTATCTCAAAAAAATCCCAAGAATTTACCCCAACCATTTTTAAATGTGTTGAATCCAAAAATGAAGTCCATTTTTCACAAATAATTTTCTAAATATTATTAATTTAATATTTAATTAAAATCATAATTTACATAAAAACAGTTTTTAATATTAAAACCGATTTTTCTTTGCTTTCAAAAATTACGTAGGGTCTTATAAAATTATATAAAAACTATAAGAAATTGATTCAATAATTTATGAATACATTTTAAGGAAATAATTTTTTTAAATTAAATAATTATTTACAATTATTTATTTATGACTTATAATATACCAAAACGTTTTCTAAGGTCAAATTGTCATGTTCTAAGATGTCTAAATTTTATTTAATTATTCATGGGTAAGGTTACTATTATGTTGGATGATTTACTATTAATAAGGGTCAAAATACTATTCATAAGGGTATGTTACTATTCATGAGGGTGCGTTACTATTCACTGAAAATTATTTTTGTTTCATTAGATTCCAAAAATCATCTCGAACACAACCGTGTATGTCGAATTTTTGAAATTCAAAACATAGAAGTGCCAAACTTATTTTTAAATGTCACTTATCAATTATTAGTTCATTATGTTGTGTTTTCATGTTATTTTATGAAATAATTATAAGAATGGAATTTTCATTAATAAACATTGGGTTGTTACATTCTTCCCCCCTTAAGAAATTTTTCCCACGAAATTTTACTTTACAGAACCATGTGAGGGTACTTCTATTTCATTTCCTCTTCTATTTCCCAAGTTGCTTCCTCAAACTTACGGTTCCTCCAAAACACATTAACAAGATGGGTTGTCTTGTTGCGTAGAACCTTATCCCTCCGATCTAGAATCTTTACTGGCTGCTCCTCATAGGATAGACCATCTTCCAGATGCACCACCTCGGATTTTAGTACATGTGAGGGGTCTGGTATGTACTTCTATAGTAGTGATACATGAAATACATCATGAACTTGAGGCATATTCAGTGGAAGTGCAAGATGATAGGCCACAACTCCTATGCGGTCAAGGATCTCAAAGGGGCCAGTATACCTTGAGATTAGCTTCCCTTTCTTCCCGAATCACATGAATCTCTTCCATGGAGATATTCAAAGGAAGATTTTACCTCCAACTTTGACCTCCAAGTCCCTTCGACGGTTGTCAGCATAGCTCTTTTGTCGACTTTGAGCATCTTTGATGTGTTTTTGGATGACCTAAACCTTTTCTGTAATCACTTGAACAAGATCGAGTCCATGTAGCTTTCTTTCTCCAAATTCATCTGAACAGGTTGGAGTTCTACATCGCTTTCCATACAGAGCTGCATATGGATCCATCTGAATACTCTAGTGGAAGTTATTGTTGTATGAGAACTCTACCAATGTGAGATGCTGATCCCATCAACCTTTGAATTCAAGAGAGTAGGCTCTAAGTATTTCTTCAAGCGTCTGAATAGTCCTTTCAGACTGGCCATCAGTTTGGGGGTGATAGTCCGTGCTGAAATTTAATTCACTACTCAATGAATGTTGAAGGCTCCTCCAGAATTTTGATGTGATCCTTGGATCATGGTCAGAGAAAATTGAGAGTGGTACACAGTGCAATCTCACCACTTCCTTCACATATATCTTTTCCAGTATTTCAAGAGAGAGATCTTTTTGATTAGTGATAAAATGGTTAGTCTTGGTGAGTCGGTCAACCACAACCCATATCACATTATTTCCCATGGACGTCTTCAGGAGACCCATGACAAAGTCCATAGTAACATTTTCTCATTTCCACATGAGTATAGGAAATGACTTCATCATACCTTTGTACTTTTTTCACTCATCTTTAACTTGATGACATTCCAAGCACCTTGATATATATTCCACAATATATTTCTTCATGTTATCCCACCAGAAGTATTCTCGGAGATCATGATACATCTTGGTACTCACAAGATGGATAGAGAATGTTGAGCTATGTTCATTGTCCAATAACTCCTTCTTTATCTTGGGTGATGAAGGCACACAAAGTTTCTTTCCAAACTGAATCACACCATCGTCATCGATATGGAAGTTGTGCAATTTCCCTTCCTTTACTGCATTCACCCTCTTTTGCAACTCCACATCATCCCTTTGTGCTTCCTTAATCATCTCCTGGATGGATGGTTGCACAATCATTTGGGCAAGGTAGGATGTATCATCTACCCTTATGATTTAAAAATCCATTCTTTTCATAACCAAGAAGATATGGTTTTTTTCAATCCATAGCATGGATAGAGTAGCAGGTTCTTTTCTGTTTAGAGCATCAACTACCTTGTTAGCCTTTCAAGGATGATTGTGAATAGAGAAATAATAATCCTTGATTAGCTCTAACCATCTCCTTTGACACATGATGAACTGCTTTTGTATGAATATATGCTTTAGGCTCTTGTGGTCGGTGTATATGTCACACATCGTACCATAAAGGTAGTGCAACCATATTTTCAAGGCAACAATCACAGATGCCAGCTCTAGATCATGCGTCGGGTAGTTCTACTCATGGATCATCAACTACTGTGAGGCATAGCCTATCACATTGTCATTTTGCATGAGTACTCTACCCAAGAATTTCTTTGAAGAATCACTGTATATCAAAAAACTTTCTCCACTTTTCGGAATTTTGAGTACAGGTGCAGTGATCAACCTTCTCTTTAGCTCATTGATGCTTCCCTCACATTCTTCCGTCCAAAAATAAATTACCCCATTCCTTGTTAAATTAGTTATTGGCCTTGACAATCGTGAAAAGTTTCTAAAAAAACGTCAGTATTAGCCACCCAATCCAAGAAAAATATGGATCTCTATGAAACTAGAGGGCCTAGGCCATTCCTCGATCGCCTTTGTCTTCGAAGGATCCATAGAAATTCCTTCACTTGTGATCACATGTCCCAAGAACGTGACTTGCTTCATCTTAAAGTCACACTTACTAAAATTGGCGTACAACTACTCCTTTCTCAACGTCGCCAACACAAGTCTTAGATGTTCTTCATGTTCCTCCTTTATCATAGAGTATATGAGAATATCATTAATAAAAACTACCACAAATTTGTCGAGGTAATGTATAAATAATCTATTCATCAAATCCATGATGATTGCAGGGGAATAAGTAATTCTAAAGGGCATCACCAAAAAATCATAGTGCCCATATCTTGTTCAGAAGGCAGTATTCTGAATATCTTCCTTCTTCACCTTTACTTGATGATATCCAGAATGAAGACCCTCCTTTGAGAAGTATTGAGCTCATATAAACTGATTGAACAGGTCATCAATACTAGGTAGAGGATACATGTTCATTATGGTGATCTTGTTGAGTTCCCGATAATCGATACACAACCGCACTGTTCCATCCTTCTTCTTCACAAAGAGCACCAGCGCACCCCTAGGTGATGCACTCGGTCTTATGAACCCTTTGTCCTGATGATCTTGTAGATGCTTCTTTAACTCCTCCAGTTTGATAGGACCCATCCTATAGGGGCACTTCGAGATAGATTTAGCTCCGATTATGAGTTCAATTGAGAACTTTACCTCACGATCCATGGGAATTTTGGGTAAGTCTTCAGGAAATACATTGCCGTATTCCCTCACGATGGGCATTTCCCCAAGGTTGGCACTTTTCTTTAACTCAACCATTTGGGTGAGGTATGCTTATTCACAGGTAATCAACAACCACACCATTGAAGGATTTTTCAAAGGAGCGTCATGATCTTCCATGCATTTTTATAGGAGCATGGGATGGTTCATAATATGAAATGATATTTCATTTTCCCGATAGATGATATCTTCTCTATATAAAGAGATCTAGCCCATTCCCATTATAGAGTAAAATTCCCCCAAGGGAAGTATTGTGAGATTTTCTGGATGAATATTCCCACATATGCCAATAGGAGAAGAGTCAAACACTTGGGTTGAAATGATTTCACCACTTGGTGTTTTTACAGATATATCTACTTCAATGTTTCAGTGCTTCGATTCAATAGTTCTAGCAAACATCCAAGATTTAATGTAATGCGTAGAACCAGAATCAAATACGTCTTTTTCCATTATTGAGTGAATAGGAAGTGTACCTTGTATGACTTCATTATCATGATCCACCTCTGTAATAGTGATGGAATAAGCCTTCCCTTGTTCCTTTGGCTTCAATGGCTGCTGACGCTGATTACCCTCGAGAACTCGAGGTTTAGTGCAGTAGTTTGCATAGTGCCCTAGCTCCCTAAAGATGTAGCATTGAACCGTGAGTGGTTATCTCCTTTCATCAACTACATTCTCCTTCCTTATTCTATCTTTTCAACTCTCTTGAGCATGATGAACTTATTTCCCACACATGAAGCATTTCCTCGTCCCTTTGAGGTAGTTTCCATGGTGCAACATCCCAAATTTTTGGCATGTGGGTCGTTGATTTTTCTTCCCACCATTATCATTAGATCCACTGGCTTGAAACTACATCTTTCGTTTCTTATCACCACAACTATGAGACCATTCTCCTAACTCCATCTCCACTTTGAGGTCACATCAAACAACTTCTTCATAACTCCCAAAGCCTCGAATTGCAAGAGCCTTTCGAAGGTGTTATTTTAATCCACTAAAGAATCTATCAATTTTTCTATCATTGTTGATAACAAAACCCGAAGTGTACCTTGCAAGCCTTGTGAAATTCACTTCGTAGATTGTGACAGATTCTCCTTATTTTTGTTTTACCTCTATTAATTCCCTCTCCATCTTCGTGCGAAGAGTATGTGGGATGTACTTATTAAGCAACATTATCTTAAAGTCTTCCCATTCTATATCTTCAATTTCCACCCTTGGCTTGTTGTTCTTAATCAAATCCCACCATTGATCGACTTCTCTATCTAGACGATCAATGGATAGGGTTACATTCTCCATCTCAGAAAAGTGAAGAACATAAATGATCTTCTCTATGGAGTTGACCCACTATTCAGTAACTAGTGTATCAGAAGACCTACTAAATGTCGGAGCTCGTTGCCGCATAAAACATTCGATACCTAGTTGCTCCCTCTTTGGTGAAGGATGAAGTTCCCCATTATTATGGTTATTGTTCATTACCTGAGATAATTGGGAAAGCATCGCCATGAAGTTTTTAACTCCACCTCCCAAATCATTGGGGATGCCATTTGGGCAATCATTGCATTGGCCCACACAAGAGTTGTTGGCCTGATTTATCCTGGTTCCCACCATTTTCAAAAATAGAAAAGGTTAGAACAAAACATATGTAAACAAGCCATGAATAACATATTCATTTAAACAGTTTATACCAAAAACATAACATATGGGATCCCTATGTAAATATTCTTGTGTGCATATTTATAATTAGTCTCATGCTATATGTTTTCTCTCGGGTTCACTGATCGTAATTCCAAAAATAACTAAACATTTCCTCTGATACCAACTATAGAGACCCTGACATTTCCTAAATTACTATTTCCTCATTTCAAATATAAAAAACATAACAGTATTACACATATAGGATTCATAGTTTTAGTGTCTTGGGAAAACTAGGACCATACAAAACAATTAAAACATCAAGATTCAACATTTATTTAATTTCTTCTTCTCTAGATTCTTATTGGAACATTTTCTCTCCTTAGTACATGTAGAAAACTGAAGATATACATCAAAAGGGGTGATCTAGAATCCCAATAAGAGGATAGATAAGAACAATATAACATGGGGTAAGAATAATAATAATAACGGAAAAAGATCGTGAACGTGAGAGGAAGCATAAATATAAGACTTGAAACATGGAAATGCATAAAAATGAAACATCATGTATTAGTGGTTAACTACCACACATACTTGTGACCCAAGATAGAATCATGTTAACACTTAATTTCACATTTAATAAGTAGATTCATCCCTTTAACCAATGCATTAGAGATCTATATAATTCCGGGCGCAACCGTCACCTTGAAACATTCATATTGCGATATATAATTCTGGGCGCACCCATCACATCAAAACATTATAATCTATCATGCATGCCACAATAGAAATATAACATAAATGAACATAATAAACCCATTAAAACGTATGGGTTTCATCTCATAAGAACACATTTTTGAACATTGGGTTCCCAAAAGAATTACGGAATAACATACATGTTACAAGAACCGTTCACTTTGATGGAGAAGAAAAGGGTGTGTTTTTAAAAGAAGAGTTCTTTTGGAAAACATTTTGTTTGACATAAAAACCAGTTACAAACATTTATATCCTAAAAAAGGAAATAAAATCATGAAAAAATTATCTTTATGGAGTAACCATATCAAAAAGAATGGATTGAAAGAGGGAGAACCCGAAGGATGAAAGTTGGGTTTGAGAATTTCCCCTTACCTTGTACCTGAATGCTTCCTTCTATTTAATATCTTGTATAATGACATTATATTCATTTATTATAAATACAGAACATTTTTTAAATCAATATGGTTCATTATGGTTTCATTAAGTGATTTTATACGCCTTTGGATGAGTTATAGAATTTAAAAACATTATTTGGAAATGTTTGTTTTTATGGATTTCTTGAGTGGTTCACTTGTATACTTAAATTGAAGTTTGGGTAGAACATGGGTAAACATCCAGAATAGATATTACATTTTATTAATTATATTACATGAGTTTTTATGATATTTTAATTAATTATATTAGATCCATGTGGATGAATCATTATATAATAATTAAATGATGATTGTTTGGCGTAATTTGAGAAATTGTTTGATCATAATGAACATGTTTTATTTTATCACAAGAACTATGGTCATAAGTTCGTTAAAAATCAGTAAATATCACATAATACACATAAAATATTCTGTTTCAACCATAAATATGGTTTCATGACCATATATGATTGTAGAAATGAAAAAAGTAAGCATGTGGTTCTTGAAGGTGATAAGTTAACACCTAACGAACAACGTTTTCTTTAATAAAATAAAAGGAAGAGGGAAAGGGGGTTGGATGGTATAATATCCCATTAGCATCATAAAATTACATTATTTTTATAATAATGTATTTACAATACCATTTTGATGATGATATGTGGGGATAGATCAAGAAGTGAACTTGAATGTGTAAGGAAATTAAAGGAGAGGAGGGACAGAAATTACCTCTTGAATCCTTCTCTTGAGAACCTCCTTAAAGAAGATAGGATTGGACTTTTGTTGAGACCGTTAGATCTTGGACCTAGGATAGGGGGTAGGGAAGTTGTTTGGGCAGATTTTAGGGAAGGCATGGAGCTTGAGTGGTGTGAGGAAAAGAGGGTGTGAAGGGTGGCTTTTATTGGGGAGGGGAGAGGGGTTTCCTTAATATAAAATTCATTAGTTTATTAATTTCCCCTAATAAAAGGAATAGTTAGTCTTGAATGAACAAGAATAGTACTTTAATCATGTGATCTAGAACCAAGTATCTTTACATCAGCAGAACATCACACATGACTCTATAATTAGCTTATTTAGCTTATTTTTGTAAATTACGGTATTTCACTATTCATCAAAAATTCAAGTATCTCAGAAAAATACCAAAAATTTACCCCAACCATTTTTCGATGTTTAGAATTAAAAAATGAAGTACATTTTTCAAAAATAATGTTCTAAAGATTATTAATTTAATATATAATTAAAATCATAATTTACTTAAAAAACAGTTTTTAAGATTAAAACTGAATTTATAGTGCTTTCAAAAATTATGCAGGGTCTTATAAAATTATCTAACAACTATAAGTAATTGATTGAATATTATATGAATACATTTTAGGGAAATAAATGTTCTTTTAAATTAATTAATTAATTATAATTAATTACTTATGACTTACAAAATACCAAAACGTTTACTAAGGTCAAATTGTCACTTTCTAAGATGTCTAAATTTTATTTAATTATTCATGGGTAAGGTTACTATTATTTTTGATGATTAACTATTCATAAAGGTCATAATAATATTAATAAGGGTATTTTACTATTCACGAGGGTACGTTACTATACACCGAAAATTATTTTTGTTTCATTAGACAACAAAAATAATCGTGAACACAATCGTGTGTGTTAGATTTTTGAAATTCAGAACATAGAAGTGACACACATATTTTTAAAGGTCACTTATCACTTAGTAGTTAATTATGTTGTGTTTTCATGTTATTTTATTACATAATTATAACAAGGGAATTTCCATTGAAAAACATTCGGTCTTTACAATGTGTGTTTGGTATTATAACTATATATACATGCAATTACATTGTGATTTTTATACAAACCCACCCTAGTTGATAACTATTTGTCGAACACCCGCAATATCATGGTGAAGGGTGTCTTTACAAAACATCATGTTCAGAGGATGGATGGTTGGACCCCCACTCATCAATGATCTTTTTTTTCAGGTGGAAGTATCTCATGATTATTTGGAGAGTTTGTCATTTGTGGGGCCAGGTGTTTGTGGGTGAGTTGTGTTTTCCCATGTGTCTCCAGGATGAGATGTGTTGTATTTTCAGAGGTGTATTTCTAATGATATGTGTTTTTCTTTCCTTGGTGTTTTTAGGATGTGATGTGGTATAAGACCCAATTGATTGTAGATGAGATGTTATGTGGTATGGGTCCCTGGTGTCTATAGGAGAGATTTGATATGTCTCATGGCCCTACTAATGGGATAATTTTCGGTTTGTGAGGCCCAGGTGATTGTGGGTGGGATGGTGATGTTGTGTGTTGGGAAGAGGTGAGAGTTCCTAGACATTTTTTGTTAGGGTTTCAGAGTGGATAAACCAGTGGTAAGCGGTGGAGAATACACTATCCTCAAAGTTCTTATAATATTACTTTACTTGAATTGAGTTTTCTTGTTAGTATGCCTTGGTTAGGTTCAGGTGGCTTGTATGCATTGTTTGGTTCTATTTGGTTGTGTTGTTTTCTTACAGGGGAATTAGTATGCTTCTCTCACTTGTTCATTAGAGACATTGGTTTTTCTACATTTAACACCGTAATATTTTATGATATTGATTTTTTTAAATTTATTTGATGTCATGTGTCGTACACTACACCATGATCAGCTTGTGATATACGCAACACCATATTATTTTGCAGTATACGCAACACTATTTTTGGCTTGTGATGCACACAATTTCATGTTCTTTTGATATAATTTATTTCACACAACACTGAGTATAGATTTTGTTCAATATATATATGAACTATGTTTGTATTATGTTATATGTAGTGTAATCTTTTACTACATGCATCACTAACTTGGCTTGTGTTACATGCAAGAGTGACCATCCTCAATAGCATGTGTTGTAAAAAATACCGAGTTTCATTAAACAATGATACATTATAAAAATATTATTATTTAATGGGATTTAAACTATCAATTAGAAATATTAATAACAAAATTTTTAATTTTATATGACATTAAAATTCATGTTATAAATTTTCTATAACATGATATAAGTAGAAAATTAATTTTTTCAGATAAACGAAGTACATTAATAAATGATATATTGGCACCTTTTAATGGAGAAACCATTTTAAATCAGGTTTTTAATAATTTTATATATTATATATGACAAAATAAACTTTTCATTTCGAAGCGGGACATAAATATTTACTTATGTTGAATTTTTGGTAATTTTCTAATAAAGTTCATTTTTAATTAATAGTGAAAAATACCACATTTTAAGTCAAAACCACCTTTTCATCTAATTTATTAATATTTTTAGATTTCACTACTAATTGGGTTTAAAGGTTAATTGGATTATATTGTTATCATTTAATCTAATGTTGGTCATTAGATGTAATTTCACATTTAAAATGGATATAAACGCATGACAATCTTTTGATAGTTATTATTTCTTAAAACCCCACTTTTTGGTTTTGAAAATAGGAAATAATTGTAAATTAATTACTACATATTTTTTTATTCGAATTTGGAAAAATGGATTCCATAACTGGAATAAGAAGGAAAATAATTTGTAAATATGTACCTTTTATTTTTGTATATTTGGAATAGTAACTTTAGTAAATATTTTATTTACCACAGTTAAAGGGTAATTACGGTAAATAAAGGTAAAAAATAATATTAAAATAATATTAACCAACCCTAATACATGTCTTAATCCCATTGGATGATATATTTCTGATCATGGGCATACTTGTGACGATTTTGGGACCCCATGGAACCACTTGGATTTGAAAATGACATTTTATAAGAATTAATTTAATGTAAAGAGATATAAGAAATAAACTTGTATCTAATTAATAATTTTTTTTTATATTGGGTTATATATAATATAAATTCTACAAGAAATATTCATTGTAAAGAAAAAAATATTTCATACATTATGGTATTTTATTTATAATTATTACACATCAAATAAATAAATTTATTTATGACACAATTACGATATGGAGATTACCTTATTTATGAATGATTTAAATAAATGGGATTATAAATATTAAAATAAATTTACGTTAAATGTTTTTATTTTATACAAAAAATTTACTTATGATTATGACTTTTTATATTTGAATTAAGGATGTTTTATCGAATGAATAAAGATGTTATTTAGTTTTAAAAAGTCATGATATGAATAGTATAAAAATTGTCATAAATGAATTTTTAAAACAAATAATATTTTATTAAATGAAATAATAGTCTTTAAAATATAATATTTGTCAAAATTACTTAGATAATGTTGAAGATGTCATTTATTAACCACTTGAGGTTTGATTTTCATTTTCTAGTAACTTTATTAACCATATAGTATGAATATACACGAAGGCATGGTGAGATTTTAATTTTTTAAAAAGTATTACAGCTAAAAGACAAGAATAAAAATATCCAATACCTTTAAAATTCATATTGGATGATCTTATTTCTACTTTTATTTATCTTATCATCATACTAACTGAATTTGGACTCATTTTTAATACAAATAGAATGCCACCAACTCTACACATTTAATCAAGAATCTCAAGCCCCTAAGCTCATCCAAATTCTGCCTAAATAATCTTCCAACATCTTTGTTTTCCTCATATAAGCCTTATCTTAGGAATAAGGCAATTCAGGAATGCCTTTGATCACATATCAAAATAAGTTACTCGATGTAGAGGCAACATATTCCCTCAAGTTATTTTCCTTTATTTTACTTCCCCACTCCTTATGCTTTTATTATTCCTTGATTACATAACAACACCAGTATCCTCAATATAATTGGAAGTTTTAAGAGAGTTATTTTAACTAAACTTACACACTCCTCAATCTAATGGATACGAACATACTGTTTCTGTTTACGAGGAACTATTTCCTCACAAAACAATGATTGTACAATTTTATCCTACCACCTCTCATGGTGGCCATTATAATGGCACTATATTTATATATGGTATATATTATATTTATAATGTCTCTATGCTTATTTATTTTTTTTATTTACAACATTTCATTATCTCTTCCCTATTCTGTAAGAATGATAATGACATTTGATGAAGTGTAGACTACCGCCCTCTCAAAGTGGTATGACTAATTCATGACATACATGAAACATATGAAGGACGCAGTTAATTAACAAATGTAACATATATAATATATGATATTCTAATGGAATTATAATATACCTATGTATCAGATAGTTTTAATTCCATAAATATGACATAGAAATGGAAGTGGCGTTCAGGCGTATGTACGACCTACCGTCTCCATGAACTGTGTATTCTATTTCAGTTGTCTATATTATATATATATATAATGAATATATATGGTATATAAATCATTTTTATATTATATAACTAATTAAATAATGATATAAGTAATAATATCAAGAACAAAAAGTGAAAAAATTACAATAAATAAAACTATTTTAACCCAAAATGTTGGTTTGACATGGAATCAACAAATGAAAAAGTAATATAAAGTCATAAGTGAATCATATATGATATCATAAATATTATTATAGATTTTTATAGGTTAATAATATGTTTAAACTCACTATATATGAGTTTTGTACTAATACAAATGAAATTGATCATAAGGTATGGGATAAATTTTCCAATCATGTTTTTATCCATGATTATTTATTTGTATGTATTTACAGGGGTTAAATTTATCAGCAATGTCCATTTTTTCTAAAAATATTTTTATATAATGTTTTATATTCTTTTATGTGTATTTAAATTCATTTTTCCCATTTTTTACTTTTACTACATGGTATGGAAGAAATATTTTTTTGGTTACCATATAAGGTACTTTTTGGAATTTTCTGCAAAAGTACGAGGATAAAGTATTTTTATGTAATATGGTGTGAATAAATTTTTAAATCATCATAACAACTTATTTACATGTAAATTTCTCTAAATATTTTCAATTTTATTTTAAATTAAATTCTTTTAATATCAAATTTCATGTCATTTTGAGGAAAGAAAACATTTTTGAAAAAGAATTGATATTTTACTTAGGATTTAATTTCAAGTTTTTTACCAAAATTATTTTCAATATAAGATGAAATTAATTAGAAAAGGTTATGTTTCTATACCTATTATAACTATTATTTTATTTGTATTTATGATGGAATGAAATTTATAAACTCCATATTTTTATATGGATTATGATGGAATGGTGCTTAAGAAACCCATTTTATTTCTCGGGTTATGCTATGCTGAATGATTTATGTTTTTGGTGGAACATGTAAGAATGATTTGATTATGATATGGGTGGCACTTATATCTACTCCAATTAATTGGGTATTGAATTATATCTCATGATATAGAAATGACTAGAATGACATGTAAATTATATTCAGTAATACATGTTTGGAACGACATGTAAACCTGATTCAATAATAGACTTTGTCCACTATGATGGTCTTGGAAACAATGCCTTGGCTACAATGGAAATCATATTATGTTCTTAATTTTTTTCCATAATTTCATTTTTTATTCCAATTCTATTTTATCATGGTTAATGTTCCTTTATGAGCTATTCCTTACAAACTACATACATTTATTTCATGATTCATGATTATGATATTTAAACATTATAGACATTCTTATGTTTATGGTTTATTTTTTGTTATTTTTGTTTACCCTTAATAATAATTTGAGCTCCCCCATTTTTATTTTTTCTCTTCCCAAATATATAAATAATGGTTTTAGGTAGGAAAAAAATGGGGAAGATCATTATGGAATACGTTGAAGAAATTTCACAACATTAGATGATTATAATATAAGTTTCTAAAGACTGTTAACAAATAATGATTTTGGGCATCAGTTTTTTTCTTGTATTAATTATTCCACCAATGTAATGTAATTTACATTTACATCAAGCTTGGTTCATTACATTTGGTATTAGAGTGAAGGTTTAGTCAACCTTTCGAAACTATGATGAGAAAACTTTTGTTAGATATATAGACATATTTCAAAGGATATTTCTAGGGATGTCCTAATGATAAGTTATGTATATGTCACAATCATAGGGTGTTTTGATACTAATGACCAACCTAATGTTAAAAAGAAAATATCATACATTAAATATTATACGTAATTTACCTTAATTACGTGTTTATAATCACTGATATGTATTTTTCACACTTTTCTTTCTTATCTTAGTCAATATATAGAACTACATAGAACATAATTAACCAGTGAATGTTTTAGATGTGGAAATTATAGGAATAATGATGGTCTATTTTCTATGTGGAAATATCATGAAGATAATCATGGATATGGTACTAGTATTGGTCATAAAGTTGAGGATAAATATATTTTAAATGATATATTAAAGTTATGTGATGTTCTTCCAGTGTTTTTTTAAATTAAACCTAATAATTTTGAGGTTGTGAATCAAAAATACATGATTAATATTTTAGGAATTATGAAGATGACGGATCCTGAGTAGTGGTTTAAGAATACAGTTGGATTATTGAGGGGTATATGTTTCTAAATTCATTGTTTATGAAATATATAAGTGTTTCCAGTAAAAATATTGGAAATTATAAGATTAATAGTTCTAAGGATCTACAAAAGCGATTTAAGGGTAATGTGATATACTTGGATAAAAAATGATTAAGAGAATGATAACCCCTAATATGTCTCTTATGATTAGATAATGATGTTTGGATAAATATATATGTATGATTTGAATAATTAAATACGACGATTGTAGTTTCCTGGGAACTAACTATGAAGTTGTTGAAAAGAGTGTTTTGATATCATGGATGAAGTATACATTTTCTCTAGACTTAAGTAATATACCCAATATTTTTTTGGAATAAAGAAACATGAATGTTTTTCATATTTATATATGTTAATTTAGGCTATTACCATGACTCAAGATAATGCATGATTATGTCATTAAAATGTTTCAAATGTGACCAAAATGATATACATTATGATATATTGGGGATAAATGATGGTATTCAAATGCTTGTTATATGACCATTATTGTAATTTTTTTTGTACTGTGAGTTTGGAAAGAGGTATTATGGATAAGACTAAAGTTTTGAATTGATTAATATGGACATAATTTAAGGTTTAAACGTTTTTTAGAATGTTATAATAATATAGTTTTAGAAAAAAGAAAACTCAGAGGAAAAATTAAAACACGTCATGTCATACAAGGCTACATGAATCAAACACACAACCAAAGTGTATCACGCCTTAATCTCCTATCACTGGCCTACAGGAAGTACCTAGTTAGTATAAATTATTTTAATTTTATTTAATCAGTATGATTGATGATGTATAAGTCCATTTTTGGAACCATTTAAGATTAATCTCACCATAGATGGACTTGTGTATAATGGATAACTTGTGCGAACCATTTTTTTATAGAGACAGATGGAATGAACTATCATTCAATCACATGATCTTTTATACACTTCATGAATAAATTTTTTGACTTCATTTGTTTAAATAATAGATGAAGTGTTAATTTTATAGGGAATGACAAATGATGAGATTGTACTGAAATCATTTAAGTATTTCTCCTCATGAAAGAAATCATCAACATTAGGAAATATATATTGAAACAATTTTTTTTCCTACTACATTTTTATCAAATGATCATATGGTCCTTTAAACCATAACATATTTATGGATTTATAGTATTTAATTTTCCCCAAAACGTATTCTCTATCACTATCCATCATAACATGATGGTAAGATTTCTCTTCCATATATATGTTTCACTTCCCACCTATGTTATCCTTTGTGGAAACCTAGTGATGAGTTACTTTGGGTAATCATTATTATTATAACATTTAAAAAAAATGATGTTTTAGTATTCCTTTTCACGATGTGGGTTTCCATGAATGAAACTTTTAAGTAGTAATTCATTTATAACCATAAATAATTTCGATGGTGAAATTCATTTTAAGGGTGGGATGGTAGAATGTAACACCCCAATATTTTATGAGATAGATTATTTTTAATTTCATTGATGTATTGTGTTTTAATATACACCAAAATTAGTTTTCACTGTATGAAACACCACATTATCTTGCATTATACGCCATACTGTTTTACGCCTCTGTTACACACAATTTCTAGTTCATTTGAAAGAAATAATTTCATGCAACACTGAGTATAAATTTTATTCAATTTCTAAATTAACTAAATTTGGATTATGTTATATGGAAATAAATCTTTCACAATACGCAACAATGACATGGCATGAATTACACACAAGAGCGACCTTTCTCAATAGCTTGCATTGCACGCAATACCGTGTTTCACTAAAAAATGATATATTGTTCAAATATTCTTATTTAATTGGATATAAACTGGCCATTATGAATATTTTTAACCACATTTTGTATTTTATATAACATAAAAATACATCTTATATATTTTCTAGAACTTCATATAAGTACAAAATCAATTTTTTTAGATAAAAGAAGTACTTTTAACAAAATTATATTTTGGTTCCTTTTGATGGAACACTCATTTTAAATCAAGTATTTAACAATTTTAAATATTTTATTTGACTAAATAAAATTCTTCTTTGAAATAGCAACAAATTTTTTTTCTTATAAGGAATTTTTGGTAACTTTCGGAGAAAGATTATGTTTTAATGAATAATGAAAAATACTGCATTTTATGTCAAAAGTGCATTTTCATATGATTTTATTATATTGTTATATTGTAATTTAATTGTTTTTTATGTTTAATTGGATTAAATTTTTATCATTTAATCCAATTTTGGTCATTGTAATTAATTTAACTTTTAAATTGGACATAAAATCATGTCAATCTTTTGATAGTTATTATTTCTTAAAACCACGCTTTTTGGTTTTGAAAACAACAATTAATCTTCAATTAATTACTAAAAAATATTAGTTTTTTATTTATAAAACTGGATTCCATATTTGGAATCAGTAGTTTTAAATTGTGTAAAAATGTACCTTTTATTTTTGGACTTTATGAATAGTAACTTTAGTAATTATTTTATTTACCACAATTAAATGGTAAATCTGGAAAATGAGGGTAAAAATAGTATTATAATAATATTAAACTACCATATAACATATAATAATCCTTTTGGATGAGATATTTCTAACCATTGGAATCCTTGGGACGATTTTGAGACTCCATGGAACCATATGGATGTGAAAATTACATTTTATAAGAATTAGTTTATTGAAAAGAGAAATATGATATAAACATGCATCTTCAAAATGAAAGTATTTTACTATGGGGGTATAAATTCCATAAATTAGACTATAAATATTTATTAGAAATATAAAAATATTTCCTACAACATGACATTTTTTACAATTTTTAGACATAAAATAAATACATTTAATTTTGACATAATGACGATGTCGTGATTACCTTATTAATGAATTATTAAAATAAATGAGAGTATAAATTTTAAAATAAATTAATTTTGAACCTTTTAATACCATGAAGTAATTATATGGTTTATAATTACTTGTTATATTAAAATTAATGAAATTTTTCTGAATAAATATAGTTGTTATTGATTTTTAAAATGACATGATAGAAATAGTAAATAAACTCACATAAATGATTTTTTTAAAAAATACTATTTTATGAAATGATATAATAGTCCTAAAAATCTATGATTGAAAAAAATAAATTATATAATGTTTCAAAATAAATTAATGAACCACTTGAGATTTGATTGGCATATTTTAGTAACTACATTAACCATATAGCACTACTAAAAATATGGCCTTTAACAATGTTAGAAAACTCGATTAATAGCACTAAAAAAAGAGCTGTTAATCAAGGTGAAGATATAAGGGGTCCCTTTTGTCAATGCTCCAAAAATCCCTAATAAAGGCCCCTTCTATCAGTGCTAAAAAAAGCACTGATAAAAGTCAAAAATAAATAAAAAATTAATTATATAATGCGGGGGAGATTTTAATGGCACTTGGCCCCACCTTATCGGCACTAGGTGGACCACCCCTCACACTCCCACGCACACTGCCCTTCCCACACATCCTCACACGCATGCACCCTTTTTCTTCAACCCGAAATCAACCCCGCAACCTCCCCGCTTTCGATGATGTACCTTTATCACTAAGCCATTTCGTTTTTTTCTATTTAATGATATATATATATGTAGTTATATTTATACATATATTGATATAGATTCATATTAATATAAATATATTTATTCATATATTAGTATATATATATATTCATTGATATATTGATATATATTTATATTTAGTTATATATATATTTTTTAGTAATAATTTTTTATTCGTATATTTATATTTATATTTATATATACTTATACGATTAGTTTGAAATAAATTTTTGAAATATGTTTTTTATGGGTGTTTATAAATATATAAATAAATACATATATACATATATACAACACACACACAGACAGACACACACACACAGACACATATATATTTACGAATAAATACATATATATGTTCATTTGAAAAGCCATAGAATGTTAAAACGACCATTGAATACAATCCAGAAGCCTGTTTCAACTCCACAACTAGTAAAATTGAATAAAATTAAACAATATTCAATATGATATGTGGTACAGGCCTAACGGGAATTTGGATCATAAGTAATACTTGGTTTAATGTTAACAAATCAGGGTATCCTGACTAAAAACATTGTTTTAGAGGACTTATAGGCCTTTTTGGCCTTGAGAAATGTGACAGAAGATTTTTGTTGGGTCATATAAACATAGAGATCATCATATGATTCGACTTGATATGTTGTAGAGCTCAAACAGACACCCAGATCAAAAGTTATGGTCGTTAGAATTTTGAGTTACATTTTCAACTTATTTTAGATATTTGTTTTTGATTTTTTCTATCATTAAATTGATATTAAATAATTTTGAATCAATAATAATTAGAAAGTTATTAATTAATAATAGTTTTCAAAATATTTTAATTCCATTTTCACTAAACTTATTATATATTAAATGTTATAGTCAATTTATACATATCAAAAACATATTAAAAAAATATATATTATATTTATATCAATATAAAAATACATATATAACAATAATTTATTTTTCCTGATTTTTTTGAAACATAAAATATATCACCTATTGGAAAAAGCGCTAATAAATCACACCTTTATCAGCGCTACCAAAAGAAGCGCTGATATAAGGGGGCCTTTATAAGGGCTTTTTTTAGCACTGTTAAAAGTTCCCTTTTATCAATGCTTTTTTTAGTGCTGATAAAAGGGTAGAACTTATTTTTCCCATTTTTGTAGTAGTATATTATGAATATACAAGAAGACATGGTAAGAGTAAAATTTGTTAACTAAGGGTCAAAGATAAATGATAAAGATTAAAAAATATAAAAAACCTGTTAAATTATTATTGGATGATTCTTTTTGAAATGATGTTCATATTATGGTCTAACTAACTGAATTTGGACTCATTTTTATTCAAAATTTAATTTATAATAGATTAATGCGTCTATACTTTTATAAAGTGCCCTCCTCCCTGTTATAAAATTCCACCACCTATAACCATTTCATCACACCTCTCATGCCCTTTGGATCATCCAAATTCATTGAAATTTTTTCCAAAAACCCTCTATTACTCCTTGAATTCTTACCTCAGGAGGAAAAAAATCCAAGAATGTATTTTGACTCAAATAAAAATAAGTTACCTGATTTAGAGTTATTGTCTTCTCTCAAGTACTTTCCTTTTAATTTCCTTCCCCACTACCTATGATCTTCCAATTATTTGATTACATAAAATAACCCGTATAAAAAATAAACTAATACTTTTTTTAGAATTATTAGAGCTACACTTACAAACACCTTCATGTAATGGATTCAAATATATTGTTTCTCTGTACGGTGAAGTACTACCTCACAAAATGATGATTGTTAAATTTTCTCCTACCACATATAATAGTGGAAATTATGGTGGAATTTTATTTATATATTGTATATATGATATTCATATTGTGTCTATGATTCTGTTTTTTTATTTACAACATACATTTATTCATTCCATAATGTGTAAATATGAAAATTTAATTTGAGGAAATGTGAACTCCCACCCCATCAAAGTGATATGACTTGTTCATTCCATTAATGGAATGTTTAAAATATGAAATTAATGAACCTATGTAACATATATAATATATTATGTTATAATTGAATTATAATATACTTATGTATCATGTAGTTTTCATTCCTTTAATATGACATATAAATGGAAGTACCGTTCATGCGTACGTATGACCTACCGTCTCCATGAACGGTGTATTCAATTTAATTTATCAATCTATTATATATATATATTTAAATATTGGATTTATATGATATATAAATCATTCTTTACATTCTATAAGTATGTATATCATGATCTATGTAATAATATCCAGAATAACAAGTTAAACCATTTACGACAAATAAAATGTTAATTACTCAAGACGTTACTTTAACATGGAATTGACAAATGAATGAGTAATATAATATCATAAGTGAATCATATATGATATTATAAATACTATTATTGTTATTTTATAAGTTAATAATATGTTTAAACCAACTATACATGAGTTTCTGATACATACAGAAGAAATCGAACCTAAGGTAAGGGACAACTTTTATAAAATCATTTTTATCCGAGTTTGATGATTAATAAGTATTTACTAGGGATATATTTATCATTCATGTTCATGTTTTCAAAAAAAGTTTTAAATTTTTTTTAATATTATTATATGTATATTTAAATTTATTTTTTCCCATTTATTACTATTATAACATGATATGGAAGTAATCTTTCATTCATTTATCATATGAGGAATCTTTTGGATTTTTCATGAAAATTATGAGGAGAATGTTTTATTAACTTATAAGACAATAATGGATTTTTACATCTTCATAACTCCTTATTTACATGAACCTTTATCTATGCATTTTCAAGTTTATTTTGAACTAACTTCATTTCTTCTAAAATTTAATGGAATTTTGAGAAAAGAAACCATTTTTTATGAAAAAAGGATATTTTCATCAGGAATTAATTTCAAGTGTTTTATCAAATTTATATTCCATATGAGGTGAAATTCAATAAAAAGGGTTATGTTTTTATGGTTCGAAGTGGATACTCAAAAAGGGGGGGGGATGAATTGGGTACCACTTAAAATTTCTGTTAAAAGGATTTCTCTTAAAATCCCCCAATTAAAAACTAAGTTAAACTTTAGTGGGTTTGTAATACAGCAAATGGTCAGTTAGGTTCTCAAGAGATTGATTAGTTCTTAGTTAATCCAATCAGAATATTAATTAACTTTTGAAGCTAACCTAATGATTTACAATAAATACAAACACTTTCTTGTTTTACTATCAAAGTAACATAAAAAAATTATATTTCAAAGTAATTAGCAGTGGAAAATTTCAATATAAGTTAAAACCAAAATAAGTAAGCAAATAAGTTATAACCAAGAGGTTCAGTCTCAATATGAGACTGAGTCCTCTCAAAAAGTTTATATAAACAATTATCCACACCCTGGATCGAGGGTTATACAATATTACAAAGACAGTCCAGATACTAAGACCTCTACCATAGTTCTCTAGGGGAAAACAAAACAAAAGCACACAAGATGTCCAGGTCAAACATGATCTCTTCCACAATTCAAAGTGGGATATAATAAGGTATAAATAATTTGGAGTGAATAATTGGAATCCTCTAGTTCAATTCAGGAGTCTCTGAGTAAATATAACACACACTGGTCAAAAAGTAAATGAATGAAAAATAATAGAGCTAATCATATGGAGATGAATTTAGAGTGATCTATGTGTTGTTAGAGAATATCTATACTCCTTAGTTTGATGAAAATGAAGATCTGAGTATTTATCTAGTTTTTTTCAAGAAAAATAGAGTGTCATGGTTATCATTCTTCACTTTTAGTGTAGGTTTTCAGCTCGAGTATGAGTAATTGTTATAGAACATGAACTTCTTCTTTGAACATCTGTTCTTGGTGAGTACGAGGGTTCCTCAAGTTCCTCATGTGTTATTCTTGTTTTGTCGTATATGCGTGGAAGAATTCTATCTACGTGTCACATTTTTTCTACAGCTCGGTCTTCCTTATATTCCACGAGCTCTGGAAATAGGAATGATTACCTTTTCATAGGTACGAGGTACGGTTCCCAGACATGAAAACAACTATCAATAAATAAAATTTATTGCATTAAAAACATCAAATATGACTGTTTCAATTAAATAAGATTTAATAGAAAATCAAACAGTTTTCATGACTATTGGTGAGTCATGAGATCGGTAGGTCATGTGATCAGCATCGGCTTCGGTAGCTCATGTGATCAGCATCGGTATCGGTAGGTCTTTTGATCAGCATCGGTATCAATAGGTCATGTGATCAGTGCGACTGTTTCCATCAGTGTGACCGTTTCCATCAGTGCATCCATTCTTATCAGTGTGACCGTTCTCATCAGTGTGATCATTCTCATCGGTGAAACCGTTCTCATTGGTGCGACTATTCTCATCGGTGCATCAAGAGATCTGAAATCTTCACAAAGTGTCTGTTTAATCCAGAATGCTTACAGGTCAACAGTAAAACATAAATTAACATAGATAAAAATTATGTAGATAGGATTTAAACATATATAAACATATTTAGAACAAATTGAATACAAGACTAAATTGTCATAAATAAAAAAATTATTTGTGATTATTAAAATAAACATCTCACTGAGAGTTCAAAAATCTGTCCCTGTATTATAATCACAAATCAATGGCATAAACGAAGAGAGATGATGATATATCATTCAGTATGATCCCCTTATATAAAAAGATAAAAAAGTCAACAAAGCATGACATCAGATCATAGAAAAGGATATAATACATAGCTTTTATATACATGTCTCTTCCTCCGATATATATATGAAATATGATTCTATTCTCCCCCTAAGATATTCTCCCCAAAATATCCCCATATACTATGATATTATTATTTTCTCCCCCTTTGGGATTATCAAAAATAAAGGAGAAGGAAGATAATTAATAAGAACATTCCACTAAAAAATTCTGAAAAAGAGTACAAGAACCAGATACAACTTCATAAGTAAAAGAAATGGACACCCTATCAAAAATGATAGACACAACAATTTCATTAGGTGAAAAGGATCCTTCCCCTTAACAGAGGGAGGAATGGATGGGCCACAGGGTGCTTTGGTGGAAGGTTGATCTGGCCTGATAGAGAGAGGAGGTAGCACAACTCGAGTTGGTAGCATAGTGGGTGATAGGTTACTTTGTGAGGAGTAGAAGATCTTTCTGAAGGTGGCTGCTGAATGAATGGACATATATTTGATAGAGCTAGAGAGACTAAAATCTGACCAAGAGCATCATCTGATTAAATTAGAGGCTCTGCAGTAGGAAGAACAATTGCCTTCGCTTGCACATGAAGATATGGGTTGAGTAGATTAAAAATATCTTGAATTACTTCACCCCCATATTTCATTGTCTATTCAAAGTCATTCTTGTTCTACATGAAACTCTCCAGAGTAAGAGTAAAATCCTTCAACTGTTGAACTTGAGCCTTAAAGGCTTGAGGTACTGGAGGAAGCCTGAATTTCTCATCCAAAACCTTAAACATATGGTTCAACTCATGCTTGGTATAAATTTTAGATAAGAAGTCATCCAATTTCTCCTTGATATCTTTCTGAGGCTTAGTAACATCAGATGAATACAAATTCTCCATCTTGTGAATATGATCACAATTGTCTTTCATCTTTTGCAAGGATTCCAAATCCAAAATCTACCCAAAAGCTACTAACTCTTCTTTTATATTATCCATTAAGGCATTGATTTCATGACCAGTGATCTTGGATACTTTGGAGGAGATATCCTGAGCAACAATATGAGATATCTCGTTTTTCAATTTCCTCAAATCATCGTTCTTCATATGTTCTACCAAATTTCTTAACACTTCCATCAAGAAAGTAATGGTTTATCTACACTCACTTGATAGAGACACTAAACCACTGGTTAAATATTTGAGCATTTGATTCAGAGAGGTAATATTCCTGCCAATTATCCCACTAGTATTACACAGGTCTGGCTTATTGATATTTACCACTCTTTGAGATAGTGCATCCATAGCATCCTCGAATAAATTCATAGGAGCAGAAGTAGAAGTATTATAGAATTCCTCTTTTATTTTCCCTTTAACTGCCTAGAGAAACTCAGATTAAAAAATGTCAATATCAAATTGTGCAACTGAAGGACCAGGGATGTATTGAGAAATTGAAGGACCAGGTCTATCTTCTGTCACATTCATATACTCATCAACTAATCAACCCTTAACTGAATCTCTTACTCTTGTAAAATCCAGTTCTTCTTCCTCTACCTCTGGATAATCTAATCCCAGAACCGCAAGACCATGTTGTTCTTCCCATGCGTCTTTTCATGAAGGATACAAAGGTTTCACAAAACTAGCTCTTATAAAATTTTCAGGAGAGTCTTCCTCATCCACATAAATCTCTGAATGTACTGTCCTTTTAGCCTCAGGAACAATTTCTTACTCATTTAGTTGGGATTGAGGATCATCTTGAATCACATTTTGACCATCCATTGGTCGAGTACTTGCATCAACATCATCATCACTACTATCATCACCACTATCATCACCATCACTATCATCACCAACGATGTAATCACCCTCATCACCATCATTGTTGACCGATTTCTCATTTGAACTATCTTTACTACTGGATTCATACTGCTCAGAATTTGAATTTTTGGTCTCAGCTTCTTCTTCATCACGAAGAAGATGTTCTGATTCTGGTAATATGAGCGGAGGGCTTGTTTGCCCAAATTCCATTCTTTTTTTCTTCAAACTCACTGTGTCAGGATCACTCATGTCATCAGGAGGTGATTCAAGTTCCTTTTCAGCTTCTGCAACATCATCAGCTATGGATTCCCCTAGTTTCTCCTCACTGGACAATCTAGTGTCCTTTAGAGCTACTGTCTCTTCTTCCTCATCAGAACCGAAACCTTATACATCAGATTTTAAACTAGGATATCTCATCCCCTTTGGTCTCATAGGGTGATCAGTAGGATTGAAGGAGTCATAAAACCTCTCTTCATTAGAAACCCAAGCCTTCTTCCATGGATTCTTGTTGATTTTCATCCTTTTACAAATATCCTTGTTAATACAGAAACTACTACTAGATGAGATACACTCATATCCATCCTCAACACAATCTAAGAACATTATCATAGAAGAGATTTACTTAGAATAGAACATAGTTATAGCCTTTTTGGATGGATTTACCATCACAAAAATATGTATAGTAAAATATCTACACAAGTTGATCTTGTCATCATTTATCAATAAAAATAAGAAGAAAACATATTGATATTTTACGGCAGAAAAATCACCTTTTATGGGACATATTTGGTGCTGAATAAACAAAAAAATATTATACTTTCACCATATAACTCAGTAGCTGTTATTCTATTGGATTCATAATTACCAGTCAGCAACTCTAGAGAAAGCTCATATGAGAAATATTCAGTGGTAGGAGGGATATTACCATTATAATCATCGTATCTTCCATTATGATGTACTCTTAAACATTCACCCCACTGCTTCGATGAAAGGGTTATCTTTTTCCCTTTTATTATCGATGATAATATCGCAGCTTCTTCTCCATACAATACAATACATTGGTTTAGATAAAAATCATTCACTAGATTTGGGTAGTAGACTTTGTCATTATCCCAGAACTAGTCTTTCCATCCTTCCATCTTTAAAACTTTTAAAAGTGAAGACTTGCTGGATAACATCCATTCAGCACTCACTTCCTTTTTTGCATTAACCACCCGAGTTTCCAACTCCAGGTTTACTGATCTTTGATTCATGCTTCTCGATTCTCCTCGTGCTCATTTCATAGGAGATTAACCTTAAGATTCTTTGATTTGACAATTTTTCTTTTCCATTGGAGGTTCAAGAGGATTGAGAGGTTGGAAAGGTTGGAAATATTTGAGATTCAGAAAGAAATGTTCGGCGAGAGATGGAAGGTCAACATTATTTAGAAATAGACGCGAGTCATTATTTTTATCATTTAGGGTTACAATAATAATAATAATAATAAATAACACTTTAGTAAAACAACATCAATTTGATAAACACTAACAGTTTCAAAAACTGTACAGCTCAATCTGTAGCGTAGATCCGTTCCACAGATCATTTTCACAGATCATTTTTATAGAGCAGTTTCACAGATTGATTTCACAGATCGGTTTCAAAGATCGATTTCGCAGATCTTTTTCACAGATAGGTATCACAGACCGATTTCACAAATCGATCATACCCAGCTCTTGTTTAATAAAGTCTAGAATTTCAGATCTTAATGGCTTGGTGAAAATATCCGGTTATTGATGTTTAGAGTTAATAAATTCTAGATAAATATAACCCTTTAGATAATGATCTCTCAAGAAGTGGTGTCTGAAATCAATGTATTTGGTCCTAGACTGATACAAAAGATTCTTAGAGATGTTAATTACACTAGTGTTATCATAATTTATAGAAACATGTCTAAATTGATATCCATAGTCCAAGAAAGTTTGTTTCATCCACAGAATCTGTGGACAACAACTACCAGCAGCAATGTATTCTACATTAGAAGTAGATAATGCAACAGAGTTCTATTTATTACTACACCAAGACACCAGGGAATTTCCCAAGAGATGAAATGTTCTAGATCTTCTCTTCATATATAACTTGAAACCATCAAATTATGCATCTGAATAACTCATTAAGTCAAATGGTTGTCCTTTTAGATAAAATAAACCTAAATTTTTAGTGTTTTTATGATATTTGAAATTTCTTTAAAATACAAGAAAATGATATTCATTAGGATTGGATTGAAATTTTGCACACATACACACACTGAACATGATATCCGGTCGACTTGAAGTAAGGTAAAGTAAGCTTCCAATCATACCTCTATAATTGGTTTGATCAACTGGTTTCCCAGTTTCATCATCATCCAACTTATAGGTGGTAATCATAGGTGTGTCACTTTATTTGATACTATCCAAACCAAAACGTTTTAAATGATCCTTTGTATATTTACTTTGATTTAAAATAATACCATCCGTCTTTTGAATAATTTGAAATCCAAGAAAATACTTAAGTTCTCCCATTGAAATCATTTCAAATTCATTTTGCATAATCTTTGAAAACACAGTACATAAAGAATGTTTGGAAGATCCAAATATAATATAATCAAAATAGATTTGTGCAATCAAAATATCTTTTGAAATTATTTTAATAAAGAGTGTGGGATCAACAATCCCTTTAGTAAAACCTTTGGAAATTAAGAAATTTTTTATGCATCAAACCAAGCTCTTTGAGCCTGTTTTAAACCATATAAATCTTTATAAAGTTTAATAACATGATTTTGGAAATGGGGGCTTGTAAATCAAGGTGGTTGTTCAACAAAACCATCTTCAATTACAAATCCATTTAGAAATTCACTTTTGAAATCCATTTGATATAACTTGAAATTCAGATGAGCAGTATAGGAATGTAGAATCCTAATAGCTTCTAATCTAGCTACAGGTGCAAAGGTTTCCTCAAAGTCTATTCCTTCTTCTTGACTATACCCTTGTGCAACTATCCTTGCTTTGTTTCTAACTATATTTCAGGACACATCAACTTTATTACTAAAAACCAATTTAGTGCCTATGGTCAAGGTGTCCCTAGGTCTTTCAACTAATTCCCAGACTTTGTTTCTTTCAAATTGATTTAGTTCTTCTTGCATAGACATTACCCAAAACTCATCATTGATTTCATCATTGATATATTTAGGTTCTGGCTGTGAAAGAAAATCTTGATTTTAAAACTAATTTCTTAGAGAAGCGCAAGTCTATGTCCCTCTGTCATGATTACCAATAAATGAATCTAAAGGATGAATCTTTATAATACTAGTTGATCTAGTAATGGTAGGACATGAAATTTCAGGTTTATTTCTATGTTCAGATTCATCAGAAGAAGGTTCTAGAACATTTCCAGAGCTGGTTGTCTTTATAACAGGGTCACTGATTATATCACTCAGGTTCAGAACATACAAATCTTCTTCAAGATTTTCAATCAAAGGTTTAGGTTCACATAAATCAGTTTCAAAAAATTTTATGTGAACATATTCTTCCACACACTTGGTTCTCTTATTTAACACTCTACATAATTTTCTAGTAGTTCAACATCCTATGAATATTCCTTTATCACTCATGGATGAAAATTTATCTACATTATCCTTATTATTGAGAATACAGAATTTTCGACCAAAGACTCTAAAGTAACTAACCTTAGTTCTCCTATTATTCCACAATTCATAAGGGGTCTTCTTAAGAACAGGTCTAATCAGGAATCTATTGATAATGTAACATGCTGTATTTATAGCTTCAACCCAAAAATAAATAGTTATATAATATTCATTTTTCATAGTTATTGCAATTTCTTGAAGGGTTCTATTTCTTATTTTTACTACACCATTATGCTGAGGTGTCTGAGGGGAAGAAAAGTTGTGATTATAACCATTGTGTGAGCAATAAAATTCAAACTCATTATTTTCAAACTCACGACCCTGATCACTTCTCAGGGTCTTAATATTAAGTCCACTAATGTTTTCTACAGTGTTGGAGTATTTAATAAAATAAGAACAAGCTTCACTTTTATGAGCTAAGAAATATAACCAAGTGTATCTTGAAAAGTCATCTATTAAGACATATAAATAGTGCTTCCCATTTTAACTATAAACTCTAAAAGGTCCAAAAAAGTCCATGTGAACCAACTAAAAAGGTTGAGAAGTTGAAAATTCATTCTTTGATTTAAAAAAAATTATGTTGCTTTCCCTTTTTACACTGATCACAAACTTTTTCTAATGGGAATTTAAGTTTGGGTAAGTCACTAACAATGTTCTTCCTAGTCAGTTTTCTAAAGGAGTGTATATTGCAAGGTCCTAATATTCTATGCCATAACCAATACACTTTTTTAAAAGCATTTAAACACGTAACTTTTTATTTGCCTAGAGAATTTAAATCCACAACATATACATTTTCATTTCTCAAGGCAGTAAATACCAAAGTATTATTAGAATCATAAACATTCCAAGCATCATTTTCACATTTAACATTGAAACCATCATTACACAACTGAGAAATACTTAATAGATTATATTTATGTCCATCCACAAACTATACATTAGAAATTAAAATCAAATCAATGTTACCAATCTGGCCTAGGCCGAGGATAAATTCTTTTAGAATTATCACCAAAGGTTACAATGCCTCCATTAACATTGATTAAGATTTTGAAGCATGAAAAGACTCATATCACGTGTCTGGAACATCCACCGTCCAAATACTATGTCTTCCTATAGGAATTTTCATGCATGAATCCTACAAAACAGGTTTAAACCGAAAATGATATTGGTAACCAGATTTTCATAGGTCCAGACAGGTTAGAAAGAAAAACTTTTGGTATCCAGACTTGTCTAATGGGTCTCATATTATTTACAGAATCAATAGATTTTGAAAGATAGACTCTATCTGATCTGTAACAATGTGAGTAACTAGTTGAAGCATATGAATTCCCATAACATGAACTAGCACCATTCTGTCTAGATTTTGGAATAAATCTATTCTTAGTTATCTGTCTCTGTCCAGGCTGATATCCTATTCTAGTGATATATTTTGGTGCCACTTTCTTACCTAGCTTTTGAGTAAGTGTATCTTTTCCATTTGTGAATTTTTATAAGTTCTTCCTTAATTTCTCATTATACAATTTATGTTTAGTATTTTCCTTAAGTAATTGAACATTCTTTTCCTTTTCTATAACATATGAAGATTTAGCAGAACTGGTCAAAGAATTCTATTTCTTCAAGGTATTATAATTGTCCTTAAGCTCATTAAAGGTCTGTTCTAGAATATTACAATATTAAAATAGTTCTTCAGTAGACATATTTTCAGATTTAGATTCAGATTCAACTCCATAATAATATTAATTTAAATCAGGAGTATCTAATGTTACCTCAGATGTGTTTGTCATGAAACACATATTGGCACAATTCTTTTTAGAATCAAAAACATCAGACTCACTTGTTCTGTCTTCTGAAGCACTCCAAGTTGCTTTCATAGATTTCTTATACTTTTTTTCCATTGTAGTCATATTTATTTTTGAAATTTAATTTAGTACAATAATCTTTCACATGTCATTTCCTTTTGCACTCATAGATAAAAATTTCCTCACTCATATCAGATGTTTTCCAATCCTTATTCCAATGGCCTTTATTGTAATATATTCTTTGTAATCTGATTTTTTGAGGAATTTCTTCTTCATATAGAACTTCTTCAATCTCCTAGGTATCTATGAAATTTCTGTATTACTTTCAGAATCTGAACATTCACTTATTGAGCTTTCAGTAGGTATGTGAATTTTCTTCTTATCCTTGTTCTTTGAGGCAGCAGACTTAAATGCCACTGACTTCTTTTTTCAGTCATCATCTTATCCTTGTTCACCTTTAGTTCTTCTTCATACATCATAATCTTACCAATATTATCCTTAACAGGCAAAAAACCAATATCACATGATTCTCTAATTGAAACTAATGTGCCCCTCAACTTTTTGGAAGTCATCTTCGTATGCTTATAATTTTCTCCTTTGTAGGAATAGATTTTCCAAGTGAGCTCATAGTGTTGATAATCTCATTGAACCTGAGATACATATCATAAATAGGTTCATTAGGCTTCATTTTAAAATTATTATACTTAATAGTATAGGTGTTCAGTATCATTTCTTTAACATTGGTTGTTCCTTCATGAGAAACTCCCAATGTATCCCAAATTTCATAAGTTGTTTTGAAAGCAGATATGCGATTAAATTCTTCATCTCCTAGAGCACAGTACAGGGAATTCATAGATTTATAGTTATTATTATAAGAAGTTTCTGTCGGCTCATCCCAATTAGTTCTCTCAGTGTTTGGAATCTTATATTGAGTTTCTATAGCATTCTAGATATCAAATCCCATACTTTCGAAATGAATTATCATTTTAAGCTTCCACTGGGTATAATTTTTACCATTAAAGAAATGTTGCCCGTTGGTAGTATCACCTTATAATATATTGTCCATAATTATATTTTAACAAATATATTTAAAGAGATAATATTAAGAACTAACAGAAATTTATGATCTTTAAGATACAACTAAAATCAAAGTGAAAAAACAGAGTATTTTGAAAACCTTCATAAACAAAACAGATCCTCTGATACCAAATGTCGAACAGAGTAGATACTCAAAAGTGGGGGGGGGGGATAATTGAGTACCAATTAAAATTTATATTAAAAGGATTTCTATTAAAATCCCCCAATTAAAAACTAAGTTAAACTGTAGTGAATTTGTAATATAGCAAAGGGTCAGTTAGATTCTCAAGAGATTGATTAGTTCCTATTTAATCTAATCTTAAGATTAATTCTCTTTTGAATCTATCCTAATTAATTACAATAAATACAAACAATTTCTAGTTTAACAATCAAAGTATCTTTAAAACAATTTTATATTTCAATGTTATTAGCAGCAGAAAATTTCAATATAAGTTAAAACCAAAATATGTAAGCACAATAGTTCTAACCAAGTGGTTCAGTCTTAAGCTGAGACATAGTCCTCTCAAACAGTTTATATAAACAAAGATCCATACCCTAGATCGAGGGTTATACAATAGTACATGGATTGTCCAGATACTAAAACCAATACCATAGTTCTTCGTGGGAAAACAAAACAACCGCGCACAAGATGTCCAGGCCAGACATGACCTCTTCCAAAATTAATAGTGGGATAAAATAGGGTATAAATAGTTTGGAGTGATGATTTAGTACCCTCCAGTTCAATTCAGGAGTCTGGGTGTAAATATAACACACATTGCTCAAAAAGTAAATGAATGAAACATAATAGAGGTAAACAGATAGAGAAGAATTTAGACTGATCTATGTGCTGTGAGAGAAGCTCTGGACTCCTTGGTGTGATGAAAATGAAGCTCTGAGTCTTTATCTGGTTTTTTTCAAGAAAAAACAGAGTGTTATGGTTCTCTTTCTTCACTTTCAGTGTAGGTGTTCAACTTGAGTTTGAGTAATCTTTATAGCACTTGAACTTTTTCTCCGAACTTCTGTTCTTGGTGAGTATGAGGGTTCCTCAAGTTCCTCATGTGTTCATCTTTTTATATTGTATATGCATGGAAGAAATCTATCTATGCATTAAATTCGTACTACAGCTCGATCTTCCTTATTTTCCACGAGCTCCAGCAATAGGAATGATTACCTTTTCATAGGTATGAGGTACAGTTCCCTGACATGCCAAAAACTATCAATAAATAACATTTATTGCATTAAAAACATCAAATATGACCGTTGTAATTAAATTAAAGTTAATATAAATTCAAACAGTTTTCATGACTATCGCTGAGTCATGAGATCCGTAGGTCATGTGATCAGCATCGGCTTCGGTAGCTCATGTGATCAGCATCGGTATTAGTTGGTCCTGTGATCAGCATTGATATCGGTAGGTCATGTGATCAGTGCAACCGTTTCCATCAGCACGACCCTTTCCATCAGTGTGACCGTTGCTATCGGTGGGACCATTCTTATCGGTGCGACCATTCTAATCGGTGCAACCGTTCTCATCGGTGAGACCATTCTCATCGGTGAGGCTGTTCTCATCGGTGCGTCAAGAGATCTGAAATATTCACAAAGTGTCTGTTTAATCCCGAACAGTTCTAGGTTAACTGTAAAACATAAATTAACATAGATAAACATTATTTAGATAGGATTTAAACATATATAAACACATTTAGAACAAATTTAACAGAAGACTAAATTGTCATTTAGAAAATAATGATTTGTGATTATTAAAATAACCATCTCACAGAGAGTTCAATAGTTTTTATTCCGATTATCACTATGATTTGAGTTGTGTTTATGATGGAATTTTATTTATGATCTCTATTTTATATGGATTATGATGGAATGATGTTTAAGAAACCCATTTTTTTCTTGGGTTATGCTATGATGAATGATTTATGTTTTTGTAGAACATGTAAGAATGATTTCATTATGAGATGGTTGGGACCTATATCTCCCCCTAATTCATTGTGTAATGATTTATATCTCATGAAATTAACATGAATGGAATGGAATTTAAATCTTGTTTAGTAATACATGGATGAACTGACATGTAATCCAGGTTCAGTAATGGACTTTGTCCACTATGATTGTCTTGAAAGCAATTCCTTTCTTACAAGGGAAATAATATTATATTATTAGATGTTTTCCATAATTTCATGTCTTATTCTAATGAAATTTATCATGGTTATTGTTCCTTTATGATATATTCCTTACGAACTTCCATGATTTATTGCATGAATCATGATTAGGATATTTAAAATTTATGTTCATTCTTATGTTTATGGTTTCTTATTTTTTTCATGTCTACCCTTACTAAGAATTTGATATCATAATTTTTATAAATTAATTTACCATAGATATAAATAATGGTTTTAGGTAGGAAAACTAAAGGATAAGATATTAATGGGAGATTTTGAAGATCCTTTACCATGTTATAAGATTTTGATCCATGTTTTGAAAGACACTAAACTAATGCAGTCTTTGGGAGTCTATTTTATTCAGGTATTAAGTATTCCAAAGATGTATTGTAATGTCCATGTATATCATTCTTGGTTTGTTAAACTAATGATTGTACCTGTATGCTCAACATATAGATATAAAAATGATTTCATATTTCCTGGAGGACATTGTGGACCGTACTGAACATTACTAGCTCCTACCTTTAGATATCAATTGTGTCGCTGCTTAGTTCTTATTTGGTTACTTACTTGAAGGTTTTTTTTTCATTTTTAAAAGTTTTATATAAAACATGCTTTTGGGATGGATTTGGATTCATTATATATATATATATATATTTGGGTTGTTTTAGGGTGAAACATCTTATCTCAATATCTTATTTCTATAAAAAGGGAAATTCGTCCCATATTGGGAGACTTGTATACTCTTGATGATGGTCCCCACCATTGGGCCTACTGGATGTGGGACTCAGGGTTCATTATCCCCTTTTCATTATTAACCACCTATAAGGGGCATATTTTGAAGGAGTGGGTCCTTAAAAGCCCTTTAATGAATTGGGTTAAGCCCCATTCTCATCGCGTTTATATCTGGAGATATCAATATTTACCTAATGAAATGGAGGGAGATATATATCCAACCCATCACAAAATGTAATTCCTACATACATGGACCATAAAATCATACAACATTCATAATATTAGAATCAATTAAAAATAAATGGGTTTTATAAACATTTAATCACAGAACAATGCATGGAAAAGAAATGAGTTTACTAAAAATCTTAAAATCATAAACATAAAAAATTTAGAGAAAGAATATAGATGGTGTCATTGTATAACATCCTTACTAAATCATAATTTATTTCATGATTTTTTTTCATTTTTAGAATAAAAACCCATTAAAAACCATTAAAATATTCATGAGTAAAATATCCTTTCAATATTGAAATAACTTATTTAAAAGGGAAAACAATTATAAAGGAAAATTTTTTATTTGAAAATAATTATGGAATCATGAAAAGTAATCTTGAATGAAAAAATTTCCATGATAGTGGGAAAATTCGATCAGT
The DNA here is from genome assembly GCA_963277665.1 of Viscum album. Classification (NCBI taxonomy): domain Eukaryota; kingdom Viridiplantae; phylum Streptophyta; class Magnoliopsida; order Santalales; family Viscaceae; genus Viscum; species Viscum album. The sequence goes on along the minus strand of OY728148.1, from coordinate 754,410,923 downwards.
TTGTATAAGTTAAAAAAATATTCCTTCTATTCTTTTGGAATAAAATTCACAAAGTAATTCATTTGGAAAATGAAAAAAAATTCCATTCAAAACATTTTGAAAAAATTATATCAGGTATAAAAAGTAATTTAAAAAATTATTATTCAATATTAAAAAACCTTCATTAATGTTTTTAAAATTTAGGGACATTGATGATAAAAATAGATTTAATTGAAGAGAGAAATGATGTCAATTTTCCTTCAAAACTTATGTTTGGTGTCATGAGTACTTACAGTGATGGAGATGAAAGATGAAAAATGTATTTTCAAGATATAAATATAGAATAATAAAAATAATAATTTTTTAGAGGTAGATCATAATATTTATTCTTCTGATGGATAATCATAATCAATCCTGATAAACAATGAGATAGTGACATAAAACCCTTACCTTGAAATCACCTAAGTCCGAATGAAATATAAAATATTTTATAAAAAAATAAATTTAATATAATTTGATAAAATAATAGTTTTAATACATATAATATCATTTATTACCCATTTATAACATCACAAATCACCATTTTATCAATAATTTCTATTTAATATTATCATTTTTGGGTGTTAGGTGTTTTGTTTATCATATATATTTTCTTTTTCATTTTTGGATCTTTTTAAATTTATATGGGTTAAATAAAATAAATAATGTTAATAATTATATAAATATCATATATATTAATTATATACATATTTAGAGTCATCCATGAATTTTAGATATTTAAAATTGAATTATACCATTCATGGAGACAGTAGGCCATCCATACGCATTGACACTATTTTCATTTTTTAATGATTGGAATTAATTAAAGGAAAATATTAATTCAACTTTATTGGATTATTATCACCTCACATATAAAATATATATCTATTATATTCTTCCTCATTGCCATTTAAGTAAATTATAACTGAAAAATGGATCACATTGCCCCATGGAGGTGGTAGTCCACATGTACACCTGGATGACATCATCATTTCCAAAAAGATAGGATGATATGTAGGTTGATGTGGTATTATAATTAAATAAGTATAATTATTTAGTTAATATCATAGATGATATTAAACCCATCATAATTAACATAGATTAAATGTGGTTATGAAAAATTAATTGTATCATTACGTGGTGATAGTAAGATGTACGTACACGCGAGCGATACATTAACTTCATGTTTGATGGAAATGAAAGTGTATAATTATTTTTAATAAATAATAATAAAAATTAATAATATTGAGGATAATTAATGGATTATTTTATGATATATATATATATATTTAGTATTTAATGAATATTAGAAAAAAAATTGAACGATTAAGCCAAATACATCTTATTTGAAACAAGTCCACTAGATATCCTCTAAAGTTTTATAGGGTTGGTATTTTGGGAATAAATGAACTAATATAATGTGGATATAGAATTTTATAAGATAAATTGGAATATGTTTTTCGATATATAATGCGTAAATGGGTGCAAATGAGTGAGGGAGGAGGTTTCCATTAATAATTTAGGTGAGGGGAAATTTTCAAATTGCTGAAAATATTAAATTATAATAAATTCATTAAAAAAATGAATCCTATTGAAAATTTATTCAAATATAAGTTACGATAGAATTTTAAAACCATGAATTAATATATTTTATACATTCTTTTTTTAATTATAAACCTTATCGTGTTTTGTTAACCCTTATCAAATTTTTATTTCAACTGTGGTAAAAAAATTCATCATTAATGGTTTATAATTTTTACTTATAATTTATGGGTTTTCCCCAAATCTTTGACCAGGATAGTGGAATTATTTCATAGAAATTTGTGACTATGATATTGAATATCAACCAATTATTCTTCATAAAATATATATTAATCTAGAAGAACGTCCTCTACTATTAGTAGATTTCAAGGATATGGTATGAAGTTCTATAGAAGAGATAAATGGAACACATCACAAAACTGAGAGATATTTGTTAGAAGTTCTAATTGGTAAGTTCAAATTCTGATATCCTCATTAATATAAAAATTGATTGATATAACAAGATCCTAACTTAAACTTGTTTCTAAATATCATCACCTTCTTTTTAAGAGATATTCATTGGAATAACGTGTCACAAAATTTAAAACCTATATGTTTACAAAGATTTTATATATAATTTGTTGTCTTTTCAAAGATACTCTTATCTATTTTTGAATGGATCTAATATTTTCTACAATCATGTTACCTAAATTAGAACCCAATAGTTTTATTTTTCCGACTCATTTAAAAGTTTTGGAGATCCAAACATCCTTTGATAGAGGGTTTCATAATGAAATTTATGATTATAGTATTGAAAGCTATTATTCTAAGAAAATTCCACCAAATGGAGGTATTAATTCCATCCAAATTGAATATCCATAGAGAAATATCTAAACAAGTCTTATATATTTTGAATGGTCCTCTCATATTTTGAATATATATCAGATGATATGAAATCCTAAAACCTAAATTTATATCTATAGCTGGAAGAATATTTATCAAAATATTTGATATAATCCTCTAATAGAAACCAAACACAATTGATAGTGCTACAAATGAAATGTTAGAACATAATATAAAACATAGTATGATGGTAAAGGTAGAAATATTATCTTACGATAATGAAGTTTTCTGACTTCAAAAGGTGATCGACTACAACCCAATAACATCATTCACTCTAGATGTTTTCAGGAGTTCTATGACCAAATCCATGGTGAGGTTTTTCTATTTCCATTATAGTATGGGTAATGGTTGTGACATAACCTTATACTTTTATCACTCATATTTAACTTGTTGACATTCCAATAATGGATAGACATACTCTTAAATATATCGCTTCTTTCCATCCTTCCAAAAATAATCTTTTAAATCACTATACATCTTCCAACATCTAGAATTAATATAAAACAAAGAAATATGTTCTTCATCCATCATTTAATTCTTAATATATGGTACATAAGGGACACATAAACAGTTCTTAAACCTTATTACATGATCATAATCAAGGTTAGTCTCTAAAAATATTCTCACATTCTTTTACATATATATATCTTCCTTTTACTCCTCTTTTATATTTAATTGTATATATTGTTTAACAATCATGTAAAAAATATATGATTTCTCAAATTCCATCAATAATTATAGATCCATACTTTTAAAGTCCAAAAATAATGTAAATTTTGTGATCCTCATCATAGATAAGACAACATGATCCTTTTGAGTCAGATAATATTCCATGTTGTTTTTTCCCAATGTGCTAATGTATCGAGCATTAATAATATTTAATTATCTACAACCGTCTTCTTTATAACATGTTCTTAACATTTCGAGAGAAAATATGGTTTAATGTTTTTGATCTATATATATGTCACACAATTCCCCATAGAGATAATTCATCCATAAATTTAATGAAAATAATTTACTACATCTAAATCCAAATAACAAGATGGGTAATTTTGATAATTGATATTCACTTATCATAAGGCATAAGCTATAAAAAATCATTCCACATGAGGATTAAACCCAATCCATTCGTTAATTCATCACAATATATTAAAAACCCTTCTCTACTACATAGTAGTTGAATCATAGGTGTGTTGGCTAGACTTCTCTTCAATTCCTTGAAACATCTATCATGTTCACATATCTGTAAGATCTTTGCTGCCTTCCGAATTAAATTAGTGAATGGATTCAAGTGTTAATAATAATTTTACAGAGTTCCTGCAATATTCAATGATCCCACGAAAACTATAAATCTCATCTATGGGGTTTGGTCTCATCAAATGTTTAATAAAATAAATCATTGAAGGCTCTAGTCATAAACCCTCACTTGAGAATATATGACCTAAGAAAGAAACTATTTTCTTCCAAATATCACACATGGTAACTTTTTAATAAATATTATCTTTCCTTAGGGTCTTCAACACATTGATCAAATGATCTTCATGCTCAAACTTTCACATTGAATAAATAATAATATCATCTATAAAGACTTCAAAAACCGATAAAGGTAATATAAAAATATTCTATTGACTAAACCCATGAATATCATGGGTAATTAGTAATTACAAATGGGATAAAAATAAATACATAGAGTACATACCATGTATGGAATGAAATATTAGGTATATCCTCCTTCTTGACCATAAAATGATGATATCTAAAAAAGATCAGTCTTGGGAACGTATTTTTCTCCTCACTATTGATCAAACATGTCAACAATATTGCACTGGTGATACTTTTTCTTGATAGCGATACTGGTTGGTTCTCAATAATCAAAGAACAGTAAAGTTGATCCATATTTCTTCATAGAAAATATAATAGGTACACCCCAATTTAATGGACATGAAAAAATGAATTCCTAATTAAGATCCTCCGATAATTTTTTATTGAATTCATAAACTCGATTAGGTCCATTATTTATAGAGTCTAGGTAATATGTGTAGCAGTAAGTATGAGTTCAATTTAAAACTCAACTTCACAGTTCATCGTAAGACCAATAGATTTTTATAAAAAATATCAATAAACTAAACAATAATAGAAATATCTTTTATTTCTAGTTTCTCCTCAACCATACAAAATGAACACAACTTTTAAATAAGAATAATTACCTAAAAATGGATTTAATTTCCATCTAAAGTATATTTTTTAGATCATATTGATAGCCGATCATATGTTTGTTTGGAATATAAAATATTATTTTCCTTCCTTGGAAACTAAAGTAGGTTTTTAAGTAAATAATATCCAGGCCCATGATAACATTTAATTCAACTAGAGGAATTACGACATGATTTATAGGGAATAAATTCCCAAAAACATCAACCAGAGAAGAATCATAGACTTGGGATGTTATCATCATACCATTCATGATTTTTACTAATAACCGAAAATAAAAATTTTAAGGTGGTACTGTGATACAATTAGAATACTTTTTAGATATAAAAGGATGGGTATATCAAGAATAAAATAGGATATTAAAATTTCTATATTATATGTTGATTGTACCATTCACCATATCATTCTTACACCCCTTATTAAAAATAGTGATCACATGATATTTTCACTTCCAAAAAGGATGAAGACTTTGTTGATATCGATAATTTTTATTAACCTTTTTATTTGTTTAGTAGATATAATAATGAAAATACTCATTGAATTTAAAACACTAGAGTGTGCCAAGTTTATTATATGGAGCTTTATATTTATTCACATCATTAGACAGTGTCTTCCCATCATTTTGGAATTCAATCACTTAATGAACTTTTTTATAAGTATAAAACATTTACTAGTTACCAAATGAATGTTTCCCCCATGTTTCCTTCCACACATTGAGAACAAATAAAAAATCATATTTTTCTATACATAATTTTTATAAATCCTAATTTAATTACATTTTCGTTACATAATAAAACATTGTGATTGATGGGTAACTCAAATCTCTATATCCACCATGGTAGAAATTCTCAATATTTTTTCATATAAAATGAAATCCATAATTGATAACACCCTTTATAGACATGGTTTTAATAAAATAAATAATCGATCAACCATACTTTCAGTTTGTATTATAATACGAGATTTTTACGTCACTAGCCTTGTTAAAGTTTCCTCATAAGTACTAATAAACTCATAATCCTTCTTCTATAAATCAAGGAATTATGTCTCCATTTTTTATGAAAAATACAAGTAAATAATTTATGGAAAAATAATATTTTAAATTTTACCACTCCACATATTCAATTTATTATTATTATCTCATTATCCTTGTAAGAGTCAACCACTAATCTCCTTCGCATTCAAAATGAAAAATAGATAAAAGAAATTTTCCTTGTTCTAAACATTGAATAGTGGAAAACATATTTTTCATAGTTCTGATCTATTTCTTAACAACTAGTAGATTAGTGGAACCACTATAAGATGGTATAAATTTCACCATGAAGGACTCAATATTAAATTTCACTATTTTATTGTATTCTCATTTTGATTACAATATTGAGAAAGATGTGTGAGTATAACAATAATATTTTCAATTACATCTCCCCTAAAATATTTTCCCCATGGATAAAATCATTTCATTTTCCTTTACATTAATCCTTAATATGATTCTATTAGGGTCTATCCATTGACTATAACAAAAAATAATAATTTGAGATATAATTTTCATTTTGGGAAACTAATTAATAATTACAAATAATTTAGATGATTTCTAAATCATGACACCATATTCTATGAAACCATATGTTTAACCTATGTCATTTATTATCATTAATAAAAATTAAGGATTTTATCCTATACATTAAATTGACATAAGGGTTATTACTAAGGTTTTATCATCCTAATCTAAAAGGATAAATAAACATTTCATTGATACCAACTATAGAAAACCATAATTTTAATATATTTAAATTTCACCATAATAGTTTAATAATTATTAAATAGCATCGTGGTCCCTGCCATAATCATTTATGTCTAGTATATTTTAATCTTATATAATAAAAAACTAGTTCATAAAATATATATACTCTGTAATTATTTCATCATGATTAGAACATTTCCTAAATATATCAAACATAATATCATTCTTGAAAAATAAGGGAAAGGAATCATATGAAATGGGTGATCTCATATGCTCAGTAATGGTAAACATGGGAGATAGTAATGTCCATATCAACATAAAATGATCTTATGGGTATAAGAAAACGATATTAACATTTGAAAACCATACCCTGTATATCAAAGAACATAATCTTAAGTCATAGAATAAATATTTTTAATTTATAAGATATGAATAATATGAGAATCAATGAAACCAACCCATGAGAGACTAAAATTAAAAAAGTACATAGAATAGAAAATAAATAAAAAAATAATTTCCTTAGTAGTCAAGGAGCTTTTCTAAGACTTTCATAATGGAATAAGTTGACATCTCAAACCATATTAGTATTATAGTTTCACTGACAAGATTATCATAATGGGTATGTTTTTTATTAACCTTGGTTCACTCCACATTCCATTCCAATTTATCTCATGAGATATTAATATTTACCCAATTCATTGGATGATGATATAGGTCCCAACCATCACATTATAAAAATAATACATATTTGTGTAACATTATAAAACAAATATTTATATTATAACCCATGAATGAAAATAGTTTTTATAAATATTTCATCATATCATAACCCATGGAAAAAATTTGGTTTCATAATTTTTTTTATCATATCAAAAACCATTCAGATAAATAATATTGATGATATCCTTGGATCATATATCATGTAAATCATATGTGATATCAAGGGTTATTTTCTTTGATGTAATATACAAGGTAATGAAATAATAAGGTTTTTTTTTTCATATTTATTAATATTTATAAAGTAGATATTAGTTTTCTTTTAAAATGTGCGCTATGTATTATAATGACCCATAAATTACATACATTGTTAATACTTAAAAATTTAAGCATACTTATTACAACATATAACAAAACCACGAAAGGACCGTATAGGTATAGTGTCTTTAGAAACTGGGAAACATAAACAACTGGTTCATAAAGAATCTAATTTGCCTCCCATTTATTTCATCATATCTAGAGTCCCTTTTTGGCATATCCAACTTAATAACATTCTTCCTGACCTAGGAAAATAAAACATACAAACGGGTGAGCTCAAATGCTCAGTAAGGGTAAACAAAAGAAATACCAATCACATCATATACATAAGAACATAACTTTTGGAAATCATAACCTGCAAAAGAGATCATAATTTTATAACATGGGATAAATCATAGTAGTGAAATGTAATCCCAATAATCATAACTTAAAACATGAAACTTTGTGGCATACACACATAATCGTAGAGAATAATTTCTTATTAGTCAAGACTCATTTCCAAGACTATCTTAGTGGACAAAGTCCCTTTCTGAACTGAGTTCACTCCTCGTTTCAGTCCTGTTTCACTAAACCAGTATAACCTATCATTCTAGCCATGTCTATCTCATGAGATATAAAATCTTTACCCAATTCATTGGAGTGAGATATAGGTCCCACCCATATCATAACGATACCATTCTTATGTGTGCCACAAAATCATAAACCATACATCATAGCATAACCCATGTAATAAAAATGGGAATCTTAAACATCATGACATCATAAAACAATTCATATAAGATAAAAGAATTCATAAAAATAATTCAATCACAACAAAATCAAATCAATGTAATAATAGGGATAGAAACTGAACCCTTTATTATCTTATATGGAAAATAATTTTGATAAAACACTTAAACTCCATTCTTGAGGAAAATATCATTTCTACTTCAAAAACACTTTTCCATTCTTAACATGTCATAAAATTCTAAATTAAATGAAGTTTATTAAAAATAAACTTGAAAATTTGTAAAGGACACTTCTTGGAATTTTTTTTAAAAAATCCATTCATGCCGTATAAGTTAAAAAACATTCTTCTCGTACTTTTGTCGGAAAAGTCAAAAAGTACCTCGTATGAAAAACGAAAAAAGATTCCTTTAATAATTTTTACTAAACACTCATCGAAGGGTAAAATTGGATTTAAAAAATTTTAGGTGGATGGAAATAATATTACATATCGAGGAAACATGGATGTGGATGATAAAATACATCCCAGTAAATTCCAAAGTACAAACAATCTCGGATAAAAATGAGATTGTGATATTTCCCTTACCTTAGGTCCAATTTTCTTCATAAGTGTCTGAACATCCTGTATAATGATTTAAATAATTTTATTCACTTAATAAAGAATCATAATTTTTTTATGATATCATAAATGGTCATATTCTTAGATTATTATTAGTAATATTTCGTTGCTACATGTTATTCGGGTGTTTATAACTTTTTTTTCTTATGTGTGTTTGTCGAATAAATTCGTATTCTTCTCTTTAGGTTATAGATACCTCACTTCCAGAATTTTATTAGTGTAATATATATCATATTCATTCATTCAATTCATTTATATAGTCATTATGCAATGAAGATCATGTAGAACGAATCACACCACATCGTGGAGACGGTATTCCGTACGTACGCACGAGCGATGATATCGTTCCTATGATTGTGGAATTGTATTGGAGTGTATGAATACTATTTCAGAATCAATACCACTTTAAAATAATCATATATATTCATTACTTTCACCCGTATACCCATCCAAGTATGTTGGTGGTAGAAAATAGATTACACCACGGCGTGGAGACGGTATTCCGTACGTACGCACGCGCGGTGATTTTGTTTTCCGTAGGATGAATAGATGGTGAAATATGGTTGTTTAATACTTATAATAACATATTAGTATATGAGTGATACTGATGTTATTACTTCATAATGAAACAATTAAAGAAGAAGAAGTTGAAGAATAAAGAATTTGAAAAGGATCCGTAATGGATATTACCTCTTTTTTTGACGCGCCTCTTCTTAACCTCCTCTTAGGGCACTGGGGTTGGTCTTTGAAGAAGAACAGAACCTTTAAGATGATTTTAGGGAAGTGGGGAAGTGAAATGGTCCGGGTTTGGCCGATCTTGAAGGCTCAAATTGGTGTGAGGAGGAGAGGGAGGAGGTTCCCTTTTATAGGGGAGGAGAGGGGCACCTTTGGAATAACTAAAATTATTATTTTATTATAAATCCAAATTCGGTTTTAAATAGCTCCAATTTTATATATTTCGAAGATAAAGTGGTTATGGGTCTAAATCATCTCATTCAATAGAATTTAGACAAGTTTAGGTATCAATTTTAACCTTATCATTTAGATTTAACTTTAAGATAGATAATTTAAATTTTACCGTGTCTTCTTGTTTTCTTACACTATAAGGTTAATGAATTTACTATATCAAGAAAAACGAACCCCAAGTTGTTTATTATTAATATATATAACCTTATCTAAGACATTTGGACGAACCTTATATTTTTAGGAATAAAATAAAAATTAATAATATAAATTGTTTTAAAAAACTATTTTATGTCAATTTTGACACTATTTAGTAATTGATTTTTTCTGAAAATCATAACAGAATGATTAGTTCGAACCAAGTTAATTAAATCAATAATAACATGTCATATTATCCTAGAAAATTATTGGAATTCATAAAAAGTCTCAAAGTACATTTATTTGGGTATTTATAACATCAATTATGTCAATATATCATTAATAAGATAATTACTGCATCATCGTTGTGTCATAAATAAATTAAATTATTTAATGTCTAAAAATTATAAATAAAATACCATTCTGTTGGAAATCCCTTTTTCTTTCTAATGAATATTTATAGTCGATTTTATCATATGTATAACCCCATATTAAAAATGATTTACTTATTAAACTTTGATTTTAACTATTTTAACCCTTCTTTAAATAAATTAATAATAAATGTCCTAATCTAATCCAAGTGGGCCTAAATGGTCATATTTTATTCCTAAGGTTGTTTTTGGTCGAATTACACTTATCCAGTAGAATTAGGATATGTGTTTGGATAATATTAATAACACTTTTACCCTTAATTACCCTATTTACTTTTAACCGTGGTTAAAAAAAGTAAAAAGTTACTATTCACCAAAAATTATTTTCATCTCATTGAACCACATTTTAGTCCTTGATATTAACTGTGTCTCCTGGATTTTCGAAATTCCACTCACAGAAGTGGTAAAATAATGTTTTATGAAGAATTCAGTTTTTTTAACTACCACTTAGTGGTTTCACTATTCATCAAAAATTGAATGTTTTCAAAAAAATACCAAAATTTCACCCTAGGCTAATTTCGATATTCCGAATCCAAAAATGAAGTCCATTTTGAAAAATAAAATTTATAAAATTTCAAAAAGTGGTTATTACTATTCATAACGAATAGTTTTAATAATATTTTAATAGCATATCGTTGTTTAGTGAAACTCGGTATTGCTTACGATGCAAGCTATCAAGGAAGGCCTCAATTGCGTGTAAAGAAAGCCAATATAGTGCTGTGTGTAGTGAAATATTCCTTTGATGATTTAAAAACAAAATATTTCTCATAAAATTCTTGGGTGTTACATTCTACCCCCCTTAAAATGAATTTCGCCCTCAAAATTCGTCACTTTGTAAAAAAAAAGATGAGGATACCTCTCCCTCATCATATCCTCCAGCTCCCATGTAGCTTCTTCTAACTGGTGGTTCCTCCATAAAACTTTCACCAAGCGAGTGGTCTTGTTTCGTAGGACATTTTCACTACGATCCAGAATATCTATCGACTGTTCTGCATAAGAAAGATCGTGCTCCAGCGGTACAACTTCTGAGATGAGTACATGTGAAGGATCAGGTATGTACTTTCTTTGGAGAGATACATGGAACACATCGTGAACTTGAGAGAGATTCGGTGGAAGCGCCAATCGGTAAGCTACCTTTCCAACACGATCCAATATTTCGAAAGGACCGATATATCTAGGGCTCAACTTCCCCTTCTTTCCAAATCTCATGACCCTCTTCCAGGGAGATATTCGTAAGAACACTTTATCACCCACTTCAAACTCTAGGTCTTTTCTTCGGTTGTCGGCATAACTTTTCTGTCGACTCTGAGCTGCTCCTATGTGTTGTTGAATAGATCGAACCTCTTCTGCCATCTCATCAACAAGATCAGGTCCTAATAGCATTCTTTCCCCAACTTCATCCCAGCAAGTTGGAGTTCTACATTTCTTTCCATAGAGAGCTTCATAAGGAGCCATCTGAATACTGGAGTGAAAGCTATTATTATAAGAAAATTCTACCAAAGGTAGGTGTTGATCCCAACCACCTTTGAAATCCATAGAGCAAGCTCTCAACATATCTTCTAGAGTTTGAATTGTTCTCTCAAACTAACCGTCTTTTTGAGGATGATAAGAAGTGCTGAAACTCAACTCTGTATCCAGAGTATGCTGAAGACTTCACCAGAACATCGAGGTAAATCTCAGATCCCGATCATATATAATAGAAAGTGGTACTCCATGCAATCTTACCACTTACTTTACATATATCATGGAAAGCTGGTCCAGAGTGAAATACTCTCTAATAGCAATGAAGTGTGCGAACTTTGTAAGATGATCAACTATGACCCAGATAGGATTATTTCCTTTGGATGTTTTAGGAAGTCCTGTGACAAAGTCCATAGTGATGTTTTCCCATTTTCATTAGGGTATGGGTAATGGTTGTAACATCCCCATAGACTTCTGTCTCTCAGCTTTAACTTGCTGACAAACCAAGCATCAAGAGACATATTCAGAAACATCTCTTTTCATGCCATCCCACCAGAAGTACTCTTTCAGGTTCCTATACATCTTCGTGCTTCTAGGATGAATAGTGAATGAAGAACTATGAGCCTCATCCAGCGGATCCTTCTTTAATTCGGGGATGGGAGGAACACAAACCCGATTCCTGAACTTTATTATCCCATCACAATCAAGGTTGAATTCAGGAATATTTCTCACCTTCTTTTGTAACTATACATCTTCTTTCTGCGCCTCTTTAATCTTCACATGTATAGATGGTTGAACATTCATTTGAGAAAGATATGAATTTTCCCTTTCCATTATTATTGCAAGATCCATCCTTTGTAAATCCATAAATATTGGATCTTTTGTGATCCTCATCATGGATAAATTGGCATGGTCTTGTCGACTTAATGCATCTACCACCTTGTTTGCTTTCCCAGGGTGGTAATGAATTGAGCAGTCGTAATCCTTAATCACCTCCAACTATCTTCTTTGGCGCATATTCAGCTCCATTTGTGTGAAAATATACTTTAAACTTTTTTGATCAGTATAAATATCACACCTTTCTCCATAATGATAATGCCTCCAAATATTTAATGCAATGATTACTGAAGCTAACTCCAAATCATGAGTTGGGTAATTTTGCTCAAGGTTTTTCAATTGTCGTGAGGCATAAGCTATCACCACATCATTTTGCATAAGAACACACCCCAATCCCTTCTTGGATGAATCTCTACAGATCACAAACCTTTCTCCACTACAAGGTAGTGTGAGCACAGGTGCACTGGATAACCTTCTTTTCAAATCATTGAAATTCACTTCACATTCTTCCGTCCAAACAAACTTAACTCCTTTCCGAGTCAACTTGGTGAGTGGATTAGATAATCGTGAAAAATATTTCTCAAAACGTCGATAATATCCAGCCAAACCAAGAAAACATTGGATCTCAGTTACTGTTGTTGGTCTCAACCATCTTTCGATAACCTCTGTTTTTGCTGGATCCAAAGATATCCCCTCTTTTGAGATTATGTGACCAAAAAATGAAGATTTTTTAAGCCAAAATTCACACTTGGTAAATATGGAATAAAGATTCTCCTTTCTTAGGGTCTTCAATATATATCTCAAGTGATCATCATGTTATTCCTTGCTCTTTGAATAGACAAGAATATCGTCTATAAAGACTACCAAAAATTGATCAAGATAGTCTCTAAAGACTCCATTCATCATATCCATGAAGATAGCAGGGGCATTAGTAAGACCAAATGGCATCACTATAAATACATAGTGTCCATACCTTGTACGGAAAGCCGTCCTTGGTATATCCTCCATTTTGACCCTTAATTGATGATACCCTGAACGAAGATCAATCTTGGAAAAGTACTGAGCTCCGTGTAGTTGGTCAAATAAGTAATCAATTCGTGGGAGGGGATATTTGTTCTTGATACTGATCTTGTTAAGTTCTCGATAATCAATATAGAGTCTCCTTGATCCATCTTTCTTCTTAAAAATAGAATAGGTGCTCCCTAAGGTGATGCACTAGGGCGTATGAATCCCTTATCAATATTCTCTTGGAGTTGCTTCTTCAATTCCTGCAACTCAATTGGGGCCATTCTATAAGGTGTCTTTGAAATAGGAAAGGCACCCAGTACGAGTTCTATTGAAAAATCAACTTCACAATTTTGTGGAAGACCTGGAAATTCCTCCATAAATACATCATCAAACTCTCATACAATGGGAATATTATTTATCGTGAGTTTCTTACCAACCATTCGAGATAAATAACCCTCATTTGGTGGAATCAAGACCCATAAGATGGAAGAAATTTCCACGGGAAGGTTATGTTCATCCTTGCATCGATAGACGATCATATATTGGTTAGGAATATGAAATGTGACATCCCTTCTTTGGCAATCGATACGATCTCCATATAAAGAAATCCAATCCATGCCAAGAATCACATCAAATTCCACTATAGGAAGGATCACAGGATTTGTAGGAAGCACTTTCCCACAAACTTCAATCAGGGAAGAATTATAAACTTTTGATGCTACTGTTGTCCCATTAGGGGTTTTCACAGCTAACTCAACATCTAATTGTTGAGGTAATACGGTGATATCCTTAGAAAATTCTTCAAAAATAAAGGAGTGGGTGGATCTAGAATCAAATAAAACATTTGCTACTTTAGAGTGGATGGTAAGTGTACCTTTCACCACTTCGTTATCGTAATCCACGTCGCTGATAGAAATTGCCTGTGACTTTCCATTGTCTTTAGACTTAAGAGTTTTTTGACATCGACGATCATCATCAACCCTTTGATTTGGGAATTTATTGGTATAATTCCCCATCTCCTTGAACTTAAAACATTGAAGTGTATTAGGTTCATTCTGTGTGTCCCTTCCTTTGTTTGTATCATTAGACATCTTCTTCCCATCATTGTGGCATTCAAATGCCCGATGAAATTCCTTTCCACATTTGAAACATTTACTTGTCCCTTTAAGACAACTCCCTCCATGTTTATTTCCACACTTTGAGCATAAGGGAAAGCTCATCTTCTTTTTGGTGTGCTCTTTAGATTTTCCTTTGAATTCCATTTTCCTCTTCTTATCAAACCCATATGACTGATGGGTTACTCCAATCTCCATCTCAACTTTGAGAGCACATCGAATGATTTACTCATAGCTATTGAAGTCCCTTATGGATAAGGCCTTTCGAAGACTTGGTTTTAAGCGACTAAAGAATCGATCGATCTTAATCTCGGGTTGGATAATAATACCAGAAGCGTACCTTGAAAGTCTTGTAAAATTTGCTTCATAGGTACCAACAGATTCATCATCCTTTTGCTTCAGTTCGAGAAACTCTTTCTCCATCTTTGTTTGGAGAATATTAGGGAAGTACTTATTGAAAAATAAGGTCTTGAACTCGTCCCATTCCATGGACTCGATTTTATCCCTTTGCCTTATATTCTTAATAAGATTCCACCATTGATCAGCATATCCTTCCAAACGATACTCTGCTAGGATGACTCTATCATGTTCAGAACATTGAAGAACTGAAAATATCTTTTCGGTAGTACTAATCCATTGTTCAACAAATAATGGATCAGTAGACCCGCTGAAAGAAGGTGGACGCTGCCTCATGAAGGATTCAACAGAATGTTGCTCCTTCCTTTGCATGTTTGGAAGTCCTGCATGATTCATAGCTTGATAAAGTTTTGTGAGCATGGCTACAAGATTTTTCATTCCAGCTCCCATAACATTTGGTTGCTCAGGGGGACAATCATTGCATTGCCCGTCGCATTCTACATTAACACGATTCCTTCGGGTTCTATCCATTGACTAAAACCAAGAAGAATAGTGTGAGCAAGACTAATTATAATAGGAAAACCACACAATCAAGAATAAAATTTCACACTTAAGGTCTTATCCAAGGTTATTCATGGCAATTTCTAAAACACTAAGATTGCGTTCTATGCTTAGACTTATCCTTAGTGTTCTTACTAAGGCTTTCACATCCTAGTTTCCAAAGGTTGACTATACCATTCCTCTGATACCAACTATAATGACCCATACTTTGCATACATTGTTAATACTTCAAAATTGAAGCATACTTATTAGAACATATAACAAAACCATGAAAGGACCGTATATGTATAGTGTCTTTAGAAATAGGGAAACATAAACAACTGGTTCATAAAGAATCTACTTTGCCTCCCATTTATTTCATCATATCTAGAGTCCCTTTTTGGCATATCCTACTTAATAACCTTCTTCCTGACCTGGGGAAATAAAACATAAAAAGGGTGATCTCAAATGATCAGTAAGGGTAAACAAAATAAATATCAATCACATCATATACATAAGAACATAACTTTTGGAAATCTTAACCTACAAAAGTGATCATAATTTCATAACATGGGATAAATCATAGTAGTGAAATGTAATCCCAATAATCATAACATAAAACATGAAACCTTGTGGCATGAACACATAATAATAGAGAATAATTTCTTATTAGTCAAGACTCATTTCCAAGACTATCTTAGTGGACAAAGTCCCTTTCTGAACCGAGTTCACTCCTCGTTTTATTCCTGTTTCACTGAACCGGTATATCCTACCATTCCAGCCATGTCTATCTCATGAGATATACAATCTTTACCCAATGCATTGGAGGGAGATAGAGGTCCCACCCATCTCATAATTATACCATTCTTATGTTTGCCACAAAATCATAAACCATACATCATATCATAACCCATGTAATAAAAATGGGAATCTTAAACATCATGACATCATAAAACAATTCATATAAGATAAAATAAATCATAAAAATAATTCCATCACAACAAAATCAAATCAATGTAATAGTAGGGATAGAAACAGAACCCTTTATTATCTTAGATGGAAAATAATTTTGATAAAACACTTGAACTCCATTCTTGAGGAAAATATCCTTTCTACTTCAAAAACACTTTTCCATTCCTAACATGTCATAATATTATAAACTAAAAGAAGTTGATTAAAAATAAACATGAAAATTTGTAAAGGAATCTTCTTGTAATTTTTTTTTAAATCCATTCATGCCGTATAAGTTAAAAAAAACATTCTTCTCGTACTTTTGTCAGAAAAGTCAAAAAGTACCTCGTACGAAAAATGACAAAAGATTCCTTTCATATCTTTTACTAAAAACTCATCGAAGTGTAAAATTGGACTTAAACAATTGTAGGTGGATGGAAATAATATTACATATTGAGGAAACATGGACGTGGATGATAAAATACATCCCAGTAAATTCCAAAGTACAAACAATCTCGGATAAAAATGAGATTGTGATATTTCCCTTAGCTTAGGTCCAATTTGCTTCGTAAGTGTCCGAACCTCCTGTATAATGATTTAAATAATGTTATTGAATTATTACAGAATCATACTTATGTTTATGATATTATATATGGTCATATTCTTAGCTTATTATTATGAATATTTCATTCCTACTTGTTATTCGGGTGTTTATTACTTTTTGTTCTTATGCGTGTTTGTCGAATAAATTATTATTCTTCTATTTAGGTTATAGATACCTCATTTCCAGAATGGTATTAGTGTAATATATATCATATTAATTCATTCAATTCATTTATATAATCATTATTCAATTAATATCATGTAAAACGAATCACACCACATCGTGGAGACAGTATTCCGTACGTACGCACGAGTGATGATATCGTTACCATGATAGTGGAATTGTATTTTAGTGTATGTATACTATTTCATAATCAATAACACATTACAATAATCATATATATCAATTACTTTCTCCCTTATACCCATCCAAGTAAGTTGGTGGTGGAAAATAGATTACACCACGGCGTGGAGACGGTATTCCGTACGTACGCACGCGCGGTGATTTCATTTTTCGTAGGATGGATAGATGGTGAAATGTGGTTATTTCATACTTATAATATCATATCAGTATATGAGTGATACTGATGTTATTACTTCATAATTAAACAACTAAATAAGAATAAGTTGAAGAAGAATGAATTTGGAAAGGATCGGTAATGGATATTAGCTCTTTTTTTGACGCGCCTCTTCTTAACCTCCTCTTAGGGCACTAGGGTTGGTCTTTAAAAGAGACCAGAACCTTTAGAATTATTCTAGGGAAGTGGGTAAGTGAAATGGGCAGGGTTTGGCCGAGATTGAAGGCTCAAATTGGCGTGAGAAGGATAGGGAGAAGGTGCCCTTTTATAAGGGAGGAGAGGGGCACCTTTGGAATAACTAAAACTATTATTTTATTATAAAGCCAAATTCGTTTTTAAATAGCTCCAAATTGATATATTTCGAAGATAAGGTTGGTATGGGTCTAAATAATTTCATCAAATATAATTTAGACAACTTTAGGTATCAATTGTAACCTTATCAATTATATTTAACTTTAAGTTAGATAATTTAACTTTTACCACATCATCTTTTTTTCTTACACTATAAGGTTAATAAACTTACTATATCAGGCCAAACGAACCCCAAGTTGTTTATTATTAATATATATATCCTTATCTGAGTCATTTGGCCTAGCCTTATATTTTTAGGAATAAAATAAAAATTAATAATATATTATTTGTTTTAAAAACTATTTTATGTCAATTTTGACACTATTTAGTAATTGATTTTCTTGAAAATCATAATAGAATTATTAGTTTGAAACAAGTTAATTAAATCAATAATAACATGTCATATTAACCTATAAAATTAGTTTAATTCATAAAAAGTCTCAAATTATATTTATTTGGGTATTTATAACATCAATTATGTCAATATTTCATTAATAAGATAATTACTGCATCATCGTTGTGTCATAAATAAATTAAATTATTTAATGTCTAAAAATTAAAAATAAAATAAAATAATGTTGGAAATTTTTTTATATTTCTAATTAATATTTATAGTCGAATTTATCTTATGTATAACCCCATATTAAAAATGATTTACTTATTAAACATTGATTTTAACTATTTTAACCCTCCTTTAAATAAATTAATAATAAATGTCCTAATCTAATCCAAGTGGGCCTAAATGGTCATATATTATTCATAAGGTTGTTTTTGGTCGAATTAAACTTATCCAATAGAATTAGGACATGTTTTAGGGTAATATTAATAACACTTTTACCCTTAATTACCCTATTTACGTTTAACCGTTGTAGAAAAAAGTAAAAAGTTACTATTCACCAAAAATTATTTTCATCTCATTGAACCACATTTTAGTCCTTGATATTAACCATGTCTCTCGGATTTTCAAAATTTCACTCATAGAAGCGGTAAAATTAATTTTTATGAAGAATTCAGTTTTTTTAACTACCACTTAGTAGTTTCACTATTCATCAAAAATTGAAAGTTTTCAGAAAAATACCAAAATTTCACCCTAGGCTAATTTCGATATTACGAATCCAAAAATGAAGTCCATTTTGAAAAATAAAATTTATAAAATTTCAAAAAGTGGTTATTACTATTCATAACATCTAGTTTTAATAATATTTTAATAGCATATCGTTGTTTAGTGAAACTCAGTATTGCCTACGATGCAAGCTATCGAGGAAGGCCGCGATTGCGTGTAATTGAAACCAATCTAGTTTTGTGTGTAGTGAATGATTACTTTGATTATTTAAAAAAAATATTTCTCATAAAAGTCTCGGGTGTTACATGTATGATTGTGTACCAGACACAAAACAAAGAGTTTCTTTTAAGTCATGCATTTCATGCAAAACTCAGTTATACAGAATGATAATATATTGTCTATGTTATTATAAGTGGTGGATATGACCGAGAAATTATATTAGTGTGAATGATTTGGACTGATTATATTTTTTTAAGACTTTTCTATGAAATATCTTTTACATTCATCAAATAAATTTTAAAGGCTTAAAATAATAATTAATATGATTTTAAGTATAAAAATATCTATTTAAAAGGTATTTTTATAGCCATTTAATAGATAACCTATTTTTAATCAGATGTTTTATACTTTTATAATTTTTATTTGAAAAAATAAGCTTTTTTTAAAGTATGATATTAAAATTTAATTTGGGTGTATTTTTTTTTATTTTTTTCGAAAACATTCATATTTTGATAAATATTGAATAATAATGAACATTAGTTCAAAATTGAATTTTCATTAAATTTATTTATATTGTTAAATTATGTTTTTATTTTGTTTTAAAGTATAATTAGATCAATTTTATATTAGTTAAACTAATTTAGGTCATTGGGAACAATTTAAAATTAAATTTATATACTAAATCCTAAGAAACATTCCAAATTTTTAAATTAAAAGCTACTTTCACATACCTTCTATGTGATTAATTTTAAATTAATTTATTAAACTTATATGTTTTTAATGTGGGGAAATGGATTAAGTATTTTTAATAATAATAATTTATAATTTATAACAAGGTCAACATAGTTTTTCCCATAATTATTTTAGATATTAATAAAAATTAACTATAGTGATTACAGAAAATTGAGTTTAATTAATGACGAAAAATTGAAAATAAAATGTGAAATTGAACCTAAAATTGTCTAAAAAATATTATATGGCCATATATTGACACTAAAATCCATAAGGATATATAATTTTCCATTTTTAACTATTATGGTACATGTAAAACGTGGTAAGCACACAATTATTTTCAAGAATACCCAATGTGTCATTTACCCTTCTCAATGAAGGACTCCTCCCCACTACCTATCTTTAGACATCTAATGACATTATATCATGTCCATAAACTACCAAAATAAGCTTCTAAAATTCATCCCCACACCCTAAATGCCTCACCTAGGGCATTAATCCAATCCGGAATTCCTTTGGTGCAAACCAATATGAGTTACCTAAAAAATATGCAATGTTCATCAACATGGATTTTTTACATTATTTCCTTATCCAATCCCATAATTTATTATTATTAAATGATTATAAAATATAATAATTATCCTAAATATAGCTAATTTTTTATGTTAATAGTTCAACGTAGACATTCACACACTTTTATTAAATGGGTAACAAAATAACCATTCATGTGTGAGGAACTACCGCCTCACGGAACGACATTGGTTGTATTTTCATTTTCCGACTCTCATTGTTTGGAATTATTATAGAAATGAATATTTTAATATTATATATAATTATATATTATAATTATTTTTCATTAATACTTATTTCATTTTTATAAACACACACTTTCATGCTTTTTATTTTGTGTAAATACAAGAACATCGTTTGTGGATGTGTTGACTTCCGCCTCATCAAAGCGATGGGATATATTCACAAATTACATGGAATGTATTAATGATGAGTTTAATTAAAAATATGTGACATGCACAAAAACCATATGATATTCCTGAAATAATTAACTTTCTATAAATATAATATATTGTAATGCCCAGACACTAGTTTCCCAGAGATGATGGATTTTTTATACAATTTCATGATTACAAGAAAGTAGTATCACAAAAGAATGAATAGTTTTTAAGTTTTGGAAAACCATATACATACATAAGATAAAAAATAAAACAGGAAATGAAATAAAAAATAGCAATTACATTGGGAACATCTATGAATCCTAGATTATCCATAAAAGTCATTCATAATATTCATCTTCACAACCTTGGGAAAATAAAACATAATTAACGGGTGAGCTCAGAAGCTTAGTAAGGGTATGTAATACATTGGATGTTATCATAAACATATAAACTAGGAATATTTAACAACTAAAAACACATTTTTTAAAATGTATACTTGATCATAATGTTGTAGGAATAAAAGATGAAACAATAATTCTATAATAACTGATAATAAGAGTATGAAATATAACCATTGATATTATAAAAGTAGAATAGTATCATCATTTATAAACTACAAACAACCCAATGAGGGAATTAATAATGTTGGATTTTAGAATCAAACCATCAAGGCCTTGTCCAAGACATTTGAAAATGATTAAGGCCTCAACCAAAACCATATTTGAAAATTGGCAAGGCCTCAGCCAAGCCCATATCTTTTTCATCTCATGAGACCTACCAATGCATCGAGGGAATATATAGGGCCCCACCAATTACATAATAATTCAAATTCATTCCTAGTATAAATGGGGTTAAATATAGAAAAAAAAAATATTCCTATTGAAACTATCATATGAAACGTAAATAACATTCCCAAATCATTAAACATAAACACTAACCATTCAGAGTATTATGGTGATTGGTGTCAAGATAAAACGTCCACAATAAAACTAATCATAAAAAATTAAATAAATAATGGTATATTATATAATAAATATTAATCCCAGTTAAATATAAGTATCAATAAGAGTGTTTAAATAGATTAAATACTCTTATAAAATCATCACATAATTCTTGATAGAAGTACTTTTTTACTTTTAAAAGAAAAGATATTTTTAAAAAATCATTGTATAAAACCAACTCTGAAATAATATAGTGTTTACATAGTTAAATTCGTGATTTTATAAAAATAATTTGGATAAAAAATATTATTGAGTGCCCCTAAAAATAGGTATGAATTCAGGAATTTCCCTTGAATTGGGGTGTTTTATCATAATTGTTTTCGAAAGATCCTTTTTAAACATGTAAATCCCCATAAAGAAAAGTAGGATTGAATTTGGTAAAAATATATATAAACATCACACATAATTAATGAGTATTATAAAAGAAAAATTAATAAATTCATTTAGGTATGTAGAGAATAAGGGAAATGCGAAAGAAAATGGATGTTCAAGTAGAAAATCCTTACATAATATTCAATGGTAGTCTATAATTGACCTCAATATCCTAGATAATATAATTGAAAAAATTAATTAGTTAATTAGTAAACTTATATACATATATTTTATTCATTATAGTTTTTTATGTTCATTTGTGTTCTTAATGACAAGTTATAATATTGAATTTTGTCTTTCTATAGTGTTCCTTTTCCTTGGTTTCACGATCAGTCCGCATGATTATAAATAATGAAGTTTATGTGGAATGGATATAATTATACATAATTAAACATGTATATTATTAATTATAATATACTAATTTAAATGTTTATATATATCATTTTCTTACAATGTTTAAGGAAGAATCAATACATAAGACATTTAGTAATAATTGTTCAGATTTTTACAGCGATTTTCCAATCTCAAAAAAATAGTTTTATTCTAATTATTAATATCATTTAAAAATTTTGGTTAAAGAATAATTAAATAATATATAATACATATTTTATAATGTGTTTCAACAAAAAAATTATTTATTTACCATCATTGATGATAAAATTGAAGAACCAAACATTTTTCCCACAATGGTTGTAAATTGGAACCTCTGAGACGTTGATTTCATTTATAAAATAAAAGAGAGAGTGTAAGTAGATTGATAATGGTTATTAAATTAAAATAATATAATTAAATTATATAGTTAATAATTAACTTAAAATTATCAATTGTATAGACGAGGAAAGGATTGAATAATAAAATAATTCACTTAAAAAAGAAAATAAATGGAAAAAAGAAGAAGATTTTACCTCATGAAATATACCCCTTGTGATCCTCATTAAGGGATGGTTTTTGGTCATTTGGAAAACCCAGAGCTCCTAGATTTGGGTAGATACTAGGTAAGAGTATTTGGGATGAACATTGATAAGCATCAAGGCTTAGAGGAACTAATATAAGAGGGAGTGATGGGTGGGTGATTTCGTGAAGGAGGGTAGTGATTTTGGAATATCTTATTCATTATTTTATTATTTTTATCATGAAAATAAATAGGGACGATTAATGTGAAAATAATAATAATAACTTCATAGGAGCTCAAATCACGTGTCCTTACATCATCCATACATCACTGATGACTCAATAATTAATGTATTTAGGATTTATCATAAATTATCGTATCTTACTATTCACAAAAAATTCCTGTATTTTAGAAAAATACCAAAAAATAACAATAACCATTTTCAATGAGTATAATTAATAAATGGAATTCATTTTATCAAAATATGTTTCTAAATATTTGAAATAATATTTTAAAATAAAATCATTATTTATATGAAAATATAGATTTTAAATTTAAAACTGATTTTATAATGCATTCCAAAATTTACTAAAGTATCTTAAAGTTGTCTAAAAATAAATTGAAAACAAAATTTTTATATAAGAATACATTTTATGAAAATGAATTTTATTTTAAATCAATTTATTAATTTAAAATTGTAATTAAATATTTTCTACTCTTGAAAATATCAATAGTTAATTATTAATTTTTAAGATATTCACAGTCATTTTAAGGTGCCAAAATTTTAATTATACTTACATGGGTGAATATAATATTAATAAGGTTCATATTAATATTCATAAGGGCGCATTACTATTCATAAGGGTAAAGTTACTATTCCCTAAAAATTTATTTTTATCCTATACGACTCTACATATCTCACTGATTGCAACTATGTATGTCCATTTTTTAAAATTCAAAACACAGAAGTGGAAGAATTATATTTAATGTATAGGATACAATTATTTACTATAAATTAAATTTTTTGTTTTTCATAGAGACTAAGTATTTAATTCATTGTATATTAAATTTATTGGTATGGTCCTGGTGTGTTATATTAACCCCTTCTTATAAAATTATCATCGTCGACATTACAGAATGTCACCGCACAAAATTGGGTAGTTATTCACTATAAGTTCTTCCAGCTCCCATGTTTTCTCTTAAATGTTATCATTTTCCATTGTAACTTTACTAGTTGAGTCATTTGATTCCTCAACACCTATTATTTAGTGTCTAGTATCTGGATAGGCTCCTTATAGTAAGATAAGTCATTTACCAATTATATACCATAATATGTTGGTACACATGTTGTTCCTAGAATGTACATTCACTAGAATGAGACATTATACACATTGTACACCTTATAAATTCTAAGATTGATTTCCAAATAATAGGCCACAACTTAAATTTTCTCCAGAATTTCAAAAGGGATAATGTACCTAGGGACTTGTTTTCCTTTCTTTTCATAGATTATAACCCCCTTCCATGGAAGTACATTCATGAAAATGAGATCTCCCATATGAAATTACAAGTCCTCTGTTTTATTTTTATCACAGATATTTTTCTTGATTTTGGTTTCATTGATATGGGTTTGAATAGTCGTTACCTTTTTTGTTATTTCCTCCACAAGCTCTAATCCCACAAACTTCCTTTCACTAACCTCATCCAAACATGTTAGAGTATGACAACTCTTTCTACAAAATGCCTCATATAATTCCATTTGAATACTTGAATGAAAACTAATATCGTAGAAAAATTTCAACAAAGTTAAATAATAATCCCACATACCTTGAAAATCAAGTGATCATGATCTCAACTTGTCTTCTAATGTTTGTATCGTCCTTTATGACTTCCCATAAATTTGTGGTAAACAAGCGGTTCTCAAATGAATTTCAATATCAAAAGCATTTTGAATACTTTTCCCAAATTTCTAAATAAATCATGGATAAAGATCAAAAACCACATATAGTGGTTCTCCATGAATTCTTAAATCCACATTAACATAATGTCATGAAAGGTAATCCGGTAAATAATCCTTCATTATAGTGAGGAACTGTGCAGATTTGGTGAGTATATCAACAATTACCAATATTGTATCATTATTTAAATGCCTTTTGGGTTTTCCTATGACAAAAACATAGTAATATCATCCTATTTCTATTTATTAAAAAGCATAGGTTGCATGAATAATATAGGATGTTATCTTTCTGTTTTCACTTATTAAAAAACTAAACATCTTGATAAATAATAACCAATTTGTCACTTAATGATGTCCATATAGAAATGTTCCATCAAATATCTATACATATTAGTGATAACATGGTGTATAGAGAAATTTAAACTATGGGAATCAATAAATAACTCCCTTTTTAGATTTGGTATATTGGGCATAGAAATCCACTTCCCAAATTTCATAATTCCATATTTATATAAGAAGTCTTCCAACACCCCATCACTCAAAACAATAATTTTATTTATAATATTTTCATAATTAGTGCGATAAAATTCAATCCTTTCTAATAATGATGTTTGAGAAACCAATTTAAAAATTAACGATGTTTCACCTTATTTTATAATTTCCATATCCATCATTTATAGATCAATGTACATAAGATTCTTGTCAATCCTCATTTTGTTTAGAAGTCCTTGATTAATCCTTCTCAATGCATCAACTACATTATTTTACTTTCATGGGTGGTAGTGTATGGGAAAATCGTAATCCTTGAGTAGATAAATCCATCACCTTTTCATCGAGATGATTTCATTCTATGAGAAGATATATTTTAAGCTCTGGTGATCCGTAAATATCTTACATCATTCATCATAGAGAATGTTTCTCCATAGGTTTAGAGAGAGTATCCCAGCTGTTAACTCATGATCTTGAATTGGATAGTTCTGTTCATGAATTTTTAACTGTCTTGATGCATAGTTAATTACTCTATCATTATTCATAAGGACATTAATGAGTCCTTTCATTGATGCGTCACTATAGATCAAAAATCCACTATTTCCCGATGATAGAATCAGGATTAGAGAATTCACTAATCTCATCATCAATTCTTCAAAAAAAAAAAACCTCAAACGCTATTTTCCATATGAAATTAACCCCATTACGGGTAATCTTGTTCAACGTGTTATCTTATTGAGTGATGTATTAAATGATACAGTAATAATAACTTGTTAAACTAATAAAAATAGGTCCCTATGTTATGTTCGTTGGTGTATGCCATTTTTTAAATGACTTTTTATTTGTAGGATCAACTTGGATTTGATCCATAGAGATTCTATAGCCCCTAAAATAATGTGTTTGAATCTTGAATTCACACTTTATAAACATACCATATAATTAATTTCATCAAAGAGGTTTTAGAATAAAAACGAGGTTATTCTCATGATATTATTAGACTTTAGATTATACTAAGATATAATCAATAAATACTAGAACCAATTTATCAATATATTCCTTGAAAACTCTATTCATTAGATCCATGAAAACAGAGGGTTCCTTAATATGTCTGAAAGGCATTAGTGTTAACTCATAACGCCCATACATAGTTTGAAATGTTGTGTTTGGAATGTATTCTATCCTCACACACAACTGATGATATCTGTATCAAATGTCAATATTAAAATAAAATTGGGCTCCATGAAGTTGATGAAATAAATTTTCAATATGATTCAAAGGATACATGTTCTTTATCAAAATATCATTGATCTCTCTATATCAAATGCAAAACCTCATAGATCCATGTTTATTTTTAACGAAAAGAATATGAGCTCCCTATAGAGAAACACTAGGCCACGTAAATCCCTAACAACTAAACTACTCTAGTTATTTCTTCACCTCCACTAATTACACTATGTCTATTCAATAATGAGTCATTGATACATTCCTTTAATTCGGTATTAAATCAATAGAAAACTCAATATCTCGCTACGGAGGATTTCCAAGTAAATTTTATGGAAACACATCAATATATTCTTGCACAATAGTTACATCCTCAATTTTATGATTTATTTCCTCACTCATATATATTGTTTTCTCTTCTTATATCTCCATGATAATTTATGAGATAGAGTATTTTAAATTTTTTTATATTTTGTGTTGTACGCTACGACAAGATTGGCTTGTGCTATAAGCAACACCATATTAGCATGCAGTATACGCAACACTCTGCTTGAATTTTGCACAAAACTTTTTGAGTTCTTTTGATAGAATTCATTTCATTAAAAATGAGTTTAAGTGAACAATTAAATATAATTATTTTACCTTAGAAATTAGTCATTACAACCGAGGGTATGAACAATGATAACTTTCTTCTAAAAACTATTTAAATGAAAATAAAACAATGAAATCATTCTTGATCGAAATTATTAATCTAATATATATTTTATTTATAAAATCTAATGTTTAAAATTAATATTATATTTTTTCTAGAGACGATATAAGAAAAAAATAAAATTTTTAGATAAAAGAAATATTTTTCAAAAAAAATACTATTTTTCTGCCTTTTGAGGGCCCAAATATTTTAAATATTTTTTAACAATTTTATATATTATATTTAACAACATAAACATAGTATTTGGATGTGGTATATAAAAATTTACTTTTGATTAATTTTTTATATTGTTCTGATAACTTTTCAATTTTGATGAATAGTAAAAATATGCAAAATTCTAATTGAAAACAAATTATTCCATAAAAATTAATTTATATTGTAAAATTAAGTATTTAATGGTTTTAAATTATAATTATATTATATTTTTTATAGTTGTATATTATTATTTTCAATATCATTAATTTTACATTGAATACAGATGGGAAAACATTTTAATCATTTGCAATGTTTTAACTTTTAAAACCCAGTTTTTTATTCCAATAGTGGAAATAATTGTAATTTAATTACATAAACTTATGTTTTCAGAATTTGAAAAAATGGACTCTATATTTGGAATCATAAGTTCAAATGTTTTTAAATAGGTCCCTTTTCTTCAAGGACTTCATGAATAGTATGTTTGGTAATTTTTATCTTTCATAGTTAATTTTAAATTGGGTAAATTAGGGTAACAAAAAATATGTTAAGGATAATAAAATAACCCTTACACCTAAAAAATCCTATTGGATGAATAAAATTCTACAAATATCACCTATGTGTAATAATGTATTCATTTATTGGACTTTTTTCAATGAAATTGATAAAATCATTATTAAAATAAAAGAAAGTAACAACATGTCAATATCTTATCTATTGTAAGTATAATAATTTTAATTTAGTGATAAACATGATAAAACAAAGAAAATAAATATTATTACAAAATATAATTAAATGATCTACATAATGGGAATTTATTTTTAATTTTTAGAGATTAAATAATTTCCAAAAATATTCACACAATATTGAAATACTAATTATTATATTAAGAGAAATAACAAATAAATGAAATTATAAATGTTAAAATAAATATTATATGAAATAATTTATCTTAACCACAAATTTTATGTTTGAATATGACATGTTAGGATTGATTTAATTTTTTTTAAAGTAATCATGTTGTTATAAATTTTGGCAAAAAGTTATGTATGACTAGTTGTAAAATTTACATAATTCAAAACTTAAAATATAATATTGTTTATTAAATGTCATAAAATTCCTAAAAAGCTAATATTATTCTAAATGGTTTAGATAAATACTTATATTTTATATATTTTACTTATTTTTGGTCTATTGACATGTTATGATAATTATGGTAACCCATAAAGTGTAAACAACATGATATCACAATAAGATTAAAAAGGGTAAAATAAGGGTTAAACCAAAATGATAAGGATTAAATAAAATTCAAAACATGTGTGAAAAATATATTATGATTTTATTTTAGACCAAAATCATCTTATATTAGAAATAAATTAGGTTGGGACAATTATGAATCAAAAATAAATTTATTATAAATTAATAATTTAAGACTTTCCTAAAGTGTTCCTAACCTCTTTTATAAACTTGAAATTCTCCTTCTCAATTAATCTCACCCCTAAATCTTTTTTCAACCACACCCTTCCAATTTCCCCTCCAAAAGTCACTTAATTAATCATAGAGGCCACACTTTGGGATGAAATTCATGATTTGAAGACCTATTTTCCAAATCAAAAAAAGATAATCTAAAATGAGGTAATTGTTTGTCACCTCTTTCAAAAAATATTTCATCTTATACTCCCTATTCTTATGTTTTTTCCATTATAATGTAATAAATCCAATATCATATACATTATTATATTTGATTATAGTTATGGTAAAACCTTATATATCCTTTTTTCCATTCTAAAAATAACATTATCACTTTATGTGTGTATGTAAGGATTACTATCTCCACATCGTGGTGTAGTTTTTTATTCAATAATACATTATTAAATTGGGTATAATAATGAATATAATGGATGTAAATAATAACTAAAACCAAATAATTATTATTTATAATTAATATACCATCCAATTACATACCATTTAACCATTAATTGAATGATATCATCACTCATGCGTACACATGACCTACCATCTCCACGATGCTATGTGATTCATTCTATATGATATTCATTAAACCGTGATTTGTACATGAATGGAATAAATAAGTATTATATTTTTTATACTAAAATAATTTTTTAAATGATATAACTATACCCTATGAAGTGAATCTTGAACTTATTTGAGAAAAAGTGCATAAGAACACAAAAAAGATGATATAAGAATAATGGGTGACAATGAAATGATACTAACAAAAAGATGACAATATACACACATATGATATCATAAAAATGATTATAATGCTGAAATAAGAAAATAGTTTTATTTAAATCATTATAAAGTAGGTTCATATACATATAAAAAATATCATCCCTAAGGTAAGGTAAAATTTTTCTATCTCATTATTTATGGGATTTTTTATATGTAAATATTTATTGGGGTATATTTATCATCCATGTCCATGTTTCCAAATTATATACTCTATAATATTATTTATATTATTATAAAATTGTTTAATGTAAATTTTACCTATTGGTTAATTTTTATTAAGCGGTATGAATGGAAATTTTTTTTCATTTCGAAATACAAGGTGCATTTTTTCTTTTTCAGCAAATGTATGAGAAGAATGATTTTTTAACATAAACAACCTGAATATATTTTTACAAATTCAGAACACATTTTTTCCATGAATCTTAATTTACAATATTTCGTGATTATTTTCAATTAAACTCTTTTCTTTTACGATTTCATGGGATTTTGAGAAATAAAATGTTTTCCCAAAAGCACTAATATTTTTTTCAATATGAATGTTGAAGTGTTTTATCAAAATTAGTTTCCATGTAAGATTAATGATATTTTTGAAGTATAATACGCCTATTATTATTATAGTTCTATTATGTTTATATTGGAAATATTTTTATGAAATTTATTTGTTTTACATGAATTATGTTCTGATTGAATGATGATTAAGAAACCCATTTTCATTCCATGTGTTAGGATATTTTGAATGATTTATGATTTTGTGGTACATGTAAGAATGATTTCTTTGTGATATGGGTTGGAACTTTACCTCCGTCTAGTGCATTGGGTAAATATGGGTAACTCATGAAGTATGTATAATCTATGTGAACCTGATTTCATAGTCACAATTCTATGTATGGAATTGGTATTCATGTCCATAATTTTATGAGTGGACATGGTTTCCATGTCCATATGTTTAATAAAGGGAATGATTTAATGTACTTAATATAATGAGTGAACTTGTTACTATTTATACATGTTCACAATGTCATAAGTTGACATGTATTCCACAATTCCATGTCTAGTGTTATAGTTTTGATCTTATGTATTATAATCCTTTATGTTCTTTATAATTCAAGTTTCTCTATTGATATAATGGTTTTTATCTTGTAATATTATGATCACATTCTCATACCCTTTATACACTTGTTTATGTTTACATATCAGATTTTGAACATGTATTGAGAATTTGAGAACACCCCCTTTTATGTTTCTTTAAACCAATATTTGAAGAATGGTATTATGTAAAATGTTTCAAAAATGGGTTCTAGTTATGATGGATAAAACATGAGATGATGTAAATGTTTTAGGTATATGTTTATTATGTTTTCAGGTTTCAAAAGACACTAAACTAATATGGTCTTTGGGTGTCTATTTTTGAAATGTATTATGTATTCTGTAAAAGAAATGTAATTTTCATGTATTTCAAGATAGGGTTGGTAGAATTCCCCCTAATAATATAATTCATTTGTACTACTGGAGGTGGATCTAGATAAGAATCAGATGATGATGTTTCTAATCTAATGATAAGGGATTCCACATCATTCTCAAAAACTGTATCTTCAGTGTTCTTACAATAGTTTTTGACATCATAGTTTAAAATCCAATCCATATCAAGGATTATATAAAATTAAATCTTGTGTATGATGATAAAATAAGTAGATAAATCACATTAATATTCCATAATGGAAACTTCCTGACCCATCTTTGTTGCAATGATACTTCTCTTAGAAGTGTTTACTAACAACTCTATTAGTAATTTTTTTTGGAAATATCTACTTTTTGTAGAAAATTGGGAAGATATAAAATAATTTGACAATAGAAAATCAAATAAATTGTTGGCTATGTTTGAGGAAATGATTAAAGTACCTAACACCATATCATTAATAATTTTACACTCAGTAATTGAGGCTGTATAAGACTATCCTTATTGCCTTTTCCATTTCTGAGGAACATTTCCAAGACACATTGGTCAATCATTAGCAAAGTGTTCTAACTACCTACAATTATATAATTAAACATTAATATATTATTTATTTCTCTTGATATCACCACCATGGATTCCTTTCTTTCCAAACATTTTTCACACTCATTTTCCTTTTAATAATGAACTTGGGTGTTTCCTTCCACAATTATTATGTTTTGGAAAAAAAATCCCTTTTTATTCTTCCGTTTAATCATTCTTTCCTCCACCAGCATCTTATTATCTTTCTTTCCCTTAAATTCATAAGACATAGACAATTATTTATCTTTCTTGATACCACATGAGATAATATCTTCTTTTGATGAGACAACTTTTGATTCTAGTACCATTCAAAGGATGGGTTTTAAACCATTAGATAATCAACCAATATTGCTCCTTGATTTATGCATATAGTCCACAACATGACTTTCTAACTTTATGAATTTATATTCATATTTTTCAAAATTCTCATTATCTTTTTTCATAGATTGATAAACATATTGTCCACATTTTCTCACTATTCACGAGGAAATTATTTTACAAAGAATATTTCATTATAGTCCTATCATAACATATTTTCAATCTCTTCCTCTCCCATTGAGTCCTGAACTACAACTACCTTTGATCAAGATCTCCTAATCGATGATAAAACACCATGAAACCTTCTCTATTTCCTTAATTCCCAATGCTAGAAATATATTCTATAAGGAACTTATCCACCAATCTATTATGAATGAGTTTATAGTCCCATTAAATGATGGAGGTTGTTGACTTATAAAGTAGTTTAACATTGATGATTCACATTGTAAATCAGGATCCTCCATACCAATAAAGTTATAGTTCAAAACCGGAGTATGTCATCCCATTATAGTTATATGTTTCTCAGTAATAGCCACAACATTATTATCTTTTATAAGAGGGTAATACCTACATGGGATACACACATTCATGTGGTTTCCGTTCCTTCTCTATGATCTATTTCTAAATATTAGAATACACTAGATTAGAAGAAAAATACATAACATAAATTGAATTATTATGCATAGATAATATCTTAATCATAAACACGGTTACATTGAGGATAAATCTATTTTTAAACTATTAGTTATGGATTGTAACAAATATGAATTATAATAAAAATATCCCCCAAAACTATCCAACCATGTGCACAATAAGGCCCATTGTCATATACTAGGTTACCCTGAGTTAATCCTGAAACACATTGTTATAGTTTTTTACTCTGAGTTACATCTATACAAAAACCATATCCACTTGTAGTGTCGAGACATTGATGTTTTTCCTAGGATTTTCCACACAATATCTACCTTACCAAAATTCTATAGTGTTGTTGTATTATTATCCCCAATGTCTACCATTGGAGTTTTCCTTAATATATATTTTCCAAATATAGTTACCAATTTTTCTACTAAACATTCTCTAAGAGCAACTGTAATGCCCCGACCCATGTTGCTCGGAGCAGGTGTATTATTTTATAACATTATCATGATTACATGAAAGTTGTATCCTGATCGAATGAATAGTTCATTAGTTTTTGAAAAAAAGATACATACATTAGTTCAAAATTATAAAATGAAATTAAATACATAATAGAAATTACATTTGGAACATCGATGACTCCTAACTTATCCCTGCAATTCATTCATAATATTCATCTTCATAACCTCGGGAAAATAAAACATAAGGAAGGGTTGAGATCAGAATCTCTATAAGGGTAGGTAATATATCATATGTTATCATTAACATAAACACTAGGCATGGAGAACAAATAAAAACAGACCCCTTTAAAAATTATACTTGAGAAAAAGGTGGTAGGAATAAAAGCTGATAAAATAATTCCTTAATAAATGATTATAAGAGTATTAAAAATAATCATAGTTATTATACTAGTAGAATAGTCAAATGGTTTATCAATTAATAATATCAAAATAAGAGAATGCATAATTTGGGATTCTTGAATCATATTTTTAAGGTATTGTCCAAGGCATATGAAAATGATTAAGGCTTTGACCAACACCATATCTAAAAATGGGCAAGGCATATTTGTTTGCTCTAATGAGACATTTCGATGCGTCGATGGGCTACATAGGGGAACCACCCATCACATACTAATTATGAATAGTTCCTCATATGAACAGAATTAAACATTAAAAACATATACATTCATATTGAAACTAATATATTATATGTAAATAATATTCCCCAATCATTAAACATAAAAACCAACCATTTGGAGTAATATGAAGATTGGTATCAAGATAGTACATCCACGGTAAAAATTAATAGAAACCGTTAAATAAATTATGGTAGATGGTATCATAAAATATCAATCCCAATTATACATAATAATTAACAAGATTGTTGAAATAGATGAAAATACACTTAAAAAATTGCCACATTATTCAAGAGAGAAATACTCTTTTACCTTGAAAAGAAGAGTTATTTTTTAAAAAAAATTGAACAAAAACAAAATTGAACTAAGATATTTTTTCTATAATAAAATTATATATTTTATAAAAAAATTTGGTGGATTTAAAAAAATTATACAGTGCCCTTGAAAATAAGTTAGAATTTGATAAATTCTAAGGAACCAGGCTTGTTTAGTAGGAAGAGTTTTTAAAAGATCCTTCTAAAACATGTGACTCCCCATATAATAAAGAAGTATTACATTTGGTAAACATATATAGAAAATAAAAACATAATTATTTAGGTTTACATAAAAATAATTAAAAATTTCATAGAGGTATGTAGAGAATAAGTGTAACCTGAAATAAAATGGAGGTTCAGGTAGAAAATCCTTACCATATGTTTGAATGTATTATTCACCTTACCTTAAATCCTTATACAATCAAATTAAATCCATTAATTAATTAATTCATTTAATTATATACATATATTTTATTAATTATTGTTTTATTAAATTCATTTATGTTCATATTGATATGTTATAATATTTTATTACATCGTTTGGAGTGTTCATTTTCTTTGATTTCCTAATCAGTCATCTCGGTTATAAGTCATAGAGTTCATGTGGAATGGATATAATTATATATAATTGAACATTAATTTTATTAATGAACATGATTTAGTTTAAATTGTTTTATATAACATTTTTTACATGGTATTAGGATGAATCAATAAATAAGATACATAGTGTAAATCATTATGATTTTTATGATGGTTTTTTGATAACAAAAAACTAGTTTTGTTCTATTATTCAATATCATGTATAAACAATGGTTCAATAATAATTAGATAATTTATAATACATAATTTAGAGTCTCTTTAAACCATAAAAATGTTTTCATGACTATATTTGAAGAAAACATTTTGAATGGAACTTAATCGTCCACGATGGTTATAAATTTGATCCTCACAAATGATGATTTCATTTATAAAATAGAAGAGAGAGAGAGAGTAAAAATATTGATAATGTTTATTACATTAAAATTTCATAATTATTGTATAGATATGATTTTTGGGTTATAAAGATCTATTGGAAATTGGAGGTTAAGATATAATAATAAAATACATAACTTAAATGAAAATAAATAGAAAAAGGAAGAGGATTTTACCTCCTGAAATATACTCTTTGAGAACCTCCTTATGGAAAGGGGTTCGGGAATTATGGAAAGACCAAGAGCTCTTGGATATGAGGAGAGACTAGAGATGTTTATTTGGGAAGAAATTTTTGATGCTTTAAGGCTAAGAAGACTGAAGAGAAGAGTTATTCAGGGGTGGTTTTTATAGTGGAGGGGATAAGTAATTTTAGAATACCTTATTCATTATTTGATTATTTTTCATAGGAAATGAAATAGTATTGATTATTATCACAATAAATAGTAATATGTGAATGTTATTTCTAAACAAGTATGCTTACCCCATCCATGAATCACTCATGACTCAATAAATCATGTATTCAGCATTTATTATAAATTATCATATTTTACTATTCACCGAAAATTCATGTATTTTAGAAAAAATCACCATTAAAAAATTTCAACATATAAAATTATAAAATGGACTTCAATTTTTGAGAATAAATTCCTAAATTTCTTACTAATAATTTTTTTAAAAATAATTATTTAGATGAAAAATAAAGATTTTAAATTTGAAACTGATTTTATAATACTTTATATTATAAACACAAGTCTCATAAAGTTATCCTAAAATCATTGGAAAAAAAATATTTTTTAAGGAATACATTTTTTGAAAATTAATTTTTTATTAATTGTATTTATTAATTTAAATTTATAATGAAATATTTATTACCAATGAAAATATCAACACTTAATTATTAATTTTTAAGATATTCAATCTTATTTTTAAGGTGCCTAAATTTTATTTATACTTACATGTGTGAGTTTACTATTTATAAGGTTAATATTACAATTCATAAGGGTAAATTAATATTTATAAGGGTAATGTTATTACTGACCAAAATAGTATGTTGATCTTATCAGACTCTAAATATCTTATTGATCACAATTGTTTATGTTCGTTTTTCGAAATTCAAAACACAAAAGTGGAAAACTTTTATCTAACGACAAGGTTGAAACTATCTACTATAAATAAAAAAAATTTAACATATATTGAGTTTTTAATGAATACATATTAAATTTAGTAGTATGTTCTTAGGTTGTCACATATATAAATTTCATTATTACACTTTCAAACACAGAAAAAAGTGATATCATTATTTATGGATGTGTGGAATACCACCTCCTCGAAGCGATGTGTTTCCTTTTACATCACCCAAATTATATATATATATATATATATGAATTATTGATTAAATAATATTTTATATATTATATAATGATCATTATTCAATGATAAATTTCAATTACATCCATTTCATAATGATCCAACAAAAATGAAAGTGTTACTCATACATATGTAGGGCTTACCGTCTCCCTGATTGTAGTCTTGGTTTATTTTTTAAAAACATATTTATGATTGATTTTTGAAGTATAATTTACGTATAAATATGATAATTATTTCATGATTATTATTATTTATATTTTTCTATAATGAAAACT
The DNA here is from genome assembly GCA_963277665.1 of Viscum album. Classification (NCBI taxonomy): domain Eukaryota; kingdom Viridiplantae; phylum Streptophyta; class Magnoliopsida; order Santalales; family Viscaceae; genus Viscum; species Viscum album. The sequence goes on along the minus strand of OY728148.1, from coordinate 754,373,707 downwards.
TTGATCATAGTTTACGCATCCAATTTGTTTTTGACGCATAAAACAGATATTATCAAAACACTAGACATAAACCTAAATGTTTATTAGTTGTTCAAAACATTGTAATAAGTGAAATAAAAGTAATGATAAATTTGAAAAAGGATATGAAGAATTTAAATAATTAACACATTTTATTTATTTAGGAATATAAATATCCATGTGAAATGTCAGACTGAGGGTAAGGGATCTCATCTCAATCTCCTTTTATTAAGACATTTCTTTAGTATATACACTGTTGTTCTATTATAAAGTGTATATACAAACCCATTGACATTAACTGTTTCCATTTTATCTTTTCTCATGTTATTTAATGTTTTTTAAATATTATTCATTCACGGTGCTTTTGTTTTTAATGTTCAATGTTGTATGTGACACTTTGAATGCTTAAAGATTTAATTTGAAAATATTTTCTCCTTGTTAAAATTATTTTTATTATGTTATATAGTAATTTATATGGATATAATAGGGTTATAATGTAAATTTAATTTATATTTTCAATCCAATTAAAATCTATGAAAAAACTAATCCTTTTACATGTTTTATATGGAATATTTTGACAAATGACAAAAGTAATATTCTATTCTTAAAGTACACAACAATGATATTTTTTAAAATGGTGAAATGTTTTATTTTATGTTGTGGTTCTTGGATATTATAAATTATGATTTGACACATATAGCACTGGGTGAGCTCATTGTAGCTTAAATGACAAGTGAACACAAATAGCGCTAAATGCACTGGGTAATGATTATATTCAGAAGGAAGTTATATTATAAGTGAACCATATGGTTATCTCAATATGTATGGTTTATTTAGGAGTTCTACAAGAGCCTAATGTGATGATGTCCCAAGTTCCCTACATGAATTATCTATGCGTGATAATTAGTTTTCATGGAAATCACTTGTCTTTAAAAGGTAAAATATAGGATATTTATTTAATTATGAAGAATCACTAATTGGTTAAAATATTATGTTTCCAAGAAAGGGGTTTTCATGAGTTCTAATTTTTTTCAATGTACTAATGGTCTCTTTAATTTTATATTTATGACTTAGATTTTTATCCTCATCCTGAAATTTTAATGTTTTTCACATGTCTTAATGGTGTGTAGGCGATTAGAAGACTTTTTATTGATAGTTTTGAATAGTTTTGATAAAATAGATCATATTTTACATTAAAAGTTTTTTTTTATAAAAAATGGATATTTTTTAGAAGTGTTCACATTGTTTTTTTTGGGGTTTTATGTATTAGTTATGGAATAATTATATGAAACTCTATAACTAATATTTTCATTAATATAAAATAAAGTAAAATTATTGACAAACTCATGATTATTGGATGTATAATGATAAGGAATATAGTTGGTATCAATGTTCAGGTTATATAGATTTACAAGTTTGTGTAATATTAATTACATTACCTTGAAATATGTTACCTTATGGTCAAGTTAAAACGTTATATAATTTGAATATTACAATGTTTATTTGTCACACATATGTATATTAAGAATGTTTTCTCACATAGAAAACAAGAAATAAGATGTGGGAAAGAACTAATAGGAATATATCTTCCCAAATCAGTATCCTGATATTGTCATAATTGGAACAAAATTGTTTTTTATAGGGGATAATCAGTTGACTTACGGAATAAATAGTGGTGGTATCCATGCTAGAGATAAACCTAATATACCTAAAAGAACATGTCTTTTTTTGATAATTTCATGAGGTAAAATTCTCCATCATTCAGTTGATCATATGGCCCATTATTAGTGGAATGATGGATCAATGTCTTGAAAATGATATTTTATGTCATAGTATGTTAAGAATGTCCAAAGGAAACCCTTTCCATTTATCATTTTAAAGGGGAAGATGGTCTATGGTAGTTATTGGCTAAAATTACTAGAGAGAAATATTATATTGATTCTATATAATAGGAAAAAAATAAAGTAACTTTTCCTTGAGAAATATTTCCTTAACAATGTTCAATTCCAAATGGAAAGAATCCTATAATTTATGCAAAAGGAAGCTTATTCCCTAGCTACATATGAAGGAAACATCACAAGATTTTCTTGGTATGTGTAAGATTTTTTTCAAGACACTAATAGAAAAATTAATTGGTTTTACATAGTAATGAAACCATGTATAGGAAGAGATTTGGTTGAATTATAATATCAAATCTAAGGGAATGTTTACCATTATGCTAGAAAGGTTTTGGTGGACTTTACTAAATCTTATGTGAATTATAATGATGAATGTAAAATGCATCCAGGATGGAAGGTGATGGGGACGTGTGAAATAATGAAATGTATAGGTAAAAAAAATATTTCCAAAATATTATTATGTGTGGTAAAAGGAACCATGGAAAATATAAGGCCCCAGTAATAAACATTACTTAATCTTGAGATATTTCAAGAATACACATTGAGGATAATTTTAGGTTTAGAATTTTAGAGAATTAGATCATAAAACATGAATTACATCCCACATTTAATCAAAGTGGTTACAATAAAAGATAGTATTCATTTTTCCCATGAACAAAATCATATATAAAATAAATCATTGATTCTTTATTGACACTTCCTTGACACAATCATCATATCATGTACCATTCCCTTGACCTGTGAAAAACATTTCAAAAACATGGGATGAGCATAAAAAGCTCAGTAAGGGTTATAAGAAAATATGGAAAGGAAACATGAGTACATATATACATACGAATGAAATCATACTTTTCCCTTAAAACATAAGCACTTTAACATAACTCATCAAATCATGAATAAATCATAGAAATCATAAGACATAAAGGTATCTTGAGGCCTTCATAACATTCTTACATAGGGAGTAACCCTCTTGGTTACGTTTGGAATACCCATGACAGTATATTCCCTAAATCTCTTCGGAGAAACCTTAACGTTTAACTCCTTCGCATTACACCATGCATTGGAGAGCTAGATCAGTCTCACCCTCCCTTAGTTTATCATGGAACCACCCGTCTTCATAAGCAATTCCCATGAACAATTACATAATCGTATCACATAAAACAGGAATAAAGGAAACATAAAATTTCAACATTTCAATCACAAGATATCAATAACACATTGATATAATAAAAAAATTATCAAAACCATTTTGAATACCAAAATAAAATTAAAGTATAACATGGTATTTATTTTTCATTAAAAATTTTATGGCTTGTAGAGGAAGCCGAAACTCAAATAATGGTCACGGCGGCGGAGAAGTCGTTGTCGCTGCATACTTACGACCAAAAAAAACACTCCCTTTTGTCGTTTAGTAAATGATTCATATAAAAATATTCCTTTTGAATAAACTTAAAAGTCAAATGGGTTTATACACCATATAAAAGAATGTTGTGTATAAAACAAAATATGCCTCAATGAAAGGAGATTGAGACGAAGTCCCTTACCTCGGGTCCGACTTGACTCATTCGTTCTTTAACCTCCGGAATAATAATCTTTAGTTAATTTCTACATTCTTAAGAGACTTTTTCAAGCTCATTATTCCATTTATATCACTTATTACCATTTTATGAACACTATATAATTATTTAAGTTAATAATGGTCGTTTTGTCGATCATTTACTACTTGAGTCAAAAATAAACTCTTTATAATTAAATGTTTGTTCATGGGGTAAAATATCTATTAAATCCAGAATTATATTCATTATGTATATATCATATATATCATATATATCTATTATATACATTCATTTATAATATTACATAACATTTAGAGGAAAGAAATGAAATGCACCGTTCATGGAGACGGTAAGCCGTACGTATGCATGAATGATACTTCCATTTCTATTTCATATTTAATGGACTTAAAACATAATGACACATAATAGTATTATAATTCCAGTATGGTATCATATATAATATCATTAAATCTATCCATTATACGTACCACATATGGTATTAACGAATCAAATCACTTTGAGGGGGCGGTAGTCCGCACTTCCTAAAATGAAATTATCGTGTTTACGCACAATGGAAACCATTAACGTATGCCACAAATAAAAAATAGAGAAGCATAAGGAAAACATAAACATAATATATATCATATATTAATATATTTTCATCTTAATGGCCACCTTTGACGGTGTTAGAAGAATATTGAACAATCATCATTTCATGAGGAAAAAATTCACCATCCACGGAAACAGTACGCTCTTTAACCATTTAATGAAGGTGTGTTTAAGTGTATCCCTAATCCTTCCCATAAAAACATCCTAGTATATTGATTATACTGGTGTTGTTACAAATGAAAGGAAAAAAAATAGTTTAGGGGGTTGGAGAAGCAAAATAAAACATAAGAACACAAGAGAGGACACTACCTTTAAATCATGTAACTCTTTTTGATTTGAGCTCAAAGGGTTCCATGAAAAGACTTCTACCCAAAGTGAGGCTTCTAGGAGTAGGAGATGGATGCGGAGAGATAAAATTTGAAGGGTTTGGCCAAGCCAAATGCTTGACAGGTATGAGTAATGTGGTAGAGGTGGGGGCCTTTTATAATAGGAGAGGAGGGGCACTCTTGGAAAGGTATAAAATGTTACTTTATTTTCAAATGAGGGTCGGATTTTAAAGGTCCCACATTGATTTATTTTGAGGATACGGGGATGAGGGTTTGAGATATACTCATTAAATTGGTTTATAACATGTGTAGGTCTTAGATTGTACATTATCTTTTCATTTTATTTAAATCCTTAAATAACGAGGTAATCGCGACATCATCATGATGTCAATAATATTTTAATTTATATAATGTCTAAAAATCATAAATAAATACTATGATGTAGGAAATCGTTTTAGCATTCCAATGAATTTTTATATTAAAAAAGCTGTCTTATATAACCCCATGTAAATATTATTTAAGTAAAATAATACATGTTTGTGTCATTTTTACTTTTACTTTTAATAAAAGGCATTAATGTCATTATCTTACCCAAGTGGCTCCATGGGGTCCCAAAAATCTACCCATGGGTTTTCGTGGTTGGACATGACTCATCCAATACAGTTAGGACAAGTGTCAAGATATTTTCATTTTATTATAATATCCTTTTTACCTTAAATTACACTAATTACATCTAATCGCGATTAAAAACATAAAAGTTACTGTTCATGAAAAAATTATTTTAATCCCATTGAACCACATTTTACTTCCTAATGAAAACCATGTATGTCGTATTTTTGAAATTCAAAATACATAGGTGGTAAAATTTTACTTAAATGAAAAATCAGTTTTTTAAGTACCACTTAGTGGTTTCACTATTCATCAAAATTGAAGTTTTTCAGAAAAATACCAAAACTTCACCCTAAGCTATATTTGATATTTTGGATTCAAAAATGATGTCTATTTTAAAAAATTCAAAACCTATAAGTTACAATAATTAATTTAATAATTAATTCCCGCCGTCAGAACAAATAGCATGTTTTTATGAAACAATATATATCAAAAGATTGACACTAGTTTAAGTCCAATTTTAAAGTGATATTAATTCCAACGACAACTATTGCATTAAATGGTAAAAATATATTCTAATTTCACTTTAAAACCAACTCAAAATATAATCTAATCATATAATAAAATTAGATTAAAAAGAGGTTTTGAATTAAAATACAACATTTTTCACTATTCATTAAAAAAGAACTTTATCGGAAAAATACAATAAATATACACAAAGTAAATTTTGATGTCGTGATTATAAAGAATAATTTTATTTCATCCAATAGATTTTATAAGAGTGAACAAAACTATATTTAAAGAGGGTTCGCCATCAAAAGGTGATAAGTGAACCTTTAGTGAAAATTAGAGTATATATGCCTAAAATTGAATTCTTTTTGTACTTTAAGCCTTTATCCATTATTGGATAAATCTAAAAACATTTAAAAAACATATATAATCATATTTTAGTTATTTCTATTCATTCCCACCTATACAACAGGTACGTGTTAACTACAATTTAAAATAATATTATTTTATTACTCGTATGCAACGTAAGATTTCAAAGAAACTATTTATTGCGTATTGGGTATGCTTTCGAACATAGAAACCCCTTCAAAGTAAAATTAATATTTAAATCATAAATATTAATAAATATGAGAATGTATTATTCTTTATTTACCTGAGATGTTACATCCTTCCCCCGTTTTGGGTATTGCATCCTCGCAATTTTATTCACTTATCAAAATAAGTTGGGTTATTTATCCCTCGTAGAATTTTCAGATTCCCACATTGCCTCTTCAACCATATGGTTTTTCCACAAAACATTTACCTGGTGAATTACCTTATTTCGCAACACTTGTTGTCTTCAAGTCGAGAATCTGGACTGGTTGTTCTTCATAAGAGCTATTCTCTTCCAGCTGAACTACCTCTGGGCTCAAAACATGAGATGGATCTGGAATATACTTTCTCAACATCGAAACATGAAAAACATTGTGTACCTGAGATAAACTCGGAGGTAAAGCCACTCGGTAAGAAATTGACCCAACTTTCTCCAGAATTTCATATGGTCCAATGAACCTTGGACCCAGCATTCCTTTCTTACCAAATCGCATCACACTTTTCCATGGTGAAACTTCAAGAAAAACATGATCACCTACCTTGAAAGATAGATCCTTCCTCCTATTGTCTGCATATCTTTTCTGTCTGCTCTGAGCTATTCTCATGTGTTTCTGAATCAACTGAACAGTTTTTCCATCTCTTCTACCAATTCTGGACCCATCAGCTTCCTTTCACCCACTTCATCCCAAAAAGATAGAGTTCTACACTGCTTCCAATATAATTCCTCAAACGGTGCCATTTGTATACTGGAATGAAAACTTTTATTATATGAAAATACAACCAAATTAAGATGTTGGTCCCAAATTCCCTGATAATCAATCGAAAAAGCACGTATCATATCATCCAAAGTCTGAATTTTTCATTCTGATTTCCCATCTTATTGAAGATGAAAAGCTGTACTAAAATTTAATTCAGTACCCAACGACTTCTGAAGGCCTTTACAAAAGTTAGAAGTAAACCTGGGATCATGATCAGATACAATGGAGAGAGGAACTCCATGTACCCTGAATATCTATTTAAGATACAAATGAGAATGTTTATCTAGGGAAAAAGTATCTCGAATAGGAAGAAAATGAGAAGATTTAGTCAAGCGATCAATAATAACCTAGATTTCATTATTACCTCGAGATGTCTTCGGTAATCTCATAACAAAGTCCATGGATATGTTTTCCCATTTCTACTCTGGCACTGGTAAAGGCTGAAGAATCCCTTTCAGTAACTGCCACTCTGCTTTAAACTGCTGAAAAGTCAAACACTTCATAGTAAAATCAACAAAATCTCTTTTCATTCCATCCCACCAGTAATACTCCAACAGATCTCTGTATATCTTAGTACTGTCAGGATGAACTAAGAATGGAGAACTATGAGCTTCACATAACATATCTCTCTTCAACTGTGAATCACAAGGCACACACATTCTCTTCCCAAATCTCAAAACACAATCACTATCAATGATGAATTCAGGAATCTTACCCTTCTGAACCAGCTCTACCTTTTTCTGCAACTCACTGTCTTGCTTAGGTGCTTCCTTGATTCTATTTGACAGAGAATATTTCAGTGATACCTGAAACAAAAAGGAAGGACATCCTGCACCAACAACTTTTATGGAAAATTTCATCAAATCAAAAACCAAAGGATCTCGTTCCAAACGTAGCATGGTTAATGAAGCATTACTTTTTCGACTCAAAGCATCAACCACCTTATTTGTTTTTCCCGGATGGTAATGAATTGTAAAATCATAATCCTTGATTAATTCTAGCCATCTCCTCTATCTCATTTTCAATTCTTTCTGAGTGAATATTTACTTTAAACTTTTTTGATCGGTAAATATTTCACACTTTACTCCATATAAATGATGCCTCCAAAATTTTAAAGCGAAAACAACAACATCTAATTCCAAATCATGTGTAGGATAATTTACCTCATGAGTTTTCAACTGTCATGAAGAATAGAAAATTACCTGATCATTCTGCATTAGGACGCAACCATGTCCTTTCAATGAAGAATCACTGTAGATAAGAAACTCACCATTCCTGGAAGGTAGTGCCAAAACTAGAGCATTCACCAATCCTCTTTTCAGTTCCTGGAAACAATCATCACATTATTTTGTCTAGATAAACATAACACCCTTCCGAGTTAGCTTTGTCAATGGACTAGATAACCGCCAAATTTTCTAAAAATCCTTCGGTAATAGCGTACCAAACTAAGGAATCTACGAATCTCAGTTACATTTTTGGGTTTTGGCAATTCTTCACAAACCTTTGTTTTTGCAGGATCAGTAGTTATCCCATCTTTTGAAACAATATGTCCAAGGAATGAAATTTTTTCAATCCAAAACTCACACTTTTTGAATTTCCCATAAATTTTTTTTTTTAAGGTTTTCAAAATTACGCTTAAATGTCTTTCATGATCCTCTTTACTTTTAGAAAACACCAAAATATCATCAATGAAAACAACGACAAACTTATCCAAGAACTCATGGAAAATTATATTCATAAGGTCCATGAATATAGTAGGAGCATTGGTTAGCCCAAAAGGAATTAATACAAATTCATAATGTCCATATCCTGTACGAAACAAGATCTTCAGAATATCTGATTCATTTAACTTCAACTGATGGTACCCCGATCTCAGGTCAATATTTGAAAAAAACTGAGCTCCCTGGAGCTGATCGAACAAATCATCAATATGAGGAAAATGATATTTGATCTTAACAGTGATATTATTCAAGGCTCAATAATCAATGAAAATTCTTATTGAACCATCTTTATTTTTAACAAATAAAACAGGAGCACCCCATGGCGATGTTCTAGGTCGAATGAAACCTTTCTCTAATAAATCTTGCAATTTCTCCTTCAACACTAAAAGTTCAATTTGATCCATTCGATAAGGGGGTTTTGAAATGTGGTTAGCATCAGGAACTAAGTCAATAATAAATTCAACTTCCCAATCGGGTATTATTCCAGGCAACTCATTAGGAAAAACATCAGGATACTCATTTACCACTGGCACATCATTAATCTGAACAGTTCCCTTGTTTTCAATGATATGTGCAGGTAACATTCATTTCCATCTTTTACAAGTTTCCCGGCCTCTTGATATGTTATCAACATTAAGGGTTCATTCTTGTACACAAACAAAAAGACTTTTTGAAAAGAAACTTCTTTATCTCTAGAGTCAATATTAGCATGGTAAATAGAGATCCAATCTATACCCAGGATAACATCAAACTCTACTATATGTAAAACAATAATGTTTGCAAGTAGTTTCTTTCCACGGATAAGGATAGGAATATTCTTATAAATTATTTTTGCCTCAACATTTACCCCGTGTGTTTTTACCACAAGTTCAAGAGTCATTTCTTGATATGGTAGTCCCATTTTACTGGAAATGTTTTCAGAGATGAAAGAATGTGTAGACCCCGAATCAGACAACACACTGGAATAATCTAAAAAACAAACAAAGTAACAGATACAACTTCATTTTATTGACCGACATCTGCTAAAGTAGTTGCAATGGATTTCACCACCCCTTTCTACTTGTAGTCTAACTACTTCCCATCACTCAAGCTCTTTGTCGGACACTCGTTTGCATAGTGACCCATCTCATTGCATTTAAAACATTTCACTAACTGTAAATCAAATTTGATCTTACCATCACCCTGATCTTTTTCAGTGAAATAATGAGCCTTATGTCCCATCTTATCACATCGGTAGAACTTTCCATAATTTATAAGACATTCCCTAGCATGCCTTTTACCACATTTATCACAAACTGGAGACATAGTTTTCTTACCATCAGACCTTTTTGAATAATTCTTCCCTTTCTCTTGCCACTTTGGTCTCCTCTTTTGTTGGTTGTAATAGAACACTTGATCATCGGCAAAATCCATTTCCACCTTCTTAGCACATCGAACAAGCTATTCATAACTTTTTAACTCACAAGAAGTGAAATCCCTTCGATATTTTGGCTTTAATCCTGAGTAAAAACAATTGATTTTACTATCAAGGTCTCGGATAAAATTTGGAGCATACCTTTCCAATCATGTGAACATTTCTTAATAGGTAGCCACTGAGTCTTCTTATTTCCTCAATTCAAGGAATTTTTTTCCATCATAAGTCAAACAACATTAGGAAAATACTTTTCATGAAACATACATTTTAATTCATCCCATTCGAGATCATCAATCTCATCAATGTCCCTGATATTTTTAACCATCGACCACCACTGATCTGCTTCACCCTACAAACGGTAAATAGAAAGACTAACCTTTTGATTGTCTGAACACCCCATGACATCGAAAATCTTATCTGGTTCTTTAATCCACCCTTCAGGTAGAACAGGGTCAGATGATCCTCTGAATGATGGGGGTTGTTGCCTCATTAAATTTTCCACCATTGACATGTTCCTCTACGGTTGATCTAGCTGATCTCATGCGTGGACACTGCCACCATTTATCGTTTCAGTCAACTGCGCCATTACTGCAACCAACTGTTCAGTTCCAATTCCGACCATCTCAGGATGCTGATTCGGAAGGTTATTTCCTTCTGTATGCCTTCCTAGCACTGCTTCCCGGTTTCCTCTATGGAAAACCATTCTGAACAAACATTTCTTAGATGAAGCAACATGGTAATCTTCAAATGCTATATCATTTCAATTTGACCATAAAAAAAATATTTTTGGATAATCATTTAACAGAATTCTAACTCCAAAAGTTATCTAAACTGACTTCTGATACCAACTATAAGGGACCAGCCTTAAACATTACTTAATCTTGAGATATTTCAAGAATACACCTTGAGGATATTTTCAGAATTAGAGTTTTAGAGAATTAGTTCATAAAACATGAATTATATCCCACATTTAAACAAAGTGGTTACAATAAAAGATAGTATCAATTTTTCCCATCAACAGAAACATATTTAATATAAAACATGGATTCATTCTTGACACTTCCTTGTCACTATCATCATATCAAGTACCATTCCCTTGACCTGTGAAACAAATTTCAAAAACTTGGGATGAGCATAAAAACCTCAGTAAAGGTTATAAAAAAATATAGAAAAGAAAACATGAGTACATATTTACATAAGAATGAAATCATAATTTTCCCGTAAAACATAATCACTTTAACATACCTCATCAAATCATGAATAAATCATATAAATCATGAGACATAATGGTAAATTGAGGCATTCATAACATTCTTACGTAGGGAGTAACCCTCTTGGTTACGTTTGGAATACCCATCATAGTATATTCCCTAAATCTCTTCTGAGAAACCATAATGTTTAACTCCTTCGCGTTACCCAATGCATTGGAGACCTATATCAGGCTCACCCACCCTTACTTTATCATGGAACCACCCATCTTCATAAACAATGCTCATGAACCATGACATAATCGTATCACATAAAACATGTATAAAAGAAACATAACATTTCCACATTTCAATCACAAGATATCAATAACACATTGATGTAATAAAAAAATTATCAAAAACATTTTCAATACCAAAATAAAATAAAATTAAAACATGGTATTTATTTTTCATTAAAAAATGTTATGGCTTGTAGAGGAAGTCGAAACTCAAATAATGGTCATGGCGGCAGAGAATTCGTTGTCGCCGCATAAGTACGACCAAAAAAACATTCCCTTTTGTCATTTAGTAAACGCTTCATATAAAAATATTCCTTTTGAATAAATTAAAAATTCAAAGGGGTTTATACACCGTATAAAATAATGTTTTGTATAAAACAAAATATGCCTCAATGAAAGGAGATTGAGACGAAGTCCCTTACCTCGGGTTTGACTTGACTCGATCGTTCTTCAAACTCCTGAATAAAAAACATGAGTTAATTTCTACTTTCTGATGAACCTTTTTCAGGGTCATTATTCCTTTTATATCACTTATTACCATGTTATGAACACTATGTAATTATTTATGTTAATAATGGTCATTTTGTCGATCACTTGCTACTTGAGTCAAAAATAAACTCTTTATAATTACAATTTTGTTCATGGGGTAAAATATCCATTATATCCAGAATTATATTCATTATGTATATATCATATATATCATATATATCCATTATATACATGCATTTATAATATTACATAACATTTAGAGGTAAGAAATGAAATGCACTGTTCATGGAGACGGTAAGCCGTACGTACGCATGAACGCTACTTCCATTTCTATTTCATATTTAATGGAATTAAAACATAATGATACATAATAGTGTTATAATTCCAGTATGGTATCATATATAATACCATTAAATCTATTCTTTATATTTACCACATATTGTATTAACGAATCAAATCACTTTGAGGGGGGAGGCAGTTCGCACTTCCTAAAATGAAATTATTGTGTTTACCCACAATGGAAAACATAAAGGTATGACACAAATGAAAAATACAGAAGAATAAGGAAAACATTAACATAATATATATCATATATTAATATATTTTCATCTTAATGGCCACCTTTTACGGTTTTATAAGAATATTGAACAATCATCGTTTCTTGAGGATGAAATTAGCCATCCACGGAAACAGTATGCTCTTTAACCATTTGATGAAGGTGTGTTTAAGTGTAGCTCCACTCATTCTCATAACAACATCCTAGTATATTTAAGATACTGCTGTTGTTACAAAAGAATGCAATAAAAAGAGTGTAGGGGGTTGGAGAAGCAAAATAAAACATAATAACACAAGAGAAGACACTATCTTTAAAACGGGTAACTCTTTTTGATTTGAGCTCAAAGGCTTCTTTGGAAAGAATTCTGCCCAATGTTAGGCTTCTAGGGGTAAGATATGGATGTGGAGAGACAAAATGGGCAGGGTTTGGCCGAGCCAAAGGCTTGAGAGGTGTGGGTAAGGAGGTATTGTTCGGGGACTTTTATAATAGAGGAGGATGGGAACTCTTGGAAAGGTATAAAATGTTACTTTATTTTCAAATGAGTTTCGGATTTTAAAGGTCCCACATTGATGTCTTTTGAGGATAAGGTGATTAGGGTTCTATATACACTCATACAATAGGATTTTTACATGTTTAGGTCGTAGATGTTACATTATATTTTCATTTTATTTAAATTGTTAAATAATGTGGTGGTCATTGCATCATCATGATGTCATAAATAATTTAATTTATTTAATGTCTAAAAATGATAAAAAATACTATTATGTGGGAAATATTTTTAGATTTCAATTGACTATTTATAGTCAACAAAATGACTTGTATAACTCCATGTAAAAATTGTTTTAGTAAAAAAATACAAGTTTGTGTCATTTTTACTTTTACTTTAAATAAAAGACATTAATGTCATTATCTTAACCAAGTGGCTCCATGGGGTCCCATAAATAGACCCATGGGTCGTCTTGGTCGGTCATGACTCATCCAATATGGTTAGAACAAGTGTCAAGATATTTTCATTTTATTATAATATCAATTTTACCTTAAATTACAATAATTACATCTAATCGCGATTAAAAACTTTAAAGTTACTATTCACGAAAAAATTATTTTAATCCCATTGAACCACATTTTACTTCCTAATGACAACCATGTACATAGGATTTTTTAAATTCAAAACACAGAGGTGGTGAAATTTCATTTAAACAAAAAATCAGTTTTTTTAAGTACCACTTAGTGGTTTCACTATTCATCAAAAATTGAAGTTTCTCAGAAAAATACCAAAACATCACCCTAAGCTATATTTGATATTATGAATTCAAAAATTATGTCTATTTTACAAAATGAAAAACATATAAGTCACAATAATTAATTTAATAATTAATTCCCGCCGTCAGAAAAAATATCGTATTTTTATGAAACAATATATATGAAAAGATTGACACTAGTTTTAGTCCAATTTCAAAGTGATATTAATTCGAACAACCACTATTGGATTAAATGGTAAAAATATATTCTAATTTCAATTTAAAACCAACTCAAAATATAATCTAATCATATAAAAAAATTAGATTAGTAAGAGGTTTTGAATTAAAGAACAACATTTTTCACTATTCATTAAAAACAGAACTTTATTGGAAAAATACCAAAAAATTACACAAAGTAAATTTTGATGTCCCGATTCTATAGAGGCATTTTATTTGGTCCAATAAAAAGTATAAGAGTGACCAAAACTATATTTAAAGAGGGTTCTCTATCAAAAGGCGATAAGTGGACCTTTAGTTAAAAGTAGAGTATATATGCCTATAATTGAATTCCTTTCGTATTTTAAGTCTTTATCCTTTATTGGATAAATATAAAAACATTTTACAAACATATATAATCAAATTTTAGTTATTTCTATTCATTCCCACCAATACAACGGCTACGTGTTAACTATAATTTAAAATAATAATATTTTATTACTAGTGTGCAACGTAAGATTTCAAAGAAACTCTTTGTTGCGTATCGGGTACGCTATCGAACATAGAAACCCCATTAAAGTAAAATTAATATTTAATTCATAAATATAAATAAATATGAGAATTTATTATTCTTTATTTACCTGGGATGTTACAGAAAATTTCTTATGATGATAGAGAAGTGATACCGAAGTGGAATTTTTGGCCCCATGGACCGCAAATGCAAGGAAGGGATTCTTGAGGAATCAACGAATATGGTAACTGATTTCCATCTGACAGTATGTTGTTTCAGATGACATGATATGGGTTATTATGCTAATTAATGTCTAAATATAGTTTTACAAGATGAAAATATTCATGATTGGAAATAGAAACGTGTCGAGATGTTATTTCTTACTACTATACATGATGTTGGGATATAAAATGAATTGGTGACAGGTATGTTACTTATGTTTTCGAATTATTCCAATTCCCTATTTGACACTAGAACATTGAATTAATTAATTTTTTAGAATTTTTTCTAAAAAATTCGGATTATAACCTAATGAGAGTAAGATGGAAATTTTGGGAAAAACTAAAGGTGAATTTATTAATAAAACCACTATTTATAAAAATATTCTTATTATCATCAGCAGGATATTATTTCTTGTAAATATTCTTGAAAATTCCATAGAAGAGATTGACATCATCCATGGATTGGATTGGCTTTTATTTTATTATTCTGGGATATATTATAGTGATAATAAGGTTGTGTTCTATGATTTCATTCTTCTATGAACATACCAAGAAGATGAGAAATTGGTTAGACCTAGAAATGTATGTTAAATAGATCATACTATTAAAAATAAATAAACTATTAAAATTAGTTATATGATAGCTGTGAATGAATGCATGGATGTTTTTTCAGCTGATTTTTTCTAGTGTTATTTCTGATCAAGGGGTTGAGTTTGTTGTCTAATTTAGTACCAGATACTAATCTTATTTCTAGAAACTCTTATATAATGGCTCAATTATATTTTTTAGATTTGAAAACGAAATTTTTGTATTTATTAGATTATTTTTTCATCTGAACTATATATTCACCATGGGGTGGTCATATGTTTTTTTGTTAAAAATAAATATGGATCAATGATAAATTTTATTGATTATAGAGCCATGAATAACAACACTATTAAGAAGAAGTATCATTTTACTCATATCGATTATTTGTTTGATGAGGTCTAGGGAGCTCTTATATCTTAAAGGATGATGTATGTTACGGTACAATCAATTGAAAGTGATAGAACATGGTATTATAAATAATGTTTTTTAAACTACATATAGCCAATAAGAATTTTTTCTTATTTTTTTGGGTTATATATTGTACCTTCTATGTTCATAGATCAATAGAATAAAATCCTTCATTTGTTCTTGGAAAATATTGTGGTTTTGTTTATTGATAAATTTATTGTATTTCATAAAAGACATGTTGAACATGAATGTTATATACGAATTGTGCTTAACATCTTCAAATTAAGGAAACCATATGGGAAATTTAGTAACTGTGAATTTTGTTTGTAACAAATTTCATTCTATGGTCACATTGTTTATAATTATGGAATTATTATTGATTTGAGGGTTTATACCAGTGGTTTGTTAATAAAATTATCATTTTTCTATCCCACTGACTATGTTAGGTTGAAATAGAATTAAGTTCCTTTGGTCAAAAGAATGCAATGACTATTTTCAGCAACTGAAAAGATGATTGGTGAATGCCCATGTTTTGGCCTTTCCATCTAGAAATGGTGGATTAATCATATAAAATGATGCTTTATTGAATGTTATTGGTTATTTAATAATTATTAATGATTAGGTACTTACGTATGATTCAATTCATTTGAAACCTCATGTTTGTAATTAAACTACACATTAGTTGGATTTAACTACTATTGTTTTTTTCATTAGAAATTTTGAGGGATCATTTATATGGAGTAAAGTGTGAAATAGATATTGATAACAATTATTTATATTAAAATTTCACATAGAAATAATTGAACATTAGATAGAGTAAATCGATAGAAATAATAAAGGATTAGTATTTATCAATTTGTTTTCATCTAGGAAAAGAAAACATGCTGTCAGATGATTTGAGTTGAAAATTAATTCTACAATAACCATGTATCATTTGAAAAAAGACCCTTAGTTTAATGATTGGAAGAATTTTCCCCAAAAAACTTGGGATATAGGGACATCCAATATTTTTTCAGGTTTCGATGTAGTCAAATTTGTCAAAAATAATTTTGAGGTCTCTGAATGTGGATCAATATTTGCAAGAAAACGTAGACTCTATTAAGAATGGAAAGTATCCAAATTTTAATATTGATAAATAAAGTATTTATTGATTTGTGAAAATATTATAATTTTATTTTGATTCACATTTAAGGAAAGAGTTTTTGAATGAAGATCACAATTCCTCTTTTTCCATTCATTCATGAAACACTAAGATGAACGGAGACCTTCATGAGTATTACTAGTGGGATGAAATGAAAATTGATATTATAAATTTGAAGTAATGTCTTTAACTAGACAATTAGTTAAAGCAGATCATCTGTTACTGAATGTTATTCATATACTAATTTGAGAGTGGAAATGTGAAAAATATATCATTGGATTCTTTCAGTAGTATTTCTAAAGACTTCTTAAGGGAATACTATTTTTTGGGATACTATTTTTCAGTTTACTAAATAATCAAATTTTCTTCCCTTTTAATATACTAAGTATTTAGAAAGGATATCTAGTCTATATATAAAGTAGAATACTAGGTTCTATCAAGTTCCTCTCTGTATTGTATTATTCCGTGAGCCCAAATTTACAACCCATTTTTGGATTTGAATTTATTATTCTTTAGGTACTGAATTAAATTTTAGTACATCTTTCATCCTCAATCTGATAGATAATATAAGAGAATGATTAATAGTTGAGAATATATGATTCATTATTTCTCAATAGATTTATATGGAATTTTGGATAAAAATATTTCGTTGGTTTAGTTTTCTTATAATAAATGTTTTCATTCCAATATATTGAGGAATTATATGGAAAGTATTGTCAAACACCAGTTTTTTAATAATGATATAGGAGAAAGGATATTGATGGGACCTGTGTTGGTTGAAGAAATGGTTGATAATGTTCATTTTATTATACAATACATAATGGTGGTTTAGATTAGGAAGAATAGTAATGTAGATAAGTAGAGGATATATCGTTCATTTAAGGTAGGTGACCACGTCTTTTAAAATATTCTTCAGGGAAAAGTGTGATTCATTTTTTAAAAAGTGGAAGCTAAACCCATGTTTCATTGGATCATATAAAATAATAGGAAAGATGAATCAGTTTCTTATAGAGTGGAACTTCCTCCAAAATTTTCCAAGGTAAACAATTTATTTTAAGTTTCAACGTTCATGAAGTATATATTAGATTCATCTCATGTTTTGATCCCTGAATTAGTTCATCTGGAATATAATCTTTCTTATGTGGAACAACTTGTTCCGGATATTGACTAAAGAGAGAAAGCGTTTCCGGATATAGTGATGCAATAGGTTAGGTTTTTTTTGGAAAAACTATATAGTTGAAGATGAAACATGTGAATCTCAAAATGATGTGAGGGAAAATTATTCCCATTTATTTGATAACTGAATAATATTAGAGAACACAATTTCAAAATGGTAGAAGAACGTAATATCCCAACCAATGATAAAATATTTACTTTTCATATTTATTCGTATTTATGAATTAGATATTAATTTTACCTTAAAAGGGACACTATACATGATAGTGTAAAAAACGAAAAAATGAGTTTCTTTGCAATATTGTGTTATAGACAAAACTAAGTTATGTTGAATAATAATATATTGATAATATTATTATAAGGGGTATTTATCACCAAGATGTTATATCAGAATGAATGGATAAAAATAGTTATATTATTGTTACACAAGATTTTTAATTTTTTTACATTCATCTAATAAATATAATAGGCATAAAACATGAATAAACCCAATTTTATGCATAAAAGATCTATATTTTAAACGGTAGATTTATTGCATTTTTATAGTGAAACTATTTCAAATTTATTTTCAATAAAAATTTATAATTTTTATATAATTTTTTATATTTTGAAAAAAGGATATAAAATTTTAATTTCTCTGTATTTTTGGTAATTTTCTCTAGAATTTTATATTTTTATGAATCATGGATTATATTGAATTTTATTTCAAAACTGTTTTTTTGTCCAATTTATTTATATTGTTTAATTATGTTATTATTTGTTTTTAGAGTACAATTAGATAAATATTTTAACATTCAATATAATTTAGGTCATTGGAAACAATCTAACGTTGAACATAGATATAAAAACATAGAAATATTTTTATTTTTGTCACTTTAAAACCCTACTATGACATCCCATCTGTGGGATTAATTTTAAATTAATTTCTAGAACGCCTATATTTTGAATTTATCAAAATGGTACCCACATTTAGAATAATAATAATTTATAATGTATAACAATTTCATCTTAGTTTTTTTACTAAAATGATTAGTGAAATTAATTTAAATTAGTTATAGTGATTAATGGAAAACGAACTTAATTAGTCACTAAAAAATGAAAATATGGTGTAAAAATGACCCTAAACATGTATAAAAATTATTTTATGGAAATTTAATGACCATTAAACCTCTAAGGATCTATAATGGTCTTTTTTAAACATTTTTGGGACATGTATGTTGTGTGTAGCAAACAATTATTTTCAGGAATACCCAATGTGTACTTTATCCCTCTTATAAAATGCCTTATATCCTTCCCATCAATTTAAAACTCTCAAGAAATAATTTTTTAGATATAACCTAAAAAAATAATCTTTCAAAATCAATCCCCTCGACTTATATTTCTCACCTTGGGCTTAAATCCAACTAATAATTCTATTTGTGCAATCAAAAAAGAGTTCCCTTAAAAAGGCAACATTCATCAACATGCATTTTTTAATTTGTTTCATTCTACACTCAATTAATTTATTATTATTACAAGATTATATAATAATATAATTATCCAAAATAATCTTATATTTTTTATGCTAATATTTTGACCCACACATACACATAGTTCTATCAAATGGTTGACTAAACTACAATTCGGGTATGGCGAACTATCGCCTCAGATAATGATGTCATTTTTTCCTTTACAACCACTCTTGGTTGAGAATTATGATGAAAAGATATTTTTATATGATATATTTATACATTATTTTTATAATTTATTAATTATTATTTAATTTTAATATACTCACACCTTTATTCTTTTCATTTTGTGTAAATATGATAATGTCACTTGTGGATGTATAGACTATCACCTCCTCAAAGCAATGTGATATGTTCATACATATCATAGAATGTATTAATGATGATTTTAATTAAAAATATATGACATCCATAACATCCATATGATATTAATGATTTAATTACCTTTCTATAAATATAATATATCATTTTCTTTATTACTATTTCAGACTTAAAAAGATATAACATCATTCATGGACGGGTTGAATACCACCTCCTCGACACGATATGATTCCTTCTAAATTACATTAATTCGATATCAATGTATGTATTTTTAAATAATATTTCTTACATTATATAATTATCATTCTTTAATGATAAATTAAACTTATCTTATTTCCATAAGTATTATTGAAAAATTGGAACATTACTCTTACGTATATTTGGACTACCATTTCCATGATTATAACATTAGATAATTTTTCACAAAAATATTTAATGATTGGTTTGAAAATTATATTTGATGTATAAATACATTAATTATGTAATGATTATTATTCTACATATGTTTATATAATTAACCCTTTAACTATAGTGGACATACCAATTACATTTTTGATATTTAAACTGAATATGGTCAAAACACTCAACATAAAATTAATTTTTTAGTAATCATATAAAACAATGAGAAAAGTAAAATAAAAGTAATAATAAAATCGAAAATGGTCCTTAAAAAATTAAAAAATTAACATAAGTTTATTATTCGGGAAGATAAATACCCACATGACAGGTTGGACTCATGGTAAGGGATTTCTTCTCAATCTCCCTCCATTGAGACATTTCATGATGACAAGCACCTTTGTTATTTTATAAACTATATCTAAAACATCGTTGAAATTACATATACATGTTTTATTTTTTCTTAGGTTATTAAATGTTTTGTTAAATTTTATTATTTCACAGTTTATATGATTTAAAAGTTAAAAGTGGTATGGGATGATTTGAATGATTAAAGATTTAATTTCAATATATTTTCTCCATGTTAATATTCATGATATTATTTTACATATATATATTAATATGGATATAAAAGGGATATAAAAAAATTTTATATCTATTTTCTATTCCATTAATTTTTTTTAAAAAAGGAATCCTTTTAAGTGTTTTATATGGAATTTTTGGACAAAAGAAAAAAGGAATATTCGGTTACTAACACACAAAGTGACATTAACATTTCAATCACCATGTCCATTCTTTAATTTTTATATACCTTTATAAGATTTCTTGTTTTCTTAAATAAAAAGTCATTTTTTTGTGTTTTTTGGTATTGAAAATTTTATTTTAATAGAAATGTGTATTTTTTAGTGAAGATATTCTTTTTGAATGAAATTGTTTTTTATATCTACAAGTAATTTTCATAAGAATTTAAAAGAGTTTTTAAAATAATGAAATGATTTATTTTATGTTATTATTCATGGACATTATAAATGATTGGTATGCATAGATATCACTAGGATATCCCATTATATCATAAAATATGGGTGTGGATAGATAGTTCTATAATGAATTTGGTAATGATTATATTATTTGTATAATTATTTAAGAAATTTTCAATATGTTTATTTCAATCTGTAAGGGTTTAATGTGATGATGTCCTAAAGAAACTGTATAAATATTCTATCCATGATAATGAGTTTTCATGGATATCATTTGTTTTTAAAAGGAAAAATAAATTATATTTATTTAAGAATGATATTTCCATTTTTGAGTAATGTTATATGTTTTCAAGAAAGTGTTTTCATGAATTTTAATGATTACAAATTTACTAATGGATTCCTTCATTTAATATCCCTTACTGTTATTTTTATGAACATTACAGGTTTTTTAATTTTTTCACAGGACTTGGGGATGAGTATAGGATTGTAAGAATTCGTGTTAATAGTCATGAAGTTTTTTTATAAAGGATACCATGCTTAATTTTATATTTTTTAGACCGTGGAATAAATTTATACTATTCGGAATTGTTCACTTTGAATTTGTATTATTACGTTATGTATGAATTGTGTTCTAATTATATAAAAATCATGACTTTAAAGGATTATAAATTTTATAGAATGTTAAATTATTTACTTAATATATTATTATGTAATGTTTAAGGCCATGGACTAGTATTTGATGAATAGTAACACTGTTAAAATATCATTAAAACTGTCTTGGGGAAAATATCTGTTCTATTTTAAAATCACTTATATAAAAATACTATGTAATTATAAAGAAAGAAATTTTATTTGAAAAAAATTGTAAAATTATAATATAATAATCAATGAATAAATTATCGATGTTTTTAGGAATGGTTGTTCATTTTGTATATTTTTTTAAAAAAAATCTTCCACACTTTTTTCTGAAAATTCACAAAGTACCAATTTTAGAAGAAAAAAAAGTATCCTTTCAAACCCTTTTTAAAATTTAAAAAATGGGAAAAAATTACTTTAAATTTTAATATATAATAATAAAAAATCTTATTTAAAACATTTTTAGAAAACATGGATATGTAAGAATAAATATCTTCAACTGAAGAGAGAAATGAAGTTAGTTTTTAAAAAAAAATTATTTTTAGTATCATGAGTACTTAAAGTGAGTAAAATGAAAGGAAAACATGTATTTTCATGAAATAACCAGATTATAGTAAAATTAAATAAATTATTGAGAGTTAGGTTATAATTTTTCACCATCTTAGGAAAAATCAAAATCAATTCCAATAAACAATGAGATTTTTACATAAAACTCTTACATTGTGTTTCATTTGATTTGAAAGTATCTAAAATCTGGTATAATAAATTTAAATTTATTATTATTATATAAAATATTCAACTTCATACTTATAATATGTTATATTTTCCCTTTATAATATTTTAATATCCATTTTGTAAAAAAGTCTTTTTTTAATTCACCGTTTCTAGGTGTTAGAAAATTAGTTTATAATGATTATTTTTGTTCAGTGGTTCTAGTCAACATAGATTTATCTTTGATCCATCACATACATAATATTAATTTTGATATTAATATAATTTATACTAATTAATTATATATTATGTTCATCCATAGAATCTATGGATAGAAAAATGAATTAAACCATTCATAGAGATAGTAGGACGTACAAACATATAAATGTTGTATTCATTTTTTAATTGATGGAACGAAATAAAGAAGACTATTAATTTACATTTATAGGATCATTAAAATATCATACATATCATATATATTCATAAAATTATTCTTTATTGTCCTTTATGAGAAATATGTATGAAAAAATAATCATATCGCTTCGTGGAGGTGGTAGCCCACACATACGCATGAATGAAATATCATTTCCCAAAGGATTGGATGGTCAGCAGTTATATGAGAAATTATAATAAAAAATGTATAATTATGTAATAAATATAATATATAAATATTAAACTCATCACAATACTTATCTATAAGATATGGTGATGAAAAATGACTTGATTCGCCCTAAGGAGACGGTAATCCATATATATAAACAAGCGATACATTCACTTACCATTTAATATAAAAGATGGTGTATGATGGCATTTTAATAGTTTTATATCATTTAAAAAATTCAGATAATAATATTTTTATTTTATATTATGTACCATGAATTAATAGGAGTTAAAGAAGAGTAGAAATGAAAGTGATCGACTATGTTGACTACCTCTTCTTTGAAATAACTCATTTTGATCTCGTCTAAGAGCTCTAGGGTTGGTGTTTTAGGATGAAAAGAGCCTCTATAAAGTTTATAAGGAAATTTGGAAAATTAATTGGTTGATATTGTTCGAATTATAAGGCTCATATATCTTTAAATTCTTGAGGTAGGAGGTTCCTGTTTATAATTTAGTCGAGGGGCACTTTTGTGATTTCCAAAATGGTTAAATTATAATAATTTAATTTTAAGTAAAATTCCTCCAAATGGATAGGTATTTGATGATATGTTAGGACAGGGATGTAATAATATCATCCAATAAAATTTATATATTTTTATTTTATTTTAAACCTTATAATTTTGATTAACCATAAGTTAACCAATTTTAATTATAACTATAGTAACAAATTTTCAATATTAAAGAGTTATAATTATTAATTATAGAATACAAATAAGCCCATAAATGGATAATAAATGACATTTTAGACCATATAGTATCCACCTTATATTATTTAAATATTTTTACTATTTTTAAATAATTTTATAAATATTATTTTGATAAAAAATCATTATTGCATATTTTGACACTATTATTTTTATTTGAAATAAAATATATAAATACATAGTTTAATTTAAAATATGATATTTAAAAAAAGATATTTTATTTTCTCCTATAAAAATAATTTGACACTATAAATTACTTAAATTATATCACATTTAATATTTTCAATTTTTTTCAATTCATTCGGTAAATACTTTTTTGGCATTGTATAAGAATTCATGGTAATTAAAGTATTTTGAGAAAATCTATAAATAAATTAACATCAGGAATATAAATTTATTTTTAAAAAACATCATATTAATATTAATTTATAACTATTTTTTTTGAAATGTGAACACATAAAGGATATTTTGAACTAAGGAAATGATATTTTGTAACATTCATTCATTTAAATTGTATATAAATTATTTTCATGGAAAATTTTACTTTAAAATATTAAATAATGAGAATAATATTATAATTTTATAGTTTAATTTATCCAATAAGATTTATGATGAAAAATTATGGCCTTATCTTTTATTTTTAATATATACTAACTATAGTTTCCCTTTACCGAGTTTATAAATTTTACAAAGGTTACTATTCATGTTAACGAAAAATAAAAAAGGCCTATTTAAAAAATGTGAACATTTTAATTATAAATATATTACATTTATATCTAATTCAATACATTCTAATAGATAAAATAAATTTTAATTTATGTGTGTAAAATGGGACATAAATAGTTTTTAGAAAAAATATATTTTTTTGCATGGAACATGATTTATTCTTAACTTATGAGTAGAAATATATGTTCTCAATGTGTCAAATATTTTATAAATTAAATAATAAATAATTATTTTTAAAAAATTAAATAATATTGATTTATTTAATTTATTAATATAATAATATATTACATGCATGAAAAAATTTCTAAACTAAATCACTTTGATTTTTATATTATTTTGTTTTTATTTATAATCATTTGATAACTATTGAATTATTTATATAAATGTGTTGACCAATTTTTTCATAATTTATTTATAACTATTTTTACCCTTTAATCCAATGACTAGGAGATAATATACAAAAAATATTTTAAAAATGTAATATTGACCGTGTAAACATGATGTTGCATTTCATGCTAGATATCAAAGGAATAAAATTACTTAAGGAAAAATATTTCATAAAAATACAAGGGTATTAAAATTTGATTTATTTAATCTATATTTCTTATCAATTTACATTACTTGGGTTTTCGTTCAAAGACATAAAGATAATTATTTTTGACAAAGCATACAATAAATTATGATATATTTAAAAAAGTTGAAACAATTATTTATAAATATTAAAATATTACCATATGTATCATGATTGGAAAAAAATATTTCTTTTATAAAATAATTTCACATAATAAATATTCATTTAAATCAATATCATTCAATTTTTAAATGTGTGGTGGTATTCTCTAACAACTACTACAATGAGCTTAGGTCTGTTAGGGGATCATAAATCCAGTTCACGCTATGAAACACTTCTAAAACTACATAGATCCTTTAATTAGATAAAATATGTATGAACCAAAATCTATATCTAATATAAAATTTATAGAATCAAATAGATTTCACATGATATTGAATTCACTTGGTTCTTCACTTTTCATCTTTGAAGTGATTTTTTTCTTCATCTTGTGGTCCTTTATAATACATATTAAACATAAAAGATTATATTCCCTTTATATCATACATTTATTCCTACTCTTAGATATGTTATTTGAAGAATACTTAGACTTAGTGATTTTCATGGTGGTATTCTCTTTTCCCTCCATCTCATTTAGTAATAAAACAAAAGTTTTTTAACTTCATGTCCTTATCAATATAGAGAAATTGAGTAAGAAGATCTAGGACATACATCTTTATTTTATCATATTAAAATTCACAAAAAATATAGATAATATTTGAGGGAGTGTGGAAAGAATAAGATTAAAGTAGTATTAATCCAGATGTTTAAACCCTACAATATCTATATGCCCAATTTAGTTAATCATCATGACTATGTGAGGTCGATCTATCCATCCATCACCAATTTTTCCTTTGAATAATACCTTAAATATTAGATACTATTTTTGTCTAGATCTCCTTTAATAATAATTAGAATGATGATTAAGAATACTATATGCATCTATTCTTCGATGATCCTTCATTATTTTTTCATATTAGGATGGAATAATCATGCTATGTACATCTAATTTACCATCATAGTGGTTTTTATAAATGGAAATCTCTTCCTCACATTCCCCTTATGTAGGTGGATGAAAAATAGGGAATCTAACAGGTAGATCATTAGTTCATCGCATAATATAAGGTTAATTTTCCTATACTATTATTAAATTTTTATAGAAGTAATGATATTTCCATTTTTCATTATTCAACTGATGGATAACATGGTTGAGGAACCTTCCGTTTTACTATAAAATATAAAATGTAAAATACTTATATTATCTTAATTACCAAAAAATGAGATGAAATAATTAAATCTTATTATCAGTATCTTAATATTTTTATTAAGTATTAATAATGATCACCCGTATCCTCAAAATGTTTTCTTATATTGACATTATGATGGAAATGATGCAGATTTCACTTCAAATAATCTAGATTTTGGATTAACAAGTTGGTAACATGTATTTTGTTTACAGATTTTCCTATTATTAACTTGTTTCTCTATGATCAATTGAGTTGACTCCCTAATCCTCAAATCCCGATTTGAATTTCATTAACAGATTCCTCAATGTTTTACCAAGTCCTTATTTAAAATTCAACACTTGATGACAACATAGCTAACCCAACCTGAAAATTTAGTTAGAACTCCCCATTAATTGAAAGCACCCCAAATTTGTACAGACATTTATGTTGAACCATTTTTTCATTTGTAACATATGTAATGAAAGATTTTTTGACTATATATTTATTTTATTATTTTTTGTATTATGTGAAAATTGACATATTAATACTATATGGATTATAAATAGTTAATTAAAAATGTCTTTGATAAAATAAAATTGTGCATTGTCTAATTTATTTAATTCTAAATATTAATCCTGTTAATTCATTAATTTATGTGATCATGATAATGAAATAAATAAAAATAACCATCAATTTTTAGATAAATATATATCATAAAATGACCCAAATTTTAGATATATAATAGATTACTAATTGGGTGTAAAATAGATCAACTTATCATCGTATGTGATTTAAGTCATTGAGCTGGTCTAGGCATAAGTTTCAACATTCCACTATCGACCATTGTATCATCTAGGATATTTTCACCACATTTCAAGTCTTAAACAACCACCTCCCATCAGAGCTAAATCCTTTATATATTCTTATACTCCCACATAGACAAGGGGAACCATTTTAATGGTAGAGGTTATTATATAAATGAAGCTATGGAAATACATGTCCTACATAATAAATGTTGGAGTTATGACACCCAAGACCTTATTTTCATTTAATAATAATAAAACCCACAAATGTAAATTAAAAGAAATATAGAAAATACATTAATCATCCAGGATTATTATTTATCACATATATATAAAAATACAATTTAAAAACAATTAGATATAATTTTTTATCGTTTTTCATTGAAATAAATTACAAATTTTAATAAATTAATTATATTATTAATTAATTTTTTCAATAATTTTATCATCCATCCAAATCGTCATGTAGATTCCCATATACTATAATTTTAATCAAATTAATTAAATTAAATTTATATATAATTAATTATGTTTGTGTCATGAACATGGAGTCAACATGATGAGTGTTTAACCAAACTACACCACATTGTCATCATTGTGTTTTGTTCATTCACGTGATATATAGAATACATGATGTGTCACTTAATTACAAATTTTTTTACTATAAATTGTTGACACATGAACATATGTAAATTCAAATGGTGTGTATTTATTTTAATGCACACATAATATAATGTATAAAATAAGAAATATTTAACATATTTAGTTTTCATTTTAACGCATAAATTATATAACCATTTAATATTCGATAGAACATATCACAATATGTGAACTATCAATTAAGGGATGTTGAAAATGTTTTAAATTGGTTTAATAGTGTAATTAATAATTTTTTTATTTTAAGTGTAAATAGGTGAGATATAAAAAAGGTGTGTAGGCCAACCACATGTCATTGTGTATTTTTCAAGCCATAGATCCATAACAGATGCCTAAGTACCTGACATGTATTTCACCATAAATATTTATAGGTTAAATAGAATGTACACCAACTACATTATATAGAATCTGTATTTTTATTGATCGTAAATACCTATATTTCATGTAATAAATATAGGATGATCATTTGACTAGATGGTTTCTATGAATTTCACTGTATAGAGAGTAGATTACATAATGTGAATCCCAACTACTATATATTAATCCTAAAATCCACGTGTTAGTAAGGCTTGTCCAACATGCATCATATTATGAAATCATATACCAGTTTATTTTGATGACATATTTAAACTAATTAAAGGATTAAAATGTTGAGAATAACTTGGATACATGGACATTACCTACATGCTACACATAATGATGTTTTGCGCTATTCGATCTAAATCTGCAAAAAATCAGATAGGTTCTTTTAATGTCCCTTTCCTATTTTACCCTACTCTCGGTCGTATGAAGTCGAACAAAGACTAAATATTGAATTTAAAGTTAATGAAGAATTAAATTAGATATTTTAAATAACATAAAATGTGTAAGTTAATAAAAAATAGTAAATAAATTTTAATTTGTATGTGTCATATCTAACAGAACATGAAGGTTCAAGGAGAAGTTGAATATGGTCAATCTTCTTCCCAATGATTCATTTTTATTGAATAAATCATAAGAACATGTGGAAAAAAAGAATGTATCAAGTTTATTTCTATGGAATCATTACAAATGAATCCAAAAAAATAGATAATATATTTTCCTTATGTATTTGTAAATAATTTAATAATAAAAAATTACCTCAATCTTGAGTTATTTCTCAAATATATATGTTTATTGTTCGATCTTTTTTTCGGTTGTATAATCATTTCATCGAGATGATCGAATATAGATTCCTTCTATCAGTAATCCACACATTCAACATTGATCATGAATAATCACAAATCATACTCTGTGTTCCAGTGCAGTGGTATCGTCTGTATTGAGTTTCTCAAATTTAATATCAACATAATCCTTCTATATAAACACATTTATTTTTGTTCCCTCATTCTATAAAGTATAGTGGGAGGTAAATGAATTATCATTATCCCCATATAATCACTAGGGAAGTACTCGGTGGTGATAAAACCTTAGGTGAATTTTTTTCACAATAACATTTTATCCCAACTAAATGGCAGAATTTAGAATTTATAGAGCTTGATTAGTGAAAAAATAATTTCACACAATCCCAAAAAAAACTCTAAATACATAGTGAATAAAACATCTAAAAATGACAATAATAAAAATAATAATATTTTCATATAAGGCATATAACTCATAAAAAATATTATGTATTTAAATAAAATTTTTAATATTTATTTTATTGGTATTTAGTATATCACTCCCACTAGACCCACTAAACCAGTCCATATTTCTTATAAATTTATTGAGAATCTAAAAATAAATATTATTCAATTGATAAATAAATAAATATAAAATGTCTGGTCTTACAAATATATATTAATTTTAATATTCCAGTCACCAAAAATAGTGCCTTAATATATTCTCTTAATAAATCATGAATACTGATTATTCCTCATTTTAGAGAAAATATTTCTTCTAAAAATTAAAATCAAGTATAATTTAATTGAGATCAATGGAAATAATAATTGTGTGAATTCCTTGGTCTCTTCCTTAGTGATATTAGGTAGGTTTTCCTAAATTCCAATGCCAACATATCGAAATCCATAAATTCATTGATAGAGATAGAAGTTAATTTTGTAATGATTATATCTATGTACGAATTACTAATTCATTTGACTCAATAAATCATCAAGTAGGTTTCATTCTCATATCATCAACCTATTTTAATGGCATGTCATTATTTCATCATCTAAAATAAACTTGTCAATACACCATATCTATGGATATTAGTTTTAATATTTAATTATATTAAAAGGGATGTAATATTAACTTTTATAATAATTAAAGAGATAAAACATTCCTTGGTTATTTCATTGATAACATACCATTTTTGATGCATCATTAATATCATAGTTCTATATGAACATATGTACTGATGATTTTATAAAATAAATTAATGTAAATGAGTCATGATATGTATTAAAAATAATATTTACATATATATATTATTACACATGAGCATAGAGATAAACATCTAACTCTACGTTCTATATGAAATTTCATATTTGTTAGTCTATATTAATAATCATACATATTTAAAAATAAAATGTTCATATGTGTAACAGATCATATATTCTCAATGGTATAGAAGATTTTTATATTTTAAATTATTTGTTTTGGACCTAATAATGTTTCTTAATGAAGGAAAAAAGGTCTGAGGGTGTTTGGGGATCGTTTGGATCTCAGAGCTCCAAATATATGAATGAAAAAATGGGATTAATAGATAGGGGAATCTATCTAGCCCATCATGCATGATTTTCCTAAGCTGTGTGACTTGAGATAGTGGGGTTCTATGGGCCAAAAATTTTATGCAGCCATGTGAACTCAGGATCAGATCCATGTGAGCTTTTAAGCCTCTAGAAAATAGTCCATTCACATGGTTGGTGTATGGTTTGGCCAAATGTGTGGCCAAACATTGCACCCCTATCCGTGTGGGAAAAATCCCTATTTTTCCTTAATGAACTGATTCTTCAAACCTACCAGTTCATAACATCTTATTTATAGGGGTTATTCACCTCTTTCATGCTTGAAGGTCCCTCCTAATCTCATCCAAGGTCTTCTGATATCTCCCTCACCCTGCATATGAGTCTCTCACCATCAGAAGAATAGAATATCTTGAGGTAATTTCTACACTACTCTTGCATCTATTTCCACTTACTTCCCTCTCATGTTGAGCTAATTAGGTGGTTCATATTTTACCCTATTCTCATGGAATTTAATGATATTATCAATATCAGTAACTCTATATTAACTTGATCATCAAAAATGAATGAGTGGATACCAAATACACTAATTCAGGTGGTCTAGTTACTTCCCACATGTTTTATTCTTTATGTATCATTCAACATTGTCTTGTATGACAAAAACAAACCAAGACACCTATAACAACCCATACTTTACATACATTGTTAGTAATTCAAAATTGAATTACACTTATTAAAACATATAACAAAACCATGAAAGGACCGTATAGGTATAGTGTCTTTAGAAACAGGGAAACATAAACAACTGGTTCATAAAGCGTCTACACTGTCTCCCATTTATTTCATCATATATAGAGTCCCTTTTGGAATATCTTACTTAATAACCTTCTTCCTAACCTAGGGAAAGAAAACATACAAAAGGGTGAGCTCAAATACTTAGTAAGGGTAAACAAAATAAATATCAATCACATCATATTCATAAGAACATAACATTTTGGAAATCATACCATGCGAAAGAGATCATAATTTCATAACATGGGATAAATCATGGTAGTGAAATGTAATCACAATAATCATAACATAAAATATGATGCTTTGTGGAATACACACATAATCATAGAGAATCATTTCTTATTAGTCAAGACTCATTGACAAGACTATCTTAGGGGACAAAGTACATTTCTGAACCGAGTTCATTCCTCTTTTCAGTCCTGTTTCACTAAACCAGTTTAACCTGCTGTTCCAGCCATGTATATTTCATGAGATATAAAATATTTACCCAATTCATTGGAGGGATATATAGGTCTCAACCATCTCATAATGATACCATTCTTATGTGGGCCACAAAATCATAAACCATACATCATAGCATAACCCATATAATAAAAATGGGATTCTTAAACATCGTGACATCATAAAAAAATTCATATAAGATAAATGAATTCATAAAAATAATTCCATCACAACATAATCAAATCAATGTAATAATAGGGATAGAAACAGAACCCTTTATTATCTTAGATGGAAAATAATTTTGATAAAACACATGAACTCCATTCTTGAAAAAAATATCCTTTCTACTTCAAAAACACTTTTCATTTCTTAACATGTTATACAGTTATAAAATAAAATAAGTTGATTAAAAATTAACTTGAAAACTTGTAAAGGAATATTCTTGGAAATAATGTTTTAAAAATCCATTCATACCGTATAAGTTAAAAAAACATTATTCTCATACTTTTGTTGGAAATGTCAAAAAGTACCTCGTACGAAAAACGACACAAGATTCCTTTGATATATTTTACTAAAAACTCAGAGAAGGGTAAAATTGGATTTATACAATTGTAGGTGGATGGAAATAATATTACATATTGAGAAAACATGGATCTGGATGATAAAATACACCTCAGTAAATTCCAAAGTATAAACAATCTCGGATAAAAATGATATTGTGATATTTCCCTTACCTTAGGTCTGATTTGCTTCGTAAGTGTCCCAACCTCCTGTATAATGATATAAATAATGTCATAGACTTATTGTAGAATCATACTCATTGTTATGATATCATATATGGTCATATTCTTAGCTTATTATTAGTAATATTTCATTGCTACTTGTTATTCGGGTGTTTATTAGTTTTTGTTCTATGCGTGTTTTGTCGAATAAATTCGTATTCTTCTTTTTAGGTTATAGATACCTAATTTCCAGAATGGTATTAGTGTAATATATATCACATTTATTTTCTCAATTAATTTATGTAATCATTATGCAATGAAAATCATGTAGAACGAGTCGCATCACATCGTGGAGACGGTATTCCGTACGTACGCACGAGGGATGATATCATTCCCATGATAGTGGAATTGTATTTGAGTGTATGTGTACTATTTCAGAATCCATATCACTTTACAATAATAATATATATTCATTATTTACACCATTATACCCATCCAAGTAAGGTGGTGGTGGAAAATAGATTACACCACGATGTGGAGACGGTATTTCGTACGTAAGCACGCACGGTGATTTCATTTTCCATAGGATGGATAGATGGTGAAATAGGGTTGTTTCATACTTATAATAACATATCAGTATATGAGTGATACTGATGTTATTGATTCATAATGAAAAAACTAAAGAATAATAAGTGGAAGAAGAAATAAAGTTGAAATAGTCGGTAACAGACATTACCTCTTCTTTGAAGCGCCTCTTTGAGACCTCCTTTTAGGGCACCAAAATTGGTCTTTGAAGAATACCAGGACCTCTAGGATGTTTCTAGGGAAGTGAAGAGGAGAAATTGGCAGGGGTTGGCCGATCTTGAAGGCTCAAAGTGGTGTGAGTAAGAGAGGGAGGAGGTGCCCTTTTATAAGGGAGGAGAGGGGCACCTTTGGAAAAACAAAAAATATTATTTTATTTTAAAGCCATATTCAGTTTTAAATAGCTTAAAATTGATTTATTTCGAATCTAAGGTTCTTATGGTTCGAAATACTCCCATAAAATAGAATTTGGACAAGTTTAGATTACTATTTTAACCTTATCATTTAGATTGAACATTAAGTTAGATAATTTTACTTTTACCGTGTCTTTTTTGGTTCTTACACTGTAAGGTTAATAAACTTACTATAACAAGACAAAAGAATCCCAAGTTGTTTATTATTAATATATATACCCTTATATAATTCATTTTACCGAACCTTAGATTTTTAGGAATAAAATAACAATTAATAATATAATATTTTTTTTAAAAACTATTTTATGTCAATTTTGACACTATTTAGTAATTGATTTGTGTAAAAATCATAACAGAATTATTAGTTAGAAAAAGTTAATTAAATCAATACTAACATGTCATATTAACCTATAAAATTATTGTAATTCATAAAAGGTCTCAAATTGCATTTATTTGGGTATTTATAACATCAATTATATCAATATTTCATCAATAAGATAATTACTGCATCATCTTCGTGTCATAAATAAATTATAATATTTAATGTCTAAAAATTACAAATGAAATACCATTATGTAGGAACTATTTTTTGATTTCTAATGAATATTTATAGTCTAATTTATCTTATGTATAACCCTATATTAAAAATTATTTACTTATTAAACATTTATTTTAACTATTTTAACCCTTCTTTAAATAAATTAATAATAAATGCCCTAATCTAATCCATGTTGGCCTAAATGGTCATATTTTATTCCTAAAGTAGTTTTTGGTCGAATTAGACTTATCCAATAGAATTAGTACATGTTTTAGGGTAACAATAATATCATTTTTACCCTTAATTACCCAATTTACTTTTAACCGTGGTAAATAAAAGTAAAAAGTTACTATTCATCAAAAATTATTTTCATCTCATTGAACCACATTTTACTTACTGACATCAACTATGTCTATCGGATCTTTGAAATTCCACTCACAGAAGCGGTAAAATTATGTTTTATGCGAATTTGCAAATTCTCTTAGGAGGTGGGTAAAAAACTGTGAAAAGTTCAATAAAATTCTTATATATCTAAAATTATTATAAAATTACTCCAATGAATTACATTGAACTTAAATAGGTATTATGTATCAATTTTGACCTAAAATAAATTTAAATAAAATAAATAATTATTTAAATAAAAATTTGGTTTTTAAATAGTAACCCAGTGTTTTCACTATTCATCATAAATTGAAAGTCTCCAGAAAAATACCAAAATTTCACCCTAGTCAAATTTCGATATTCTGAATCCAAATATGAAGTCTATTTTGAAAAATAAAATTAACAAAATTTCAAAAAGTGGTTATTACTATTCATAACGGCTAGTTTTAATAATGTTTTAATAGCATATCGTTGTTTAGTGAAACTCGGTATTGTGTACGACACAAGCTATTAAGGAAGGTCGCGATTGCATGTGAAGCAAGCCAAGCTAGTGTTTTGTGTAGTGAAAGAGTTATTGGATGATTTATATAAAATAAAAACAAAATATTTCTTATAAAAGTCTCGGGTGTTACATTCTACCCCCCTTAAAATGAATTTCGCCCTCAAAATTCATCACTTGTAACAAACAGATGTGGATACTTCTCCCTCATCATATCCTCAAGCTCCCATGTAGCTTCTTCTAATTGGTGTTTCCTCCATAAAACATTCACCAAGCGAGTTGTCTTCTTCCGTATGACTTTTTCACAATGATCGAGAATCTCTATCGGTTGTTCTTCATAAAAAGGTCTTGTTCCAACAGTAAAACTTTGGAGTTGACTACATGTGAAGGATCAGGTATGTAATTTTTCAGGATAGATACATGGAACACATCGTGAACTTGGGAGAGATTTGGTGGATGCTCCAATCGGTATGCTATCTTCCCAACACGATCCAGTATTTCGAAAAGACTGATATACCTAGGGCTCAACTTTCCCTTCTTTCCAAATCTCATTACTCTCTTCCAAGGAGATATTCGTAAGAACACTTTATCACCCACTTCAAACTCTAATTCTTTTCTTCGGTTTTCAGCATAACTTTTTTTTCTATTCTCAGATACTCTTATGTGTTGTTGAATAGATCGGACCTTTTCTGTCATCTCATCAACCAGATTAGGTCCTAATAGAATTCTTTCCCCAACTTCATCCCAACAAGTTGGAGTCCTGCATTTCTTTCCATAGAGAGATTCATAAGGATCCATCTGAACACTAGAGTGAAAGCTATTATTATAAGAAAATTCCACCAAAGGTGTGTGTTGATCCCAACTACCTTTGAAATCCATAGTGGAAGCTCTCAACATATCTTCTAGAGTTTGAATTGTCCTCTCAGACTGACTATCCGTCTGAGGATGATAAGCAGTGCTGAAACTCAACTTTGTATCCAGAGTATGCTGAAGAAATTTCCAGAACCTTGAGGTAAACCTCGGATCCCGATCAGATATAATATAAAGTGGTACTCCATGCAATATTACCACTTCCTGTATATATATCCTGTCAAGATTATCTAGAGAGAAATCCTCTATAATAGAAATGAAGTGTGAAGAATTTGTAAGATGGTCAACTATGACCCAGATAGCAATATTGCATTTGGATGTTTTAGGAAGTCCTATGACAAAGACCATAGTGTTGTTTTCCCATTTCCATTCGGGTATGGGTAATGGTTGTAACAGCCCCTTAGACTTCTGTCTCTCAACTTTAATATCCTGACAAACCAAGCATTGAGAGACATATTTAGCAACATCTCTTGTCATGCCATCCCACCAGAATTACTCTTTCAGGTCCCTATACATCTTCGTGCTTCCAGGATGAATAGAGAATAAAGAAATATGAGCCTCATCCAGCAGATCCTTTTTTAATTCGGGGATGGGAGGAACAAAAACCTGATTCCTAAACTTTATTGTCCCATCACAATCAAGGCTGAATTCAGGAACATTTCTCACCTTCTTTTGTAACTCTACATCTTCTTTCTGTGCCTCTTTAATCATAACATGTATATATGGTTGAACATTCATTTGATAAAGATATGATTTCCCCTTTTATTATAATTCCAAGATCCATCCTTTGTAAATCCATAAATATTGGATCTTTTGTGATCCTCATCATGGATAAACTAGCATGGTCTTGTCAACTTAATGCATCTGCCACCCTGTTTTCTTTCCCAGGGTGGTAATGAATTGAGGAGACGTAATCCTTAATTAGCTCTAACCATCTTCTTTGGTGCATATTCAGCTCCTTTTTCCTGAAAATATACATTAAACTTTTATGAGCAGTATAAATGTAACACCTTTCTCCATAAAGATAATCCCTCCAAATCTTTAATGCAATGATTACACAGCTAACTCCAAATCATGAGTTGGGTAATTTTGCTCATTTATTTTCAACTATCGTGAGGCATAAGCTATCACCATATTATTTTTCATAAGAACACACCCCAATCCCTTCTTGGATGCATCACTGTAGATCACAAACCTTTCTCCACTACAAGGCAGTGTGAGCACAGGTGCACTGGATAACCTTCTTTTCAACTCCTTGAAATTCTCTTCACATTCCTCCGTCCAAAAAAACATAACTCCATTCCAAGTCAACCTGGTGAGTGGATTAGATAATCAGGAAATATCTTTCACAAAACGTCGATAATATTCATCCAAACCAAGAAAACATTGGATCTCAGTTACTGTTGTTGGTCTCGACCATCTTTCGATAACCTCTGTTTTTGATGGATCCACAGATATCCCCTCTTTTGAGATTATGTGACCCAAAAAATGAAACTTTTTGAAGCCAAAATTCACACTTTCAAAATTTTGCATAAAGATTCTCCTTTCTCAGGGACCTCAACATAATTCTCAAGTGATATTCTTGTTCTTCCTTGCTCTTTGAATATACAAGAATATCGTCTATAAAGACTACCACAAAGTGAGAAAGATAGTCTCTAAAGGCTATATTCATCAGATCAATGAAGATAGCAGGGGCATTAGTAAGACCAAATGGCATCACTATAAATTCATAGTGTCCATACCTTGTACGGAAAGCCGTCTTTGGTATATCATCCCTTTTGACTCTTAATTGATGACACCCTGAACGAAGATCAATCTTAGAAAAGTATTGAGATCCACGTAGTTGGTCAAATAAGTCATCAATGCGCGGGAGAGGATATCTGTTCTTGATAGTGATATTGTTAAGTTCTCGATAGTCAATGCACAGTCTCATTGATCCATCTTTCTTCTTAGCAAACAAAACAGGTGCTCCCCAAGGTGACGCACTAGGGGGTATGAACCCCTTATCAAGATTCTCTTGGAGTTGCTTCTTCAATTCTTGCAACTCAATTGGGGCCATTCTATAAGGTGTCTTTGAAATAGGTAAACCACCCGGTACGAGTTCTATTGAAAACTCAACTTCACGATTTGGTGGAAGACCCGGAAATTTCTCTGAAAAGACATCATCAAACTCCCGTACAATGGGCATATTCTTAATCGTGAGTTTCTCACCAACCATTTGAGATAAATAACCTACATTTAGTGGAATCAAGACCCATAAGATGGACAAAATTTCCACTGGAAGGTTATGTTCATCCTTGAATCGATAGACGATCAAATATTGATCTGGAATATGAAATTTCACTTCCCTTCATTGGAAATTGATATGAGATCCATATAGAGAAAGCCAATCCATGCCAAGAATCACATCAAATTCCACTATAGGAAGGATCACAATATTTTCAAGAAGCACATTCCCACAAACTTCAATTGGAGAATAATTATAATCTTTTGATGCGTCTGTTGTGCCATTAGGGGTTGTCACAGCTAACTCAACATCAAATTGTTGAGGTAATACGGTGATACACTTTGAAAATTCTTCAGAAATAAAGGAGTCGGTGGATCCAAAATCAAATAAAACATTTTCTACTTTAGAGTGGATGGTAAGTGTACCTTTCACCACTTCGTTATCGTACTCCACATCGCTAATAGAAATTGCATGTAAATTTACTTTTTATTTGGACTTAAGAGTTTTTTGATGTCAAAAATCATCATCAACCCTTGGATTTGGGCATTGATTTGCATAATGCCCCATTTCCTTGCACTGGGAAAATTGAAGTGTAGTAGGTTCATTCTGTGTATCCCTTCCTTTGTTTGCATCATTAGACATCTTCTTCCCATCATTGCGGCATTCAAATGCCCGATGTCCTTCCTTTATACATTCGAAACATTTACTTGTCCCTTTAAGATAACTCCCTCCATGTTTATTTCCACACTTTGAGCATAAGGGAAAGCTCATCTTCTTTTCAGTGTGTTCTTTACATTTTTCATTGAATTCCATTTTACTCTTCTTATCAAACCCATATGACTGATAGGTTACTCTAATCTCCATATCAACTTTGAGAGCACATCGAACGATTTCCTCATAGCTATTGAAGTCCCTTATGGATAACGCCCTTCAAAACTTGGTTTTTGTAGGACCCCGGGACACCCTGAGAGGGGAGGGGTGAATCAGGGTGGCAACTTTTTCTTATTTTAGTTTTGGATCGTATTCCCACGTTGGTAGAAACTACTTAAACCTGTATGATGGATATGATCAGCAATTAAACATTCACATGCAGAGAGATGACACAACTATGTTTACTTGCTTCACCATTAAGGGCTACGTCCAAGGAGCATACGCCGACAGGTTGTCGGTCGTACCTAAATCCACTATGATTCACTAGCTGTAGATTACAAAGGTATGGGTACAGTCACTCTGTCCCAGGCTCACTGCCTTTACAATTGTTCAGGGATATCTCACAGCGTCCCTCGGGTCACTCCCGTTGACTCCCCCTGGCTCACTTTCGTTGGTGAAGTCCCACTCAGTTTATGGACGTGAAGGTCTCTTCAATAAATGTGCATTGATGTTCTTTGTCTCCTGTTCAGCATGAGACTTTTCTTGTATCAGGGTTCAGAGTTGATTATCTTTATAGTTCAATCTTTCCTCTTTAGTGCAATGACTAAATGCACTAGATCCCCTTGTCTTCGATTGCCTGAATCACAATCACTTATGTGATTGCTCAATAAATGATGTCCAGCTTACTCGGCATTCGTCAGAATCAATTCACCATGTATGCATGAGATCATGCATGTATCATTTAGATTTCTTCTTCAATCTCGCTTTGCACCGAAAGTATCAGGCAATCTTTAGCTCTTGTGCAGCTCCAGAAAGGCGGGCTTGCTTCAACAATATTTGGCTCTCCTTTTCAAGCCCGGCGCGCAAGTCTCCATATGGTGCGCAAGTCTTAGGAGCGCAAGTATAACCTGGCATGCAAGTGTCTCCAAAGCACCTACGTGACTCTGCCTTCTTGAACTTCAAACCTGCACGACTCACTTCTTCCTTTCCCAAATCACCACGGGCGCTCAACCATCAGTCGGCGCACAACCTCTACATGCGCGACCCAACTACCACTTGCGCGGTTCAACCACCTACACGAAGAGAGCTCGAACAATCTCAAAGACTTGAGCTCTGTCCCAAATGAGGAGGGGTGGTCCAGTATTTCTAGGAAAACAGGACCCCCTGCGTGGCGGTGCGCAAGTCATCCATCGACGCGCAAGTCTCGGCCCCTGCTAGGCACTGGGGCGATCAACATCCAAACTTGCGCGAACATCTTGACTTTGCCAAATTTGGATCTTCTGATCTCGAAAAATTATTGGCGCGTAATTTATAATGCATTCAAGGCGTCGGCGTGCCGATCTCTTCCCGGCACATAATTCACTTGAGCGACCTCACCAAAACTTGCTCGACCCCTATCCCTTTTCCATATTTTTATGCTCTGATCTTCAAAAACATATGGCGCACAAGTTTCCTATCCTCCAAGAGTATGGCGCGCAAGTCCCTTTTCCAAAATCACTTTTCTTCATTTGTTGATTTTGAGGCCCTGAAATTTGGCAAACACTGGAAAACGGCGCCACCTTGTATCTGCTCTTTTTGTACCGCCTCCAGATCATCCATTCCTCTGTCGATGTTATTGAATCAAACATAGATCGTTGACCACAACTCTTGAACTCGACATGTCACCATGGAGTCTCCTTTGTCAACAAATTTTTATGTCGTTTGTTTGCTTTTTCGACAAGCACAATCACCTCAACAACACTTCTTCATGGTGATCTGTATCCTTAAGCAACTCTTTTGCTTTTATCACAAACTCCACTATTGGGATATGTATTCTTTGAAGAAAAAACTTTAGTACCATAATCTTCTATGACAATGTGATGTGCATGGCCATTTCATAAGTCAACTCATTGGCACATTGCCTCCTTCGTCAACCGCCATGATCAACTTCATGCAAACCGTGTGATTCAATCCGTCAAGGAAGTCCCAAGCATGGTTCTCACGCAATCATGATTAATTTCATGGTCTTCATCAAAACCCATTGTTCTCATGCAATAATGAGGAATTTCATGATCTTTATCCAAAAACACCATCCTGATTTATCATACTTGGATGGATTACTCCTCAGATTCTTCATTTTTGTAAACAATGTATCACCTTTGACACATGTTCTTTGAACTTACGATCATCACAACAATCGTCTGAATCACTAATCCTCTACTTCATCGGAGTACTTCATGATCTCCTTCACTGTGAGCTTCCATTCATCCATTTTATTGGAGTACTTCTTGATCTCTTTCATTTTGATATTCCATTGACAACTATTGACAACAAATACAAACCTATGCACAAAGGGGTTCCAACAATCTCCCCCTTTGTATTTTGTTGTCAATACCTTATACATCTTCTAAAATGAATTTGTCAATGTCAAAATGAGAATCTTCTATTCATCAACTTTTCTTTTCAAACGTTCATTTCACTTTCACTCCCCCTTATTGACAATAAATACAAAGCACGTGGTAGGGAGGGTATCAATCCACACTTATGCAATGTTTCATTAATCATTTCACTCTAAGTCTACTTGAGCAATGCTCGATGTAGAAAAAAAGAGGATTTGATTAAGTCAACACGGCTGTCCATTATCCACAGATCATGATACCAACATGAGATGATAACTCATGTATCTTGTATTCAAGGGTTTACCACTTTAATTCCAGGTAGAAGAAGATCAACTATGATAGGGAATAATCAACCTGAAACTCCTGCACTCACATCAGCAAATAGATCAAAATCATTCAAGTGCAATCGGAAGGATAAGTGACCTTGGGGAACTTCCATTCTCTTTATTTCACTAATCAATTCAGTTACCCCCCCCCTTTGTAAAATAGTCTTTGATCCGAGTAACCAAGGGATAGTGATTGAGAAATGATATACCTTCTCTATTGACGTGTTCTTCATGAAATTCACAAAGTAACTGCTTTTGAGTCCAGCTAGAGTTGATATTGATTGAAACAGTGATTATGGAAGCTTCTCAATTCTTCTCCCCCTTAAGGGAAACACTCCTCATCATCTTCATCAAGAGTGATCCTTCATCATCACAATCATTGAATATCGATTGAAGA
The DNA here is from genome assembly GCA_963277665.1 of Viscum album. Classification (NCBI taxonomy): domain Eukaryota; kingdom Viridiplantae; phylum Streptophyta; class Magnoliopsida; order Santalales; family Viscaceae; genus Viscum; species Viscum album. The sequence goes on along the minus strand of OY728148.1, from coordinate 754,331,588 downwards.
ATCTACTATGGATGGAAACTTCATCAGCTTGGCTATCAATAGTTGACAACATTCACTACTTCTCAGGTTCTCCCCCTAAGAGCATGCTTCACTTTAAATTCCCTGCATTATTAGCACAAATACAATACACAAATGATTACGGGAATAAGGTGGTTCCTTCTTGCTTCATCAAGAAGACTTTCTTGGTTGAGGTTCTTTTCTCAACCAAGTTCCTCTATTCACTCTAGTAATCATGCCTGCACATTTGAACATATGTTCTGACATCTGTCGGTGTGGCATGGCTCTATTCACATTCTCTTCTGCTTTGTGTGGAGAATTGTTCTGCTTAGCAGCCATCATGAATGATACATTCTTACTCCTCCTAAGGACTGCTTCTTGCTCTGGTATTAAGGTTAGGCAACATTTTACAATGTGACCAGACTTCTTGCATCTCTCACACAGAACTTCTTTGACACGTGTGTTTCTCTTTGTTTGCAATCTCTCATGCACTGTGTCGTCATCATGTGAATGTTTTTCTTTTCCTTTGTCACCAGCCTTGGCCTTCTTATCTTCATGTTTCCTTATTATTTTCAAATCTTCTGGCCAGATGACCAATATATCATTTAGAACTTTTGCAGCTGGTTTAGGTCTTCTACATGGGTTCATCCGAGATTCATTCCACTTAGTGTTTCTCTTGGATGAATGACCCTTCAATTTCATGGATATAAAATCCTGAGTCTTCTAAGCTTCCCTACTTGATATCTTCTTGGTGAAATGTGTGTTCACAACATTCTTCTGATTTCTCCCCAAGGTAGCTACTTCATTCTTTGACGGCATCAGAGGTCTTATTTTCTTTTCAACAGTGAAAGCATGTTGGTATGGACATGTTCCTGCATTGTGACCGCTGCCGTTTCATAAATCACAGATGTTATCAAGAATTCCAAATCTGTTTGCAGTAAACAGATGCTTCTGGACCTACTGATGTTGCTTATTTTTCTCTGGCTTCCTTCTCTTTGATATAGGCATTCTCTGTTCTTTTCCATGTAAGGGATTATAAAGACAATCCAGTGCACAGTGCCCAAATCTATTGCAGCACCAACATTGACCCACAAATCTTTTCTTCTTTGTGTCTTCTGTATTAAGTTGTTGGGCTATCTTCTTAATCTTTTGTGCTCTATTTGAGGAACCCACTTCCTCCTTTTTCTTCCCATCCACCCTAGCCATGGTGGTAGGTTTCTTCTTCGCACCTTTACTCATCCATACTTGTTTAGAACTTTTCTTCCCACCTTCACTGATTGTAGGAGTGTATTTAGAAATATGAGTACAAGATGGTTAGGATGGTACCTTCACTTTCTCAGTTGCTTGTTATAGATCAAAGAGTGAAGTCATGATCTTCTTATCACATGTTGGAGGCCTTTTGAAAATAGAATCCTCCAGTGAGAATTGAGTACCAGCAGCAACTAATTCTTGATGTGGATAATCAAGAGTTGTCATAATCTTCTTATCACATGTTGGATGCATTTCAGCTTTAGAATCCTCCAACGAACATTGAGTGCAAGCATCACTCATTTCATTCTTTTGTGAAGTCTCAATATGTGTGTTCTCAATCTTGGTCAACTGAGCTTCCAATTTTTGACCCACAATATTGAGGATGATCTTCTGATCTTCAATCATGATCATCTTCTCTTCACAAGTCTTATTCAACCTTTCAACCTCATCTTCATGCATCATAACTTTGTTTTGAAACAAAGAGTCAAGTTCCCTAAATTTAATGGATGTTTCTTCCAAACAAAAATTCTTGACTTCATTGCTCTTCATCAGCTCAGCTTCAAGTGCATGGATCCTTTATTTTAAAGTCTTATTCAATTCCTCTTCTTCTTCAAAGACTTTCACCCGTTTGATGAGATTCATACTTTCCATAACTTTTCTTTCCAACCCCTTTTCGATATTGTCACCTTCCCTTTCTAATCGATTGATCTCAACCTGCATAGATTGGAAAAGTCTAAAAATAATAGCAACCCTTTCTTCTGGAATATCATGCAGATATGTTCTGAGTTTTTCCTGAAAGCTTGAATTTGGGGTATCATTCTTTCCTCTGGATGAGTTCTGAGCCACCTTCTTGATACTTTCCAAGCCTAATGTTTCTTCATTATTGGAATGGCATGAAGAACAAGACACTGCATCTTCTTTGGATATGGGGGACTTCTTCATCATATTCTTCTATTTCTTTTTCTGATTTGTCAAAGTCTTGGTGGATATAGATTTCTGCTCAGAAATGACTGTGTCATTATCAAGACTGCTCTTCATTGTTAACTCTAGGAAAGAAACTAAAATCTTATTCTCAATAGAATTACTGGAGAATATCCAACATACGCTAACCTTTCCCTTTGATACCACTTGTAGGACCCCGGGACACCCTGAGAGGTGAGGGGTGAATCAGGGTGGCAACGTTTTCTTCTTTTAGTGGTGGATCTTGTTCCCACGTTGGTAGGAACAACTTAAACTTGTATGATGGATATGATCAACAATTAAACATTCACATGCAGAGAGATGACACATCTATTTTTACTTGGTTCACCATTAATGGCTACGTCCAAGGAGCATACGCTGACAGGTTGTTGGTCATACCTAAATCCACTATTCTTCACTAGCTGTAGATTACAAAGGTTCGGGTACAGTCACTCTGTCAAAGGCTCACTGCCTTTACAATTGTTCAGGGATAGCTCACTGCGTCCCTCGGGTCACTCCCATTGACTCCCCCGGGCTCACTGTCGTTGGTGAAGTCCCACTCAGTTTATGGACGTCAAGGTCTCTTCAATAAATGTGCATTTATGTTCTTTGTCTCCAGTTCAGAATGAGACTTTTCTTGCATCAGGGTTCATAGTTGATTCTCTTTATAGTTCAATCTTTCCTCTTTAGTGCAATGACTAAATTCACTAGATCCCCTTGTCTTCGATTGCCTGAATCACAATCACTTATGTGATTGCTCAATAAATTATGTCCAGCTTACTCGGCATTCATCATAATCAATTCACCATGTACGCATGAGATCATGCATGTATCATTTAGATTTCTTCTTCAATCTCGCTTTGCACTGAAAGTATCAGGAAATCTTTAGCTCTTGTGCAGCTCCAGAAAGGCGAGCGTGCTTCAACAATATTTGGATCTCCTTTTCAAGCATGGCGCGCAAGTCTCCATCTGGTGCGCAAGTATTAGGAGCGCAAGTATATCCTGGCATGAAAGTGTCTCCAAAGCACCTACGTGACTCTGCCTTCTTGAACTTCAAACCTGCGCGACTCACTTCCTTCTTTTCCCAAATCACCACGGGCGCTCAACCATCAGTCGGTGCGCAACCTCTACATGCACGACCCAACAACCACTTGCGCGGTTCAACCACCTACGCGAAGAGAGCTCGAACAATCTCAAAGTCTTGAGCTCTGTCCCAAATGAGGCGGGGTGGTTCAGTATTTATAGGCAAACTGGACCCCCTGCGTGGCGGCGCGCAAGTCATCCATCGACGCGCAAGTCTCGGCCCCTGCTAGGCACTAGGGCGATCAACATCCAAACTTGCGCGAACATATTGCCTTTTCCAAATTTGGATCTTCTAATCTCGAAAAACTATTGGCGCGCAAGTTATAATGCATTCAAGGCGTCAGCATGCCGGTCTCTTCCCGGCACATAATTCACCTGTGCGACCTCACCAAAACTTGCGCGACCCCTATCCCTTTGCCATATTTTGATGCTCTGATCTTCGAAAACATATGGCACGCAAGTTTCCTATCCTCCAAGAGTATGGCGTGCAAATTCCTTTTCCAAAATCACTCTTCTTCATTTTTTGATTTTGAGGCCCTGAAATTTGGCAAACACTGGAAAACGGAGCCACCTTGTATCTGCTCTTTTTGTACCGCCTCCAGATCATCCATTCCTCTGTCGATGTTATTGAATCAAACATAGATTGTTGACCACAACTCTTGAACTCGACATGTCACCATGGAGTCTCCTTTGTCAACAAATTTGTATGTTGTTTGTTTGCTTTGTCAACAAGCACGATCACCTCAACAACACTTCTTCATGGTGATCTGTATCCTTAAGCAACTCTTTTGATTTTATCACAAACTCCACTATTGGGATATGTATTCTTTGAAGGAAAAACATTAGTACCATAATCTTCTATGACAATGTGATGTGCATGGACATTTCATAAGTTAACTCATTGGCACATTGCCTCCTTCATCAACCGTCATGATCAACTTCATGCAAACCAAGTGATTCAATCCGTCAAGGAAGTCTCAAGAATGGTTCTCACGCAATCATGAGTAATTGCATGGTCTTCATCAAAACCCATTGTTCTCATGCAATAATGAGGAATTTCATGATCTTTATCCAAAAACACCATCCTGCTTTATCATCCTTGGATGGATTACTCCTCACATTCTTCATTGTTGTAAACAATGTATCACCTTTGATACATGTTCTTTGAACTTACGATCAGCACAACAATCGTCTGAATCACTACTCCTCTACTTCATCGGAGTACTTCATGATCTCCTTCACTGTGAGCTTCCATTCTTCCATTTTATTGGAGTACTTCTTGATCTCTTTCATTTTGATATTCCATTGACAACTATTGACAACAAATACAAACCTATGCACAAAGTGGTTCCAACAGTTTTAAGCCACTAAAGAATCGATCGATCTTACTCTCAGGTTTGATAATAATACCAGAAGCGTACCTTGAAAGCCTTGTAAAATTTGCTTCATAGGTACCAACAGATTCATCATCCTTTTGATTTAGTTCAATAAACTCCTTCTCCGTCTTTGTTCGGATAATACGAGGGAAGTACTTATTGAAAAATAAGTTCTTGAACTCGTCCCATTCCATGGAATCAATTTCATCCCTCGGCCTCGTATTCTTGATAATATTCCACCATTGATCAGCATCTCCTTACAAACGATACACTGCTATGATTACTTTGTCATGTTCAGAACATTGAAGAACTGAAAATATCTACTCAGTTGTACTAATCCATTATTCAGCAACTAATGGATCAGTAGACCCACTGAATGAAGGTGGACACTGACTCATGAAGGATTCAATAGAATGTTTCTCCTTCCTTTGCTCGTTTGGAAGTCCTTCATGATTCATAGCTTGAGAATGTTGTGTGAGCATAGCTACAAGATTTTTCATTCCATCTCCCATAACGTTTGGTTGCTTAGGGGGACAATCGTTGCATTGTCCGTCGCATTCCACATTAACATGGTTCTTTCGGGTTCCATCCATTGACTAAAACCAATAATAATAGTGTGAGAAACATTAATTATAATAGGAAAACCACATAATCAAGAATAAAATTTCACATTTAAGGTCTTATCATAGGTTATTCATGGCCATTTCTAAAACACTAGGATTGTGTTCTATGGTTAGACTTATCCTTAGGGTTCTTACTAAGGCTTTCACATCCAAGTTTCCAAAGGTTGACTATACCTTTCCTCTGAGAATCAACTATAACGGTCTGGAATTACTTTGAGTGGAATATAATTGATACCTATCAGGGCACTCCATGGGCACCTACACCCCCTGGGCGGGACACACCACCATCCCCAGTGGCATCCATTTCCTCATGAATATCTTGGGCGGAGAGCCATGCTTCGTCCAACGCTCACATGTGAGAGTTCCCAAGGATTAGATACATTCCTACCTACTTTTCCTCTGATACTAAATATAACGACCCATACTTTACATACATTTTTAGTACATCAAAATTGACGTACACTTATTACAAAATATAACAAATCCATGAAATAACCATATAGTTATAGTGTCTTTAGAAACTGGGAAACATAAAAAACTGGTTCATAAAGCGTCTACATTGTCTCCCATTTATTTCATCATATCTATAGTCTGTTTTGGCATATCTTACTTAATAACCTTCTTCCTGACCTGGGGAAAGAAAACATACAAAAGGGTGAGCTCAAATGCTCAGTAAGGGTAAACAAAAGAAATATCAATCACATCATATTCATAAGAACATAACATTTTTTAAATCATACCCTGCAAAAGAGATCATGATTTCATAACATGGGATAAATCATGGTAGTGAAATGTAATCACAATAATCATAACACAAAACATGAAGCTTTGTGGCATACACACACAATCATAGAGAATCATTTCTTATTAGTTAAGACCCATTGACAAGACTATCGTAGTGGACAAAGTCCATTTCTGAACCGAGTTCATTCATCGTTTCAGTCCTGTTTCACTGAACCAGTTTAACCTGCCGTTCCAGCCATGTCTATCTCAAGAGATATAAAATCATTACCCAATGCATTGGAGAGAGATATAGGTCCCAACCATCTCATAATGATACCATTCTTATGTGTGCCGCAAAATCATAAACCATACATCATAGAATAACCCATATAATAAAAATGGGATTCTTAAACATCGTGACATCATAAAAAAACTCATATAAGATAAAGGAATTCATAAAAATAATTCCATCAAAACATAATCAAATAAATGTAATAATAGGGATAGAAACAGAACCCTTTATTATCTGAGATGGAAAATAATTTTGATAATACACTTGAACTACATTCTTGAGGAAAATATACTTTCTACTTCAAAAACCCTTTTAATTTCTTAACATGTCATACAATTCTAAACTAAAAGAATTTGATTAAAAATAAACTTGAAAACCTGTAAAGGAAGATTCATGGATATAATGTTTTAAAAATCCATTCATGCCGTATAATTTAAAAATGACATTCTTCTCGTACTTTTGTGAGAAAAGTCAAAAATTACCTCATACGAAAAACGACAAAATATTCCTTTCATTTCTTTTACTAAAAACTCACTGAAGGGTAAAAATGGATTTAAAAAATTGTATGTGGATGGAAATAATATTACATATTGAGGAAACATGGATGTGGATGATTAAATACACCCCATTAAATTACAAAGTATAAACAATGTCGGATAAAAATGAGATTGTGATATTTCCCTTACCTTAGGTTCGATTTGCTTCGTAAGTGTCCAAAACTCCTGTATAATGATGTAAATAATGTCATTGACTTATTCCAGAATCATAATAATTGTTATGATATAATATATGATCATATTCTTAGCTTATTATTAGTAATATTTCATTGCTACTTGTTATTCTGGTGTTTATTACTTTTTGTTCTTATGCATGTTTTGTCGAATAAACTCTTATTATTATTTTTAGGTTATAGATACCTCATTTATAGAATTATATTAGTGTAATATATATCACATTTATTCACTCAATTCATTTATGTAATCATTATGCAATGAAAATCATGTAGAATGAGCCGCATCACATCGTGGAGATGATATTCCGTACGTACGCACGAGCGATGATATTGTTCCCATGATCGTGGAATTGTATTGGAGTGTATGTATACTATTTCAGAATCAATATAAATTTAAAATAATAATATATATTCATTATTTACACCATTATACCCATCCATGCAAGGTGGTGGTGGATAATATATTACACCACGGCGTGGAGACCGTATTCCGTACGTACGCACGCACGGTGATTTCATTTTCCGTAGGATAGATAGATGGTGAAATAAGGTTGTTTCATATTTATAATAACATATCAGTATATGAGTGATACTGATGTTATAAATTCATAATGAAACAACTAAATAATAAGAATTGGAAGAAGAAATAAAGTTGAAAGAAGCCGTAACGGACATTACCTCTTCTTTGAAGCGCCTCTTTGAGACCTCCTTTTAGGGCATCAAAATTGGTCTTTGAAGAAGACCAGGACCTCTAGGGTGTTTCTAGGGATGTGAAGAGGAGAAATTGGTAGGGGTTGTCCGATATTTAAGGTTCAAAGTGTTGTGAGGAAGAGAGGGAGGAGGTGCCCTTTTATAATGGAGGAGAGGGGCACCTTTGGAAAAACTAAAAATTGTATTTTATTATAAAGCCACATTTGGATTTAAATAGCTCCAAATTAATTTATTTTGAAGATAAGGTGGGGATGGGTCCGAATAATCTCATCCAATAGAATTTGGACAAGTTTAGTTTACTCTTTTAACCTTATCATTTATATTTAACATTAAGTTAGATAATTTTACTTTTACCGTGTCTTTTTGTGTTCTTTCACTATAAGGTTAATAAACATACTATAACACGTAAAACGAACCCCAAGTTGTTTATTATTAATATATATATCCTTATCTAAGTCATTTGGCCGAACCTTAGATTTTTAGAAATAAAATAACAATTAATAATATAATATTTGTTTTAAAAACTATTTTATGTCAATTTTGACACTATTTAGTAATTGATTTTCGGAAAAATCATAACAGAATTATTAGTTCAAAAAAGATAATTAAATCAATAATAACATGTCATATTATCCTAGAAAATTATTTTAATTCATAAAAAGTATCATATTACATTTATTTGGGTATTAATTACATCAATTATGTCAATATTTCATTAATAAGATAATTACTGCATCATCTTCGTGTCATAAATAAATTAAACTATTTAATTTATAAAAATTACAAATAAAATACCATTATTTAGGAAATCGTTTTATCTTTCTAATTCATATTTATAGTCGAATTTATCTTATGTATAACCCTATATTAAAAATTATGTACTTATTAAACTATGATTTTATCTATTTTAACCCTTCTTTATATAAATTAATAATAAATGTCATAATCTAATCCAAGTGGGCCTAAATGGTCATATTTTATTCCTAAGGTTTTTTGGGTCGAATTACACTTATCCAATAGAATTAGGACATGTGTTAGGGTAATAATAATATCATTTTTACCCTTAATTACCCTATTTACTTTTAACTGTGGCACATAAAAGTAAAAAGCTACTATTCACCAAAAGTTATTTTCATCTCAATGAACCACATTTTACTTACTGACATCAACCATGTCTCTCGGATCTTTGAAATTCCACTCACAGAAGCGGTAAAATTATGTTTTATGCGAATTTGAAAATTCTCCTAGGAGGTGGGTAAAAGACTATGAAAAGTTCAATAAAATTCTTATATATCTAAATTTATTATAAAATTACTCCAATGAATTACATTGAACATAAATAGGTATTATGTATCAATTTTGACCTAAAATAATTTTAAATAAAATAAATAATTATCTAAATGAAAATTCGGTTTTTAAATAGTAACCCAGTGTTATCACTATTCATCAAAAATTGAAAGTCTCCAGAAAATTACCAAAATTTCACCCTAGGCTAATTTTGATATTCTGAATCCAAAAATGAAGTCCATTTTGAAAAATAAAATTAACAAAATTTCAAAAAGTGGATATTACTATTCATAACGGCTAGTTTTAATAATATTTTAATAACATATCGTTGTTTAGTGAAACTCGGTATTGCGTACGACGCAAGCTATCAAGGAAGGTCGCGATTAAGTGTGAAGAAAGCCAAGCTTGTGTTGTGTGTAGTGAAAGATTTCTTTGATGATTTATATAAAATAAAAACAAAATATTTCTTATAAAAGTCTCGGGTGTTACATTCTACCCCCCTTAAAATGAATTTCGCCCCCAAAATTCATCACTTGTAACAAACAGATGTGGATACTTCTCCCTCATAATATCCTCAAGCTCCCATGTAGCTTCTTCTAATTGGTTTTTCCTCCATAAAACATTCACCAAGCGAGTTGTCTTCTTCCGAAGGACTTTTTCCCTATGATCGAGAATCTCTATCGGCTGTTCTTCATAAGAAAGATCTTGTTCCAATGGTACAACATCAGAGTTGAGTCCATGTGAAGGATCAGGTATGTAATTTCTCAGGATAGATACATGGAACACATCGCGAACTTGGGAGAGATTTGGTGGATGCTCCAATCGGTATGCTAACTTCCCAACACGATCCAGTATTTCGAGAAGACCGATGTACCTAGGGCTCAACTTTCCCTTCTTTCCAAATCTCATTACTCTCTTCCAAGGAGATATTCGTAAGAACACTTTCTCACCCACTTCAAACTCTAATTCTTTTCTTCGGTTTTCGGCATAACTTTTTTGTCGATTATGAGCTACTCTTATGTGTTGTTGAATAGATCGGACCTTTTCTGCCATCTCATCAACTAGATTAGGTCCTAATAGCATTCTTTCCCCAACTTCATCCCAACAAGTTGGAGTCCTGCATTTTTTTCCATAGAGAGCTTCATAAGGAGCCATCTGAACACTGGAGTGAAAGCTATAATTATAAGAAAATTCCACCAAAAGGTGTGTGTTGATCCCAACCACCTTTGAAATCCATAGTGCAAGCTCTCAACATATATTCTAGAGTTTGAATTGTCCTCTCAGACTGACTGTCTGTCTGACGATGATAAGCAGTGCTGAAACTCAACTTTGTATCCAGAGTATGCTGAAGACATCTCCAGAACTTTGAGGTAAACCTCGGATCCCGATCAGATATAATATAAAGTGGCACTCCATGCAATATTACCACTTCCTGTACATATATCCTCTCGAGTTTATCCAGAGAAAAATCCTCTCTAATATCAATGAATTGTGCAGACTTTGTAAGACGATCAACTATGACCCAGATAGAATTATTTCCTTTGGATGTTTTAGGAAGTCCTATGACAAAGACCATAGTGTTGTTTTCCCATTTCCATTCGGGTATGGGTAATGGTTGTAACAACCCCTTAGACTTTTGTCTCTCAACTTTAACATCCTGAAAAAACAAGCATTGAGAGACATATTCAGCAACATCTCTTGTCATTCCATCCCACTAGAATTACTCTTTCAGGTCCCTATACATCTTCGTGCTTCCAGGATGAATAAATAATAAAGAAATATGAGCCTCATCCAGCAGATCCTTCTTTAATTCGGGGATGGGAGGAAACAAACCTGATTCTTGAACTTTATTATCCCATCACAATCAAGGTTGAATTCAGGAACATTTCTCACCTTCTTTTGTAAATCTACATCTTCTTTCTGTGCCTCTTTAATCCTAACATGTATAGATGGTTGACCATTCATTTGATAAAGATATGATTTTTCCCCTTTTATTATAATTCCAAGATCCATCCTTTGTAAATCCATAAATATTGGATCTTTTGTGATCCTCATCATGGATAAACTAACATGGTATTGTCAACTTAATGCATCAGCCACCTTCTTTTCTTTCCCAGGGTGGTAATTAATTGAGGAGTCGTAATCCTTAATCAGCTCCAACCATCTTCTTTGGCGCATATTCATCTCTTTTTGCGTGAAAATATACACTAGACTTTTATGACTAGTATAAATGTCACAACTTTATCCATAAAAATAATTCCTCCAAATCATTAATGCAATGATTACACAGCTAACTCCAAATCATGAGTTGAGTAAATTTTCTCATGTATTTTCAACTGTCGTGAGGCATAAGCAATCACCATATTATTTTTCATAAGAACACACCCCAATCCCTTCTTAGATGCATCACTGTAGATCACAAACCTTTCTCCACTACAAGGCAGTGTGAGCACAGGTGCACTGGATAACCTTCTTTTCAACTCCTTGAAATTCTCTTCACATTCCTCCGTCCAAACAAAATTAACTCTATTCCGAGTCAACCTGGTGAGTGGATTAGATAATAATGAAAAATATTTCACAAAATGTCAATAATATTCAGTCAAACCAAGCAAACATTGGATCTCAGTTATTGTTGTTGGTCTCGACCATCTTTCGATAACCTCTATTTTTGCTGGATCCACAGATATCCTCTCTTTTGAGATTATGTGACCCAAAAAATGCAAGTTTTTGAAGCCAAGATTCACACTTGGTAAATTTGGCATAAATCTTCTCCTTTCTCAGGGTCCTCAACATAATTCTCAAGTGACATTCTTGTTCTTCCTTGCTCTTTGAATATACAAGAATATCATCTATAAAGACTACCACAAACTGAACAAGATAGTCTCTAAAGGCTATATTCATCAGATCCATGAAGATAGCAGGGGCATTAGTAAGACCAAATGGCATCACTATAAATTCATAGTGTCCATACCTTGTACGGAAAGCCGTCTTTGAAATATCCTCCCTTTTGAATCTTAATTGATGATACCCTGAATGAAGATCAATCTTGGAAAAGTATTGAGCTCCACGTAGTTGGTCAAATAAGTCATCAATGCGCGGGAGAGGATATTTGTTCTTGATAGTGATCTTGTTAAGTTCTCGATAATCAATGTAGAGTCTCATTGATCCATCTTTCTTCTTAACAAACAAAACAGGTGCTCCCCAAGGTGACTCACTAGGGGGTATGAACCCCATATCAAGATTCTCTTGGAGTTGCTTCTTCAATTCCTGCAACTCAATTGGGGCCACTCTATAAGTTGTCTTTGAAATAGGTAAAGCACCTGGTACGAGTTCTATTGAAAACTCAACATCACGATTTGGTGGAAGACCCTGAAATTTCTCCGAAAAGACATCATCAAACTGCCATACAATGGGCATATTCTTAATCGTGAGTTTCTCACCAACCATTTGAGATAAATAACCTACATTTAGCGGAATCAAGACCCATAAGATGGAAGAAATTTCCACTGGAAGGTTATGTTGATCCTTGCATCGATAGACGATCAAAGATTGATCTGGAATATGAAATGTCACTTCCCTTCATTGGAAATTGATATGAGATCCATATAGAGAATGCCAATCCATGCCAAGAATCACATGAAATTCCACTATAGGAAGGATCACAAGATTTGCAGGAAGCACATTCCCAAAAACATCAATTGGAGAAGAATTATAATCTTTTGATGCGACTATTGTGCCATTAGGGGTTGTCACAGATAACTCAACATCTAATTGTTGATGTAATACGGTGATACCCTTAGAAAATTCTTCAGAAATAAAGGAGTGGGTGGATCCATAATCAAATAAAACATTTTCTACTTTAGAGTGGATGGTAAGTGTACCTTTCACCACTTTTTTATCGTACTCCACATCACTGATAGAAATTTCATGTGACTTTACTTTTTATTTCGCCTTAAGAGTTTGTTGATGTCGAACATTATCATCAACACTTGGATTTGGGCATTGATTGGCATAATGCCCCATTTCCTTGCACTTGTAACATTGAAGTGTAGTAGGTTCATTCTGTGTATCCCTTCCTTTGTTTTCATCATTAGACATCTTATTCCCATCATTGCGGAATTCAAATGCCTGATGTCCTTCCTTTCCACATTGGAAACATTTACATGTCCCTTTAAGATAACTCCCTACATGTTTATTTCCACACTTTGAGCATAAGGGAAAGATCATCTTCTTTTCAGTGTGCTCTTTACATTTTTCTTTTAATTCCATTTTCCTCTTCTTATCAAAACCATATGAATGATAAGTTACTCTAATCTCCATCTCAACATTGAGAGCACATCGAACGATATACTCATAGCTATTGAAGTCCCTTATGGCTAACGCCCTTCAAAGACTTGTTTTAACCCACTAAAGAATCGATCGATCTTACTCTCAGGTTCGATAATAATACCAGAAGAGTACCTTGAAAGCCTTGTAAAATTTGCTTCATAGGTACCAACAGATTCATCATCCTTTTGATTTAGTTCAACAAACTCTTTCTCCATGTTTTTCGGAGAATACGAGGGAAGTACTTATTGAAAAATAAGTTCTTGAACTCGTCCCATTCCATGGACTCAATTTCATCCCTCGACCTCGTATTCTTGATAATATTCCACCATTGATCAGCATCTCCATCCAAACGATACACTACTAAGATGACTTTGTCATGTTCAGAACATTGAAGAACTGAAAATGTCTTCTCAGTTGTACTAATCCATTATTCAGCAACTAATGGATCAGTAGACCCACTGAATGAAGGTGGATGCTTCCTCATAAAGGATCCAACATAATGTTTCTCCTTCCTTTTCTCATTTGGAAGTCCTGCATGATTCATAGCTTGAGAAAGTTGTGTGATCATGGCTACAAGATTTTTCATTCCATCTCCCATAACGTTTGGTTGCTTAGGGGGACAATCATTTCACTGACTGTCGCATTCCGCATTAACACGGTTCCTTCGGGTTCCATGCATTGACTAAAACCAAGAATAATAGTGTGAGAAACATTAATTATAATAGGAAAACCACATAATCAAGAATAAAATTTTACATTTAAGGTCTTATCATAGGTTATTCATGGCCATTTCTAAAACACTAGGATTGTTTACTATGGTTAGACTTATCCTTAGGGTTCTTACTAAGGCTTTCACATCCAAGTTTCCAAAGGATGACTATACCTTTCCTCTAATACCAACTATAACGGTATGGAATTACTTCGAGTGGACTATAATTGATACCTATCAGGGCACTCCATGGGCGCCTACACCCCCTGGGTGGGACACACCACCATCACCAATGGAATCCATTTCCTCATGAATATCTTGGGCGGAGAGCCATACTTCGTCCAATGCTCACATGTGAGAGTTCCCAAGGATCAGATACATTCCTACCTACTTTTCCTATAATACCAAATATAACGACCCATACATTACATACATTGTTAGTACATCAAAATTGATGTAAACTTATTACAACATATAACAAAACCATGAAAGGACCGTATAGTTATAGTGTCTTTAGAAACTGGAAAACATAAACAACTGGTTCATAAAGCGTCTACACTGTCTCCCATTTATTTCATCATATCTATAGTCCCTTTTGGAATATCTTACTTAATAACCTTATTCCTGACCTGGGGAAAGAAAACATAGAAAAGGGTGAGCTCAAATTCTCAGTAAGGGTAAACAAAAAAAATATCAATCACATCATATTCATAAGAACATAACATTTTGGAAATCATACCCTGCAAAAGAGATCATAATTTCATAACATTTGATAAATCATGGTAGTGAAATGTGATCACAATAATCATAACATAAAAATGAAGAATAGTGTCATACACACATAATCATAGAGAATCATTTCTTATTAGTCAAGACTCATTGACAAGACTATCATAGTGGACAAAGTCCATTTCTGAACCGAGTTCATTCCTCGTTTCAGTCCTGTTTCACTGAACAAGTTTAACCTGCCGTTCCAGCCATGTCTATCTCATGAGATATAAAATCTTTACCCAATGCATTGGAGAGAGATATAGGTCACACCCATCTCATAATGATACCATTATTATGTGTGCCACAAAATCATAAACCATACATCATAGAATAACCCATATAATAAAAATGGGATTCTTAAACATCGTGACATCATAAAAAAATTCATATAAGATAATGGAATTCATAAAAATAATTCCATCAAAACATAATCAAATCACTGTAATAATAGGGACAGAAACAAAACCCTTTATTATCTGAGATGGAAAATAATTTTGATAAAACACTTGAACTACATTCTTGGGGAAAATATCCTTTCTACTTCAAAAACACTTTTAATTTCTTAACATGTCATAAAATTCTAAACTAAAAGTATTTGATTAAAAATAAAAATGAAAACCTGTAAAGGAAGATTCTTGTATATAATATTTTGAAAATCCATTCATGCCGTATAAGTTAAAAAAGACATTCTTCTCATACTTTTGTCAGAATATTCAAAAAGTACCTCGTACGAAAAACGACAAAAGATTCTTTCATTTATTTTACTAAAAACTCACCGAAGGGTAAAATTATATTTAAACAATTTTAGGAGGATGGAAATAATATTACATATTGAGGAAACATGGATGTGTATGATTAAATACACCCCATTAAATTCCAGAGTATAAACAATATCGGATAAAAATGAGATTGTGATATTTCCCTTACCTTAGGTCCGATTTGCTTCGTAAGTATCCAAAACTCCTATATAATGATGTAAATAATTTCATTGAATTATTCCAGAATCATAATCATTGTTATGATATAATATACGGTCATATTCTTAGATTATTATTAGTAATATTTCATTTCTACTTGTTATTCGGGTGTTTATTACTTTTTGTTCTTATGCGTGTTTTGTCGAATCAATTCGTATTATTTTTTTTAGGTTAAGGATACCTCATTTATAGAATGATATTAGTGTAATATATATCACATTTATTCACTCAATTCATTTATGTAATCATTATGCAATGAAAATCATGTAGAATGAGTCGCATCACATCGTGGAGATGATATTCCGTACGTACGCACGAGCGATGATATTGTTCCCATGATCGTGGAATTGTATTGGAGTGTATGTATACTATTTCAGAATCAATATAAATTTACAATAATAATATATATTGATTCTTTACACCATTATACCCATCCATGCAAGGTGGTGGTGGAAAATATATTACACCATGGCGTGGAGACCGTATTCCGTACGTACGCACGCGAGGTGATTTCGTTTTCCGTAGAAAAATTGGACTTTGAAGAAGACCAGGACCTCTAGGGTGTTTTTAGGGAAGTGAAGAGGAGATATTGGTAGGCGTTTTCTGATATTGATGGCTCAATGTGTTGTGAGGAAGAGAGGGAGGAGGTGCCCTTTTATAATGGAGGAGAGGGGCACCTTTGGAAAAACAAAAAATTGTATTTTATTATAAAGCCATATTTGGATTTAAGTAGCTCCAAATTGATGTATTTAGAATCTAAGGTGGGGATGGGTCGAAATCATCTCATCCAATAGAATTTGGACAAGTTTAGTTTACTCTTTTAACCTTATCATTTATATTTAACTTTAAGTTAGATAATTTTACTTTTACCGTGTCTTTTTGTGTTCTTACACTATAAGGTTAATAAACTTACTATAACAAGTAAAACGAAACCCAAGTTGAGTATTATTAATATATATATCCTTATCTAAGTCATTTGTCCGAACCATATATTTTTAGAAATAAAATAACAACTAATAACATTATATTTGTATTAAAAACTATTTTATGTCAATTATGACACTATTTAGTAATTGAATTTTGGGAAACTCATAACAGAATGATTTGTTCAAAAAAGGTTAATTAAATCAATACTAACATGTCATAGTATCCTAGAAAATTAGTGAAATTCATAAAAAGTCTCATATTACATTTATTTGGGTATTAATTACATCAATTATGTCAATATTTCATTAATAGGATAATTACTGCATCATCTTCGTGTCCTAAATAAATTAAACTATTTAATTTATAAAAATTACAAATAAAATACTATTATGTAGGAAATAGTTTTATCTTTCTAATGAATATTTATAGTTGAATTTATCTTATGTATAACCCAATATTAAAAATTATGTACTTATTAAACATTGATTTTATCTATTTTAACCCTTCTTTATATAAATTAATAATAAATGTCATAATGTAATCCAAGTGGGCCTAAATGGTCATATTTTATTCCTAAGGTTTTTTGGTCGAATTACACTTATCCAATAGAAGTAGGACATGTGTTAGGGTAATAATAATATCATTTTTACCCTTAATTACCCAATTTACTTTTAACTGTGGTACATAAAAGTAAAAAGTTACTATTCACCAAAACTTATTTACATCTCATTGAACAACATTTTACTTATTGACATCAACCGTGTCTCTCAGATTTTTGAAATTACACTCACAGAACCGGTAAAATTATGTTTTATGTGAATTTTCAAATTCTCCTAAGAGGTGGGTAAAAGACCGTGAAAAGTTGAATAAAATTTTTATATATCAAAAATTATTATAAAATTACTCCAATTAATTGCATTGAACATATATAGGTATTATGTATCAATTTTGACCTAAAATAAATTTAAATAAAATAAATAATTATTTAAATAAAAAGTCGGTTTTTAAATAGTAACCCATTGTTTTCACTATTCTTCAAAAATTGAAAGTTTCCATAAAATTACCAAAATTTCACTCTAGGATAATTTCGATATTCCGAATCCAAAAAAGAAGTCCATTTTGAAAAACAAAATTTACAAAATTTCAAAAAGTGGTTATAACTATTCATTACGGCTAGTTTTAATATTATTTTAATAGCATATCGTTGTTTAGTGAAACTCGGTATTGGGTACGACGCAAGCTATCAAGGATGGTCGTGATTGTGTGTAAAGCAAGTCAAGCTAGTGGTGTGTGCAGTGAATGATTACTTTGATGATTTATATAAAATAAAAATAAAATATATCTTATAAAAGTCTCGGGTGTTACAACACCTCTAAAATGTTATATAAGTTTATCTGAATGGTTTCTATAGTCAGTTATGACCTTATCCATTGGTGAAAACCATTATTTGGATTTTTCATTGTTTAAAATCGACCACATGGTTGTGCCAACTTTAGTAGCCTATTCCCTCATGCTCTAAATTGTTAAACCACCATGTGGTGTGTGTGGAACCTATAATCGATCCCATAAATTGAAAATTTGAATTAAGATAAATGGAAGTCTATGGTTTAGGACCTTGAACCTTATTCTTAATTCTTTATTCCCCTTGGATTATGCTTATACATCTTCTTCATGTAAATGTTTATGCCTCATGATTGATTCCCTATGAAATTTCATTGTACTTATGATTTATACTTCAATAATCATGATTATTATATGTTTCCTTGTGATCACTACGTTATGCCTAGAGGTTATGCTTGTGATTAGTTCCACATACATAATGTATTATCACATGATTTATAGAATTTTATAAAACTATTGGACAATGTTTTTAGCATGTATTATTACACTAACTCATTGAAGACATGTGAATGGGAATGATATAAATGATCTTCTTATAGGCCTGGTAAGAAAATGGGTCCCAAATTAAGGAATTCATGGATGGAACATCATTATTGGTTTTAAACTACTTAACATGCTGGCAGATACACTTGGCTTACCTTGTATAGGCTCTATGAGAAGATTATTTATAATCATGAGTAAAACCATTTCCCTAGGGTAGAAATTGTGGATGGAAACATTGGAAAGATCTCTATGCCATGCCTCGTGTGATACTTGGTCCCCTTTGTGAGAAAAATGGTACAGACTAAGAGTTTACCATGACATAAGTGATGCAAGGGACACTATTATGGGTCACCTTAGATGGTCTTTATTGTATTGGTTATATCAAAGTCTCATCTAACAACCCTTTTGATTTCATATAGATCCCCTTGAATGGTCATAGGGTACTACATCAGATTGAATTGATTACCTTACTTGTTTTAAAATGATTCCTCCTTCTTAAATTGTGATTATAGGTGTATGATATTATAGGGAAATGTCCCCAATCCAAATAACATGACGAGGTTCATTCAAAACATGTTATGTTATTTATGATAATCCATATTCATACATTATTACTTGTACAGGTTCCCTTGGTTCAGAATCCATGCGTAGGATGAAGTAGGTATTAGTTGTTGTGTGTCTGATGGGAACCCAAACTGTCATGTTAATTTATTTATTGTTTTAATTTCATTAATAATACGAGATAATTTATCATTATATATTTCATAAAGTGGTTTTATGTAGACCCCATTGGTCATTTCCTAATTAGATTGTATCTCACACCCTACATGGTATATATATGGAACCTTAGAGACTTCATGATTGTATGTGTTGATAAAGGTAGAAGAAAACATATGATTCTAGATTTAATCTTCTGGGATGGAGCATGGGGCAATTGACCGAGCCTACGGTCATGATGCTAGTGGTTGTAGTTTTTGGACTTTGGTATTTTTTTAGAAAGTGATATGTGCTTGTATCCCATGATCAATGCATACTCTTACTGTTTATATAATTATGATCACCATCATAGTTTATATATATCATTTATTTATATTATAATAGTTATTTAATTTTATTGCATAATTATTTATTATATTTTCACTATTATATTACTGTAGATATTTCGTCAGCTATAATGGGTTAATGTCCTTGTTCCACCATGTCTACTTATTATTTCTTCTTCTTCTATTAATTGTCTATTATTTTATAATTTTTTAACCCATATTTATTAGGAAATAGTCTCCCCATAGACACACCTTAGGATATCCCAGCTAGTAAATAATATTTGGTATTTAGGGAGGAATTCTTGAGGTCCTATGACCACCATCTCAAGGCACCACTAAGGGGAATCTAGGGAAAGTTTCTACAAAGTGTTATTAGATTACATTCCCTTTTTCATACTATTTAGGTTTAGATAGGAGACTATGATATATCGATTTGGTAATGATTCTATTCTTAGGAGTAGTTATCCCATGTCTAGAGGAAATTGAAATTTATTGGGATAAGTAAATACTCTTATTGGTTATGTTGTTATAGTTTCATAGATTTCACCAATTAGTGATTCACTTATTTTGTGATTTTATCACTGTTGACATTATTATAATGGGTTTCATAGCCTTGTAGTGATGATATAAGGGTTTCTCAAATTCATGAATAATACTATAAACCATATGAATGTAATTTCATGAACTATTTCATTCCATATCCCCTTTTAATCATGAATTTATCATTTTCATAGAAATGATGTGGTGCATTGTTTTTTTACATATTGATGTCTTTCTGTTTCTTAAAAGAGGAAATAATATATTGATTTAATTTTACAAAAAATTAATAAATTTTGTTTTCTCATATAGATTGTTGGTGGGGCCTTAATTAATCAATTACAAAATGTTGGTTGGTTTTATTGATGAATTCTAATAGAATTTTAGAATATAAAAATTAGAAATTTATTGTGAAATTCAATCAATCAAAACACTATGTCTGACCTGTTACATCAGGATACAATATGTACATTCTCGAACATAGTTATTTGACATGCCAACATCATTTTACAAGTGTATTTGACTTATAAACATGTAATTGGTGATGGAAATACCTGGGTTGAGAAATCTATACCTAGAAAATGAAAATTAACCTAAATGAATTGATGTTCTAAATAAAACAATTATCGTTAGATGGGATACCAAAAATAATGTTTAATTTCCTCTATAACATTCCTCTGACTTACAATGTATTGAATCTCACTTATATTGTATGATATCATCATAATGACCAGACCATAGCAGTGGGTAGTAGAACACATCTCCTATGATCCTTGTGTGACTCATTTCTTACCTCTTAGACCAGGTTTAGTAGTGTAAAAAGTGGTGGGTTTTGATTGTATAATATACTTGTGTATTTTCATTCATTATGACTTTCCATATTTATTATAAATCGTATCTAATTAGTGTTATGAAAAAAAATTGAGTTATTACTTATTATTTCCTCATGTTGTATGTAAAGAATGTGGAAATGTGCATACTCTGGAGGTGGCAGGACCTAAGCCACCCATTATAACTCATTTAATACCACTTGAAGAACCTCCATCTGATCTTCCACTAGGTTCTGATGCTCTATTCCATGAAATTTTCTTCTAGTTTATTTTTTATATTAAGATTTTTCTTTAGCCTACCCATACCATGGTAGAGATGACTCATGATTTATAGTAGAATCATCCTCCCACCTTCTCAAGGGATGATGGACCTTATGCAGCTGAGTCATTGTTAAAATACCTGGTGTTTATCATTGAGCATTTTGAGACCCCTCTATAATGGAGTGTCAATATTGTTATCAAAATGTTATATGATTATACAAAGAGTTAGTGGGGCATCATCTCTCAGGAAGAAAATAATAAGGGTATGGTATGGGAAGACAACTAGATAGTCTCGTACCATAACTACTTACAACAATATATAAGAGATTAAAGTTCAATGAAGATCTTCCATCTTCATTCGAGAAACATTACTATGATTGAGTATTCTTATCGCTTCACCGATATCTTGTATTTCAATCTAACCACGACCGGTGATGAGTTGAAAACTATGAGGTGTTTTAATGATTGGATAGTGTAAATTGTCCCCTCTTAAGTGAACATATTTTAGTTGAAAACCATAAAATATATAGAGAACCCCAAAATTATTAATGAATTAAATATCATAGAAGTTGTCAATGTGATCTTTGGTGGTTCAATTCTGAGGTAGGTTGATAGTTAATCTTGTAGTAGCAAGCACTGTTTTGAGGGTTCATGTGGGGGCGAGTACTAGCAATGAGTAATGAACTAATAGTCATGTGGTTTGTCTGCTATGTGTCACGCCTAGCCATAAAGATTCCCAATACATTAGAAACATGATTTAGTGTCGATCTTATTGCAGTATGTGTCACCATAGACACTTATTCTTGTCTTTTCTTCTAACATATAGGGATATGGGATCTATACTACACCTATATCATGAAAAGGATCCACAAATCTATGTATGAATGAGGGTTTTTCTTCTAATAGAGATCTGGCTGAGATGGTAGGGGCCATGGATGAGGTATTTAGGCCACAATGGTTAAACATCAGTAGAGTGGATCTATTCAGCCTAGTTAAGAAGCATCTCAAGGTCATGGTTCATTCTATATTTATACAATGCATCCTTCACATGAGGATCAGAGTTGAGGGCCTTATTCAATACAAGGTACTATTCAGTATCCTCTAATTTAGTTACTTCACTTTTTGATTTAAGTTCACCACACCCCTTTAGGTCGATTATGGTTTTGTAAATTCGGGGACTTGAAATTGAGTACATGTTTGGATTTATGTCTCTCGACACACCATTAGCGGGTAATCAGAAAGAATATTTCCGTTCCAAGAGTTCCCCTTATGATAGGTGGGTACTGTTTCATATAGAGTTTCATCATCCGTGAGATGAATGGGTTCTAAATTAATCTCAGAATGTACAGTCTTGTTCATTATTGAGCCCATGATTATTTCTATCATCATTGGGTGTCTTTCAAATCACATGATGGTAGAACATATCTTTATAAGGTATAATGAGATATATAGTGAAGTTGAGTTCGACCCATGTGAACTGGGTATGAAAAGTGAAATATTAGATATTGAGTTTCTTTATCAGATACTAGGGGATGTTTCCTATAGAATTCCATCCCATGTTGGATCGTTTTAGAGGCAACTTCTCTTATGATTTACCTAGATTACATCTTGGGAGAGAGGTCAAGTTCATTATTGAGCTTTATCCAGGTGTGGCACCATTTTCCACAAATACATCTTGGATGGAACCTATATAGATATAGAAACATAAAAAAGACTCTCGAGGACCTAGATGGAAATGATTTTATATGACCCATCATGTTTCCTAGGAATTTACACATTTATTTTCAAAGAAGGCTGATGGTACCCTATGTTTTGGTGTGTATTAACACCAAATAATTCATTAAATGGTGAAGAATAAATATCCAATTCCTCATATATAAAATGTATTTGATCATCTATTATGATAAGAAATATTATTCCAGATCAATTTGAGGTCATGATAGCATCAGGTGAATGTGAGACCATCAGACATACCGTGTATAAAATCCTAGAAGAGGTATGACATATACAAGTGTCTGGTCATGTCATTCAGTCTAAAAAACATACTAAAAATATTTATGGTTCTGATGAATTTTTTTCCACCCATATATAGATTCAATTTTTTTAGTATTTTTGGAATAAATTATAGTGTATTCACAAACCAAAGATGACCATGCCAATAATATTGAGATCATGTTGAATACACTAAGAGTAAACTAGATATATTTGAAACTCATTAAATTCAACTTTTGGATTAGTAAAATTCACTTCATGTATTATATAATTTCATTGGAAGGTGTATCTTTTGACCCAGAGAATGTGATCTCCATTGTTTCTTAGGAACATGACTAGAATGTGTTTGGAATAAAAAACTTCTCGGGGATAGCTAAATATTTCACATGATTCATTCAGGATTTCTACAAATTTTTAGCGCTGATTATGAGAATAACGTAGAAAAGTGTGAAATTCATCAATCCTGAATCTCATGAGAAATACATGTAGGAGTTAAATATAAGAATAAATTTTCCCATAATTCTAGTCTTTCCAGAGTTGGGAAGGAACTATACAATCGATTGTGATGCTTTAGGGATTGATCTAGGTATATTTCTGAATCAAGGTGATCAAATTTTGACATATGGGACCCACCAAATGAAACCTCATGAGTATAAGTACCCTAATTTTGACGGAGAGTTAGTGTCCATGGTTTATGCCTTATTCTACTGGAGGAAATACTTTTTTGGTGAGATATTCATTTTTTACACATAAAAATAAAGTATCAAATACATATCCACACTCTAAGATTGGAATCTCATATAGTGAAGGTGGTTAAAATACCTAAAACAATTCAATTTTGATCATTGGTATAGTCCTAGAAAGGGTAAGGTAGTGAATAATTCCATGAGATAGAAATATCATACATATGCATTCCCAGAGGCTAGAAGTGAGTGGAAGATGATGGCTATGTTTACGGTGTTGGACCTAAAGGTTTAAGAACAACATGGAAAACCTATTTTAGCCACTATAGTGGTGACTTACTCCCTTATAGAGTGGTTTTGGATGAGGATGTTTTCATATTATTAGGGAATCATGTTGAGGTAGTGTATTACATGTGAGAACTCACCTTATGGTTGGTATATTGATTGAAATGAGATACTGATCTATAATGGGTGAGCTTGTGTGCCTTTTGATATATGGGAAGAGTGGATTTTGGAATATCATGCCTTTGTATGGGTAGTTCACATTTGTATTACCAAGATATAATTATACATTCATTGTCAATATTTGTAGCTAGGTATGAATAGGAGGATTCCATGCATTGTAAATCGGTGTTCCACATGTTAGCTGGTGAAGTGGAGCATCAAAAAACATTTGTAATTATACAACCTATATTAATTCATGAGTTGAAATGTAATAATGTCATTATGGATTTTGTGTCTATATTACTGAGATCCCCTTAGGAAATCATGAAATATGGATGATCATCGACAGTTTGACAAAGGTTGGACCCTCAATATCAACTAGAGAGACCTTCTCTGTAGATAATATTTGGAGGCTTTATATGTTGGAGAGAGTGGGCCTTCATGGTGTTCCCCATTCTATTATTTTTTACAGAGACACCCATTTTACACCACTTTTATAGAAAGGGTTGTAGAAGGCATTGGATTCATAGGTGTTCTTGAGTACAAAATATCACCCTCAGATAGATGGGTAGTTCGAGATGACAATACAAGTGTTAGAGGATATTATTGAGGCATGTATTCATGATTTAACTGTTTTTGGGGGAAATAATATCCCTCTTATTTAGTTTTCCTATAGAAAAAACATTCGTGGAATGATTCATATGTTTTTTTATGGGTCCCTTTATGGTATTCTATGTCATTCCACACTATATTGGTTAGAGGAAGGTGAGGCAACACTACTAGGTTCTCATGTCATGTAGGATACTTCTAAGCAAGTAAAAATGACTTAAAAGTATATTTCTATATATTAGTCTAGTTATAAGTCATATATCGATCAACACTATCATCCTCTAGAGTTTAAGGTGGGACATTAGGTCTTTCTACATGTATCACCAGTATTGGTTCATAGACGAATTCAGAGACTAGGATAGGTATCACCTTGTTATGTCGGGCCTTTAAAGGTTGCGGAGAGAGTCATGCTACAATCCTATCAGTTATTATTACCACAGAGTTATTATTACATGCATGTATTATTATATATATCTCAACATTATTAACATTATCATGTCCTGAATCATTCATTCAACCATGGGTATATTGATCTGGTGGCAGATGCATCTTTAGAAGATAATATTATATGTATTACTGATCGGAGAATGAATTCCCTTTGAGATAGGTCCATCCCACAAGTCTGGGTGAAATTATTGAATGACCATGTATAATATGATAAATAGGATATGGGGTCAATGTAAATGCTCATTTATTGAAACTTTTCTTAAATTACAATTTTCCACCCTTGTTCGTAAAATTCAGGTATGAGTTTTATGAAGGATGAGAGGTTGTAACATCCTGAATTTTATCAAAGATAAAAATAGTTTGTTTTTAGTTTAAATTCTTTAATTTGGACCTAAATATGTTACATATGTGAGATAGTATTTCCTTAAGGTGTCCGAGGAATTTTTTAAAGCCTGTATCCTTGAACGCTGGATTGGAATACTAGAGCACATAGTTAAGAAAAACCATGAATCCTAGCCTACATGATATCAATACGGCATACACGTTGAGATAGTGGGGGTTATAGGGCTTCTTGAATTTTCTACAACCATGAAACCCCATTTGCATGGATTTGGGGGGTTTCATTCCTCTTTGTAGAGGCCATTCACATGGATGGCACATGTTTTGGCCAATTGTGTGACAAAACCAAATGCCCCTAATTTTGTGGTTATAATCCAATGTTTCTCTTAAAAAAACTATGATTCAAGCTCTATTTACTCCCTTATTCACTAGTGGTTTTATTCTCCTCATCATTGCTTAAATATCACTCCCCTCTCCTTCTATGTCTTTTGATATATGCCTTTTTCGGTATCTGAATCACTCATAATAGAATGCATCAAAACGATTAATGTATGCTCTACAATCCCCTTAATTCTATTTTTCATTTCTTCCCACCTCT
The DNA here is from genome assembly GCA_963277665.1 of Viscum album. NCBI lineage: Eukaryota > Viridiplantae > Streptophyta > Magnoliopsida > Santalales > Viscaceae > Viscum > Viscum album. The sequence continues at coordinate 754,305,172 of OY728148.1, read as the reverse complement.
ATTGTGATATTTATGTGTGACCTATTTCCCTATTTTCATGGTTTTTTATGATTTCATTAATATCCCTCATTATAGATTGATTAAATAATCAAATACAGATATGTGGAGCACTACAACACTAAGGAAGGGGGTATAGTTCTTTCTGATAGGTTTCATCACTTTATGAATGGTGCACCATTTAACTACACACCAGACCCTTCTTCTGATTCCTATATATTTTGAAATAATTTATCTAAATTGTTTATAATTCCTATTATTTTCTTATCCTACCAAGAAACAATTCTTTGGTTGTTCACCTTTTTAGAAGAGACCACATGGTTGTGCCCACCTTAACAGCCTATTTGACATTTACATAAAATTTTAAACAACCATGTGGTGTGTGTGGCATCAATAATCAATGAATAAAATTGAAAAATGGAATAATGATAAATTTTAGTGCATAGGGTAAGCCCTTGAGCCTTATGATTATTGGTTTATGACCCTTGGTTTATTCTTGTACAATGCTTTAAGAATGATTTTTATACCTCATGATAGACTCACATTGCCATTTCCTTATCCTTATGGTTTTTACTTCATTACTTATTATTATTAAATGATTCATTGTTATCATTACTTACTTCCAAGGGATTTTTCTTATGTTGTGTGTCATGTTCTTAATATCTTATGCCAGGATTTATGGGTCTTGATAAAAGTATTGGATAAGTTGTTTATAATGTATTATTTCATTTTCTCCTTGATGTGATATGATTTTGAATACAATGACACATCTACTGGTTGTCCATGAGAGTGCATGACTCTTGAATAAATAATTACATGGATGGACGCATTTTTCATGGCATTGTATTACTTAAAACATTGAGAGAGACACGTAGACTAACTTGTACGAGCCCTCCAAGTAGATTATTTATACTAAATAGTGACACCGGCTCGCTAAGGGAGAAACCATGGATGGAATCATTAAAAAAATGGATTTTACATGAAAAAATTGATACTAGGTCCCCTTTGTGAGATAGATGTTATGGAATTATAGTCACCATGTCATGAGTGATACAAAGAACATGGTTATGGGTGGCCTTGGATGGACTTAGGGATATTGGTTATAAGAGAGGCTCATGTAGCAGCCCCAAAAATTCCATATGGATCGTCATGGACTGGCTCAAGATTCCACATTGGATTTTATGGATTTCCTTTATTGTTTCATATGTGATTCCTCTAACATAAATTATGATCATGATTGAATAAAATTATGGGGATATGTTTTCCATGAAAAATCATATTTTTGGGGTCAGTCAACACTTGTTATTTAATTTAAGATGGCATATATACCTAACTTATTACTTATATAGGGTTCCTAGGTCACGAATCCCAATGTATTCCAAAAAAAGGTAGTGGAAATTCACTATCTACGTAGAAACAAAATGCACCATGTTTATTGATTTATTTGTTTCATTTCATTACTAGCACTAGAACAATATTAATTGTGTATTACATGAATAGGTTTTATTTAGAAAATGTTGGTTGTGGACTACTAAGATTGTATCTCACACCCTACTTCGGCCATATATTGTACCCAATAAAACATCATGATTGTATGTTTTGATAAAGGTATGTAGAAAGCTTCCAATTCTTGATTTATAGTTCTAGGGTTGAGTATGGGGGAAGAACACCGATCTTTTACCTGTGATTCTTGTTGTAGTAGTTTTTGGAATTTTTGGTATTATTATTAGCATGAGATATGTTTTATATCCCTAGATCCACATGTAATATTATTTTATATAGAATCTTGATAGTCATCATCACAAATATATATTATTCATCAACTTATACCCATTATAAATTTATTTTTCATGATTATTTCTTATGGGTTTTCTACTAGCTAACTATTGATACTTCTTCTATTATGGTGGGTTTCCAATTCAATGTCATAATGTTTCTTCTCATTTATTATTACAATATTCATTATATTTTTTTGTTCTAACTATTATATATGAGGGAATAATCTCTCCATGGACACATCCTAGGACCTTTACTCTTGTCTGCAACCTTTGGTGTTCAGAAAGTTGACCTTAAGGTCCTACGAACACCATCTAAGGGCACTGATAAGTGGCATATAGAAAGGGAAAATTAAATAATTTATGATATGATTTCTCATATGATAATGATTACTCACACATGATATTATAAATAATTTTCGCCCCATCAAGTTAGGTAATTTGGCCATAATAAATATTGTTTTTGAATATTATAATTGAACTTCAGTATTCTCATTATAGAAAGGAAAAGCTATGACCTATTAACTATGAAAGATAATTTAAGGAATTATACCATTCAATTTAATTAAAAAATAATAAATATTTTATTTTTTATGAATATTGTATTATATGAATATATAGGATATCTAAGGTATGATGTAGTTTGTTTTATGGCACCAACCACAACACCCTATGGTGACTCATAGAGATTTCATCAAGATTCAAGGGTTATTATTCAAGGTAATATCCTCCAACTTATTTATTCTCTTCATACATATAATGTTTTCCTTATTTTATGGATAAAATGTTTTCTTAATCACCTGGTGCTCATATTGGATCAATTTTTGGGGATATTGTTTTTGGGTATTAAGGTTTTTATTAGTCTCCAAATTATTGATGGGCCTTGTTAAGATTTATTTTCACTATATATTGTTGGACTAATGAGGTAATGGTATAATTATATATGCATTCACTTTAAAAAAAATTAATACATGATTGATTTTATATGTTCACTCCATGTTTATATCATTATAAAAGCCATAATTTGTGTAGTAAGAAATTTTCTCCAAGTGATATTGGTTCATTTATATTATCCTTTTAACCTGAAAGGGGTTGGTCAAATTTTGAACACCTATATCCATATTCCTTGTTTTATGTATACTTATTGTTTATGGAAATTATCAATTGGACCTATAAAGTTGTTTCTTTAATTAATTTTTATAGTTTGGGTATCCTAACAAAATATATTTTATTAATTAGATAATTCATTTTTTAAGAGAAATTAATAATAGTTAAAAATTGTATATGTGTAAGTGTGTATTCTCTCGACATTTCTTATATAATAGTTTTTTTTGACAAAAATGATATCAAATAATTAAAGAACATTTAGAAATTAATTTATGACACAATTATTCTTGAATAAGTTAAAAAATAACACATGAACTATTCAAAGGTTTAGAAGGAAGAAGATTCATATAAATCATGATATTCCATTAAATTTTTTTATGAATTCTCAGCAGAGTAATTAATGAATTAATTATAGGATATATATTATACATTGAAGGATTGTCAGAGTATATCATAACCATGTGTCCAATGGTAATTTATATTTAGAATAAAGGTATTTAGAAACTCACATTAAATTATACATCGATGCATTAATGGAATAAAATCGGATTGATGAAACAAATTATATGTATTATAAATCTTCTATGTTTATTTTAGGTCATGTTATTAGAAATGGAAACATGTCATTTGAAAAAGATTCCAACTAAAGTTGAAATCAATATTTATTATAAAAATTGTTTGGAAATAAGTAAATTATTTCATCTATATAAATTTGCGGAGATGTTTTTTATGGATATATTTGGTAATAAAGTTTCACACCAATTTAGAAAGTGTATCTTTATATGATACCCAATAAAAACGAAATGATATAAACTGAACAACCCATTAAATAAAACAATCCTGGTTAAAATAAAACATATATTTTTAGAGAGGGAGCATAATATCTTAGAGGGATAGTGGGAGAAATATATAATTTTATGAAATCAATGATTTTAATGTAAAAACGAGTTGGAATTTGAACATTCAAATCTATTATATATTTGTTGGAGGAATTTTTTAAGAGAAACAAAGTTTGTATGAGAGATAAAAACCAAGAAAATATCCTTTTATTATTTACCATAGTGGGATATATATTATTATTTATGTTTATAAAATTGATATATTTTTAATTACTTAAAATTAAGTAAAATTTAAATAATTTTTTCTAATTTAATAATTGATTCCATTGAGAAATATTCAGTGATTCTGTAATTTATTGTTTGGTTGATTTGAAACTGCTAGTGGATAGTCCAGAAGAACAAATACATGATTTTAATTGTTAAACCAATGAACTATATCTAATTATTGATATCTCAAACTAATATTCATACATTTTATATGAACACAAACCTTTATATTAATATTCATACTAAATGAATTTCAATTCTACATGTTTTCAGTATTTTTTATGATCATCATATTGAGAAATTGGATTTAAAATATAGTTTCATGAATGAAAAATGTAGGTAATATATCAATATAGACTAAAATAAAGCATTAATTGAACAAAAAAATGATAACAATATATGAATGATTCACAAATATATTAGTAGAAAATAATAAACATAGTGATAAGAAATATTCATTTGGAATAAATAATTTCCATGTTCAAATAAATGTTTTGTGGGAGTTCTATAGTCTTCTAAGAATTATTTTTTGATAATATAATGAAAATATATACATTTAATTACATATTTAATAATGAATGGAATATATTTCTTTATGTATGACTTGATTTTTAAAAAATTAAAAGGGAAAAAATCTACTAACATAAATCTATAGGTTGGTAAATTTATTCCTAATAATTTTTTACAATGTATTAAAGAAATTCTAAATTAATTTTTTCCCATGTCACAAGGTATAATGTTCTTCCATTAAAACATGCATGGCCATTAGATGAGATAAATATTAATGGAAATATTTTATCCAAAGATTAAATTAGAATCTATATCATAAAACCATGATATATAATTTGTTTGATATTAAATTTAAATGGTGAATATATTGTATATATGTAAATGAACAATGATAATTTCATTAAAGTGAAATTAAAATAACAAAACAGTACATGAGAATGTAGTACAGGATGAGTTTTTTTTAAAAATAGAAATATGAATATTACTGTTTATGAGGATATGACACCAATATTCCATATGATAATTTTGATTTAGGATGACAATAAGGATAATATAATTTGTAAGATAAAATTATTATATCCTATAGTTATCATATTGATAATAAAAGAGTACACTGTGGCTTCCGATTCAAAATTAGAAACCGTTTAGTAAGGACTTGTTCAAATTTTTAGTTATACTAATTATATGATTATTATCATTATTATGATATAATTTTACTATGGCATTATAAAGGATGTCATGTTTTTAAAAAAGGATGAAAATATAAGTACACATAGATTCCACTAATATTGGGATTGTCACAAGTTATTGAGGTTATAGTAAGTAAATTTCAAAAAATAAACAATGAAAGAGTAATCACAGAAACATAAGAATGTATTAATACCAACATATATTTATATATATTCTCACTAGAAACATTTTTTACATGTCTAAATTAATGGGATGGTTAGAATTTGTCTCTAATTCATGTTGAATTATATTGCATTTATACACTAAAACCAAATAATTTATACTAATGAAAAAAAAATTCTATGAACAATATATTAAATAATTATTTCACCACATGGAGTTTTTAATTTTTTTGATATAAATTTGATAATTTTCTTATTTTGTTGTTCACATCAAAAGAACAAAGCAGTTACCTTCTATTAGAAATTCCTTGAAGTGTTATTAATAAAATTTGAAAACAAAATATATGGTTGAGTAACTTAAATTGATGGGAAATATATTGTGTTTCACTATCAAGTGTTAGATTAATTTAAATATAGGATAGTTTATCTCATAAATTTCACACTAACAATTATCTAGGATAATAGGATATGTGGATAAACCTACATATTATAATTATACAGGAAATATGTTATTGGATATTCTTATTAACGAACTTATGTATTAATCCATGGATATGATATAATTTTTAATTTATATCATGATTCATATAGTCTGATGAACTGGAAAAAACTGAGATGATTTATGATCATAGTGAGTTAGGAAACATTACATGTATCATGAGTTATTTTTCATTACTGAATAAGTTAATATAAGATATTTCCATTTCACTGGAGAATGTTGATTTATTCAGCCATTTAACAAAAATATACTTCTGAACTAAATCAGTACACATTTTGGATAGATGAGTTTATCCCATATAATCAATTAATGTGAAATAGATCATATATCTTGAAAACATGGGTATACAACCTATCCAATTTGGAGAAATTGAGTCAATAATATTATATTAAATAATATGCATTTGTATGTGGCTATTATCATTTAAAAGATAACCTCTTCATATATATTAACCATTATATGTTTCTATATTATGACTAATTAAATTGAGGTAAGTGACATTAGGGTCACATAATTATTGTTTCCCTTGATTAAAATTATTATTTTTTAATTTAAAACATGGAATAATTAAAATTCACCTAAATAAAAAATAATATTTATTTAGAAATTTTATAATCATTAATATCCATTCACAAAATATATTATATATAACACCTTGTAATAATATGATAAATAGATTCCTTTTTTATTTATACTTATAAATATAATAGTTATATTCTCTATAAAAAGAATAAGTACATTTTAAATAAAAAATAAAATAGATTTAATTAAACTCATTTCTTATAAGGTTTTTATTTAAAAGTTTTAAATTTAAATTATATAATTATAATTTTAAAAAACTAATTTAATCTTTAAATAAACATATAAAATTTATGTTAGGGTGAAAATTAGATTTTTTTTGGAAAATACAGATATTGTAAGGAATAAAAAAATAATGATTTTTAGAAAGTATCAATTCTTTTAAAATAATTCAGTACTACAAAAGTAAAATTATGATTATAATTTGATTTAAATTAAAATAAATATTATTTAGTTACATTTTATTCAATTAAATACATTTTAATCATCTATATAATAGATTTTTTTATAAGTGAATGTTTGGTTAAAAACACATTTTTTTAAAATGTTATAATGTGCTAAATGTTTATCCATTTAAATTAATTAAAAAAACCTTAATGATGAATTATTTAAATTCAATTTTTAGATTATTTACCTATAAATAAGAATTTAAATTCATATAAGTATTCATAATAGTCATATATTAAATATAAAATCATTTTATGCTTGAAAAATACATTAATTGAAAACACTCATTTTATTCAAAACTATAGGTATAAGTTTAAAATAAATTCATCCATTTATGAATATTGAATTTGTTAAATTGGAATTCATATTTTTATTAATCATAATTTATACTATATAATTATTCCAACTTAGTTTTTTTCAATAAGTAATATTTAGAATTGTAAAATATTTTATCGTGGTTAGGGGTAAAACAAGATTACCGAGGGTAAAACAAAAAACGATATGTGTGAAATTGACCTAAAACTTATAAAACTCATATTTGAGATATATATTTAAACATAATATAAAACAAAGTTAATTAATTAGGCACTTTTGTTCCTTGTTACATGTTTAAAACGCGGGTATAACTTGTTCATTGAAAAAATTCCAAGTGTATCCCCTCCCCACTTATAAAAGTCCACCCCATATTATATTCTATTCACACCAAAAAAATTCCTAAAATTCCTACCAAAAAATATAATTTATTAATTAAAAATTTCTTTGAGGCATTGTATTTATAATTAATCCAATCTGGAAATGATTTAGCTATAATCTTAAAGAGGTGGCCCATGGATGTGGTATCATTCTTGACTAAGAATTTTTGTTTTGTTTCTTCATCCAATTACATTAAATATTATTCAACCACTAGGATATAATACCACAATTATATTAAACATTATAATATTTTATTATGTTAATTTCATATCTTACATCCATATACTGTTACATACAATGGAAAACTAAACCATTATTTATATGTATGACAGACTACTGCATCGTTAACCGATGTAATTCATTTTCTATCATTTCCTATCAAGGATGGTTGTAGTGATATATTTAATGCATATATATAATATTAATTAGATATTTATAATTATAAAAATAAAATATTCAAATTAATTTGTTACCTTTCCACTCACATAAAAATGATAACGTCGTTTGTGCATATGTGTTGACTACCACCTTCATAGAGTGATGCAATAACTTTTTTAGTCACCACATCCCGGGGAAGATATATATAAATATATATAAATATATAATATGGTATTTATGATATTATTATAAATTTAAAAATATAATACAATACTTACCATCTTTACATAATTATATTGGGAAAGTGGAAACGTTAGTGATACGTACATATGAAGTACTGTATCCATGATTGTAATATAGTTCATTTTTCATAATCATTATTCCTTATTGTTTAAAAAAAATATAATAGATGTATAAATATGATAACTAAATAATAATAATAATTCTTATGATTTTAAAACAGTGAACTCTTTGACCATTTTAAACCTACCGAAGTCAGTTTTGACATATTAGAAGAATATCATCAAAACGTCTAAAGTGAAGTTAAATTATTACCTATTTTTTTATATCATGGTATAAAATAAAATAGAATTAATATTAAACATAAAATTTATTATTATAATAACAAATTATAAACATAATATTACTATTATAAAATATAAATATCTTATGATATCGTTTTTCCTCATAGTCAGGGACACTATAACATAAAGCATCATTTTAAATATTTAAAACCTTTATTTTCTAAATATTTATCTTCCATATCCACATTCTTCTATAATTTTCAATAAAATAATTACTGATTATTAAATTGAATTTTTTTTACTATATTACACTTTCATTGCAAATTGTTTGGATAATATTAATCTTTTTAAGGTATAAAAAAGGGATTATCTTTTAGAAAAATTCTACATTCAAATATTTATTTTTAAATTTTTTTTACACAGTATCCATATTTATTAATTTTTTTCATGGATGATTTCAAATAGATTTAAAGTACTTAAAAATTAATGTCTAAGTCAATTTTGACTTTATTTCTATGGTTTTATAAATATAATATCTTTACATAGTGTTTGAATTTCTTTATAAAATTTGAATGTAATGTTCTATTTTAATGTATAAAGTAAAAATGACTTTTCCTAATGTCATATCCATTATTTGATGTTTTAACTACATAAGAAAATTTCATGTTTTGTTCAAATAAAAACTGTATTCCCAATTTCATTGTTATTTTGGTATTGAGAACTATTTTTTAAAATAAAAAGTTATTTTGATATTCGAAAATGTTTTCCTAATGGTTTTAAATAATGTTTCAAGGTTTTTTTGGTGAAAGTTTTCAATAATAAATAGTTTAATTTATGTTACTTGTAAATTTTTTATAAAATTATTGTATACCCATAATATCAAACATTTGAGACCTCTATAGGTTATACAATAAGTGCACCCAGATAGTGCATCAATCCATTTGGTAATGATTATTTTCTTTAAATAATTATATTAGAAGTTGGATATATGGTTATTAGAATTTGAACAAGTTCTATATGGGTTTTATGAAGACGATATCCCAATGAACCTATATAAAATTTCCATGCATTCAAAAGAGTTTTAATTGAAATAATTTTTGATTAAAGGTAAGATAAATGATATTTTTAAAGGAAATATGATTCCCTTTTTGGTATAATGGTTTGTTAAGAATATTTTTCCCACGGGTTTTCCTTTTTTCCCGAGAAAGACAAATTTATTCTTTTTATGTAATTTATTAATATTTTTATCACACCCCTCATTTTAAGAAATTTTTCCATAATTTTTATGTATGGGTTTGTAAAATAATAAGTCATGTTGAAGGTTATGAATATTTTTCAAGAAAAAAACATGTTGCATTTTGAAAAACTATATTGTCCAAATATAGATACAGACTAAAAGAGTCCACTTTATATTATATTTTTTTATCTTTTTTTAAATTAATATATTCTATAAAACTATAAAAAATATCATCAAATGTATGATAATGAATTATAAAATAAAAAATCATGATTACTTATTTTTTATGGTTGGGTCCTTATAGTTAGTATCAAAGGAAATGTGTCGATAAATTTAGTGTTTATGATAATATTAATATCATTACCATATAAAATAACAATTTATGGTTAAGATAAAATTATATTCTATTTAAAAATTTCCATATTTATTCATAATAAAATTGTTTTTTCAAAATAGTTTTAAAAATAGGTAGCTGGGAAGCTATAGTAGGAAGGAATTGAGAGGAAACTGTCCTTCCGAATCAACATCCCAAGATGGTTTGAATTGGAATTGAGTAGTCTATTTTTATTATGTCTTAGTTTAAAAAATACATAAATGTTGGTTTTATCCACTATAGAGAGAATCCTGATCTTTAATAGATGATCATGGTGAATGAAAACATTTAATGGGACAACATTTTCCAGCATTCAGAAGACCTTATTATCTAGTAGTAGTCTACTAATGCATAAATTCATTGAAAAGGATATTTTTTGTGATGGGATGTTCAAAACACCAAAAATATATTTTCATTTATCATTTTGATAGTGAAGTTGATTGATTGTGGTATTTGGATAAGAATACCAGATAGAAATATGATCTCGATTCTAGGTAATGAAACATATTAAATAATCATTTCCTTAAAAATATTTTCATAATGATGTTTAACTCAAAATGGAAATTTTTTTCAGGAATTTATGTAAAAATATAAATCACATTTTCCTATATATGATTTTTTAACATGATTATACATGTATGTACATGATTTTGTTCAGAGAATCGATAATTTTTTTAATATATTTTAATCAGTACTAGAACTATGTTTATAAGGATATTTGGCCTCATATATATTTAAATGATTAGAGAAAGTTGTAAATTGTGTGGAGAATGTTTCAGTGGAGTTTTCAAACACTCATGTTCCTCGAGATAAGAAGAGTAAAAAATTTCCGAATACAAGGAAATGGGGAATCATCCACAAAACAGAACCAGAGCTAAGAAAATAAAGCCCTAATATTATTATAATTGTTGTAAAAAGAAACAGAAGGAATTTATTAATAAATATGATATGTGTTTTTGATGTGAAATAGTTGGACATAAGACTAATGACTATATGTAATGTGAGTTGAAAAATAATGAGAATCTGTTGGTCAGATTATTCAATTGCAATGATTTTGTGTATTATATAAATTAGTGTTCAATGTTAGTTGAAAAGGATTAAAATCATCACGTTGGAAAATATATAGGTATAGAAAAGTTATTTTCTACTAGTACGGTTGATGAAATACAATAAAATAAAGTGCTGATAGGTTTGTTACTTGATTATTAAAATTTTGATAATTCATTATTTCACATTATATATTTCTGTTCCTTCATTTATAATTAATTTGATAGGTTAATAAAATTTCTCTACATGATAACATGATATAAATTTTTGTGAAAACTCTAGGTGAGAATATTAAATAAAACATGAAATATCAGAGTCATCTTATTGTTATTAGTTGAATGTTCAGACCTAAAAATCTAATTAAACTACACATAGTTGAGTTTAATAATATTTTGGGTCTTTATTTACATTCAGTTTAACAAGATAAGATGGATTTCATATCCAATATTGTTTTATACTATGATTTCGTAACTTCTTGAACATATCAAGAAAATGAGAAATTGATTCTATATTGTTTTGAAAATTACCTTGTTCCTATTATTGAAAATAACGAATCTATTAATGTTCTAGTAGTGAATTAATAAATAAGTGTTTTTCATAATGATTTACTAGGTTTTATTCAAGATTAATAGGTTGAATATTATTTTGACATTGTCTATGATGGTAAACATATTTCAAAACCCATTTATTGAATGGATCCATGAGAATTTTTTTAATTGAGAAATAAATTATCGGAGTTTCTATATAAAGGATTCATTCAACAATCATTACACCATGCAATTATCCTTTTTTATTAAAAATAAATATAGTTAAATGAGTCGTTCATTGTATATAGTTCATTGAATAACATAAAAATTAAGAATAAGTGTCATTTTCCTCACATGGATGATTTTTTTAACCGATCAAAGGAGTTAAATATTTTTTGAGGATTCATCTCAGTTCAAGGAAACATAAATGGAATGTGAATGAATTAAATAGTTCTAATATAGTGTTTCAGACTATATATAATAATTATGAGTTTTTAGTATATCTTTTGGGTTTTACAAAACCAATTTTTTATTTATTTTCGTATGAATATAGTTTTTCATGAGTTCATGTTTATATTTGTGATGGTTTATATATATATACATATTGGAATATTTTAATTTTTTTATAAAATTGAATGAAAACTATAGATTGTTTTTCAATCCATAAAAGAAATAAACTATAATAAATATTTAGTAAGTGTGAATTTTGGTCACAAAAATAATTATTTCCCCAAGAATATTGTTTCTAAACAAGGAATAAATATTTTCCACCCAAAAAATATTTTATTGTATAATTTCCAATATCTTAAAATATCAAATATATTCAATGTTTTCTTATATTTCTTATTTATTAAAAATTATTTTCTAAAAACATAGCTCTGTTTTGTAGCCTACAGACTAAGTTAACAAAAAAATGAGTATTTTTTTTGGAAAAAATAATTGGATAATAATATTTAGGAACTAAAAAGAAGATTGTGGGAAGATCCATTTTGGTCCTTTCCTCCAAAAAATGGAAAATTTTCTATCTACAATGATGTTTATTTGAATTTAATTTGTTGTGTCCTCAATAAAAATGATTAGTTAATTGTAAACACTTCATTAAAACTGAAAAACCATGAGTTAAATTATCCTATACATGATTTGGAATTAGCTTTTTTGATTTTATGGATTAAAAATTTGGGGAAATCATTTATATGTAGTGAAATTTGAAATATAAAATGATCAAAATAATATATCTATAAATTAATTTATAAATAATTCAACATGAGATAAAATAGAAATAAGTAAATGATCAAGGAATACAAATGAACAATACATTATCACGCTAGAAATGAAAATATATTAATTTATTCCTTGAGTGTAAAAAATAATTATATATTAACCATGTTATATTTTGAACATGATCCTTTGGTTAATGATGTGATAATTTTTGGCCAAGATGTTTCTCCAGAAGAAAACTTATCCCTATGATTTATGTGTCAGTACAACAATTTATTTCATAAATAAATAATCAACCTTAGAATAAGGATAATGTTTTATAGAAATTTTTACTATTTGATAATAAATTTTTTTTCCACTTCATATTAAAAAATAAGGTGTTTCGAGATTTAGAATTATATTATATGTGCCTTTTGAACTTTAGTTAAAGAGATAATTGTTATGGTATTTACATAGTTCCCCATTTTCCTTTAATATTTTCATGACTATGATGTATAGAGTCATTTGGGATTATTACTGGTGGTATGGAATGAAAAAATATATTATAAATTTACTAAAAAATGATTGAATTGTCAATAGGTAAAGGTAGAATGAAAATTTCATGATGGAATTTATCATCCTTTTCCAGTACCTGGGTAGAAATGGGAGAAAGTATGAATGGATTTAGTGGTGGGAATGCAATGAACATCATGAGGTAAAAATGTGATTTGGGTTATTTTGGAACAATTAACTAAATATGCACATTCCATTTCCATTCATGATACTATGTATTTGGAATTGATATTTTTATGACATCTAATAGATATATTCAAGTTACATGGATTTTTTCTCTCCATTATAAAATATCTTATCCCTATGTTCAAATAGAAATTTTGGAAAGGACTTTATAAATCCTTTGTTTCTAGGTAAACATTCATTACATATTTTCATTCTCAGTCTAATAGATAGTATGATAGAATGATTAATACCCTTGAAGATATGCTTTGTTAATGTTCAATGTATTACTAGGGATGTAGGGATAAACATTTTTTGGTATAATTTTGTTATAAAAAAATATTTCAATCTAGTTTAATGATGGGACCATTTGATTTAGTGTATGAAAAGTGGTGTCTGATGCATGATTTTTGGGATGAAGTAGGAGAAGGAATGTTGATGGGACCATAGTGGGTAGATGAAATTACTCAGAATTTGTAGTTGATTAAAAAATATATGAGTATCAATCAATATAGGAAGGAAGGATATAGAGATAAATTGGGGAAATAACTTTCGTTTCAGGTCGGTAAATATGACTTTCACAATGTATCTCCCAAAAAAAGTGGTATGCATTTGTTGAAAAAGGGACATTCAATTTTTTGGTTCGTTAGACCAAATGAAATCCTTGTGAATGTTGGATTTGTTTTCTAACAAGTGGCCTTTCATATGATTCTATCACAGGTATACAATATATTTAAATTCTAAATGTTATGGAAATGTTTTTCTGATTTATGTCTTTTTTTAAGACCTAAAGTAGTTCAGTTGAAAGAGAATATTTCTTATAAGAAATATGTTATTATCATTATTAAACATAGATATCAATTTCAACATAATAAGTTAATTTATGATGTTATGGTTTTATTGAGACAACATATTATTGAAGAAGAAACATGGGAATCTTAAAATCTAATGATGGAATGATATCTCCACCTATTTAATAAGTGAATAATATTTTGAAAAGATAATTTCTAAAAGGAAGAGGAATCTAACAAACAATTAAAAAATAGAATATATCAATTTTTGTTTATTAATATTTTGGACAAAGATATTTATATTTAATATTTAAATATAAATTAATTTTTAAATTAAAAATAAAATAGTTTTAATTAAACTCCTTTTTAATAATGTTTTTATTTGAACATTTTATCTATAAATTATATAATTTTAATTATTAAAAATATTTTAACTGCTGAAATAAGAATATAAAATTTAATTTAGGGCACAATTATGTGATTTTTTTGGAAAATATTGATTTTGCAGTGAATAGTGAAAACTATCAATTTTAATTAAATTGTCATTTACATTTTAATAAAATAAATTATTTAAATGTAAAATTATTATATGAATTTTATTTTAAGTATCATAATTTTTATATATTTATTCTTCATCAAATTAATTACATTTGAATAATATTTATACTAGATTTTTGTATTCTTTTATTTTTGGGTTTAAAATACATTTTTCTAAAAACAGTTTTGATGTACATAATGCCTCTTCTTTTTAATTAATTTAAAAAGATAGTAAGGAAGAATTATTTAAATTTAATTTATAGATTATATATATAAAAAAATTAATTTGAATTCATATAATGATGATTACTAGTCATAGTGTTAAAATAAAATCATATTGTTCTTCAAAAATACATTTCTAGAAAAACATATATTTATTCACATATCTGGTTTTATTTTTAAATTAAATTATGATAATTATGTTAATTAAATTTTTTTAATTTTATACCATATTTATGTTATCATATTAATATATATAATATAATATGTTAAAAATAAATTTATGGTCATAATGAATAGTGAAAGCAATAAAAACCTTCTACCGCGATTAAGGTTATAATGGTTTACCTATGGGTTAAACTAAAATTATAAGAGTAAAAATGACCTAAAAACCGTTAAAATTAATAGTTTATAGACATATTTTGACTGTATGTCATTTAATGTGTGACAATTATCCATTTTTTATTCTTTTTTCCATTTGTAAAATGTGGTTATTACAATTTCTTTTAAAAAATTAAAAGTGTGTATTATTCCCCACTTATAAAAGTCCGCCACTCTCCACTACAATTCATTGGTTAAAATAACAGTGGATTGAAATATATATCCCCAGGTATCTTATCTAATTACCACTCCACATCTTAGATGATTTTTATAAATCCTAAATCCAATAGAGGAAGTATTTTGATATAACTATAAAGTGGTTGTTTGAAGAAGATGAATCATTCTTAAATGAACATTTTTTTGTTTCAAATTCCACCTCCATAAAATATTATTTATCTGTGAGGATATTATAAAATAATTATCAAAAATATATTATTATATTATTATGTTAAATTTATAACCTATATCCATCTTTTCTTCCATTAAATGGTAAATGAAACCATCATTCGTGTGTACTGCAAACTTCCACATAGGAAATCGATGTAATTATATTTATATGATATCCTATTATGGTAGGTTTTAATAATGAATTTAATGGATATATATGAAAATTATAAAAAATTTATCACTATTAAAAGATAATATATCATTTAGTTTCATAACATTCAACTCACTGAAAAATGATAATGTTGTTTGGACTACCACCTCCAGAAAGTGATGCTATTCTTTTTTCATCACAAAATTACATGGATTATATTCATAAGTATATTAAAAAAATTAATATATTATTTATGTTGTTGTTATCATTTTTCAATGTTAATATAACAATTACATTCTTTTCAAAATGATAACCAAAAATTAAAACATTACTCATGCCTATGAATGACCTACCTTCTCAATGATTGTAACATAGTTCATTTTTCATAAACAGATATCAATATTTTGTTTAAAAGAATACTTTATGAATAAAAATGATAAATATGTAATGAATTATTTTTGGATATGATGAAATAATTAACCCTCTCACAATAGTCAACCTACTAAAGTCATTTTTTATATATAAAGTGAATACCATCAAAACATATAATGAGATCATAAATGATTAAATCATTGTATAAAACACAGTAAGAGATAAAATAATAATAATAATAAACATGATAAAAAAATATTATGAAATTATATCAGTAACATAACTTTATTATTCTGGATGATAAATTGCATACGAGACGATTTGAACTCAATGTAATTGACACAATAACTTAAAATCCGGTTTGAAATCTTTTAATTAAATTTTTATAAATATTTATCTTTCATTTCCAAGTTCTTTTAAATATTTCATGAAAATTATTTTTTATTATTATATGTATTTTATGGTCCTTTTTCACCGTATTTCACTTTTATTAATTTTATTTATAAAAATTAACATATTCTAGGTATTATGGAAGGGGATTTATTTTAAAAAATATATATTTATTTTTAAAGACATGATTTTAAAATATTTTTACTCCTTGAACTTATTTTTAAAATTATTTTATGGATTTTTTCAAAAAGGAAAAAAAGTTTATAAGGGGATTTTTATATATCTTTGGACTTATTTTTAAAAAATTTCAAAAAGTAATTATTTTACAAAATGTTTGACTTTTTTTACAAAATAAAAAATCTAATGTTATTTTTCAATGTATGTAGAGAAAATAACATATATTGACAATATAAACACTATTTTAAATTTGTATTCATTTAAAATATTTCATGTTTTATTAAATAAATGAAACTATTTCCCTTTTTCAGTTATTTTTCTATAGAATTTTTTTAAAACAAAATGTTATTTTTATATTCAAAAGAGATTTAAAAATAAATTTAAAATAATTTTTCAAGGAATTTATGATGAAAATTTTCAAGAGAAAATTGTTTCATTCATATGATTGTTGCACCCAGATATCACTCTAATGAATTGGGTAATAATTATTTTCTCTATAGAATTATTTTTGAGGACTTCCATAAGGTCATTCCAATTTTTAAATATTTTAAATTGTTTATTTATGGGTTCTATGAAGATTATTTCCTAAGGAACCTAAATGTAGTTTGTATGCTTTCTAATGAATTTTCATATATTTTTTTTCAACAGGTAATATAATCGACCTTTTTAAAAGAAATATTTTTCCCTTTCTAGGAAAGAAGGTGTGTTTTTTAGAGACTATTTTCAAGGTGTTTTTCTCTTTTTCTCTATATTAATGGATTTTTAGTATACATCCCTTACTGTTCATTTTCTTCTCATCTTATTTTTTTTTTAAAATTTTATAGTGTTTATGGATGGGTAATGGAAAGGATGATGTAAATTTAAAGGTCATGAAGTTTTTTCATGAAAAGTAAACAAGTTTCTTTTTAAAAGTTCTATATTTTTTTTTAAAATTGTTACTGATTGGAAGAGTCTTCAATGAAATATATTGTTTTGATATATATGATTGATGAAGTAATAATCTAAAACTTTAAACGTAAAAATATCATCAAATTAAATAGGATGAATTGTTGAATAACTCCTGATAATGTAATGTTTAAGTTCAGGTACTGATAGATTGTATCAACGAAATTTTTAAGTTAAATTTAGTGGTTATGATAATATTAATAGCATAAATATAATATATTTTATATTATAGTTAACATAAAATGAAATATCATTTGATGATTACCATGTTGTTTTATCTAAACTATGTTTATTTATAATTATTTTCCATATAGGATATTGAAGCTATTGTAGGAAGAAACCAAGAGGAAAATTTGATTCCAAATAAATATCCAAAGATGATTGGAATTGGAATTGAGTAGTTTTTTCTACATTGGATCATTTTACTCAAGCAATAAATGTTGGTGGTGTTTATTTTAGAGAGAGGCCAAACATCTGACATATAGACATCGTTATCGTGGGGCAGTTTATGAGACAACATCCTCAAGTATTTAGTGGATGTATTGATATAGTTCGAGATGGAAAATAGATAAATGAACTGGAAATATATTTTATGTCATGTGATATTTGGAACACAAAAATGTAACACTTACCATTTATCATTTTTGAAGATGAAGCTAACTGATTGTGTTATTTTTTTAAGAATACCAAAGAGAAAAATGATCATTATTTCATGGAATAAGAAAAATTTATGAATTTATTCCTCAAGAAATATTTCCAGAATTTTGTTTGAAAGAGTATGGAGAAGATATTCCATGAATTGAAAAATGAAAATAGAAGTTTGTATCTATATATGAAAATTTTATACAAGGTTGGACTAGTACGTACATAATTTTATTTGGAACATCGATATTAAAATTAATAAATATTAATCAGGATTGAATCCACATTTTAAATATCATTATCTATAAAATAAATTTAATTCTATGAGAATTTTTTTTCTAGAGAATGTTAAGATTGATTATTGTGATACTTATGTTCCTCGAAATGAAAATTTTATGAAATTGAATAAATTCTAAAAGAAATTTTAAACATCCTTTAAATTGAGTTATTATTCTAATAAATGGGTAGACATCATTAAAAGAAGTTTTAGTGACAGAAATTTTTTATTTATTATTTTTCAATATTTTATGGATTATTTTTTACAGCATGTACTAAGATAGAATACGATTCTAGGGCATAGTGTGATCGAAATAAATATTTTAAATATATGATTTATATTCAATAAAAAGAGAGATCATTGTTATTAAAAATGTTGAATAAATTCTTCATAGGGGTCTAAATTATAAATTTGAAGGAACCATTGATTTTAGGATATTGGTTTTACCATAGGGGTGGCATAACTTTTTTCGGTGTGAGATGTTTGTGGAAAAGTCATCATGTGTGTAAAATAAGCAAAATAATTAAGGAAATCTATTTTATTTATTAATTAATGAACCAAACTATATTCATCAATAATTATATGGTTATTATAAATCCTCAAGGTAATCCATATAACCCTTGAGCCATAGGATAACTATTGGAGAGAGAATTGGAGGATATCTCTCAGGAAAATATCAACCAAATCGTAGATTGGAGATCTATGTGCACCAAGATACAGAAAACTCACCAACAACAAAGTCGCATGATTGTACTTCCTCAGTGACTTTTCCATATAAAGTTAGGATGATTATTTAGTTGTATTCCTTCCACAAATTTGATTTCTAAGATGAATTGAAATCAACCAACCAACAGATTTATCTGTGTAGTATGCTTATTGTGGAAAGAGTAAGTATTATTCAAGAATTAGGATATTTGTATTATGATCAGTTATTACGTATTCATTATTTTTCATAATGTAATTGAATCAGTGCATACGAAAACAATAAATAAGGTCTGTTACACATGATTATTCATTTTTATTTTATCCCCCAATTTATTCATTCATCTCATAAATTATTTTTTGGAATGTGGTGTGACATCCACAATGAAATCAATCATTAGACACCTATTGCATGGAAAAATGATTTATATAGTAAATATAGGATTGGTATGATGTGATGGTGATGTGATGATGGAAGAATAATTAGACCTGATGGTGTAGATACTGGGTTTTTTTGTTGTTTACTATGTGCTGTAGAATGACATCCAAGGGGCATTCCAAATAGATTTAAGGGATATATTTTGATGAATGCGGAAGTAATGATTCACCCGGGAGTGATTCCTGATTTTTCTGGGGAGGAATATTGTCGGATAAAGTTCCAGAGGAGTGGTAGATGATGCATGACACAATTTTATGATTCTTGAAAATCTCGTAACACACAACATCTAATCTACGATTAAAAAGATTGTGGCACCCTCTGAGCATCAGCTTAGGTTTCAGGCGGAAGCTAAGGATCACATGGAATATGAACCTGTCACATGGTGTGTGACCATTCCTTGATATCCTACCATGTATCAAAATATTACATTAAAAATATATAGCTTGCATGGGCTAGAGAATAACCAATACTCACACATGGACATTGGCTAGTCAAAATGTACACCGAAAAAGACCTGTCCTAGAACATGGGATGATGAAAACGAGAAATATCATGATATGTAATTCCACACAAAAATGGGTGTGGACTATTTATATAAAAAATACCTAGTGTCAATGGAGAATGTCATGTACTCTTGTAAAGTTGGCTTGAAGCCCTTGTCCTCTATATCATGGAAGAGTTACATTAGGGAGTGTTCCCCATATTCATTCCCTAAGTGTTATTTTGGTATCACCATATTTAAATTGGACACTTATCCCTTAAACAAAACATATTGTATATAGTGATTTGAATCCTTACATGATGCCTGAAGTGAGATCCACTATTTGTCTTTATACCATAAGTCGAGTTCTTGGTATCATTGTGACCAACACTTCATGGTCACGAAAACTCTATATAGAAGGCTATTTCAGATTGAGTACCTATTATACCCTAATGGCCTTGGAAATGATCCTCAAATGTGTATATTATCTCTTCAGACTACTACCATGTATTTCAAATGGTGAGTCCCGGCGATAACTACCTCTTAGAAACACATCATAATTCATATCAGAAATGTAGAGTGTGTTCTCCTAGATGAGCTCTCTACGAAACATTTGATTTCGAATTATGGGATATAATTATAATTGTGACATTACCATTAATATACAATTAATTTTTCAGTACATTCAGATATTATTGTTATATAAATTATAGAAATATACATGGTTAGAGATGAATTTTATTCTTTTATTATATGCTTTGTAGTTTTAGAGTGTCCTAATAGGTATTGTTATACTCACCCGTATACAGGTTTTTTCCATACAATCCATGTCTTCTGATGATGATTAACCATTAGGCAGCGTCTTAGAGGAACCTGGACCTGGTGGTTCTTATTAATACTGGAAAGAATGAGGTGTGTTGAAGAGGCATATTGAAATAAATCCATAATTTAATTATAGGTTTTACTTTTTTTTAGAAACATTATAGAGGGATTATATTGGATCATGTTTGTGGTATTTTATTCAAATCATAATTTGGTTGTGGGATAATATGTATGCATTTAAGGAATCATTTAGTTGTTTAACAGTTTATCATTTTTGGCTTTGGAGATGTGTGCATGTGTACATGTAATTTTGATAAGGCATCCCATGTCAGTTAAATTTTTAAATTGCATTAGTCTACATCCCATGGACTATTGGATGTTTTTTGGGAGAGTAGAGGCATGGTACCCATTGAGACAGTACATGATAGAGTGGTATCAGAGACATGTTTTACCTTAGGAATGGAGTCTGTGAGATTGGTTTGGGGTGACACTGTTATGTTTTTAGAGTTTGAATTTTAGGACATTACCTCCATTGTTAGTGTAGTGGCCAATGTATCCATACAAAAAGACTCTAATAACATAATTTTTAACCCAGCAATTGAGAAAAATTGTTTCAAGGAAAACAATGGTACATAAATCTTATAGGAATGGGTTGTGGTTTCCATTTCTTTTTTTGGTATAGAACTCCAAATATAATCATTGGATGTCACACATCTCTTTTATTTCACGGTACCTATGAGATGTAAGATAGATAGTATTCAGTATACAGATCATGAGAATTGCCTCTCAGCGACGAGGCATTGATATAGAGAGTCGTTCCATTGGAGTTTCCTCATGGTGTTTTACCAACTGTACCACCACATGTAGAGTAGCATATAATACTTGTGATACCACCAGATTAGTTTCAGAGGTTGATAATCATTTTGGAGTTTTAGTAATAGAGACCGCTCAAATTCTAAGGTGAGCCTGACCTACAAGTAGATGTGGGCTAGATTAAGGTTGTGATGCAAGGTTTATATCTAGTCATGACACTTGCAGTTCAAATGGTTTTCCTGGTAGAAAACCATCTATATATATCAGCAGAATGATTGAGGGGATTGGTGGCCCAATCTTCTTAAAAGGTGAACATTTCATGTTCATAGTTTGAAAACATTTTTTGTAGGAGTTTTCTCTAGAAGTGTTGAGGGGTGTACGTATCTAGGATCTTCTATATCATAAAAATGGTATCATGATGGTAGCATATTATTCATCGAGATTTAACAACCTCTATAGGTAATTAATGGGTATGGCTCAAGATCAGTTGTTCTAGGCATAGATCATTGTGTTAAGACTACGCAGTGACATCTTAGATAGTGTTATACCTATATTAATTCTTACCTATTCTAGGGTTTTAGATAAATATTTGGTGGTTGATATTTTCCTTAATGAGTTGAAACATAAAATGGTTATAGGTAGTGGTAATGCAGGAGTAGAGACTTTGGAAACCAGGAGCTGACATAGTCTCAGGGACCTAGACATGAAAGTCATTTCAGGATAACATATCAGGAGATATATTTTATGGTTTATGGTTCATATCATTCCATATAGAGGTGGTGCTACTCATATGACAACATGGGGCATCTGGAAAAAGATTTCCTAAACCTTTGTATGATTGATAATGAGACCGTCAATGGAACACATAGGTAGAGACAATAATATGAGAAGAAAGGACCATAGGGTGGAATATGTGTCAAAGGAGTTGGGATAGATTCTAGAGGTGATAGGATATTTTACCCATAACTACCACCAACCTGAGGTGGTTCACACAAGGCTTATGTAGCTGGAGGATAGGGAAAGTTAGAGCTATATGCGGTTAGGGCTTAAGACTCAAATTCTCTGGGAATGATACGAGGTAAGATATGTGTCTTTTCTACCCTATCTATAGTATTGGTAATAATAATTGTTATTCATTCATTCATTTCCACATATCCAGTTCAGGACCTATAGATTTTAGTATATCCATTGGACCAACCCTATCACATAAAGACTCATACTGGAGAGGGCTCAGTGACAAATACTTGTTCCCATAGTGTTACTTGACTCCTGGAGGAATGATTTACTATTTCTATATCTATGTAGTAGTGGTGAGACATTACATTGTCATCTTAGGTATAGATTTGATATCCACTGTTCGTGCACAGATTGACTTGTTTAGGATGACGATGTGGTCTTTCCACAACAATGGGTCCAATGTTTCCTTCGTGAGTGAAAGGAAACATACGATGTGTAGGATAGACACATGCATAAGAGGGTCCAACTTATTACTAATCAATTGGATATAATGACTATTTTTTCTGTGGAATTTTTGAGTTTCTAGTTCCCTTTAGTGTTGGTGGAGTAGGAGGATATCTTCCCTAAGGATGTTCCAGGCTTACCTCCCATCTGAGAGATATAATTCTTCATTAATCTGCACCCCTAGATGACCCTGATACCT
The DNA here is from genome assembly GCA_963277665.1 of Viscum album. Classification (NCBI taxonomy): domain Eukaryota; kingdom Viridiplantae; phylum Streptophyta; class Magnoliopsida; order Santalales; family Viscaceae; genus Viscum; species Viscum album. The sequence goes on along the minus strand of OY728148.1, from coordinate 754,281,404 downwards.
TCAATAGTATTTTGAATGGCCATCATATAGCATCATGAGATGCAGGGGTATTTGGAGGACTAATAGAGGAAGGGATTTGTTAGACCCACTTTTTCACCATAGGTAGCCCCACTGTTGTTCGCCCGGAAGGAAAAAAATATTTAGGTTGTGTTTGGACTAATGATATATAAACCATATTTCCATGAAGAAAAATTACCCATTAATGAGTATTGAGGAACATATTGATCGACTGAGAGGGGAATGATGGTTCTTAATGTTTGAACTTATATTATCCTATCACCATTTGTGTGTAATGGAGAGGGATATAACGAATATGACTTTCAGATGTTTATACAGTTAGTATGACTACATGATGATTCCCTTTTCTATGATGAATTCCCTATAAGTGTTCTAGGGACTCAAAAAATAGATATTTTATACATTTGCAGACTTGTTTGAGGTTGTTTTCATCAATGATATCCAAGTTTACTAGTAATCTGAGTTGGAGAACATGTGACACTTAGGATGGTTTTGGAAATACTATGATAGTACGAACATTATAGTGAGATCTTGAGGTATCCGTTTTGGATTGAAGAGATACATTTTTTGAGACATATTATCTTTGTAGATGGTGTGGTAGTGTATCAAGAAAAGGTTGATGAAATGTTATCATGGTAGCCACCCAAGATAATGAAATAGTTCTAGATATTCCTTGGGATGGTATGATATAACTGTATATTCATACATTATTTATCTAGGATATCAATACCTAATAGAGTTTTGACAAAAAAGTGGAATCCTATTGTGTGGATAAAGAGGTTCTATATGGATTTTTAGTATTTTATGTAGATATTTTCAAGCTCACCCTACATTAGATTATCATAAGCGGGTATAGAGTATGTAGTGTTCTTTGATGCACCAGAAATTGGGTTCATTTGTGTCAAGATGAAGAGTAAAGATATGATTGATTTTGTTTTTTTTCATTTGATACAACATTTGAAGAACTACGTGAACTGTGATGTTGAATTAGTAGTAGTATTCTTTACAATAATTAGGTGCTGATAGTACATGATGGGAGAGTGGTTCATTGTCTATTCTAATCAAAATATTCTCATTTATATTAATTATAAGATGGATGATAACTTGATAAAGAGGATATGGATGTATTTACTCTAGGATTATGAATATGATATTTTCTATACTCTTGGAAAAAATGAAATTGTATCATATGCTATCAAAAGGATATATTGTTCATGGTTTCTGAGTTAGGTGTTTGAGTTTTTAGCCTCACTGTAGTTATATTCTATAGGTGGAGATGTAGTAGCTTATATCTAGTAGATGTTTTTCATTACTCCTATTTTAGATATAATTAAGTAGGATTGTCTTGGCGATGATGATTGTGAGACCTTACATTCTCACGTATCAACTAGATATTCTTCTGATGGAATTTTTGAAGGTAGGGAGCATGTTTTTCTGTTCATAGGATTCCTGATGGTACCTTTGACGATTTGGGTAGTGGTTGTGAGATATTTTCAAGTGTCTTATTTTTGGTACATCTAGATATGGAAAAGATGTATTAGGACCTCAAACAACAGTTTTTGTGGCCAGGGATGAAGAAGTGAGTGGTAGATTTTGTTTGTTGATGCCTTACTCTATCAAAAAGTGAATGATGAGAACCACGTTCTAGTGGGTTTAGCTCTACCCATTGAGGACTGAGAGTGCGAGTCAGATTAAATATCCATGGAATTAATGATGATATTACCATGTATTTCTAGGGGACATGATTCCATCTGGGTGATCATGGGAATACTCACCAATTCATAAAAATTTGTATATATATTTAATAGTGGAATTTAGTAGAGAGTTTCAGATGCATCTATGTGTAAGAGATAGTTTGTCTTCATAGGGTTCCCATAATGATTGCTTATTAATGTGATTCTCACTCCACATATGGTTTATGAAAGGGATTTAATGAGTTTTATTTGAATAAATTACACTTGATCAAAAAAATTCACCCCAAGAACAACGTCCAGACATAGTGGACCGTTTAGGTTCGGGAGGACACAATGTAAGCTTGTGTGTTGGACTTTGGCCACATTGGGGAAGAACATATAACAATTTTTCAGTTTTATTAAAAAAATAAATACAATTACTCCATTGGATTAGAACTATACTAGGATTAATACAGGATGCTCTGCAAGTCACCACATTTCTAGAATAAACCATGACTGTCAGAAATTATGGGACTAGAGTTTCTATGAGATACTACCGAGAAGTTTTAGATCATCTAGGAGTAGAAGATGACTTCAAAGATATTACAAAATTTGTATGCTGACAAAAGAAATTTTTCATTGGAGTGTAAGGAGGGAGACTATTTTCTACAGTGGGTTTTAGCTTAATGTGGATTATAGATGTTTGGATAGGGCAGAAAGCTATATCAGATAATCATTGTCCCTTTGGAAAAAAATGTAGAGTTTTCTAGGTGGTGTGTCAGTTAGATCTACCACTTGTGTTAGAATAGGTACATGATGTCTTCCATGTATCATAGATGATGAGGTACATGCATGACCCATCACACATTATGGACAATTGCGAAATGGAAATTAAGAATGGATCTACCTTTACAGAGTCCCCAATAGAGATTAAGGATTGATAAGAGAGGATGCATCATAAGTGATTGATTCCTCTAGTTTATTTATGGTTAAAGCATGAGAATCTTCAAGATAGCACATGAGATTGGGATGGTAATATTCATTATCAATACACCAATATTTTTTTATTTATCCACATGTTTTAAATTTTAATGATGTAAATCCCCAATGTGGAGATAATGTAGTGACATGGAGTTTTCATGTATTACTTATTTATATTTTATAGATTATTTTCAAGACTAGTAATTTTGGAAACATGTGATTCCAAGTCCCAGTGTACCAAGAATAAATATTTGATAAATATTAAATATATTAAATAGTATGCATGCATTGTTTTCCTGAAAAAGTGGAATAACATCTTAACAATGACCCGAATCAAAAATAAAAGATCACTTTTATGTTTGGAAAACGGTTTTTAAAGTATGCATGACATAACCATTTTCATAATGTGGTGTTTTATGTAAAATTCATCATGGTAAAAAAATTAATAAAACTATTAAATACAATTAATTTATTTTTTCATTTACACAATGACCTAAATTATTCTATAAGTACATGGTTATGCCAAATCCTTAGAGTTTTCTACATTACCCATGATCCGTTAGAGAACCATTAGAGAGATAATTTAAGGATCTATATTATGTGAAAATTGACCAAGTCATTGATTGGTGATTAATGTGAAATGATATTTGGATATCTCACTAATGACAATGAAATAGTCTCGCTCTTCATCAGGGATCAATCCATCTAAGGGTATGAAATTTTATTATTTTGATTCCTAACAAATTTTTGATTTCAATGATGAAATTGAATCAATCAACCAATATATTGATCAATGGATCCTGAATTTTATGGGATTGGTTAGTTATATTCAGGTATGGGAGGTTGTTTTTATTATCTTTTATCGCTTTATTTATGGTTCATGTAGAAATGAATCGATGTCGACATGAATATCAACCAAGGAATTTTTCTCATGATTAGTAATTGTTTTTATCCCCAATTTGATCATTTATCATGGGAATTGATTATTTTATCTTCATTCACCATGATTCATTCCTCATTATATAAGTTTCATTGTTCACCCAATTACATGTCATGAACTCTAAAAGAGCACACTATGTACTCCTAGTACATGTTTTTTACTACATAAATGTTGTTTTGGAGCCATTGTATTCTATATCATATATTAGTTACATTAGGGTGTGTTTCCCATATCCATTACCTAAGGTATATTTTGGTAACACCTTATATACAAAGGACAGTGGTCTCTTAAGTAGGAATTATTGGGTAAAGTTGTTGGAATCCTTCTATGTGGCCTAGAGTGAGATCCTCTATTCATTTTTTATTTTTCGTGGGGTTATTGGAATCCACGTGATAAAAAATATTTGAGAACTAATTATCTACTTATAAGGATAATGTTAATTGTATTTTTGGTATACCCCAGGACCATGGGAGTTATACTAATCGATGTATCGTATCTCTTCAAACTTTCAATGTGTATTTCTAATGTATAGACCCAACAATCACTACCTTTTAGATAAATTTCATTAGTTTTATTGGAAATGCAGAGTGTATTCTCCCTATAGAGTGCTATATGAATCTTCTAAGCTAGAACCATATGATGTAATTGTGGTTGGATCATTACCTTTAGACTATGCATCTGTATTGATTATATCTATATATATTTACTATAGGAATTTTAGAAATATACTTATTTAGATTTGAATGTTATTGTTTTTTTATTCTTTATGGTTTTGGGGTGTCTTACTGGGTATTGTTATAATCAACTCTACACAGGATTTTCCCGCACATGTCGTGTCTTGTGTAGATGATCAAACTTTTGATGGATTCCTAGAGGAACTAAGACTAGGTGGTGCATAGTAAGACATGAAAGATTGAGGTGTGTTCCTTCAATATCTGGATAGTAATTCCCAATTTACTTTTAGGTTGTACTTGTTTTTAGACTCTTTTTGGAGTGATTTCCTTTCCATTGTTTAATTTTCATTTATATTATATCGTACATTGGTTGTGGTATTATATGTATAAATTCATAGATTCTATCACTTGTTTTATATTTCATCATTTTTTGGGTTTGGAGAAGTGTGTGTGTGTACTTAGGCTAAGGCCTCCAATGTGAGTGATATTACTACTTGGATACTGTCACCATCCTCTAGCCTATTAGAGGTATGATTTGGGAGTTGCGACATGAGCCCAATTGGGATGAGTCGTGACAGAAATACATTTGTATGAAAATAAAATTCTGATCATGGGATAAGTGTAGAAAAATAATCTTATAGAATATCATATAAAATCATAGAAGTGTTATCGATGTGTAATGTATGTACATATGGTTTGAGAGTACAAGGAATATGAGTGGAAAAAATGAAAACTGGATGATAATATGCTTTAATTGTATTGATTTATAGGAACAGGCTAATGCATTCTTGAATTTAATTGTGCAAGATAGAAATCATCATGATAAAAAATATAAACGTATAGAAAATTCATTTTCTACAAATATGGTTGATGCAAAACCCGAGAATGAAGGGTTGATAGGTTTGTTTTTTTATTCAATTTATCCCAATACCCGATTTTTCTTTAGATCTTCACATTCCTCCATTTATGAGAATTTTACTCGAATACTAAGAATACCAAGAGATTAAAATATGATTTAATTTTTAGTGAAAAATCATTGTGGAAATATTAAAGAAACCAATATTTATAAGAATGATCATATTATTATTAATGGAATGGCCTTTTGTAAAAATATTGTTGAACTATATATAGTTGAGTTTGACATTATTTTTGTACGAATTAAATTTCATCTTATCATGATAAGATATATTTTATATCCAAGAATCATTTATTCTATTATTTTATTCATTTGATAGAATATCAATATTTTGAGGAATAAATTAGATATGGAAGAGAATGTTTCCATGATCATGTTATAGAAAAGAAAGAAACTGTTCAGATTAGTGATGTGTATATATTGAATGAATACATGGATACTTTTCACAATGATTTACCTGCTATTAATCTTGATTGGGATGAGTCATTTTTTTCAATTTGTATTTGAATCATGGGAAATTTCAAAACTATATATCAAAAGTCTCATGTAGAAATTTTAGAATTGAAAATGGAATTGTAGGAGTGGATAGATAATATTTTCATTCATCCATGAACCTCAAAATGGCATGATCATGTTTTTTTGTAAAAAGAAATATGGTTCAATGAATCTTTAAAATGATTATTTAGACTTTAATAACATCACTGTTAAGAATAAAATTTATTTTCCCCATATTTATGATTTTTCTAATCATATCTATGGAGCACAATTTGTTTTAAATATTGATATATATTCAAGGTACCATCAATTAAAAGTGATAGAGGAAATTATTCTAAATATTACATTTTAAACTTTTTATTTGGCATTATGAGTTTTTATTTATTCTCTTTGGGGTGTCCAATACACCAACTATATTTATAGTCCTTAAAAATAGAGTTTTCCATGAGTTATTGGATATATATGTAGTTGCATTATTGAAATGATATTTTGTTATATTCTAAAAATTAGCTGTAACATGAAAGACATCTATGGATAAGAATTTATACCATAAAGAAATTTAATGTTTATAGAAAATATTGTAAGTGTAAATTTTGGTTATAAAAAAATTTCTTCCACTGGATATATTGTTTCTAAAGATGTCATAATAGTTGACAGTACAAGACCAAAAAAATAGAATAATGTCCCAGACCCAAAATATCATATATGTTCATAGTTTTCTTTAACTAGTGGTTTAAATATGATGAATTATGGAATTCTTTTTTAGGGTTTCCACCAAAATAACTATTTTCATTCAAAAAGGTATTAAATTAATCTGAAAAAATGAATGTGATGACTATTTTATGGAATGAAAAATAATGTTGGTGAATTCTATAATTTATTCCCCACCCTAAAAAATTGTTAATTTTTCATCAAAATTGATTCTTAAAGGGATTTTAGTTTTTCCCCAATGAATAATGATTTGGAAGCTCCCTATGCTTCATAAAACTGAAAAATTTTGTGTTAAATAATCTTATGCATGGTCCATAATTATATAATATGGTATTATTCTTCACAAATTGTTGGGAATCATTTATATGAAGTATAGTTTGACATATATTCTAAAGAAAATATTAATTTATATTTTCACTAATAAAAAATAGAACATGAGATAGAGAAGTTGGATAGAACTAATCTAGTATTATGATTACACGATTCATTATCATCCTTGTATGAAAAAAATATAGATGATTAATTTTGTGAAAAAAATAATTCTATATTAAAAATTTTATATTTGGAACATGACCCTTGGATTAAAAATTTAAATAATTTTGGCATAGAATTTGTTGACCAACTAACCAAATTTTTTTAATTTAATGTGTTCATATAATAAAATCAATAAGAACAAATTAAATATGCTTAGAAGGTGGATCATGTTTTAAAGGAAAAGTTAGAGTTGGTTAAAGAAGGGAAAATTTCATGAATATAAGTTATTAAAAAAAGCTTATTGAGAATTGGTAATATATTATGTCTGCCTTGTGATTCTCGTTTTAATATAGAATTATTTAATGAAGCTCATAATTCCCAATTTTCTGTTCATGCTAATAGTACTGAGATATAAGAGACCTTTATAAGTATTTCTCGTGGGATGGAATGATAAATGATTATGTTGATTTTACGATGAAATTTTAAATTATTAGTTTGTTAATAATGAATGATAATAATTCAAATAAATTCATAAAAATTTTATAGTTTAGTAATGTAAGTATAAATCCTATCAAGGTATTTCCCGGTAGGATTTCCATGTAAAGTATGATATAATAATGCAATTTTGGTTATTATATATCAATTAACTAAATATTCACATTTACTTACCATGAGAGATACTATTTATTTGTATTATCATTCATGAATATATACAAAGGAAATACATAAGTAAAATGGAGTACCTCTCTTAATTATATCAATCTTCGATCCAAAGATCACATATAATTTTTCAATAGTACTTTAAACATCAATGAGTACTAAATTTAATTTCAGTATAACATTTCATCATCATTATTAAAAAAATATGAGAAGAATATTAATACCATGGGAAATATTATTTATTATTTTTCAACGAATTACTGAGGAAGTTAGGATCAATCTATTTCTCTAGTAATGTTTTCTTATAATGAATGCTTTTAGTATAGTTTATAGTTGGATCCATTTGAGGAACTGTATGGGAGGTTGTGTGAGTGGACTTTTTTTGGGATAAAGTAGGAGAAGGGAAGTTGATGGGAATAGAGTTGGTAGAGGGAATGGGTAATATGGTAAATTTGATTCAGTAATATATGAGGATGTCTTAGAGAAGGAAAGAATTTAATAAAGATAACCAATGAAATCAATTTTTTTTCATGGTAGGTGATCATATCCTTCTCAAATCATCCCTTTGAAAATGTTTATGTGTTTTGGTAAAAATGGGATGCTAATTTATAATTTAATTAAACCGTATGAAATTTTTTAGACTGTTTGATCAGTTTTCTACTATGTGGCCCTCCCTCTATGTTTATCACATGAACACAACGTATTTATTTATTTATAATTGAGGAAATATGTTCAATATTCATATCTTGTTTTACGACCGAAAGACTGTCATTTGGATTAGAACATTTCTTTTTATGAATATTCGATTAATATTCGGGATCATATAGAGAAAGTGTTATGGAATAAGTTAAATCATCACGATTTTGTTTTATAAAAAACCATATGAGTGAAGATGTAACATAGGAATATGAAAATGAAATGTGGGAAGGATATCTCCACATGTTTAATAAGTTAAAAATATTTTTAGTACATAATATAAAAATGGAGAAAAAATTTAAAAATTATGTTATTATTAAAGTAAATCATTTTTATGTTTATTAATATTTATGAAATATATTGTTGTATTAATTATAAAAACAGTTTGTATTTTTTAAATCTAAATAGAAGTAATTTTAATGGAAAACTTTTATTATAAGGTTTTTATTGAAAATATTATATTTTAAATTATATAATATTAATTTTAAAAAATGAAATTGTTTTTTCAAATATGTATTGAAAAATTAATTTAAAGTGAAATTTTTAGATTTTTTGAAAATTGTTGATTTTGTAGTGAATAGTAAAAATAAAATTTTTAGTAAAATTGTCATTTATTTTTAATTAGTTAAATAATTTGAAAGTTCCACTGTGATAATATTATTATATGAAGAAACATATGTATTTGTTTTTGTTATATGTATTCAAATTAACTGCATTTGAATAATATAACAACTCTTCACATTATTAATCATTAACTAATGATTTATTAAATAAAATTACATTTAATTCAACCCAAATGGTCGATATGTATTGTTAATTTTGGAATTATATTCATTAAATTTCTGCTTAAAAACATGGAATACAAATACATTATTGAAAACGTATTGAACATTCTCATAGTTAAAACAAAATGTGATAACATGAAGAATTACCGAACAAAGGGGTGATCTATAAGGCCTAGTAAGGTAATAAACATAGAATAAGGTAAAGCATGTTAGAAAATTGGAATTTAAAGGGGAATAAAAATATTAATAATACTAAAATTGAATTATAAGAGATGATATAACATGATAACATATACTGAACTAGGGAAATTTGGCAACAACAGAAAAAAATACAACATTGGTCAAGGATGACTACTAAGAAGTCATAATAGAAAATATACCATGAAGGAATAATGATCAATCCCTATCCGAAAATAATTTATCCTGACACTAATATTTACCCAATTCATTGGAGAACTATATAATTCTAGGTGCACCCGTCACTTTCATTTCAATCTCATGATTACGTGTGCCACATTGATCATACTAAATTGAATTATACAACTAGTTACTATATTTCTTAAAAAATGGAAGGTGGAATAAATAAATGTAAATACAAATTAATAATGATTGTAATTTCATGAACATGAGAAAAATTGATAGAAATTTGGTATGGTATTCACTACACAGTTGTTTTGTTATGGACTCCCGTAGTAAAATTATGATAGCATAATGAGGAAGTATAAATATTCATAGAATGAATTTATATGAGAACATTGGGTCTCTAATAATTTATAAATAATAAATAATGAATGGGGAAGGTGGGAAACCATATTCCATTATTATGAATTCAAAATTAAAGGGCATAAAATGAATAATATTCTTGAATAATGGAGATAAAGGGAGGTTCCCTTATGAAATGTTGGAAACTGAACAACATCAATTAAAAATTAATAAAATGGGTTAATGAGAGAGAGAAAGGGACTATAATCATTTAGAAATAAAATGGTACAAAATAGTTACATTTAATGAAATATTCCAAAATAAAGAAATGGGGAATAGAAGGCAAAACATAATAAGGAAAGTTGAATAAAGTGGAGAAAGAAAAGAACCCTTACATGAGTCTGTGTCTCCAAAAGCTTAAAAGGGGGATTCTTGAGATATTGAGCCTCCATGGGAGGATTATAGAGAGTGGAGGTAAGAGTAAGGATGTGCTCTATAGAAATCTAGTGATGGTAAATGGAATCTTGGGGGATTTATATAGGAAAAGTGATGGATTTCATATATATTTATGTTTTCGACACTACAATATAAAACATTCAAAACCATAAAACTGAGTATGGTTTTCCCTATGGTTTTTAATAAAAGAGAGTATTTTCATTATTTTATTGTGAAATAGGTAGTATTATAAAATATTTTTCTTTCTTATGTGGTGTTGAGTCACACTTTTAATGAAATTAATTTAAAATAATAAAATATATTAATAGGTTTGGAGGATTCATAAAGGCTTTATAGAATTAATAAAATAAACTTAAAATCGCATTAATTTAATCTTAAAACATATATTTGGTTTATGATTCTTATTATAGTATTTATTACATCCAATTTGAGTCATTATGATGTCATAAGACACCATGTATACTTTTATGGTATTTATCTTTTCCCTAAAAATTTAACTATCAATGAAATTTATTAAAATTTACCCATTGGATAATTTTGATGGTATGATTCCAAAAATAATATTAATTTTATCTAAATAAATTTCTAAACCTGTGAATTTTTACTTTTCAAAATAAAAATTTACATTTATTTAAAATAATGGTTTTTCAAAAATAAAAGTTTGGGAATCCTAATAAAAAATTACATTTGGATTCATAAAAAGAGTATGAGAATTTATATTTTATATAGATAATTTAAAAATAATATTTAATTAAAATAATATTTATCTCAAAAATAATTTAATTTATAAATATTAATTCTTTAATATAATATAATAATACCCAAAAAATATTATTCATATTTTATAGTATCAAAATAAAAATATATTCATTATTCAATACAATATACTGTACATAATCAATTTTCTAGGGTCTTGATAAAAATTCATTCAATACACCAGAATATTCTATAATAGTAATGTGAGTTATGGTGAGACTTTCACGGGGATGTTCAGAAATCATGGTTTGGACCACGATCATGATGAGCTTGAAATTCTCATGTAAATGGTTTCACTCAAGATTAAGTTGTTGGATCTCAACATGTTAATGGAAGAAGGAAAATCCCACTGATTATATCTCCCTTATAATCATTAATAAATGGTATTAATAGGGTACAATACTTCTAGATCAGGCCATCAATTCATTTTTTATGTCAAATTCATTTTTTTGTTCTTATATTTATACAAATCATGTAATCTCTGTTTAACGGTTATATTGTCAACAGTAAAGATTCATAACAGTCTTTTGAATCCAATTGGATATAATAAAAATAAAATTGCATGTTCTTTCTATAACCATTTTATATATTAAATCATATGCTAATTTTTTTTATAAAAGTATAGGTCGTTACAAATCTTGTTTATATTTTATTTTATATAAGTTTATTTTTGGGTATAAAAATAGATTTTCTTAAAACTGTATTAATAGGTATAATGTTTCTGTATTTTGATTAATTAAAAAACCCTGAACTTATTATTATTTAAATTATATTTATAGATTATATATTTATAAATATGAATTTATATTTATATTAATATGATTACAAGTCATAGAGATAAAATAAAATCATATTGAGCATAAAAAAACATTTCTTAAAAAATTATTTTTCATCACATATGTGTGTTTAATTTTAAAATAAATTATATTTATTTTATGAATTTAATTTGGTAAAATTAATTTAATATTTTTAATGAAAATATTTTTTCTTATATAATACGTTACATATTATTTTTTTCATAATTAATAGAGAAAATTGTAAAAATAATTTACTATGGTTAATTTTAAAATAGGTTTACTAGTTGGATAAACTAAAAATATAAGAGTTAAAATTATATAAAAAACATTCAAATTAATGTTATTTAGAAATAATTCTTACTGATCTAATCTATTATTTTAAATTATTCAATTTCTATCCTTTTGGAAGGTATAAAACATGGTTATACAATTTGTATTTCAAAAATTTCAAGTGTGGACTCTCCCACAATTATAAAAGGTCTCCACCTCTCCTCTCTCCACCACGCATTCAATTTTTTTTATAAAATACATTCCAAAATCTCATAATTAATTTTCTCCCCACATACTTGAAGCAATTTTTTTATCATAAATCAAATCTAGGAAGTATTTTGGAATAATCATAAAGTGGTTGTTTGAGGAAGACGTGTCATTATTTACCTAGTGTTTTTTATTTTTTTATTTTTCCACCTCCTTCAAATATTATTAAAAAATAATTATATATTAAAAAATTTCTAAAATATACTAATATTTTAATAAGTTAATTTAATAACCTAAATAAATATATTTTTTAGTCAAATAGGAATCTAAATCATCATTTATGTGTTCGATAGACTACTGCCTCATGAATTGATGTAATTAACCTTCCATAATTTCATCTTGCAAATGATTTTAATGATGGGTTTAATATATATATATATATATATATATATTTATGATATTATTGAATAATTTATCATTATTAAAATATAATATATTATTTAATTTTTTACCTTACTACTCCATGAAAAATGATAACAACGTTTGGGTGTACGTTTGGACAACCATGTCCATGAAGTGATGTGATTATTTTTACATAATAAAATAAAATTGATGATATAAAAATGTATATATAATGAAATAATTTTTTAATAGTGATATTACTATCATTTTATAATGATAAAACTATTCGTACCTTCATTTCAAAATGATTATTAAAAAATGGAAATGTTGCTCATGCATACAAACGACCAACCCTCTCCATGATTGTAACATAGTTCATTTTAAAAACCATATTTCATGATTAGATTTATAATTAATAATTTTTTTTAAATACAATAAATATTTCATTAATATTATTCTTGATATGTTTAAATGATGACCACTTTGAATATATTTAACTAATCAAAGTCGTTTTTAATATATAAGCTGAATTTCATAAAAAATTATGAACATAACATAAATTATTAACTAGTTGTGTATTATATGGTAATAGATAAAATAAAAGGAATATTATTCATTAAAAATTTCATTATTCATTTAAATTTTTTTCATAATTTAATTATCCTGGAAGAGAAAGACCATGTGTGATGTTTTTGACTCAACATAAGTGACACTTTAACTAAAAACCACATTTAAAGTATTTTAAAAATATTTTTTTCCAATATTTCACTTCCATTTCCATGTTAAATAATAAGTTACCAAAATTGTATTTTTTATAATAAAATGGATTCTAAAAATTATATTTACCATATATATATATATTTAATTATAAGGTTTTGGTAAAATAGGAACATTATTAATGTTTTCTATTAGGGTCATTATTTATAAAAACAATCTTCTTTTAATGATTTATTGTAAACACTTTTACTCCATATACTTATTTTAAAAATTATTATATTGGTTTTTATATATGGTCATAAATGATTAAAATATTAAAATTTAACACAGTTATGAATTTAGTTCAATTTTTTTTAAAGTAATCATTTAAGGGAATGTGTGAAATTCTTTTCAAAAGGAAAAGAGAATGTTATATTTTAATATATATCTGGAAAATGAACTTTTCTATCACTATAATAGTTATTTTATGTTCGGAATGCATTACATGATTTAATTTTTTATTCAAAGAAAAATCCCCATTTCATTTTTTGGGCATTTGGGTATTGAAAATGTGTATTAAAAATAAAATGGTATTTTGATATCCGAATGAGTTTTTCTTATGAGTTTAGAAGATATTTTCATGGTTTTTATGATTTAATGTTTCATGATTATATTGTTTCATTCATTTTATCTTCATTGTAAATTTTCTATAAAACACATTGATCCCTATTATAGTTCATCAGTGAACCCGATATATCTCATACAATGGGTGAACCCAGATAACACTCCAATACATTGGGTAATGATTATATTATTCAGAGAATTGTATTGAAAATATAATGTATGGTTTGTATATTTTTTAAGGGTTATATAATGATTCTATATGTTTTCTATGAAGATGATGTTCCACAAAACATTCTGGAATTTTCTATTTTTTTCTAATGAGTTTTCAAAAAAATCATTTTTTAATGTAATTAAGAATGATGTTTTTATAATAATATTTATTCCATTTGAAGATGAAAATGAATGTTTTGAAGAAAAATTTGTTATTGGTATTTATGTTTTTCACTAGAATAACATATTTCTCATTTTTGTGTCCCTTATTATTCTTTTTGTGATCATCACATGTTTTAAAAATGTTTTTCATATGTTTTAATAATGGGTAAGGAAAATGATGATGTCATGTTGATTTCCATTAATACTTTCCATTTAGAGAAAATGATTTTATTTTAAAAAAATTATATTGGGGGAAAATAAATAAAAATCCTAAGTTTATAGTTTTTATAATATAGTTTATTATGTATTAGTTATGAACCAATTATCTTCAACTCTAAACATAAAAATATCCTCCAATGTATGATAATTAATTCTTCACTAAAAACTCAACATAATGTAATGTTTTAGTTAAAATACTTATATATTCTATATATAATATATTTGTGAATTAAAAAAATATTCACAAGGTACTAAATGACATTTATGTATTTATTTAAAATGTATATAATTAATTATGATAATATTAAAATGAAATTTATTCAAAAATAATATAACTAAAATATTTATTTATATATTTTTTATTCACACGTTAATAAATAATATTTATTTATTACAATAAATATTTATTTTGTTATGACGATATTAAAATAGATATTTATCCACAAGATGATGAAAATAATATTTATTGAGTTATCAGTTGTATAATATTTATTATTTGAGGATCAATAAATACCATGGATGATGGTTGGGCTGAATTAAGTACTAGGTAATAGAAATAAGATATTCATAAATATCATTTAAATAAATATGTAATTATATATTTTATAAAACGATATTTATATGTACAAGATAGAATATACCATTATATATAATAATTATAATAATCATCCTTAGGATGTGTATTTATTTTATCTAGGGACATTGATAAACTGACAATAAAAAACCCTTAATATATATTAATTTTATAATATTATTTTAAGGGTGTGTGAGAATAATTCGGTTATGCACAATATTTTACATCCCTAGACAATTCTATCCATAAAGTAAAACTCTTGGGTTTATCAGAGGATCAATAGATATTACACCTATTCCTCTTCTCTTACAGGGCCGATAGAATTAGTGGTGTGGTCATCGATATAGAAGGATATCATATTGCAATCAGCACAAAGGATGTAAGATAATTAGTTCATTCATTCTATCAAAAATAAATTCATCTACATCATTATAAGACGATGTATAATATATGGGTCCCCACTTGAGAGATTATACATTATATAAGAATGAAAATTTATCATGAGATAGATTTGAATGATAAAAATATTCATTAACGAAAATATTCAAAGAATAATGTGATTCATTTAATTAAATTAATAATAAATTTAACATGAATTGATCAACACTAGGTTCTAGGATTTATTTAACCTCATTTATTTGGTTATATTTATTATACATGTTTATTATTTATCATTATCTTATATATTTTTATTTAGAAACTGTTAAAACCCATTATTGGGCATGGGCCAGTTTGGGTTTTACAATTCTCATAAATTTAAATGGAAAGATATCCAATAAATTTTTTTATAAAGTACCCATATTTTCATTGATGATATATCCAAATGGATCTCATGAATTATGAAATTATGGTATATCACCTTAAATCCCCCATTTGAAATAAATCATAATAGACTTTGTTCTATTTTATCTTATATTTCATCATATAAAATGACTTGTGAAAACATGTCCAAAACTCAGTTTTTGATATTTCAATTTTTTTTATAAATGTATCATGAAATTCAATATGTATCACATAATATCAAATAACTTGGTAATATCCATCTAAAACACTTTTTTAGAAGGACACGCTTAAAGAATATATCTGGGTAAAACACAATCCATATTCCATAACCCATGACATTTTACCCAATGTAACTTTCTATAATTGGGAATATATTAATTATTGAATTGATAAATTTATTAATAGAGAGGACTATAAAAAAAATAAGTTATACTTATGTTATTAAGGTATATAGTGTGATATACACCAAATAATGTTTCTCGATACCTATATCCACCATCTATATAATATGGTAGAATTAATTTTTATACAATTAATTTTTTTCAAATAAATTAAATAAACACATGAATCAATATCTATTAATACTATATAGATACTCATATGTTCTTGATTCGTTGATTTTAGACTAATCATGTCACCGAATCCATCACATATCATCAAATGTTATGGATGAGCACATCACAATACACTAACATGATAGAAAAGAACATTAGATGTCTTATCTGGGTATTCCAATTGACTTCTAGAGTTTATCTTTATCAAGGGAAAAAATTTCATACTATTAATATGAGTAGACAAGTCCCATATGGTTAACTTCTAAATTATGGAATGACCAACAACATACTTAACGACTACCAGATTAAATAGGACTCAGGTAATTCATAGGAAATGTTTCAGTGTATGAGGTTTATCATATTAGGTATCCCACCAACCAAAGGTATTGGGGAAATCAAAATATGAACCCTAAACCGTTATAATATAAATTACATTGGGTATGACACATCATATGGTATTCTTATTGAGTCATGAAATGTAAAAAAATTATTCCATGCATGTTCGGTCCTAGTTGTTGTTGTAGCATTCTGGGGGGGTGGTGAATCAGGGGATAAAAAATTAAAACACTTATCTTCTTAAATTCCTCTAGTTAATATAGACATTTCCTATTTTTAAATAAAACATGTTCATAATTTCATTCTCTAGTGTTATTGATCTCATAGAATAAAATAAAAAAATAAAAAAATATATGTTAGTAACAAAACATGGGTATTTTATATGTTTAAAAAGAAATAATAAATTCAATTAGTATACTGTAATGTACCAACCCTAGTTCCACATACTGATTCCCCAAGAGAGTCAGTAACATGACCTCAGACGTTCCTCTACATACGCCAGAGGATGAGAACTAGTACAGATGGTGTAATATATAACAATAGAGATAATACCCTATTTATCAAAGCATCACACATGGATAATAAAGATACAATAACGAAATTGTAATAATAAATAACTATAAATATACAATAATCCATAAATACACACATTTCATGATAATCCTAAAATAGGAAAACAAAATTCAAAACAAATGCAGTAAATATATCATGCCATATAATTGTCATGTGGAAAATTAAAGACAAAATTAATGATAGAATGGAAACTGCTATGTGGGTCTAATAATCATGTTGGGTTCCATCATCCATGATCCATCCCAACTCATCCATCTATGATAGTGATCATTACCTTATCCTATCTAGCAATGATGATGTTTATACGAGTACCAATCATGAATCCCACGTAGGGTAGGAGTAAAATTAAATAGTTCACCCCAAAGGTGTTCTAAGACAATACATTGTCTATATCAATACATGTATTTAGGAGAATAATAAATTAAACTAAATAAATTAAATAGTTTTCACATTAAATTATACTTTAATTATACACATAAATCATCATATTCATGATGACTCTAGAACCATAAATAAATGTTTTGTCCTGTTTTGGATTATGATCCATTGAGAAAAAAATATCATATTTGATTCCCTATTGTGTTTACATTAATAAATTCATTCCAATGTAACATTAATACAATGGGGGCCTAGAGTTGTATTATTGAACCCCATCAATATTTGGAGAAGAAGTCCATATCTTATAACTTAGTGATCACATACATATATAATTATATTGGGGGATTATATTGATAGTATGGAACCCTATGAGTTTTTTGAGTAGTAGTCCCGATCCGAAAACTTAGTCATAGATATCACATTCCTTGGTTCCATATTTCCAGCAATTTCTCAACCATTACCATAATTAGTTATTTCAATTATAATATATACCCCATGTGTCAATATCAAATTAATAAATCATTAATCAACCAATTTTATAATCACACTATTAAATAATTTAATTATCTCATAATAATCTAATTTCATTATCACATTGTCAACCAATTTTATTATAACATTATCCAAAAAATCATTATCACAAGGAAAAATCAATCAATTTATAATTTCAAATTATAACGAAATGTCACAACGTTGAAATTCTTATTTTAGAATAAAAAACATGAATTTAAAATCCTAAATATGGGAATTTTAAATAGACCACCTAAAAAAAGATCATTGAAAGACGTTTTCAAAATCAAAATCCTCAAATTGATGTCGAACGATCAGGATGAAAATTGTGTGGAAGATCTAGAACAAAAACCCAAGATTAAGGTCAAAGGAATCATGATCTATTTAGACCCAAATTAAAAACAAACACCAAAAGTATGAATCATACTTCCAAAATATGTGAGAATGATAATAGAGAGAAAATAAACCAAATGAGAAGATATTACATACCTGTAGATGATATGACCCTTCAATTGGACCTTTTATTCACCAAGAAGAGAATTTGAGGATTCTTGTAATCCAATTTGGGACCTTCAAAAACGTTGGAAATCATATTTTTCCAAATAGGGTTGATTAGGGTTAATAACTGAGAGGTTCAAAAATGTTAATTACAATTTTGAGGGATAAAAAACCCACATACATAGTTTCCTAGGAATTTGTGCACAATTTTCAATAATGTGCATATTCATAGTGTGGCTATTACGTGGGGGAATGGTTTCTACTATGTGTCTTCGTGGATTCAAAACAGGTGTTCTAAACATGAAAATACCATTTTCTTCTCGGTGCACTGTTTGGGGAGGGTGGATGTAAGATTTATCCAAACAGTGCACCAGCTGTGCGAAACCACCTACTTACCCAAAATAGGACCCATGGTTTCTTCAGACCAACCACATGATATTTCTTGACTATGAACCAAACCATGAAAAACCCCTATGGATTCTGAAATTCTAAAATTTCAACCAAAGAATCAGCAAAGTGATTCCCAACCATGATATAATCCAAACAACATAAAAGAGTACATTAAAATGAGAAATGGCTATCTCCAAAATTGTTGGGATCTTATAATCTTCACACCATATAACGACTCATATATAAGATTTAATCCCATGAAAATCAAATATTTCACTGTTAAACGGGTGGGCCAATGAGCTGACATGTCTTCTTCCCTCTCCCATGTTTCCTCTTATGGAAATCCATGATTCCACAAAACTCAAACTATCATCATGATCTTTCCCCAAAACACTTTTTCATTGTGATTCATTATATGAATTGGATTCTCCTCAAAAGATTAATCATCCTCAATCTCAACAACATCAAAATGGTCACATGATAATGGTCAGGGTTATATCATTGTTGTTGTGACACATGAAAAATGGCATACATAACACTATACCTCTATAGAAGAGACAATCAGTATGAAACCTATCATATCCTATCCACAATCTCAAAAGGTCTAATAAACATGGGTAGAAAAGTTTTCTACCTTTGAATCCTATGGTGTCCCAATATAGATGACATACGAAGGAACAAATAATCACCAACTATAATCTCAAGGGGACTTTGACATCCATCAACATACAAATTCGTCCAACATAAATATGTATCCTTATATTTTCAAATACACTGAAACTACTCGGATGAATCTAGTATGAAACTTGGTCCCAAAAAAATTGACACACATTACTCTATCTAGTATCGAGGTGACCTACATGGAATACCAAAAAGTGACTCATACGGTCCCATCTGAATATTATCCTGATAATTTTTTTCATTAGAAAACTCAACAAGTGTCACTTGCTTCTCCCAAGTCCCACCAAAGAATAGGATGCATGCCCAAAGAATATACTATAATACTTGTATAGTACATTCTAATTTCAAATCAATATATGGGTGAAAATATATACTAACAAATTCCATCAAACCAAGATCCTTCTTTAACATTTTCTTGAAATAGTATGTGAGTTGTTAGTCATGGTCAAAAACTATTCTTCATGGCACCCTATATAGATAAATTATATATCGAACATACATTTTCCCAACAATCGTCTAATAATGTCTCTAGAATATATAATAAATGGGTTACATTTGTTAGTTGGTCCACAATTACCCATATAGATTCATTGGTTTTCAGATTTATCTGATGAATCACCACAAAATACAAGGTAACGTTATCCCATTTCAATTATGAAGTGGTAAATGACTATAATAATCCACTAGGTCATTGATGGTTGACCTTCTCTTACATATTGGAGTGAAATTATGTCATGAGACCTGAAATATCCTTTTTTATTCTTAGTCACCAATATTTTTGCTGAATATTGTGGCAAATTTTAGTCAAACTAAGATAAACATCCCACTTTGAGGCATGAATCACAAGGATAAACTCCTCATGCATAAACATAGGAACAAAAACATGGTTCCAAATCGAGATGATCTCATCCTTATCTATAGTCCGATCAGAATGTATCTACCCAACTTTAGTGATTTTGAAAATGTTCAAACACTTTAGATCTTCATACAACCTCTGTCTAATCCGGATCAAATGTGTGGACTGAACTAATACTAATATGAGGGTCACCTTATCCTGGAACTGCTGAAAAAAAATTTGAAACTCATCTAGAAAATTCATCATTTTCTATAAGAATAATTCTCCATCAAACTTATTATAAAAAAAAGACTAGAGAACCCCAAAATGAGGTAATCAGATTGTTAAATACCATATAAATTAAATCTTCCTTTTGAGTTTTATGCCTCAGAATATCAATTGGTTCCATTATATATGGTAAAGTAGAAACATTTTCAGATCTAATAATGGCCCCATTATGAACTCTATATCTCACATAGGTGGTATCCCTGATATGTCTTCGGGAAACATCACTTGAAACTGGCCCACAATGGGTGAAAATAATTCATGCTTCCTAGCCCCATCATCTTGAAAAAAAACTTGAAACCTTGGTGGTGAGAACCCCCAGTTGCTGATGAATTGTCCCTGTATGGAAAGCATGAATATCCCACTATCCATGATGGATATAACTATCACCATTAAGAGAAATAATTATAAATATTCTATGGTAATAATATTTGGTGATTCGTATGAATCTAACCAGTCAGTACCTAATATCAAATAAAATCTATACAATTAAAAATGTTAATATCCCAAATAAATAATACTCACCATAATTGAGATAACTTCCCTTACTCAAAAATATTTCCCACGACCGCATTTCCAGTAGTGTATCTATTATCATAACCCAACTTAAAAAATAAACTATCAGTATCAATAAATTCACAATTTTTTAAGATATAATGGAATGAGAGTCTCCAATATCGAATAAGGCACCATAATACGTATAATCTATAAGAATAGTACCTCTGACTATCGATGGTAAATCATTGTTATACAATAGTTATTTCCTAAAATCATTCCACTATCGTTCCCCTCTTCCATGTACTATAATATGAGTCCACGTAGCTACACCAGTCTGCTGATACAGTTAATATTTCATAGACATAACACATACAATACATTGATTGAAACAACCAGTTGACTAATAACTTCTAGACTGATATGGGGTATAAGATCCCCTCATAGTGTTCTAACTTTTTCTTTCTCCTCTATCATTACCCGTAGGTCAACAGTTTCTAGAATAACTCTATAGGTGAACCATCTTGAAGCACTCTTTACACTCCATTGCTGGTCGAGGACACTGGCTATGAATGTGTCCCAAATTACCAAACTAGTGGTTGTATATTTGGTTACTACTTTTAGTATCTCATCTTTATCCATATACACTCTAGTTTCTATTATCATTTTTAAAATCCTTGTAGTTTTTTTTCAACACATGGAAAATTTAACTCTATGTTATCATGAATAAACAACTTGCATTCCACTACATGCCTATATTTAGTATCCCCTCATAAATGTTAGATTTATTTACTACTATAGAAAAAATCATCTTCCTAAAGATGTTTACTTGAAATTTAGTATCACATTTAAGTCCATCCTAAATAATGTTTTCCATAGAAAACTCATCTACTTCCCATACCACAACAAAGCGCAGAAAATTAGTGATATGAAAATAATTCCATCATAGACGTACTACCCTTGGTAAAACATATAAATTCAATTATATATTCTTTATAAGAATCTCATAGAAAATTTTCTCCATGATAATCTCATTGATGTTGTTCCATGCCATACTCTATAGATATCCAACATGATTGTGAATGTCCCAATGACGCTTCTTATGACTATGTGACATATTAGCTACAAATTTCACAATCCATTCCATAAGAGTATCTAAATGGTCAATGATAATCTGGATAGAATCATTACATATCTTATCTACCTGAGGTCCAACCTCTCTGGTGAATTTTAGATGTTATTGCAACTAGAACACCCATGTTAGGCCGAACAAATTTCATATATCCCACCTTTGGAATCATTCAAAAAATTTAATAAAGAGATTGATATTCTCACAAAACTAATCTCAAGACCCATCACCCAATATTATTAGAGCCTTGGGTTCCACTGATGGAGGATCATTTATATAAATGTCCTCCTTCCATAATATCAATAATCATAATTGTTGATACATATATATATAATACCAAACACACCAATTCAGTGAGATAATGTAACATTGACACATTTAACTAATATCGATTTAGAATAATCCATAACAACTCATCCCTCATTCCCAACCACATGGTCCTAAATGAGGCACTATCATTACCCTAAACAATCCCTCACATGATTCATGGATAACATTTTTTACAAAAATCCCATTTTTTACAGTATCATATTGGAAACCCTTTCATCCATTTCAATTTACCACATTTAGAATAACTTACAATTTTCAATTTCATATTACACGATAATTTATCATAAATTACACAAACAAAGAACAACTTTTCTTAATTTCTACAACTCACCAAAAATATAATTTTATATGCATATCTAAAATGATATGTGTATCATGAAATATTGAGTTCCTAGAATGATTCATATATAATCAAATTTTATTCCATACTGGGACACAAATAAAAAATTCATAATATAATAATATCATACAAAAACATCACCGCCCAAGGTGAAATACTCATTCAACTATAACATAAAACATCAAGAATATCAATCCCACCCTATGTACATGGGTTTTCGTCTATACATTGGTAGAAAATACCATGAATTAGATCATGACTATGGATCAAATCATCCTTGTATAGTGTCTAAATTTCCCAAAAAGTAAAATAAAAAAATGAAATAAACATCCTTTGGTACCACATTGTATCATCTAGACATGAGTTCCACATACTGATGCCTCAAGATAGTTTGTTACATGACCTCAGGCATGCCTCCTAGCATGATAGAGGATTATAACTATTAATGAGTGTATAATATATATCATTGGGACAATTCACCATCATTATTGAAGGAACACACATCATAAATAAATATAAAATATATTAATAGTAATAATAAATACCTATAAAGATACCATAATCAATTAGGACCAACCTCACATGATAATCCCAAAATAGAGAAATAATATCCAAAACCAAAGTAGTAATTTTGTGATGCATAAATGTTTCATGTTTCATATGAGAAAATAAAATAAATAAACAATAATAACTCCCATGTGGGTCCCGACATCATGTATAGTTCCTTCATCCATGGTCCATTCCAACTTATCAATCTTACCTAGGGCTCTTTCCAAATTATTTTCGTGCAAAAATGAAGTCTCTTGGGGTATCTACTTGCAAGGTCGAAGAAGGTGTGACTAAAACTCAATATGCCACCACCAAAGGAGTATAAAGAATGATTTTTCCATAAATTTGTATGAATTTTTACAAAGATTTATTTATGATAAATCAATTAGATAATTATCAAATTAATTTTTTTTATTAATTTTCAATCTAAGTGACAAGTTCAAAACTACACCCAAACCATAAATAACATCTTTGGAAAATATTGGATTACAAAACATCAATAAAGATATATCATATTTTGTTTCATAATTTGTTTCATATTAATAAATTCCTTCCAATTTCACATTCATGCAATGGGTTCCAATAGTAACAGTATAGACTACTGTGGGTTTTCATATCAGTAGTTCCAGTCCCAAAATGAAGTGATCACATACATAAATAAATGTATTGGGTTCCTATATTAGAATTATAGAAACCAATGGGGAACTATCAATTTTCAGAAAACCATAATCAATCAATTTCATAATCCCATTATTCACTAACTTATTTATCACATAGTCAACCAATTTTATTGTCACTTAATCAACCAATTTCAATATAACATAATAAAAATTTCATTATCACGTGAGAAAATCAATCAATCAATTAATTAAATTTTGAGTGAAAATTCTCAACATGGAAACTAAAAATTAAATATCATAGAAACAAATTAAGAATAAATAAAATGGGAGTTGAAAATATACCACCTACCCCAAGATCATCAATGGACGCTCTCCAAACCAAAATCCCAAAATTGATGTGGAATGATCAAGAAAAAACATTGTGAATAATCTTTACCCAAAAACATGGACCAAGATCCAAAAAAACAAGATCCATAATATACTCTATCTAAATTACATTCCAAAAGAAAAACCAATATTTCCACAGGATGAGTGAAATATTAAATAGAGAAAGAAAACAAACTGAGAAGAGATTACATACCAGAAGAGGAGATGATTTGTTAATCAGATCTTTTATTCTTCAGGAAAAGAGTTCAAGGAGCCTTGAAATTATTTCCATAACATCCAGAAATGTTTGGAATCATATTAGGATTAATAGAGGTGATTAGGGATAGAAACCAAGGAGTTCAAAAATTAGAATTAAAATTTTAGGGGATTAAAAACCTGTGTGCATGTTTTCTAGAGTGGAGACACAAGTTTACAAACTGTGCTCCTCTCCTATGCTGGGGGGCTTGGTTACTCCTAAGTGGGTGAATTATTTTAAAAATAGCATGCCAGCTATACTAATCCCCTCTAATGCATGGTGAATAGTATAGGGAGGGTGTTCATATATATATATTTTTTCAAACCATACAAAAACCATGCCCCACCTCAAACCTCTCCAAAATAAGGAACATTATGTCTTGGTCTGAATCGATTGGTTCTCCCTATATGTGCACCAACTGTGAAAAATATAATTTTCGTCACAAATTATCCAATTTCAGATGAAACATACCAAAAGTGAAACCCAACCATGATATAAAAAATGTGAAAGATTACATGTAAATGATAAAGTTAAATCTCTAGAATGGTTGGGTTCTTATACTTATAAGGATTATGTGTCAATATACTAATAGATAATACTTATCTGTATTGTTGTTATAATTTATTTAATAAATACATAATTTAGATCCTTATTAAACATCATATACTTACCTCTTCTCACTAATTAGATGATTAGTAATTTTTTATTATATTTGTGAGGTCATATTATTCATTATAAATTCATGATGATCCCTACATGGTGAGAATAGGCTGTTGATAATCCATAAATCATTTTCTCTAGATAGATGATCCTCTAGGATCCACGTTTTCTTCTTTTCTATATTAATTAAAAAAGAGATAAGCTCTATTATGTGATATTTGAGTCTTTGTAATAAACAATATCATTTCGTAAAAATATCTTCTTATGATTAAGATAATTACACATTAGAATTATACTTTTACAGTCAATTTTTAATAACAAGTTATTGTAATGATCCTATAATTTCCATAATAATTTTTCTCTAAAACTAAACTAGATGTGTTTATATAACACTATTTGGTTGTTCTTTATCCTCAATATTATACTCATGTGTGATCATAATAGTTGTTTCATGTAGTTTTATTATCCCTATATTATTTTAAGTTACCCAAGATGAGTAATCCAAGACTCGATTTCTACTACCATTGCATTGACATGATTAAAAGGAATCAAATATAAAAGGAATGAAGCATTTTGGTGGTGTTATTAAACCAGATATGTACATGATTCATATATTACAAATTAATATACTAATTATAAGATATTTTTCCTCTTTATATAAAATCATTATTCCCACATAGCATATACTTCCATATCATTCAAACAAAACTTACTAGATTCTTAGGGATGTCAAAATAATAATGGTGATCTAAAATACTCATTAAGGGTAATGTAATATATATGAAACAATGTATCAATGAGGATAATCAATATGGAAAGGTAATAAATGATCACATGAGACATATAATTAATAACTATAGAGTTAACGTGATTCTGAAGATAATTTTGACTAAATTCTCTCATGGAATGTAATAAAAAATTAATTTTTAATAAAGGAAATAATGAATTATTGGATGTGATACTTACCAGGAATATGATATGATTACCCTTAATACCTTTCACAAGATATTTTTGTATAGTACATTCCAAAGAAATCATAATAAACTATAAATATGTTCATAGAAACTCATCTATTTCCCTTGGAAAAACCATGAAGGATTTGTCTGCAAATTTTTTTATCTCATTAGACTACTGATGCATCGAGGGTATTACTTTAAATGGTTCCAAACATATTTTTTTCTTTTCCATAAGATTTCTCATATATCTAATGATCTATTTAATTAAAAAACATTGTGCCTTATCAAATATCTATATTGAGTAATGGATATAAATTTATATGTATTTATACTATAAATAAAATTAAAATTAAAATTAATCATCGTATGAAACAAATTGTAAATATATTATTAAATAAACATATCTATGGTAAATTATACAGTTAATTTAGGGACATTCAATGTTTAATGGTAATAGGAATTTAAATATTTAAAAGGTACTATAAAAATGAATCAAGGAAGTGAATGTTAGTATTATCCTTGGTAAAATAAATAAAATTTTATAGAGAGGGAATTCAATTTTAAATTGTAAAAAACATTTTTGAGAACATTTTATAAAACATGGTTTTGATAGAAAATAGATATATGACCCTAGACAGAAATGATGTCGAGTTATCCTGTAAGAATTTTTTAAAACATCATGATTACCAAATAGTGGTAAAATGGTAATATAATATGAAAAAAACCCTGAAAACTCTATGAGAGGAAAATTATATTATTTATTGAATAATTATCCAATAATTTTCTCTGATTTATTTTCATGTGTGAACAATTCCAACCAAAATGATATTATGAAGTAACCCATAAAAATTGTCACGACCCGCCCTCGGGGTCCGTGCCGTGACTACCCCAAGCCCGCCTTCCATTGGCCAGGGGCTGGCGACTAGCACCAAGGCGTAAATCCCGGTAAAAAGGGAAGGCATTGCCTTTGTAAAGTAAACAAACACCACAGAGTAAGAAAGAGGAAAGTAAACACTAAGTAAAAACAGAGTACAACTAAAAGTGCGGAAAAGTAAATGGGCCAGTATAAAAACCCAAACTGAAAGTAAAGTACAACTCGAAAGGGAAAACAACAACTGTAAGTAAAAGCCGCTACACCGAGCTGTCCACTGGAGATCCCACCTGAAGGGTGGGTACAGATAGCTCCACTGCTTCACGGGTCCCGTCGTCTGCTCCGAACATGTCCCGTCCAGTGGTCCACCTCCAGGTACCGTCCTGCTCTGTAAGCCTCAGCCAAGATCAACGCTGTCCGTCGTCTACAACCAACACAACATAGTGCGGGCATAGCCCGTGCAGGGGTGAGTATAAGCTACTCAGTAGAGACCCAGAGACCCCTGAAGGTCTCCCAAAATCCACAAAGGATAATCCACAAAGGAAGATACAAACACAAAGTAACAACTGACAGTGCTTAGGTATATGCCCATACATATACCTAAGTCATCAATTCCAACACGCTCCATCCTCCGAGCCCAAGTACAACTCAGTCCACACAGGAAAGTAAACGTATTCCACACAGGAAAGAAAAACGAAATCCACATAGGATAGCACAATACAATCCACACTGGAAAGCAACAGGATTCAGCTCACACAGGTATACTTCTTCGAAAGACGATAAAGATGATCTCTAATCCATCTAAGTCGTCGGACCCACGAAGGATCGATAGGTAACTAACCCCCGCAAAAGACCCACACAGGATCGGGCCCACATAGGACCTGTAGGCGCTGGTTCACACAGGACCACTGAGAGCAAAGACCCACACAGGATCAGACCCACACAGGATCGGGCCCACACAGGACCTGTAGCACTGATCCACGTAGGATCGCTGAGTGTTGTAGTCGTCGTCGTCGAATCCACACAGGATCTCTATACTGTCATCGTCGCAGTCACAGTAGCAGTAGTAGCAGTAGTAGTCACAGTAACAGTCGCAGCCAGCACTAGGGTTTCCGCACACAGCAAGCTCGTACAGGAGGATCCGCTCCATGAGCCAAGAGGCTGATACATCAACTGTCAAAAAGTCTAGAGTTGATGTATCCAAAAGTTCCGTAACGTCAACAGGAACTCAACGCAACAGACGGCGCGTCGATCGGACGCCCGATCTGAGAGTTATTGACATTTTCGTCCCCGGGGCCCGGTTGGTTTTTAAGGCAAAACCAACCCGACCGTACTCCACCTGCGTCCAAACCTCGGGAAAAGTATGCCAAAAGATCCATCTCACTAGGAGGAACTCAACAAAGCTGACGGCACGTCAAACGGACGTCTGTAGCTCAAGATATGAGCGTTTCCGCTGCGAAGGCCCGGTTGGTTTCATGTACGAACCAACCCGGACGAACTCAAAGTATTCCAAAACCCTGAGTGTAATATACCGAAACGACCGACTCGATCCAAGGATCACGTTTCCGTAGACGGTTCGTCATTCGGAGGTCCGTGGCTCAAGTTATGGCCAAAAGACTGAATCCGTCTCGAAAACGGGGGGTCCAGGTCCGGGCCGACCCGGCCCGAACCCCCCCTGGGTCAACCCGACACGGGTCCGACCCGGCCCTTACGGCGGCGGTCCGGTGCGGCGGCGCGGCCTGGCCCCGCTGATGTCACGCGTGGGGGGCTAAGCCCCCGCTTCCAGCTGGCGGCGCGGCTTAAGAGCCGCGCCTTTTGGAGACCGGCCCCCCTCGTGGGGGCCTGCTTTGAAGAGAACCGGGGGGCCGCCTGCCCCCCTCAAGGAAACCCCCCCCCCTTCATAAATGGGGGGGCTTTGAGTTGACCGGGGGAATTAAATTCCCCCGGTCTTTGACCTTCCGGCCGGCCCACCTGGCCGGCCGATTTTTCTTCAACGGGACCGGCAAGCCGGTCCCCTTCCGGCTTCCGTCACCGGCGGCCCGGCGAGCCGCCAGTCTTCCCATCTCACCGCGGCCCGGAACCGGCCGCGGTGTTCGTCGTCCGGCGTGGTGCGACGGCACCGCGCCCCTCCGCCGCGGCCCTGCTCCGGCCGCGACGCCATTGATTCCCTTTGACGCGGTGCGACGGCGTCGCGTTCGTGATGATTCTTCCACGGTGCGAATTTCCGCGTGGTGCGACGACACCACGCCATATTTTTTCATCCGCAAGATAAATCAACAAGAACAAAGGAGGGGGTTCGGCCTTGTTCATGCAGTCTGGCCCCCCTCACGTTAAACAATAACACATATTTAAATATCCTCAATTTTGTCATGCTAAAACCACGAATGATAATAAATAAATAAATAAATAATCAACAACAACCACTACCTCGATAGTCGTACGTTGACGTAGTCGTGGGAAGCGGTCGTCGTTTCATTGACGTCGGTTAGAAGATGAAGAAGTCGAGGAGGAAGCAATCGGAGAAGACGATTCAAGATGTCATCGTCGGTGTTCTTCGTGTGCGGCGGACGTTCTTCGCGTTCTTCCACGAACGAGATGAAGAAGGTGGAGGATTTCTTCAGCTTCTCTCCAAAGCTCTTAAACACCTCACCCAACAATCAAAATAAAATAAGGTCCCTCCTTATTTTATTTACTAAGCCAAGCATTTCAAAAACTTAAATTTCAAAAACAAAACACTTAATTAATTATACATGAGTTGTGTAATTAATTAAGTGTTAAGTTATCAAGCTTTAAAGAGAGAGAGAGGGGAGTTAGGGAATTTGAAAAGGTGGGTCTCGGGTGGGCCCCTCCTCACCTTAATCCTCTCTTAGGTGGTTAAACCACCCATCTTCCAACAAAATATTTTAACCACTACAAAGATATAAAATAAATATTGTATCACAATTTTATTTTACATTTCATTTCATCCAGAAAATTAAACAACTCCTCCTAGGAAAACGCAACTTCGGAAAAGGTATTCTTAAGCAAATATCGGCGTTGTGAGTTCATCGGTGTCCTCAGATTTCAATTCCGAGCACCAGATCAAAAGTTAGGAATTCCCGCTCGTTCGTTCACTGAACGTACCCGAGCCAAACTTTGGAAATTGATTCCGGGCACTCCGGGCCTCCGAATCAGGTGCCGTCTGAAACCGTGCTCTTGTAAAATTTCAAAGAAAATTAAGAAAAAATTTCCCTTGAATTTTACGGGTCTTTACATTACTCCCACCTCAGGGATTTACGTCCCCGTAAAGATACTTAAAAAACTAGGGAAACAAATGAGGGTACTGAGCACGCATCTGAGCCTCCCGCTTCCATGTGCTTTCCTGGAGGTTTCCGTGCTGCCATCTGATGCGCATAAGAGGAATCGATCGCCCATGCAGGACCCGCTCCTGTCGATCCTCTATATCCACTGGGACCTCCGTAAAAGTCTCCCCATCGTAAACGTCAAGCTCCCCATGGTCAATGATGTGCGTCGGGTCGTGCACGTATCTTCTCAGCTGATATACGTGGAAGACGCCATGCACCCGGTGCAACTGAGGTGGTAGAGCCAGGCAATAAGCCACCTCGACAACCCTGCTGAGGACCTGGAAGGGTCCGATGAAGCGCGGAGATAACTTCCGGCCTCGGCCAAATCTCCGAATACCACGTCGTGGTGAGACCCGCAAGAAGACGTGGTCGCCATCCTCGAACTCCAGTGGCCTCTGCCTCCTGTCAGCATATGACTTCTGCCGGCTCTGAGCTGTCCTCATCCGCTCCTGGATGACCTGGACCTTCTCTGTCGTGGCCTGGACCGTCTCCGGTCCCACCAGTGCTGACTCACCAGGGTCTGTCCAGCACAAAGGAGATCTACAAGGTCTGCCGTACAACGCCTCATACAGTGCCATCCCGATGGTGGAGTGGTAGCTGTTATTGTACGCAAACTCAACCAAGGGTAGGTGGTCCTCCCAGCAACGACCAAAGTCGAGGACACATGCGCAGAGCATGTCCTCGAGAGTCTGAATGGTCCTCTCTGTCTGACCATCCGTCTGAGGCTGAAAGGCTATGCTCAGACATAGCTGCGTCTCGAACACCTCCTGTAACCCCTTCCAAAGCCAGGAAGTAAAGTGAGCATCACGATCGGAGACGATAGATGATGGCACACCGTGGAGCCGCACAATCTCTTGAACGTATAGACATCCCAAGATCTCCACTGAGCCCTGCTCTCTGATGGGTAAGAAGTGTTCCGACTTGGTTAGTAGGTCAACAATCACCCAGATGGAGTCGTGACCTCTGGAAGTGCGTGGAAGTCCAGTCACGAAGACCATAGATATGCCGTCCCACTTCCACTCCGGGACCTCCAAGGACTGTACCAAGCCTACTGGTACCTGATGCTCTACCTTCACCTGTTTGCAAGTGAGGCATCAAGAAACGAACTCTGCTACAACCTTCTTCATGCTCGGCCACCAGTGCTGTCGCCTGAGGTCCTGGTACATCTTTGCCACTCCAGGATGTACTGCCAAAGGAGAAGTGTGAAACTCTCTCAGCACTTCCTCGCGCAAAGTGAATGGTACCATGGTACGTCCTCTGAAAAGGATGTCGTGCTCTGCTCCAAGGGAGAAACCATCAGGTGCCTGTCCCGAGGATATCTGAGCACGCCGTGTCTCACAGTCAGCGTCCTCACGCTGTTCCTCTCTGACCCTCTGCAGTAGTGGAGGGGTGACTGTGAGAGACTGGAGGAAGGCTGCTCCATCTCTATCCACGAAGGATATCTGCAAAGAGGCTAGCTGCTCCGTCGCCTCCTCAAGTAGCTGAATTCCCATCCTCCTGCTGAGGGCATCGGCTACTACGTTCCCCTTCCCAGGAGTATAGACTATCACAAAGTCATAGTCCTGGAGAACTCGAGCCATCGCCGCTGTCTCAGGTTTAGGTCCTTCTGCGAGAAGATATACCTGAGACTATGATGATCGGAAAAGACTGTAAAGCGCTCGCCCATCAGATAGAGTCGCCATGTCTTCAGAGCGAAGACCACTGCTGCTAACTCCAGGTCATGGGTAGCGTAGTTCTGCTCATGCTGCCTCAACTAACGTGATCCATAGGCGATCACTGCCCGCTCCTGCATCAGAACACATATGAGTCCGGTCCCTGATGCATCTCAGTAAACTACATAACCTACTCCCTCCTCGAAAAACCTCAAGATAGGTGCGCTAGTCAATCTATGTCTCAGCTTCTGGAAGCTCTGCTGACATCTGTCTGACCACATGAAGGGTTTCCCCTTCTTTGTCAAAGGTGTGAGTGGTGCCGCAACTCTAGAGAAGTCTGGAACGAATCTCCGATAGTATCCAGCTAGTCCCAAGAAACTCCGAACCTCAGTCACGCTCTTGTGTGGTTCCCATGCTAACACAACCTCAATCTTCGCAGGATCCACTGCAACTCCCGCCTCAGAGATAACGTGCCCCAAGAAGTGGACCTCATGTATCCAGAACTGGCACTTCGAGAGCTTACCATAAAGATGGTGCTCTCAGAGTGTATCTAGTACAACTCGCAAGTGATAGGCGTGCTCCTCCTCAGTCGTAGAGTAAATCAGAATGTCGTCGATGAAGACTACGACAAACCGATCAAGGTATGGCTGAAAGATCCTGTTCATGAGGGCCATGAACACTGCTGGAGAATTAGTTACGCCGAAAGGCATAACCAAGAACTCATAGTAGACATACTGACTTCTGAAGGCCGTCTTTTGCACATCCTCGTCTCTGACTCTGAGCTGATGATAGCCTGACCTGAGGTCTATCTTCGAGAACCACCGTGCTCCCTTGAGCTGATCAAAGAGGTCATCAATCCTCGGTAGCGGATACTTGTTCTTCACTGTCACTTGGTTCAGGCGACGATAGTCAACACAAAGCCTCAGGCTTCCGTCCGCCTTTTTGGCGAACAATATCGGAGAGGCCCAGTGTGAAACACTAGGTCGGATGAAGCCCTTGCCCTGCAAGTCCTCCAACTGTACCCGTAGCTCTCGAAGATCGGCGGGGGCCATCCGATTTGCTAGAGTGGATATCGGGGCTGTCCCGGGGTACAAGTAAATATAAAAGTCTACC
The DNA here is from genome assembly GCA_963277665.1 of Viscum album. Taxonomy (NCBI): domain Eukaryota; kingdom Viridiplantae; phylum Streptophyta; class Magnoliopsida; order Santalales; family Viscaceae; genus Viscum; species Viscum album. The sequence goes on along the minus strand of OY728148.1, from coordinate 754,247,802 downwards.
TCTCTATGAGGAGGTAGCCCTGGAACGTCGTCGAGAAAAACATCCGCAAACTGATCCACCACTGCAGGAAAACCAGGACTCCGCACGTCAACTGCTCCAAGGATGAGGCTAGCTAACTGATGAGTAATGGGCTGTCCTCTCCTCCGCGGAAGTCCATCCAATGCTGCTAAGGCTCCCTTCTCACCGGTGATGGTGAACCTACTCCCGTCGGTGCATACACATCGCACCTTTCGCCTAAAACAGTCAATCTGTGCATTGACCGTAGATACCCAATTCATGCCCAAGATGACATCGTAAGGCCTCGATGCTACTACAAGAAGATCCCTGCCGAAGATCTCTCCTCCCAGAGTAAGCTCACACTATCGGCACCAGTGTGTAATCGTCGAGTCTGCTCCCGTAGGAGTCTCTAGCCGTAAGGATCGAGCCAACGGCTCTGTCGGAATCTCCGAGCTCCGAACAAGGGCAGCGGCTATGAAAGAGTGACTCGCTCCTGTGTCTATAAGAACTGCAGCAAGGGTGGAATAGACACAAATAGTACCTCAAATCATCTCGGGTGCGCCGTGGTCATAGGCCTCTGCTGCCTGGAGCTGTGCCTGTCTCTGACCGCCAGCTCCCTGTGGTCGGGGTGGACCTCCTGGTGGTGGTGGTGGTAGAGCCTCAAAGCGTCACCCACCACCTGCTGCTTGGCCAGCTCCTCTGCCTCGTTCGCCTACTCCCTATGGACCTCCACGATCGACCCTCTGCCTCTGCCTCGTTGGTCCCTCAACTGTTTGCTGCTCCTCGGCACGGCGGGTCGGGCAGTCACGAGCCATGTGGCCCTGCCCACCGCACGAGTAGCACTGTCTGCCTCTCGAAAGACTGGCTCCTCGCTGTGTGCTCCGCACTACTGAGCCAGTGCCCTGAGGTCGTCTGCCCGAAGGTATGGTCTTTTTGGACCCCTGAGTCATCCGTCGACTGCCTGCTGTAGATGACTCTGCCACGTGCCGCCCTGCGGTGGGTCGCTGCGCTGGTGTAGACTCAGCAAGGAAGCTCTCGATCAGAAGGGCCAGCTGCAGTACTCCTGTCTGAGTCGGTATGCTGAGGGAGATCAGCGATTCCCTGATCTCGTGTCTGAAAACCTGGTCGAAGGTCCAAGCCCGGAAGAATGGGTCCCTTACCATGTCGGTTGAGTAGCGCGAGAGATCGGTAAATCTCGCCGAGTACTGAGCGACCGTCATGCTGCCCTGCCGCAGCTGAAGAAGCTCCTGGATACGCACCGCACGAAGGGTGGCTGGGATGAACTCTGAGCGGAAGAGGCTCTCAAAGTCCGTCCATAGAAGAGATGCCTCATCGTGCACCTGGAGCATCAAGCTCCACCATCATCCTACTACTGCGTGTAGTAGGCTCGCAGCAAGGATCACCATGAGGTCTGCTAGTGTCCTCACTAGCCTAAACACACGTACCACTGCCTCCAGCCAGTCCTCTGCTGCATGGGGATCCGTCTCCCCGTGAAACCTGGGTGGTCGCTGGCGCTGAAACTCATGAAGTGCACTAAGGCGACATGCATCGTCGGCAGCTGGTGCTGGAAGCATCAGGGGCTCGGTGGGTAGAGCTACCGCCGGGGCCACTGCTGACAAAGGGCCCTGCATCGAGGCCTCGTCACTCGGTGGGCTGTCATCACACTCGACTCTCGGAACCCTAGCTAGCTGCCGTCGTGGGGCCATCCTGAAAAGGAAACAGGTGTTCCACGGTCAGAACAGTATACATGGTGAGCTGATATAAGTAATCACAAAGAAAACTTTGAAACACACACGCAATCAATGTTTTCGTGCATTAAGTCGGAAAGCAGAAGTCAGGGTCCTGGTGTACGGATACGTCGGCCGCCGCACCAACACTGGACTCCCTGGACTGATAACCACACTCAATACGCTAAACATTATTGCTTCACATAGAAAAGATCAGAGTTCTCGGTAGATCTGAACTCCTCTAATACCAATTTGTCACGACCCTCCCTTGGGGTCCGTGCCGTGACTACCCCTTGCCCGCCTTCCATAGGCCAGGGGCTGGCGACTAGCACCAAGGCGTAAATCCCGGTAAAAAGGGAAGGCATTGCCTTTGTAAAGTAAACAAACACCACAGAGTAAGCAAGCGGAAAGTAAACACTAAGTAATAACAGAGTACAACTAAAAGTGCGGAAAAGTAAATGAGCCAGTATATAAACCCAAACTGGAAGTAAAGTACAACTCGAAAGGAAAAACAACAACTGTAAGTAAAAGCCGCTACACCGAGCTGTCCACTGGAGATCCCACCTGAAGGGTGGGTACAGATAGCTCCACTGCTTCACGGGTCCCGTCCTCCGCTCCGAACACGTCCCGTCCAGTGGTCCACCTCCAGGTACCGTCCTGCTCTGCAAGCCTCAGCCAAGATCAACACTGTCCGTCGTCTGCAACCAACACAACGTAGTGCGGGCATAGCCCGTGCAGGGGTGAGTATAAGCTACTCAGTAGGGACCTCGAGACCCCTGAAGGTCTCCCAAAATCCACAAAGGATAATCCACAAAGGAAGATACAAACACAAAGTAACAACTGACACTGCTTAGGTATATGCCCATACATATACCTAAGTCATCAATTCCAACATGCTCCATCCTCCGAGCCCAAGTACAACTCAGTCCACACAGGAAAGTAAACGTATTCCACACAGGAAAGCAAAAAAAAATCCACATAGGATAGCACAATACAATCCACACAGGAAAGCAACAGGATTCAGCTCACACAGGTATACTTCTTCGAAAGACGATAAAGTTGATCTCTGATCCATCTAAGTCATCGGACCCACAAAGGATCGATAGGTAACAAACCCCCGCAAAAGACCCACACAGGATCGGACCCACATAGGACCTGTAGGCGCTGGTTCACACAGGACCGCTGAGCGCAAAGACCCAAACAGGATCGGACCCACACAGGATCGGGCCCACACAGGACATGTAGCACTGATCCACGTAGGATCGCTGAGTGCTGTAGTCGTCGTCGTCGAATCCACACAGGATCTCTGTACTTTCGTCGTCGCAGTCACAGTAGCAGTAGTAGCAGTAGTAGTCACAGTAACAGTCGCAGCCGGCACTAGGTTTCCCGCACACAGCAAGCTCGTACAGGAGGATCCGCTCCACGAGCCGAGAGGCTGATACATCAACTGTCACAAAGTCCAGAGTTGATGTATCCAAAAGTTCCGTATCGTCAACAGGAACTCAACGCAACAGACGGCGCGTCGATCGGACGCCCGGTCTGAGAGTTATTGGCATTTTCGTCCCCGGGCCCCGGTTGGTTTTTAAGGCAAAACCAACCCGACCATACTCCACCTGCATCCAAACCTCGGGCGGGGTATGCCAAACGATCCGTCTCACTAAGAGGAATTCAACAAAGCTGACGGCACGTCAAACAGACATCCGTAGCTCATGATATGAGCGTTTCCGCTCCGAAGGCCCGGTTGGTTTCGTGTAGGAACCAACCTGGCCGAACTCAAAGTATTCCGAAACCCTGAGTGTAATATACCGAAACGACCGTATCGATCCAAGGATGGCGTTTCCACAGACGGTTCATCATTCGGAGGTCTGTGGCTCATGTTATGGCCAAAAGAACGAATTCGTCTCGAAAACGGGGGGTCCGGGTCCGGGCCGACCCGGCCCGAACCCCCCTGGGTCGGCCCGAACCGGGTCGACACGACCCAGCGCGGCGGCGCGGCCCGGCCGGCGGCGGCGCGGCCTGGCGCCGCTGATGTGACGCGCGGGGGGCTAAGCCCCCGCTTCCAGCTGGAGGCGCGGCTTAAGAGCCACGCCTTTTGGAGACCGGCCCCCCCTCGTGGGGGCCTGCTTTGAAGAGAATCGGGGGGCCGCCTGCCCCCCTCAAGGAAACCCCCCCCCCCCTTCATAAATGGGGGGTCTTTGACCTTCCGTCCGGCCCACCTGGCCGGCCGATTTTTCTTCAACGGGACCGACAAGCCGGTCCCCTTCCGGCTTCCGTCGCAGGCGGCCCGGCGAGCCGCCGGTCTTCCCGTCTCGCCGCAGCCCAGAACCGGCCGCGGTTTTCGTCGTCCAGCACGGTGCGACGACACCGCGCCCCTCCGCCGCGGCCCCGCTACGGCCGCGGCGCCATCGATTCCCTTCGACGCGGCGCGACGACGTCGCGTTCGTGATGATTCTTCCACGGTGCGAATTTCCGCGTGGTGCAACGGCACCACGCCATCTTGTTTCATCCGCAAGATAAATCAACAAGAACAAAGGAGGGGGTTTGGCCGTGTTCATGCAATCCGGCCCCCCTCACGTTAAACAATAACACATATTTAAATATCCTCACGTTTGTGATTCTATAACCACGAACGAGAATAAATAAATAAATAAATAATCAACAACAACCCCTACCTTGATAGTCGCACGTTGAAGTAGTCATGGGAAGCAGTCGTCGTTTCGTTGACGTCGGTTAGAAGACGAAGAAGTCGAGGAGGAAGCAATCGGAGAAGACAAGTCAAGATGTCATCGTCGGTGTTCTTCATGGGCGGCAGACGTTCTTCGCGTTCTTCCACGAAGGAGATGAAGAAGGTGGAGGATTTCTTCAGCTTCTCTCCAAAGCTCTTCCACACCTCACCCAACAATCCAAATAAAATAAGGTCCCTCCTTATTTTATTTACTAAGCCAAGCATTTCAAAAACTTAAATTTCAAAAACAAAACACTTAATTAATTATACATGAGTTGTGTAATTAATTAAGTGTTAAGTTATCAAGCTTTAAAGAGAGAGAGAGGGGAGTTAGGGAATTTGAAAAGGTGGGGCTCGGGTGGGCCCCTCTTCACCTTAATCCTCTCTTAGGTGGTTAAACCACCCAACTTCCAACAAAAGATTTTAACCACTATAAAGATATAAAATAAATATTGTATCACAATTTTATTTTACTCTTCATTTCATCCAGAAAATTAAACAACTCCTCCTAGGAAAACACAACTTCGAAAAAGGTCTTCTTAAGCGAATATTGGTGATGTGAGTTCATCGGTGTCCTCAGATTTCAATTCCGAGCACCAGATCAAAAGTTAGGAATTCCCGCTCATTCGTTCACTGAACGTACCTGAGCCAAACTTTGGAAATTGATTCCGGGCACTCCGGGCCTCGGAATCATGTGCCGTCTGAAACCGCGCTCTTGTAAAATTCCAAAGAAAATTAAGAAAAAATTTCCCTTTAATTTTACGGGTCTTTACAAAAATATTACAATAGTGATGTGAGATTAAATAAATGAATAGATTATGTGTCATAAATATAAATCCAAATAATACATGTTGAAATATAGAAATATATAGTAAAAATTTATTACACATGTTATATTTGAATATTAACATCAATGAGGATGTAATATTACCCCATTAAAATAAATCAGGTTATGAAAATCTTTACCACTCGGTAACATTATGGTCAAATCCTTATAGATGAAATAGTTCAAATTAAAACTCAATGTACCTAGCATAAAGAAGTATTAATGATATTATAGGTGAAAATGGGTATTAAGATACACCACAAAAAATATGTATGTCGTGAATTTCACCATTCTCTCATAGATGTAGAAAGTGAGATGAAAATTGCATACCTTGCATTTTATTTTGGGTGATATTCATTAACCATCAGTTATAATGGGTATTATCATGTAAAAAACGTATTAAATAACCATATCATTTTTCATAATATCAAATATTAACATCTAATAAAATCTTATTATATGATTGTTAATAATTTTTCCTCATATTCACTATTTCTGGGTTAATTGCCTAGTTTTTTGAGTATGTATTGACTTGTTAATTTTTGTTCGAATTAATTAGATCAAAATTTAATAATATATCGAATATAATTTTTTTTGTTAATATCATATATAAATTTTATATATTTATTTATAACAATAAAATCAATTTTGGAGATTGGAAATGAAATACACCATTCATGGAGACGGTTGGTTATACGTTCACATGAACTCTACAATCATTTCATTACCATACTTAAAATATTGAATTTTATTTTATATATATGTGTGTGTATGTATATTATTATTCCATTTTAAGATTTATTTCAAATATTTCAAAAATATTTAATAAAACCATCATTTATACATTCCAGTTATAATGTGAATGAATCATATCAATTTAAAGAAGTAGTACCCCACACATCCACAAGCGTTGTTAACATATTTACATCAAATGGAAATAATAAAGGTATATATTAAATAAAAATTTCACAATTTCATATAAATAATAAATTTAAAATATCTATCATAGAAAAACATTGTTTCCACCATAATTTCCAATCATGAGATGTGGTAAAGGAAAGATATACAATGTCGTTTCGTGTGGCAGTTGTTTGTCGTACATATAAATGATATGTTTGTAAACCATTGGATGAATGTGTATAAGGACCCACCCTTAAAACATTACATAATAATTATTAAATGAATAATTCATATTGAGGATCTTTTCAGGTTAAGTGTTTTAGAGAATTAGGACATAACTATTACATCTCAAGGATTTCAAAGAAGACACATCTACTCGGTTTATATTTTTTCACAAAATAAAAACTATTGAACAAAACAGTCATGTATAGTTCCATGTTTTAGATAGAATGAAATTTTCTTGATCCCATAATTGACCCTATTCTACTTTATGTCTTGTGAAAAATATTTCAAAAACATGGGATGAGCATAAAAAGATGACCAAGGGATATACAAATACGAAAAAAACATTAGTCCATGTATACATAAGAATCAATGAAATCATACTTTACGCATAAAACATAAGAACTTTAAAATACCTCATGAAATCATAAGATTTATGAATAACTCATTGAAATCATAAGACATATAAATAACTTGAGGAATTCATAATATTCTTATGTAGATAGTAACCCTCATGGTTACGTTTGGAACAACCATCGCAGTATATTCCCTAAATATCTTCAGAGAATCCTTAGTGTTTAACTCCTTCGTGTTACCCAATGCATTGGAGAGCTATCTTGGGCTAACCCATCCTTAATTTTTTATGAAACCACCCGAATTCATAAACAATTCCCAAGAACCATAACATAAACATAACACATTACTTAAGCATAAAGGAAATATAACTTTTTTAGATATTGAAATAATAAATCCAATATAAACACCAATTTCAATACCAAAATATGTAAAAAGATTAAATGGAATTTACTTTACTTTTAAAAACATTGTGGATTGTTAAGGAATCCATAGATCAAATAATACTCCTAGCGGCGGAAAAAGTTGTTGTCACCACTTACGTAAAAAAAGAAACATTCCTTTTTGTCAATTAGTAAAATGCTTCATAGAGAAAATATTCCCTTTGAATGAAATGAAAAGTTAAAGGGGTTTTATACACCGTATAAAATAACGTCGTGTATAAATCAAAGGATTCCCCAACAAAAGGATATTGAGATGAAGTCCCTTATAAAGACGGTATGTTTTGATTAAGGATAAATCAATGACATAATTATGTGTGACAAATAAATACGCCCAGTATAAGTAGATATTAAGTGTAAAACAATCATAGGTCCTTCACACATATTAATATCACGACATAATCATGATGTATAGGTTTAACCCAAAGAATTGAAATTGGGTAAGAAGTTCCCTTACATAAATTTGACAGCCTAACTACGTCACTGTAAAATTCAGAAAATGAATTGCTGAGATATAAAAACGGTATGTCATCACCAAGACATAAAATTTACATAAATAATGATATATAACAACATATCCCAACATAAGACGATTTAATATAAGAGACCTAACACAAATAAGTCTTTTAAAAAGTGGAGGGTAAAAGGTTCCATTACCGATTTGGGTAACTTTCGAAACATACACCCCATGAAATAAGGTTCATTCAAGGAAGATGTAAATACCCATAAATTAAATTATATTCCACAAATAATAAAATCATGGGAAGTACATACACCACAGAAAAGGAAATAGTGGCAAATGTAGCATGAATCTCACATGAATAAAAAGTGTGATAAAAACCTCTTACCTCGTTGTAATCAATCGAGTCGTATGAACAAAATATAATAAACACCAAATGAATCACATAATACCATTAATATAAATAGAATCATGATAATATATATGAAATGGAAGTACACAATACACCACAAGAAACAAATAACTGGGGAACAATGGAAATCTCACAGAATTAAATGCGAGACAAGAAATCCGCTTAGAAAAATTTAGTAGCCTAACAACACCACTTAAACATTCTTAAAATGAATTGTTGAGATCAAGAGGGGGTCTATAATCATATGGAAATGAAAATGAGATTATGATTAATATAAAATAACACCCCCAACATAAGAACATGGAGCTTAAAATAAATTACATAAATGAGAATACATGAAAAGAAAGAGAGAGGTAGGATCCCTTACCTCAAGTCCGACTTGTCTTATTCGTTTATGTATAGTCATAAATAATAATCCTTGGTAAATTTATAACTTCTTAAGGAATTCCTTTAGAGTTTATTATTCAATTAATATCACATATTATCATGTTATAATAATTTGTTAATTATGTGAGTTTATATCATTTGTTTTGTCGATGTTTGGTATATGAGTCAAAAATGAACTTGTTTGAAGGGAATTGTCCTTGTAGTTATAAGTAAATCATCTCAGAAATGGATTTAATGATATAAATATCATATATATCTAGTATATATTATATTTAATAATATTCCATAATCTTTGTAGATAAGAAAAGAAATGCACCGTTCATGGCGACGGTAAGCCGTATGTACGCATGAACGCTACTTTCAATTTTTTGTCATATTAATGGAATTTAAAACTAAATGAGACATAGATATATTATAATTACATTATAATATATATTTTATATAGGTAACATAAGTTAATTAATTACATTATTTATAAATTCCATGTTTGTAATGAATGAGTCACATCACATGAGGGGGTTGTAGTCCACACTTCCTCATATAACATTATCACATTTGCACAACATGAAAAGCATAAATGTATGTATTCAATATAAAATAAAGTAACATAGAGATAAAATAAATAAAATAAATAAAATATATAAATATTGTTCCATCATAATGGCCACCATGAGATGTGTTACAAGACGATTGAACAATCATCGTTTCGTGAGGCAGTAATTCGCCACACAGATAAACAATATGTTCTTTAACCATTATACATAGGTGTGTTTTAGTGTATGTATAATAATTATCATAGTAAAATACTATTATATTTAGGATACTGGTGTTATTGTGGGATAAAATAATAAAAAGATGTTGGTAGGTGAAGAAGGAAAATTAAAGAAAGAAACTCGAGAGAATACATTACCACTAAATCGGGTAACTCTTTTCGATTTGAGCCAAAGGCTTCCTTGGAAAGAATTCTGCCCAATGTGAGTCTTCTAGGAGTATGAGAGGTATCTTTAGAGAAAATATGTGCAGAGGTTGGATGATCCAAGTTCATGAGAGGTGTGGGTAAGGGGGTAGAGGTGGGGGCCTTTTATAAGAGGGAGGAGGGTCACTTTTGGAAAGTCCTGAAATGTTACTTTATTAAAATATGATTTTTGGATTTCAAAGGTCCCAAAATTTTATATTTTGAGGATAATATGCTAAGGGTTCTAAATCAACCCATCCAAAAGGTTTTATACAAGTTTATTTCTTATCTTTTACCTTATCTTTTCATTTTATTTAAATATTTCATTAATGAGGTAATCACTACATCATCATGGTGTCACAAATAAATAAATTTATTTATTGTATAAAAATTATAAAAAAATTCAAGGATGTAGGAAATATTTTTATCTTTCTAATGAATATTTATATTAAAAAATATAACTTATATATCCCCATGTAAAAACTGTTTTATTAAAACAATACATGTTTGTGACATTTTTATTTTTACTTTAAATAAAAAGTTATTAATGTCATTATCATACCCAAGTGGCTCCATGGGGTCTCCAAATTGACAAATAGATTTTGTGGGTCGTCTATGACTCATCCAATAAGGGTAAGACAAGTGTAATGGTAATTTCATGTTATTATAACATTATTTTTACCTTAAATTACACTAATTACCTATAATCACGGTTAATAAAAGTCAAAAGTTACTATTAACCAAAAATTATTTTCATCCCATTGAACAAAATTTTACTTACTAATGAAAACCATGTGTGCTGTATTTTTGAAATTCAATTCACAGAAGTGGTAAAATTTCATTTAAACAAAAAATCAGTTTTTTAACAACCACTAAGTGGTTTCAATATTCCTAAAAAATAATCTTTATCAGAAAAATATAAAAAATTTACCTTAAGCTATATTTGATATTCCAAATTAAAAAATGGTGTCTATTTTACAAAATTAAAAAATATAAGTTGCATTAATGAATTTTATAATTAAATATCGTTGTCAAAACAGATAGCCTGTTTTTAAGAAACAATATCTATCCAAAGATTGACACTTGTTTATGTCCAATTTCAAAGTGAAATTAATTCCAATGACCACTATTTGATTCAACGGAAAAAATATATTTTAACCACACTTTAACCCCAATTAAAAATATAATCAAACCATATAAATAAATAAAATTAAAATGAGGTTTTGAATTAGAATACAACATTTTCACTATTCATTAAAAATAAACATTATCAGAAAATAACAAAAATACACAAAAAGTAAATATTGATGTCACGATTCTAAAGAAGGATTTTATTTTTTCAAATATAACATATAAAATTGAAAAAAAGTATTTTTAAAAAGTTTTCACCATCAAAAGGTGGTTAATCGACCTTTTAAATAACATTTTAAAATTTATTCTTAAAATCAAATTCTTTTCTTATTTTAAGCCTCTATCTTTTATTGGATAAATGTAAAAAAATTAACAAACATATATAATCATTTTGTAGTTAGTTCTGTTCATTCATTCCATTACAACTTCTAGGCGTTAACTACCCTTTAAAATAATATTATTATATTTTTAGTGTGCAATGTAAGATTTCAAAGAAACTCGTTGTTGTGTACTAGGTACGCCATCGAACATAGAATTACCTTTAAAGTAATATTAAAATTTTATTGAAAAAGATTAATAAATATGAAAATGTCATATTCTTTATTTACCTGGGATTTTACACCCTTCCCCCTTTTGGAAATTGCGTCCTCACAATTTTAAAATTTTACTTAGAAACTACATTTAAATCCCCACATCAAGAAAGGAGTAAAGTAAACTATCACGTGAAAAGAAAAAAAGAAAAGTAAAAATGTCACCCGACAAAACGTATACTAGGATTCCATGAAAACATGGATATGGAAGAGAAAACAAAGGGTTATGTTCTGATTGAGAGTGATAGAAAACATGATCAGGAGAATGTAAACAATCTAAAATCCACAATATTGTGATGGGTTAAGTAGTATTTGATTACCTATTAGGAAACGTTAAAAGAAAACATTTTTGTTTTTATTTACTTTTCATTGAAGAATTTATTTATGAGCTTAACTAAAAAATAAGTAAACATACTTACTTGCATGTATACTTTCATCTCTTACTAGATTTCTAACACAAACTCTTATTTTCTCTAAATGATGAGTATTTAGGATGACTTGGTCACATTAAGAGCAGTATAATAAACATCTTGAGAATCACCTAACCCACAAAAGAGAAGTATATATTTCCAATGTCTTTAAACCTTAACCAAAACCAAAATGGTTAGTATGAGATCAGATAATACTAAAAAATGATAATCTTTTACAAAAAGAAAAACTACTCTCAATCTTCATATTTTTTTAAAAAAACCCAACTTTCAACGAAGACCATTAAATAAACTAATGCCCATAAAATTCTTCAAAATTAATCCAAACTAAGATTGAAACCCAAATATCTTAAGTATTTAATTATATAGACTTCCAAGATAAATATTAACATTTATCTCCAAATAACATCAGTTACTCACAAAGTCTCATATTGAAAAGTAATTAATCTAATCACATATTCTTCATGATTGCTTAATCATTTTCATAAATAAACCAAATTATCATATGTACATAGTAAAAAATGGATTCTTAAAAACTAAAATTTCAACCATTATTCTGCAATTGAAATCCCAGAGTATTCTATCTTCCTTAGGGATATAGTGTTTTGTCAAAAGAGAGAATATTTTTCAAAACAACATTTATCACTTAATCACCAAATCATTTTCCTATACTATTTATATCCATTTGATAAATCACAAATTCCCAAAATAAACATATTCTTGTTTCATAAAATCATTTTACTGAAATAATAAGTCATACTAACCAATGACTTCAATTAGGACAATGGTAGGCGATGCGTCCTTATCGACCTTCAGTTGTGGGTTTGATTCCTGCAGCCTTACCAGATGCGATGGGTTTTCACCCATCCAACAGGTTGTTTTTTTATAAAACTCAAAAATAACCCTGACATGTTTTAACCTCAATGGTTTCATTATACCTCTTATTTTCGTCCAAATTCATTATGACATCAACATCTTAATTCTTGAAGTCTTATTTCACCACCATATGTTAAAATAAAACGATCCCTAAAATGAAGAACATCATACCTTGATCATAGTGTCCATTTGGTTTCATTGTCATCTTTCTCACGTAGGTATAAGGTCCATGCATCGCGACAATGATTTAGAGATCCTTCAAAATCATTTTCTCCCTCCATCCAAATACACCTTGTATAACATGGGTCATATGGGTGTTCATGGAAAAATAGTTTTGGAAAATAATCATGTCAGACCTATAATTTCGAAACAGATGATAAAACATGATTTCTATAAAATAGTTAGACCGAATTTGAATTGAAACATCCAATTAATGGTAATTTTAAAATACTGTAGGTTTGTGCTGAGAGACTATATTGTAAAAGAAAATATAATTAGGTTGCGCAAGGGTCTCCTTCATCATCACCTTTTTTAAAATCATAATATGCTTGAAAATTGTGTGATAAGGTAAAATAAATGAAATTTCCTTGATGATATTTACCATTCTTGAAAATATGAGAACATTGTGAAAATAGGATTTGTCTAAATACAACCCATGATCCACGATGATAATGAGGTATAATGGAGGTGTTTGATATCTCAAACAGCTACTTGTAAGTGAGTTGTATGCTAGAAATATTTTCACAATCATCCGAACATGACTTAGCAATAATTTTTGCAAGAATGTAATCAGGAAGAGATTGGAATTTCGTATGAGTTCCTCCTCCTTCCATTTGTAACTGACATTCCTTGATCTGAAAAAAGTTATAAAATAATGATTTAACTGAAATCATAGACATAGGGACTAACCATGTGTCTAACGAAAACTCCAAATCCATAAAGTTATATAAACAGACCTCTGATTCCAACTATAAGGACACAACCTTAAAACATTACATAATCTTGAATTAAATGAATAATTTACATTGAGGATCTTTTCTAGTTTAGAGTTTTCGATAATTAGGACATATCTATTACATCTCAATGATTTCAAAGTAGGAACATTTACCCAGTTTCAATTTTTTTCACAAAATAAAAACTACTGAACAAAAGAGTCATTTCGAGTTCCATGTTTTAGATAGCATGACATTTACATGATCCCATCATTGACCCTATTCAACATTATGTCCTGTGAAAAATAGTTCACAAACTTGGGATGAGCATAAAAATCTCATTAAGTGATATAAAAATACAGAAATAAAAGATTAGTCCATGTATAAATAAGAATCAATGAAATCACACTTTACTCATAAAACGTAAGCACTTTAACATACCTCATGAAATCATAAGATTTATGAATAACTCATATAAATCATAAGACATAAAGATAAATTGAGTCATTCATAACATTATTATGTAGGGATTAACCCTCATGGTTAGGTCTGGAATACCCATCACAATATATTTCCTAAATCTCTTCGGAGAAACCTTAGCGTTTCACTCCTTCATTTTACCCAATGCATTGTAGAGAGATCTTGGGCTCACCCACCCTTAATTTATCATGAGAACTCCCTACTTCATAAACAATTCCCAAGAACCATAACATAAACATAACACACAACATAAGAATAAAAGAAATATTAAATTTTATGATATAGAAATAATAAATTAATTCTAAAATCTATTTTCAATACCATAATACGTAAAAAAAGTATATGGAATTTATTTTCCATTTAATAACATCACAGCTTGTTAAGGAATCCAACTGTCAAATAATACTCACGACGGTGGAAAAGGTTGTTGTCACCACTTACGTAAAAAAAGAAACATTCATCTTTGTTGTTTAGTAAAATGACTCATAGAGAAAATATTCCCTTTGAATGAAACGAAAAGTCAAAATGATTTTATACACCATATAAAAGAATGTCGTGTATAAATCAATGGATGCCCCATCAAAAGGAGATTGAGAAGAAGTCCCTTATATAGATGATATCATTTGATTACGGATAAATGAAGGACATACAAATGTGTGACAAATAAATACACCCAATAGAAGTGGGTATTATGTGTAAAAATAGATAGGTCTCTCACACATATTAATAGCACGAAATAATCAAGAAGTATAGGTTAAACCCAAATTTTTTAAATTGGGTAAGAAGTTCCCTTACAGAAATTTGACAGCCTAACGACGTCACTTTAAAATTCATAATATGAGTTGATGAGAGATAAAAAGGGTATCTCATCACTTGGACATAAAATTTACTGAAATAAAGATATATAAGAACATATCCCAACATAAAAATATATAATTAAAAGACCTAACAAAAATAAGTCTTTTAAAAAGAGGGCAGTGAAAGGTTCCCTTATCGATTTGGGTAACTTCCAAAATGTACACCCCATGAAAGAAGGGTCATACAATGAAGATGTAAATACCATTAAATTAAATTATATTACCTAAAGAATACAATCATGGACAGTACATAAACCACACAAAAGGAAAAAGTGGCAATTGTAGCATGAATCTCATGGGAATAAAAAGTGAGATAAATACCCCTTACCTCATTGTAATCAATCGAGTTGTATGACAAAAAGATAATAAACAACAAATTAATCACATAATACCATGAATATAAAAATAATCATGATAATATATATGAAATTTAAGTGCACAATACAAAACATGAAACAAATAAGTTGCGAACAATTGAAATCTCACGAAATTAAAATTGAGATAAGAAATCCCCTTACAAAAATTCGTCAGCCTAATGGCGCCACATAAACATTATTAAAAAGAATTAATGAGAGAAAGAGGGGGTATCTAATCATATGGAAAAGAAATGGAAAGTAGGTTTAATATAAAATAACACCCCCAACATAAGAACATGGTGCTTAAAATAAATGACATAAAGGAGAATACATGAAAAGAAAGAGAGAGGTAATATCCCTTTCCTCAAGTACGACTTGTCTTGTTCATTTATTTATATTAATGAATAATAAACCCTGGTCAATTTATAATTTGTTAATGAATTCCTTTAATTTTTATTATTCAATTCATATAACATATTATCATGTAATAATAATTAGTTAATTATGTGAGTTCATGTCATACATTTTGTCGATGATTGGTACATGAGTCAAAAATGATCTTATTTGAAGAGAATTGTCCATGTAGTTATATTTACATCATCTCTGGAGTGGTGTTCATGATATAAATATCATATATATCTATTATATATGTATTTAATAATATTCTATAATGTTTGGAGATAATAAATTAAATGCACTATTCATCGACACAGTAAGTCGTGTGTATGCTTGAATGCTACTTTCATTTTTTTCATATTAATGGACTTTAAAACCAAATGAGAGATAGATATATAATAATTAAATTATAATATATATGTTATACTGGTAACATATGTTCATTAATTACATTATTTATAAATTCCATGTTTGGCATGAACGAGTCAAATCACTTGAGGGGGCGGTAGTCCATACTTCCTCTTATGACATTATCACATTTGCACAACATGAAAAACATAAAGGAATGTTTTAAATATAAAATAAAGAAGCATATAGAGGAAATAAATATAATAAATATAATATATAAATATAGTTCTATCATAATGGATACCATTATAGGTGCTACAAGAAGATTGAACAATCATCGTTTAGTGATGCAGTAATTCGCCACCCACATAAACAATATGTTATTTAACCATTAGATGGATGTGTGTGTAAGTGTAGGTAGAATCCATATCATAACAAAATACTAGTATATTTAGGATATTGGTGTTATTTTGGGATAATATAATAAGATGATAGTGGCGAGTGAAGATGAAAAATAAAAGAATGAAACTCGAGAGAAGACATTATCTCTAAATCGGGTAACTCATTTTGATTTGAGCCAAAGGCTACCTTGGAAAGACATATACCCAAAGTGAGGATTCTAAAAGTAAGAGAGGGATGTGGAGAGATAATTTGAACAGAGTTTGGACAAGCCAAGGGCTTGAGAGGTGTGGGTAAGGGGGTATAGGTTGGGGCCTTTTATAAGAGGGAGGAGGGTCACTTTTGGATTTTCTTGAAATGTTACTTTATTATAAAATGATTTTCGGATTTTAAAGGTAACACAATGATATATATTGAGAGTAAGGTGACAATGGATTGAAATCAACCCATCAAATATGTTTTAGACAGGTGTATGTCTTATATTTTACCTTAGATTTTCATTTTATTTAAATTGTTTATTAATGAGGTAATCATTGCATCATCATGGTGTCATTAATAAATTTTTTTATTTAAGGTCTAAGAATTATAAATAAACTTCCATGATTTAGGAAATATTTTTAGATTTCTAATTAATATTTATAGTAAAAAATATAACTTATATAACCCTATGTAAAAACAATTTTAGTAAAACAATAAATGATTGTGACATTTTTATTTTCACTTTAAAAAAAAGTTATTAATGTCATTATCATACCCAAGTGGCTCTATGGGGTCCTCAAATTAACCCATGAATTTTTATAGTCGACCATGACTCATCCAATAAGGTTAATACTAGTGTAAATGTAAATTCATATTATTATAACATTATTTTTACCTTAAATTACATTAATTACCTTTAATCGATGTTAATAAAAGTCAAAAGTTACTATTCACCAAAATTATTTTCATCCCATTGAACAAAATTTTACTTACTAATAAAAACCATGTATGTCGTATTTTTTAAATTCAATTCACACAATTAGTAAAATTTCATTTAAATGAAAAATCCGTTTTTTAACTACCAATTAGTGGTTTCACTATTCATCAAAAATTGAATTTTTTCAGAAAAATACCAAAAATTCACCCTGAGCTATATTTGATATTAAGAATTCAAAAATGATGTCTATATTACAAAATTATAAAAATATTAGTTTCATTAGTGAATTTTATAATTAATTCCCGTTGTCAAAACAAATAGCATGTTTTTAAGAAACAATATCTATCAAAAGTTTTACACATGTTATGTCCAATTTCAAAGTGAAATTAATTCAATGACCACCATTGTATTAAATGGTAAAAATATATTTTAACTACAATTTAAACCCAATTAACAAGATAATCTAACCATATAAATAATTTATATTAAAAGGAGGTTTTGAATTAAAATACAGCATTTTCACTATTCATTAAAAATGCACTTTATTGAAAAAATAATAAAAATTTACACAAAGTAAATTTTTATGTCCTGATTCTAAAGAAGGATTTTATTTTGTCAAATATAACATATAAAATTGACAAAAAGTAGTTTAAAAAAGGTTTCTCTATCAAAAGGCGGTTAATTTATCTTTTAAATAACATTAGAATATTTATTCTTAAAGTCAAATTCTTTTCTTATTTTAAGCCTCTACCTTTTATTGGATAAATATAAAAATATTTAACAAACATATATATTAATTTTTTAGTTTGTTATGTTCATTCCTACAATTACAATGACTAGGCGTTAACTACCATTGAAAATAATATTATTATATTATTAGTGTGCAAACATAAGATTTTAAAAAGACTCGTTTTTTCGTACTGGGTATGCCATCGAACATAGAATATCCTTTGAAAGTAATATTAACATATTATTCACAAATATTAATAAATATGAAAATGTCATATTTTTTATTTACCCGGGATGTTACAATGTGTGATTAGTTTTTGGTATAAAACACAACATAAACTAATATTAGTATATTTTGGATACTAATATTATTATATAACCTTGAAATAATAAAAAATTAATTTTTTTATAAACAAATAAAAAATTAATGCATAGTGAATAATATTACATCTTTTTCGGGTAGCTCATTTCGGATTACAGAAAAGGGATTCATTAGTTATATTTGTTACCAATGTTTGGATTTTATAGTGATGATACTTATTTTGGGATTTTATTTTACCATATTTTTTTAGACAATCGTCTTGCTATTTTTGAATAAATGGGAGGGGTCGGTGCCTTTTTATATCAGATGACGAGTGACATTCTTATTATTGTCTGGAAAAGAAAATTCAACCAACATTTTTACCATGTTATGTGACTACATTATTGTTAATAATTATATATATGGATGTATAGGGTCAAGATATAGATATAAAATATATTTTGGACAAATTTATTGGTTATTGTCTCTTTTAAGTTGAAGTTTTAGTCTACTGTTAGGTAAATTTTCTTCTTAATCGCTATAATTAATTTTAATTCCATTAACTAATATTTTTCAAAAAAATACACGATGGACTGAATATAAATTTGAAATTATAAATATTCCTAATATTTAATTCATTTCTCTAAATTCATATCAAATAAGTGGTTGAAATTAATTTAAATTTAATCATGCAGAAGAGACTGCAAAGCGTGTTTTTAAAATGAAAATGTTCAAATGTTTGAGATGTTTTTATTTACAATTTCAATGTAAAATTGATTAAAAATAAATTTATTATGTAAATGGATTTAGAATTTATCTAATTTTACTTTTAAACCAATATAATATATAATTTTTCTCATATATAAATTAGAATAAAAATTATTTTAGAATTAAAATTCAATATTGTATTCACTATTCATCATAAAATGAAACTTCATAGAAAAATACCAAAAATATAACCTAATATAATTTTTATGTATTTCATTCAAATATGATGTTTATTTGGATAAAAAGAAATTATCAATGTTAAAAAAAATTGGATATAAAATAGGTTTTTCCTTAAAAGGTGGTGAAATTTTCTTTAAAAAATACAATTTTTAAGAATAAAACTAGATTTATTCTAATCATATGCTTATCAAACCTGTTTTATGAATATAAAAAAATTATTGAATATATAACATATATATTTCATTATAATCATTAAATAATATTAATGAAATTAATTTTTTTGGATAAAACTTTTTTTTAAGAATAAAAACATTTCAGTTATATTTAATTGGTTTTTATATTCTTTTATAATTAATGGGTGACCAATGAATTAATTTTATATTTTTGTAAATAATGTATTTTCATATGTTGTAAAATACTATTCATAACCCCCAATTTAACTTCTTTTTTATATCTTGTTATATTAAATAATTTTGTTTTTTTAATACATTGTTCTTCAGTAGAACTCGGTCTTACATGTAATGCAAGTCATTGATAAAAGTAATTGTTTCATGTGATGCAAGATAAATTAGTGTCGTGTTCATTGAAATATATATAATATATTTTGTTTGTTAAAAATATTAAATATACCATAAATTCTATAGTGGTTGTATTCATTTCTATGTTTGGGGTTGTCTAACGTACACACTATCAAATAAAAGTTGTTGTTTTAGAATTTTGGTTCGTTATATCCCCCCCCCCCCTTAATTAAATAACATACATGGAATTTAAAATATAAATTATAAATATAAAGTCTGATATTATAAAATTACTTTTTTCAGATCCCATATCATGAAAATAGTGAATAAAATATCCTCTTAATAAGATAGAAGGATAATTACAAAGGCCACGTAGAATAAAATAATGCTAAGTTTCAATATAGGAAAATGTTAGTCGAATGTGAAAATATTGACATGGAAGAAATGAGTAAATATTTAAGGGAGTGACTGAGTTCAGTGATAAAAAATACTGAATAATCTATGGAAATATAAGGAATTAAAATCCATAAATTTGTTATTTTTTAAAATACCATCGGTTCAACAATAATGAAGGTCCTATGACCACATTTTTTGTCCATTTTCTTATTGTTGGGTAATTATTTTAATACCTATGAATATAATGAAATATACATACTTGTTACATTTCAATTTCATATGAATAATTCCATCTTTTGGTTGTTCCTTGATCAAATTTTAATTCATCCCTTACTCCATGAAATGATACCCTTGTATGAAATGTTTCTTAACACACCAAAATATTCTTTTAATAGATTATAACACCCAAAAAATGTAATAATATTTGTCTCTAACAATTTTCTATGAACAATATGGTTAAGACATTAATCTCTAAACCCAAAAATAACACTATAGGTTAATCATTAAAATATATTCATCAATTTTTTAATTAAAAATAATGATATATTAACCAATAAATCACATATACTAGTGGTAGGCCCAAAAAACTTATCATCCTTCGGTCATGGTATCAAGCCCCAATACCATACTATATTTGATATTTTTCCACCCAACATGCAGGTTGTATTTTTTTCTAAACTCTATCAGTATCATTTCAGAAATAAATATGATGGAAATACTTGATCAATGTTAATAACTATATATCATTATATCTAAGGATTTCATTACAACCTTAATACATAAATAATTCATCTGTTTTATTTCAACATATTTCCTTCCTCAGTCTAAATATTATCCTTGGTGATTCATTATCAATATCTATTTTAATCCTTCATAGTGAACTGTGAAGAAAATGTGAATTATCTTGTGCGTATTCTCATAGATTTTAAAATAAGGTGTTTTTTAACACTCATTTTCATGTAACAGGTTATGGTAGAGTCATGCCCGATGTACTATTTCAGTGTAGTTACCCTCAGGTACATCTGTTCTGAAACCATGTCTACATGTAATATCCAGACAAAGATCTATTTCATGGATGAAAAACACAATCTATAACATATAAAAAGTATAGATTGTTCTTGTATAATTATACCTAATGTATAACTTAGTCATATATTCTCTAACATATGTTTTCAAAACTCTAGTTCCCATGGTTGATACTTAACATCCTTTGATACCAACTGTAGTGACGAAACCATTGTAATCCAGATCTGATTTCCACAACTGTTACATTTGCATGATTATAAGGAATAAAATTCCCAATGATGGAATAATTTATTTGTATTGGTAAACCATATATATACATGAGACTTTTTATTAAAAATAAATACACAAATTACATCATAATTATTTTTCTTTTGAGGAAAAATTTATTCCCACTGAGTATTTCTATTGATATCATTCCTCGAACAATTCCTAGATTCTTGGGGAAGGAATCGAAATATGGGTGAGCTCAAATTATAAGTATGGGTAAAGTACAGTGTATGTAGTATTTAATCAATGAGAATAATCAATATAGCATGGAAATAACTAAACAAACATGCCACATAATCAATAAACTAGGAATGAAAGTGAATCTATAGATAATGTCAATGAAATAATCTCATGAGGAATAATATTAATTAAATTTTTAATAAAGTGAATGCTTAATTATTGGGATTAATATTTCCTAGGGACACTATACCTTTTTCATTAAAACATTTAACAAAACACTTCTTATATTATTGAAATCTCTTAAAAACAGTTTAAATTTTTTGGTCGAATCCTGTCTATTTTAGTTCAAAAAAGACAACAATAGTTTTTTCAAACTAATTTATTCTTATGAGGCTACCGATGAATCAATGAGATAAATTTAAATAGTACCCAAACTATTGTTTTCATGTCCAAATCATTCCCCATACATCTAATAATCTATTTATTTTAAAATAATATACCTTATCAAATATCTGTATTAAGAAAAGCAAATTGATTTACCAATATATCCCTAGAAAAAATAATTTTCAATGAAAACACCACATCTAAAACTTTTATAAATTTTTTTCAATGAATATATCATTGAAAAATAATATGGAGAATTATTTATATTCAAAGTTCAATGATCATAATAAATTTAATATTTCTAGGGGAAATAAATTAATCAAGGAAGTGAATGTCAATAATGTTCATCATAAAATAAATCAAAAACCATCAAGAGGAAGAATAAGGATGGTATCAATACAATATATCCCATGTAGAGTGAAAATAATGTGTTGTTGTCATTGATGAATGGAAATATTATAAATAGAAATTTTGAATAAAATCATGAGGAAAATATCCCCATTATTTGGAAAACCCATTTGAAAATGATTTCTTTGAAAATATGTTTTAAAATAAAAAAATTATTTAAAGGGTAAAATTTTATTTTATAAATAATTTTTAATAGTTTAAGAGCATTTTTTAAAACATTTATATAAAACATAGTTTCTAGATAAAACATATCTCTGGCCGAAGAGTAAAATGAAGTTAGGTTTTTGTACAAACATATTTAAAATATTTGTATTACTAAATATTGAAAAATTTTTACTAATAATTAAAAAAAGTTATGAGTTACTAGAATAGAATAAAATTAAATGATTTATTAAAAAATTATCATGTGCAATCATCTCACATAAATTCTAGTGGAAACAATCATGATCAAAATGAAATTGTGATGTAAACCCTTGAAAAGACCATAATATCGACGCATGAATAAATCAATGAATATATTATTTGTGTAAAATTTAAATCCCCATAAAACACATTTAAATGAAACAATAAATATTAAAATTTTATCACACAAATAATATAAAAATATTAATGACTATAAGGAAGAAATATAACCTAATGAAAAAAGATAAGGTTATGAAATTATTTACAATTTGGTAACTTTAAGTTAAAATTATCAGAGATCAAAAAAATCAAATTGAAACACAAAATAACCTGAATAATTAAGTATTTATGATATTATAGGTCAAAATTTTTAGCAGATAGAATACAAAAAATAATTATATGGTGAATATCTCATTTATCTCACAGAAGTAAAAAAGTGACATGAAAATCCCTTACCTTATTCTTTTTTTCAAGTTCACATCCTTTATCCTCCTATATCACAAAAATAATAATGTCAGAAACATATACCAGAATAAAAATAATATTTATATTATCATATATTAACCTCTAATAATATATTATAACATATTTGTTAATAACATTTCATTATTTTCATTATTTATGGTGTATATCTCCTAGTTTTTCAAGTATATTCTAACTTTTACTTGTTGTTATTATTAATTGGATAATGATTTAATAATTTCAATAATGTAATAAAATTATTTAAATTTGATATATATTCCATATATTTGTGTTTATAAAAATCCAAAAAACATGTAGATAGGAAATAAAATGTACCATTCATAGAGACAACATGTCATACATGCACATGAACCGTACTTTCATTTCATTACCGTATTTAAAATAATTAAAATAAAATGAAAAATATATTTATAGTTATATTATAATTAAATTATCATATATATTTCAAATGTGTCACATATGTATATTAAACCCATCATCTATACATTACATGTATAACATAAATGAATCGCATCGCTTTCAGGATGCGGTAGTCCACACATTCACAAACATTGTTATGATATTTACAAAAAATTGAAATAATAAATGTATATGTTATATAAAAATAAAATAAGTCTCAATAAATAATCGATAATATATATATATATCATATAAAAACATTTTTTTGTCACAATTCCTAACTATGTGAGGGGGTAAATGAAAAACGAACGACATCGTTTCGTGAGGAGGTAGATCTCTATACATCCATCCAAATCCATTTTTTTTGTATTTTCAAAAGAAACTTTAGGATTAGTGGCAACCTAAAAGATTTCAAGATATTACAAATTTCAAGATAGAATAAGGAATCGAATTCAAAGAAAAACCATGATCATGAATGGTCAATGACATCCACATCACCGCCGAATGAGGAAAAAGAGAAGATTAAATTTTCAAATTTCAAATGAAAAAAGGAAGCCATCATCACCAACTTGGTTAACGAGTCTCCTTGTGTCTCGTACCCTGACCAGAACTGATCCTCACAGCCACACCATGCCGATGGTGAGATCAGACACTGAAAACCAACACCGCCGCTGAAGAACCTCCAAATAGTATGCCGATCAATGCCACAAGAACCACCAGATGAGGAAACTCACAAACATAGCATTTCAAACAAAACAAATCCAAAAAAGCACCATCATCTCTGTCAAAAATAACCGCACTAGAACAAACCATCCATTAAAAAAACCAGCAGCAAAATAACACATAACCGAGAAAAAAAACCTCCTCGAACTCCGTCGACCTCTCGAACTCACCTCCTAAGACACCGTGACATCCACCGCAAAATTCCAACTAGGAGGAGATTAGTGGAATCCTAGAGCAAGAGAAGAGTAAGAGTGATCGTCGTCGACTGGGAACACAATCACCAAAATCTTCTGATGTCGACGAGGATGAAGACCATGACCAAATCCAAATATCACAGGTCTGAACATCAATCGTGACCGGAAAACTCCACCAAGATCGAATGAAAAACCCAGAACAAAAAGACCCGAAGCACAACCAATGAAGAAAAATAAAACCCAAAGGCCTAAGAGAAACAACACGAATCACAACTCCTTGGAAATTGATGAAATCTCAACCAACAGTTCCCAAACCCCCCACGAGAGACACTGCATTAGACCGAGATGGAGTCTGGTGCCATAGATCTGGGAGAAAGAGCATAGATTGAGATGAAAAAGGCCTCGATAGTGAGCCAAGAATGCAGAGAGAGAGAAAACCCAACCAGGACGAATAGCATCGAAGGTCGAAAAAGTGCCAAAACGCATGAAGAGAGTAACCCTGGATGAAAACCATGTCGCCGAGGGAGAACATCCGTCCAAGAAGGTGAGAGAAGAAAGGAACAGATGCTAGAAGTGGTCATTCCCTCTCCAGGGGGAAACCCTAGATGGAGGAGAGCAGCGGTGCGCTCGGGAGAGATATCCGAGAGGGAAGGGGGCCATTCTCGTGAATGGAAGTTCTCTATACACATAGATGGTATGTTTGTTACCCATTTGACGAATTTTGAGTAGGTTGAGGTAAAATATTAACATAAAAAATCCCAATATATTTAGGATACTTATTTTATTATATATTCAAGAAATTATAAGAAATTAAGTGGTGGATAAACACAGAAAACATATATTCACATTGAATAATAATACCTTTTTTTGTATAACTTCTATTGATATTCGAAAAATGGATTCCATGGTGTTGTTCATAACCATTGTCAAGATTCTATAATGAGAGGATTTATGTTGGGAGATTATTTTAGTAGATTTTGGTCTTTCCAAAAGGCTTTAGACCTGTGAATAAATGGAAGGGAAGAGTTCCGTTTTATAGAGGAGTATGATGAAATTCTCGTTAATTTTTTAAATTGGAATTACACTGATGATTTCCAATGAAATATGGATAAAATAATTGTAAAAACATTATTCTATAGAATTTAGTGTCCAAATATTGTTATTCAATGAATTTTTAACAATTTTCTAGTTCATTTTGGATCATATGTTTAAGGTCTACTCCCTTATTATGTTAAATATTCTCTTAATCATTGTAATAAATTACAATAAATTTCACTAAAAATCATTGTCAAAATAATGTTTTATTTATTTGATGTTATAAATAATACTAATTCTAAATATTAAATCCATATTTACAAATTCCAATTACATAATTTTCATTAAAATTTAATCCCATAGAGAGGATGAATGAGTTTTTAAAATGAAAATGTTCAAAATTTTGTGATGTGTTTATATCAATTTTTAATAGAAAAATGGATTCAAATTACCATAATTAGATTAAATAATTATAACTTTATGTAATTTTACTTTAATATAAATTTAATATATTATTTATCCTTATAAATATTTTATTCTAAAAAGTATTTTTGAATTAAAAATCGATGTTCTTTCACTATTAATCATAACATGAAACATAACAAAAACAAATAACCATAAGAAAACTTTTATCACACATTTTAAAACAAATGATATTTATTTTGACATATATAATTGATAAATGTTACAAAAATTGGATTTAATATTGGTTCTTCATTAAAAAGAGTTTACATTTCCATTTTTGAAAAATAAAAATTTTAAGCATAAAAATAGATTTACTATTATATAATGAATATCAATCCTATTTGAAGAATATAAAAAATATTAAATAGAATATATTAAATATATATTTAATTGATATCATAAATAATTTTATATTATTTAATTTATTTTTCTAAAACATTTTTCTGAGCTCGCAAAAATTTCTTTTATATTCAATTTCATTTTATATTCATTTATAATTAATTAGTAACCAATGAATTAATTTTATATTTTGGTAAACTATACATTTTAATAATATATTTAATACTATTAATAACCACTAAATTAATAACTAGTTTATATCTTATTATATAAAATTTAAATGTTTTCAATGTACATAGTTGTGTGGAAAAACACGGTATTGCATGTAACACAAGTCATTAAAGAAAGTAATTGTTTATTGTGACACAAGCTAACTCAGTATAGCCTGAAATGAAAGTTTTATAATATATTAAATGTGTTTAAAATATTAAATAGACCATACACTGTTTAATATTTTTTATTCCTTTCTACATTTGGTGTTATGTTTTATAAATTCTACCAAATAAAAGTTACTCTTTTAGAATTATTGAGGTGTTACATTATTCCTTGGCTCAAGGATAATTATTCCCCCAAGATCTATTTATAAAATATTCATTACTCATATAATTTTTCCTCACATAGTTTTATTTTCATAATTATTCCTTTTACTAGGTATATTCACAAAGATTTTTTCACCCAGTTTCCCTCCATCAAATACCATTTTCCAAACATTATTTGTAACAATATTTTTTCCCTATTACCTTTGCTTCTCCACTTGTGAAATTGAAATTATATAAATACCTTTACTCAACCTCTCTACACAAAACTATCTTTATGTAGGAATTTTCACCCATGTATTGATCATTGAACTACTATCACACATCTACCTTTTTCTATACCTAATTTTTAATGCCTAATTTATGTCGATTTCTTTCATCATGTAATCCCACTCATGTAAAAGACATATAAATTTTTTCATGATTCCCTTTTTCACCTAGATATGATCATGAAAAAGGAAAATTATGTATAATCATCCCTCATTTCAATATCATTTATAATTATTCAAGTAAATATTTTTATTAATATTTAGTGGAAATCCCCATAAATTTCTGATCTCTAGGTTTATTCAATATACCTTACCCATCATTCATACATATCCACTATTGCAGTGACTTACTAGTGAAAATATTCTAACTAGTAGGACCCCATACCGATATAAAAATCCTATCTAGAATTATGTCTTACAAAAATGACTCTAAATAGTAAAATTCCTAACTAGCATGACCCTTCACTAAAACAATTCACTTTTAGTAACACATAAGTTCTTTGACTGGGAAGAAAATCACACTATTTCATTGAGATCAATAGTGAAAATCCAACCATTAACTGTGTCACTCCCTTTTCTTCAAATACATAAAATCATGTTGAATATTTTCTTCTATATTAAAAACATATGGAAACTAGATCTGCATGTAATATTCAAACTCTATATATCAAGATACTCTATATTTTACCACATCACTCTACATATTTTTTAAAATTTATATTTAACCTAAGGAAAATATTTTTCCTTTTCCATATATCATGTGTAAATCATAAAAAACTCTTAAATAATACACTTGTATAAATTATTAATATTCCACTCATTGGAAGGGATCCACCTCATTACACTATGATGAGTGGAAAAAATATAAACCTAACACCATTACTCTACTTTCAAAGTACTAAATCAAATCATAAATCATAGTTCTCTAATTTTTGAAGTATTAATTATCATATATTCCAAAATAACTTTCAAATACCAATTTGTAACTTGGATTCCCAAATAACTCCACATCTAATGTTTCTAAAACATAATTTAAAAAACTCAATTCCACGCATGTCATTGACATGAATCCCTAAAAAATAAAATATATATTTTCATTAAATATAAAAACAACCTATAGTTTAAACCTTATCTACATTAATGTTTTTCTAAAAAAACTATAAATATTCATTCATTTTATAACTCCATGTTCCATAAAAACTCATTATAAATTTGTTATAAATTATTCTATATACTCCTTTGACAATAATATTGCAATGCATTTTTTAATTTATCTATATCAAATTTCATTTTCTATCCATTTGACAATAGAATTCATGGGGAATAAACTCTTATCATTTAACCCCATTTATTGGCACATATATAACATTGAATATCCTTGATGATCTCTATAGTGGTAATTTTGGGGTAAACTGACAGTTCATAACTTCTAAAATTTATATTGAGAGGTATTTTTATCCCCCATTTTTAGAAAATTTGATCCCAACCTTTTAGATATTTAGATCATCCAAACATTTAATATTATTTTGATCCAAATTTAATCCACTATTTGAGGTTAAAAAACGATTTTTCATTTTAATCCATTTTAGTGTAAAAAATTAAAACATTGGGATGTGTTTATCTATATTGTAACAAGTTTTTTATTGAACAATTTTCTTTGTATACCATTTATAAACTTTTATATTCTCCCAATCTATTATTTGTTGATCCTTCGGAATTTATTCAATTTTTTATCTCTATAAATTAAAATCCTTTGTTCTTTCCACTTAATGAATAAATATAATTCCATTTTAATTATTCATGATCTTAAACACTTTCTCCTCCAAGATATATCATACTAAAATATTTTTAGTCAGTGAATTTACCATAGTTAACTAAGTCATTTAAATATTATCTAAGACTAATTAATAGGAACTTCATGTATAAAATAAGAGTTTAATTCAATACCATCAAGCATTTCCAGGTTACTCACTCACATATATAGATGATAGAAGCAGAATTATTTAATCTCGTTAATATATATTCCCATGATACAAGTAATTATATAAAAAAATCAAATAAAAAATATTTATTGGGAAATATTATCAGGAAAAATTCTACATTTCAACCGAATGACGCCACTAGTTCATGATATTATTTTTATATCACATTAATGTAAATATCCACATTTTCTCATAGAACATATATTTTCCCTATATAGGGTTGACCAACCTTTTAGTTCTAATAAAAAACACTACTACAATTCCAATGGTACATGAATACATGTTTTGTGAAGAATCAAGTAAGGGGGAAATAATTATAGTTATGACACCTCATTCCAGTAGCCTACGTGTTTCATAAAAATTGTCATTTAGTACCACTTTGTTATTAAATAATAAATGAGCATAAAATTAAAAAAATCTAATTATTATTTTTTCAATTTATATTCATCTAATTATAGTGATCAAATGTAACAGTAATTTTGGAATGAAATTACATATTGATGTCCCAATATGGATTGAAACCACTTGTTCATTCAAATACAACTGATACAACACATTAACTCGAGTCCAATATCATTACCATTCTATCTTCTCCATAATAGTTTGTTACTATAGATATGAATTTTTATATCCAAGGTGGTTTCATTACACTATTTATTTACATAGATCATAACATTGATATCACTTCAACGTTTATTTTTTGTATTTATAATAATTAATATCATCGACTAATATAATGTTTCTTGTTTTACATATTTTCTAAACACAATTAAAACATATAAAACATACAACAGTTGTATAATATCATTAAAAAACATTGGATCATATATCCAACATAATTCAATATGAATTATAATATATATTATAAACACTTATGAATAATGATATAGGGGTACTTCCCAAACTTTGTTATGTTTTGAAATGTGGTTGGTCATGGTGAACCAATCATTTATTTTGAAAATTTAAACTGAGCCTTTCTAATAGTTAATTTGTAGGTGATACCAATTATATAAATTTATTTAAATTTTTCTTCATATGGATAATTTATCTTCTTTATAATGAGGTTCCCTTCTACTGTGATACCAGTCCATATTATGCAAGTTCCTTCCAATGATTCATTTCTAATGAATCCTTTAATGTGATTCTTCCAAAATATGAGAAAAATACCAATAACCATGACTACATTTCTTATGGTAAGATATGTGAAACCATAAATTAATTCCTCTTGTATATATAAGTATATCACTGTTAGAGTTATTTCATATTTTTTCTTAAATGAGTTATTTCTATAATGTCTATCCAACATCTTTACTACCAGATCAGATTCTATATTTTTCTTATAGATTTTTTTTCTCCCAAAAGGGGATACTATTATTATGAATAATTAGTTTATTTCATACTTTTTATTGAGAACCATTTTATCTTCTATCACGATAAATATATTTTTCAAATTTTCATTATTTATTTCTATATAAATTCTCGTTCTGTTTTCTACAGTAATAGGGGAATTTATAATAATATTTTAGAGGTTTTTTGGGGGAAATTCCTTCTCATATGTACATTGTTATCAAATTAAAATAATATAAAATTTAAATAATACCACATGTTGTCATATATTTTCTTACATAATGAGATAACATTTTCTATTCCTCTTATAACCATTGGGTATTCTAGAAACATACTCATAGTGTGTCTCCTTTTTCTAAAAAAATATTTATGCATAGTTTCCTCCTTTTGATGCCTTATATTTTTTATTCATCAGGTGCCTTACTTTTATTTACTTATTCCCAAATATATGTTTTCAGGGTTCACTTATTGAGGTTACCATGGTGGGAATATTCATATTTTCAATTTCATTTGAAAATCAACGATTTTATTCAAGCTCCATGATATTATTATCATTTTTTTTCAATTGTAAATGTATTTATTTCAACCATGAGTCAATTTAATTTCTATATTTTATCATTTCTTAATTTTTTTCATTAGTGGGTTAATTATATCCTTCAACTCCTTCTCCGTAAAATTTTTTTATTATATATATTGTCTATTTTTTATAGGTATGTTTCTATTCTCATATATCATTCAACCCAATTCAGTATATCTACATTAATAGACAATTAAAATTACTAAAATGTGTTATTTTAAATGGGATTATCTTCTATTAATGAACAATATACATGATTAAGATTTTTATCTCATCCACTATCTTATATAGGTATTAGATCAATACTTGATAATTTCATGAACAATTTTCAAACAGATGTCTAGAAGTCATTTCCATTTCATCATTGGATTCCGAATTTCTATCACTATATATGGGTTATTATGAATTTATAAAATTTTTGGCACCACAAAAAACATTTTTATATTTATATATAATAATAGAATAATAAATTATACCCTTGATTTATGATATCATCCTTTTAGGGGTAATTTTATAACATATATATTTTTTATTTTAAGTTATATTAGATTGAAATATTTGACAAATTTGATTTGTTTTTTTGTCTTTAAAACACTTTTTATGTACATATCTTAAGAAAATTTATTCATTTTTTAGTTCCCCTTCATTTATACCACTTATAATATTTACTACATGTAAAATTCACTATAATAATGAATTGTGTTCTCTCATACCTGATTAAAAAAGGATTTAATAAAATTCTTATATATACTAATATATAGATATATTCTCTTATAATATCATTATTCCTTGATCTTATCATTTAATACTATAAGAGATTAACTCCATGATCTCTTATCTTTTTCTTTATCTTTCACACTTTCACAAAAGTAACATTTAATTTCTAGATGAGAAAAAGTCATCCCTAGATTTATCATTTTTAACTTTTTTTGAATGATTAGAAATAGAATGGAAACACCTATTTCATTCAATCTAACATTCAATAATTGAACTAGATTTTCCAATAGAACAATTTTTATCTTTTATTATTCCTTAATCACATGATCATTTAACACTAAATAAGATTATTTAAGAATCTTACTTCACCCTAATTTTTTCCTTTTCTATGGAATGTTACATTGCATAGTTTTTATTCATGCCAGTATAATTGCTTCTATGTTTTTGAGATATACACAGGTATTCGACCAGGAATCCCTTCACGAAGGTTTATTCATGTAGATTAATTTTCCTAGCTACCCCCACTCATGTACCATTTTCCCATTTTTTTGTAAAATGTTCGACCTAGTACCTTTGCTCAACCCTACACATTAAAAAATAATTTTTCAACTAACTTTTCTAAAACAATATTCACAAAAAAATATTTATTAAAGTATACTTGTCCAATTTTATTGTTTAGAATTAAATTTGAACAACTAACTTACACAGTTCCCTATTCATTAAACATATATTTAAAAGAATCGTTTTCAAAAGTAATCTAAATGAATTATAAATCATGTTTGTTTCTTTACACAAGCCCTTCACATATATATACTTTTAATAAATTTACATTAAGGATAAATATTTCCCCGTATTTCAATTTTATTATTATTTTAATGAGGATAAAAGAAAATATTTATTTTCAAAATCAAATCTATAATAATCCATTGTATATTTCGATTTACATAGTGTTTCATTCACACACATCTATTGGAACAACGATTTTTGAGAATAAATCATCTAAAATGAATTCCATTGGAATATTTTGTAGCTATTGAATATAATTAAATCATATAAATGTTATTCTTCATTAGAATGATTCCCCAATAGAATGACTCCTTATTATGATAGAGGTCCTTGAATAGTGTACAATAACATTGACTAGAATGAATCACTTACCTCTGAACTCAGAATAAATTTTAATTTCCTAACATTCACCATGATTTTCCCTTTGTTTAAAAACATTAATCACTTATTAAATATTTTATTCCATAATAAATTACTCTTCATATTAGATCCATGCATAATATTAAAATTCTACATAACATTCTATTATAGAATTTACCATGTCATATCTCCTTCTTACAAAACGTTGTTTTATATAAAATTATACTTTATTTCTTATCAAATATATCAATTAATGATTATGAAAATAGTTCTATACTAGAATATTCCAAATTATATCAGATCCACATATATTTATTGAACTATATCTTAACAATATAATATGTAAAAATAGAAGACTCCAACCACCAATCCATTACCTTTGAAGAACAAAAAATTACATAACTCAAATTTCGGTCAATATACACCAAATAATTCTCACCTATTCCTAAAAAAATTCATGATATCTATTTATTTCTTAACTACCAAAATAACTCCACTTCCAAAGTTTGCTGATGAACCTCTTAAAAACTCAATTCCTTGTATATCATTGAAATTTATCCACAAAAAATACAATTTCTATTGTCAAATATTGAATCATAAAACAATCAGGATGAAAAAACTCCTTATGATTAAATTTTTTATCTCTATATGAAATCATACTCACTCTAACATTAACATTTTCTCACAACCTATAATACTCTAAAATGAAAAATAGTTATGGATAACTCAATACCACACTTTTCATGGTCAATTATAATTTCAATTTATAATTATATTCACCAACATGAAGGAATGATGATTTATATATTATATATTTCATAAAAATTTACATGTAAATTATTATCCATTATAATTAATTTTTAGAAAACTATAAAAAATTGTTTGTATCGTCATATAATATATGATATAATGAAATATTATCCTTTTTTTAACTTTTCTGTTTTTTAAAAATAATTACATCATTATGTAATTTATAAAAAATATATATCTAAACATATGACAAATGAATCCCAATAAACTCTTCAGTCAGTGTCATGAACAAACTTGGGTAGACCTGACCTATCACAAGATACAAATCATGAAAAGGAATTAAGAATGAATCCACATATTCTAAAGGAGAATTAATTGTTTTTCAGGCCTAAACAGATATTTGGGAAAGACCATTCCATCATATTATAATTTAATAGATATTGAAATAAACTATATATAATAAAATCAATAAGCATACATTAATAATGAAATATAAAATAAAATATAAATTGAATGTAATAACGAAAATGAAGAATATAGAATCATACTCATTTTATATCCAAAAAATTGGTTTCCACTTGGCCAACCACACATGAAGAATAAATAAATAAAACAAAATAGAAATACACATGTCTCTACAAACAACTATGATCTAAACAAAATACAATATCAACATGATGGTTTAACATCTCTAGCCAGAACCATGGATTCCACATGAGTTGATCCACTTGATCAACAAACACTATGACTCAAATAGATCCATTTTCTATTATAATAAACATTAAATCAAACACAAGGTTTATGCACACACAAACAGACACCAAGGTTCATGTAGAGGGGGTGAGAAATAAATCTCAATAAGTAACCCACAATAGTGGTCCCGACACCAGTTGTCATATCATGTGAATGAAAAATGCAACATGTTTAGACTAACTGAATAGTGAGTACTTGAAAAATATATATTAGTGATATAACTAAATAAATAGTTCTAAATAAGAAAATAGAAAACCAAATGTTATATCTTAACCCTCAAGGTAAATCTTCCTCTGGTTTTGCCGAATATAGAAGAATTATAGGATGTTGATCACCTAACCACATAATTTAGAACATCATCCAAATAAAAATGGATATGAAAAATCACAATGTAAGTAAATAATTGAATTATAGACCAAATTATATAATTAGATGGTTCTAAAACAACATCAAACAACAACCGATATCTTGGACTTTAATTGTACAATCTGAACGGGTGATACTATTCCCTAGGTTGACACAACTAGAGAACATGTCTTGTCCTGGTAGTCCCAAAGAACCCTATTTTATAAAATATCATAACCCTCAATTAATGTACTGGTTCTTGAATATGTGTCCCCTAGAGTATACATAATATCGGAAAACATAACAAACTAGGTGTGTTCCTCAACCAATGAAGAGTTTGAATCCCTTACCTCGAGAAGAGACATAACTAGAGGGGGTGTACCCTCATCAATATTACTCATTAGATACCTATGCCCAACTAACACCTCCAACCAACAGAAGAGGCATATAGATAATTCATAGTGATAATTTCCTATCAAAAAATATCCCAAGCGTCCCCTCTAATATCTTGGCCTAAATTAGAATAACCTCAAACCTTTAATCCAAAATCTCAAGAACCGGGTTGGCTAAGACCCAAACCCATCATCATACCACAAAATCATTTACATAGACTATCTCATAGGAAAATAATGAAATAGGGTACCCACTGTGCTACCCAAAAAATTTGAATAAGTAGGACATCGTAGATGTGGATCCTTTAGAAATACCAATTCTTAGTCTAACCCTTTCCAAGAAACATTGGTTGACCACCCAGCATAAAACAAAATAATCTACCTGACCCTAATGAAAATGTCAAATATTCCTATTTTTAGATAGGAATTACTCAAATAGGTCCCTCTAACATATGTAGAAATTTTATCAGTGAAACTCTCTTGTACCCATAATCCCATGATGCCAACCCAACTTAGATGTTCTAACTGATCCAATGATCAATCAGGAAATCTAAAAACACCACTTCTAAAAATAGGAGAAACATGTCATAAGACATAGGGACTATCCTATGATCTCATCCATATACTAGTCAATCCCTCCTTATAAAAAATACAAAAAAAAGATCCTAAAAATACACATTAGAATCATCAATAAAATTTGACCAAAATGATCACAACCCCCACCCGAGCATCACACTGGATCCAACCCTTGATTGAATTATAGAATAAAAACCATAAATGAATATTACCTCAAATTATAACATCATTCAAAACATCATCCAAGTGGTTTATATAAACCAACATTATTCCACCATTGAGATCTATATAAAAAAATATTATACTAGACTACTCAGTGGTTTTATTCGGACATCATGATGAAAAACAAGTGAAACACCTCTATGGAGGGAGTATACGATATGTACCATAGTTACATGAAATGTACCATACAAAATACTCCTCGGATATGTATATATCTAGATTTGGAATGAAATTTTCAATGTATATGACATGCCAAGCTTTTGTGAATAATGAACCATATAAGGGGTACATATCTGTGAACCTTATCCCAAATTATCATTCCAAATTCGCAACAATATTATAGGTAAACAATACACATAGTGTTTTATCAACATAGGAAACCTGGATATATAACCCCACATGAGGTTTGTCCAAATAAACCACTAATTCCCCTGGTCCCTAGACATGTATTGTATATGACCATACACTCTTACATGAGGTGTTTGTTCATGAAATTACCACACCCTAAGTGCCTCTACACTATGGGTCCTAAACACACTCTTTTTACAACACACAACTTAAAAATTCATAATAAAAGAACACACAACATGTTATGAAAGATTTGATGTCAGTTTGTACAGTTTTTCAAAATGGAAAAAACCTATGATACCTTAGAATGATCCATTATACCCAAAAACCACTAAATATCTATCCCCTTATGATATCAAACACCCCGAAAGAATAATTAAAATAAATAAATACCCAAATATGTCTTTTTGTAAAAAACATTAAAATAGTTCTACTAAAAGCATTAAACATCAACACTTCTCTCCAGAATCAGTGAGACACTTCCACTGAACCTCGATCCATCTTTATGGTAGCTCCTCATCATCTATCCCCAATAATTACCTATTTTTCTATCAGTTATGAAAACACCATAGTCTCGTAAGTTAAAATATGAAGGGGAGGAGAGGATAAAATAAAAATAGGGAATGAAAATTAAAAAGAAAAAGGAAAAAAGAAAGGGGAACGATTCTATCCCCTAGTTACAAGGAAAATATACACCTCTTATTGAAAAAACCTCATTCTGAATTCCATAGTGAAGTATAAATCTCAAAATAACACTTGGAAAATAAGATATCACAATAAAAATATATTTGAAAATAAATAAGTAATTAAAAAAATATTATATATTCCATGATAATTTGAACAGATAAAATACTTACCAAGCGTTTTTATTAGGTTATAAAGTATATTCCTGGACTAACAGAGTGGTAAAAAATTATATGAAATCCTTTGATAGGAGAAATTAGCATTTTTCCTAAAAAACCACTGTGAGAAATGAATCAAATTTCCCCTAATTTTTCTTAATCCATTGTTTCGTGGTTCATGATAGTGAGTAACAAGAATGAAATAAGATAGTTTAAAAAACTGATGAGATTTTTAAATATTCAATGAAATTAATATAGTATTACAGCATCTAAGATTTATTATATCAAATGTTATGTTTCAAAAAACTTTTTTATCTTCATAAAACTATTTCAATGATTGTCATAAATATGTTTGGAAGATTTTCAATGAAAGATTCTACATTTATAATATTACATTTAAATAATTCTTTACCAATACATTATATACTCCTTTTCAATGTAATGTGGCATTCAATTTTAATTTTTTTTAGGATAATACATTAGTAATTAACATTTAACATACCTAAGTATATTCTTACACTCAATAGCCTCGTGAATATTATAATCCTTTTAAAAATATATTCTATTTTGAAAAAACTATATTATATTAATAAATGACACTTATTTTCTATTAGTGGGAATATATATTAAACAAACCTCAATTTTGATAATTATTTTGAATGTAATAATTTAATATTTAAATTATTTCATTGATTGTGGGATCATATTCATCACATCTTAATGAAAACCAAAATATAAACATATATTAATCAAAATGTTTTTATCCATATTTTCATTTTATATTATTTCTTATAATTTGGTGAATCAGAAATCAGGTTTATTTAATTTGAAATGTATTATTAGCTGTAACAAATAATTACTAACAAAAACTTATATTATCTTAAAAAATAAAATTTATGAGTCAACAATCCTTTATTTTTATCAAATATTTATAAATTCATATTTACCAAATCCATGATTCAGAAAAACCATTGATTTGAAAAATTAAATATAACTAATACATCCCTCAATAATTTCGGTGATTTTAAAATCTAATATATTTTGGACATTATTAAACTACACATTTGGTATCATAAACTCTAAAAATTGAATAATTGGTTTCTATAACACTGATACTCAAAATGAAATTACATGGAGTTTCTCTGTCCCCTTCATGGTTTTAATCTATTCCACCTAATGGAGTCATAACCCTTACCTAATAAAATTTATTTCAGGTTTAAATGATCCAAAATGGCTAACATAAGAAACGGATATAGACTTTCCAACTCATTTTTCATCTTATAGCTTGAAATCATAGACCTTTCTACTATCAACAGAACACAAGAGCCACAAAAACACATTCCCTTATTAATTATTTCTAAATAATTTAGTAAAATAGAGAAAATTTTTATTGGAATCAATAAAATTTTCAAATTATTTTCAATAATTATTACTTGATTTAATTCATTAACTAGGATAAGACGTATTGGAATCAATTTTTATCCCCAAACTAATTGAATATTTATTCAAATTGAGTATATGTGTATACTGTAAAGTTATTTTGGTAATTTTTCATATGTTTATTTTGAAACCTTGAAATAATAATTTTTCAATTCTTATAAATAACTAGATATAATAATTAAAGTAAATAAATATTTGGTTTTTAATGATGGTTTTGTATTAAAACATCAAATTATCTTTTAAACAGACAACAATTCTTATGCTTTAATCTAGTTTACAATGTTTATTACATTAAAATAATATTTATATATGTTGATGTCAAAGTAAAGTTGGATGATGTTAATTTCATTTATATGTATAATAAAATATTTTATGATATGAATTCCAATCTTACAATCATTTAATTTTCAATTTTATCAAATATGATACCTTTAAAATGATGATCCCTTTTAAACTCATCAAATCCATTAGTGAACAAAGATAAATATTTCATTATCCAATGAATTCAATTTTAAATTTCTCTCACTGCATAGTTATTAATGTCGTCCATTATGTCAATTATAATATATATGAATCCTTGATAGTAGATTTGATAACTCATTACCTTTATCTATCACATGGATAAAATAAGATCTATTATAGTAGTAACGACTCCCTATTAGGATATCCCAAATAAGTGATACTTAAATAGAAACAATTAAATGGAAACCGAATACTATTAGTGTAATCCATTAATTTTTTCCATACATTAGTTAATATAGGGAATATATAATTAGCATAACTAAACCATTTCGATTATGAAGGTCTTGAAATGAGTTTTAATTTGGAGGAATAAGATAAACATATTAAAATACATATTAATTATATATTTATTACATAAAGGTACACATAAAAAACCATAATATTTAGAGGCCTAGTTTGTTTTGGAAATTAAGTACATAATAAATGGGTGAGATAAAATCCCAGTATGGGAATAAAAAATGAATATCCTAAGGTAATGAAGTACATGTGCGTCAATAGGTATATGAATCTAATATAATAGGAGAGGTAATCATAAACATGAAAATCTAAGAATGATAGAATATGATTTCATAAAGGAAACATGAGAATGCAGTAAAATGTAAAACATGACATTATAGAAAAATACAATGAAAAACATAGTGAAATAATAACATATTGTTCTTATAGAAACCCACATACACCATACTTGGTATCTCATTAGAAAAAAACATCACCCAATGTATTGGAGGGATATATAATTATTGGGCCACTCATCATATTCATATAATGTATATGAATTTTGGTACCACATCGATCAAATAATATAAGATTATATTCCATATAATTTAACACGGTAGTTAATAAATGTTGGTTTCATACATTTAAGTACCCAATCAATGAAGGATAGTTACATCTAAGTGAATACCATCTATTATAAATAGGAATTGGTATTCATTACACAATTGTTTGGTATGGAAAATCATAGAATAATTTCAGTTTCATAACTATGGTATGTAAATATTCATGAAACAGAATAATGATAGAGAAATGGGTGTATAATGAATAGGAAATCAATGTTTTAGTAATAGGGATGTGTACAAAATATCCAAAAAAAACAATTAGATGTAAAATAGTAAAAATGGGGAATTGTTTTTTAAACAAAGATGAGAAAGTGGGCATCACATACCTTAAGAGTAAAATTATAAAATCTTGTGACGATCTTATTATGAGTTTGGGTGAAACTTTGGAAGGACATATAGAGGGGAATATATAGTAAATAAATTATTAAATAGTTTTTTTGTGAATAGGAATGAGAGGATGAATAGATTTTCAAGTCAAAATATAGGGGAAATATTTATTAAATTCTAAACATAGGTATTAGACTCTATATAATAAAATAATCAAAATCACAAACATATCATGGGGTTTCTTCATGGTTTATTCAAAATAGGAGTTATTTTGAATATTTTTTAATTATAAAAACCAAAATCATTAAAATAATACCCATGGTGATGTGGAAGTGTGTGATGTGCATAATGAATTAAATTTAAAATCTTAAAATATAATATACGCTTTAGATGATTCATTAATGGTTTATAAAAGCAATATAATAACTAAATAAACACGTTATTTTAATTTTGGAACATAATTTTTCTCACATACACTCTTTATAGTATTTAATACATCACTTTTTACCTATTATGAAGTCATAATAAAAAATATATATTTATACCATATCAATTTTTACCCAAAAATATGACTATCTCAAAAAATTATGGAAAAATATAAATTGGATAATTTTAAATTGATTATTTAAAGTAATAATATTTCTTATCAAAATAATTTCTTATTTTTTAGAATATTCACTTTCAAATAAAAAAAATCCTTATTTATTTAAAATTACGTGTTCTTTATAACGATAATTGTTTTTTGACCTTTATAAACATTATATTTTACATTGTAAACTTATATTTTCGTTTATATTTTACAAAAATTAATTCATGGGAATTTTTTATAAAAAATTATTTATCCCAAAAATCCTTGAATTAAAAAAATAGTGTGTTGATTGAAATTATATATATCTCAAAATTGCAAATAAAACATCATATTAAATCTAATTTTTATTGAACTCATAATTTAATCATTTATAGTGTAATAATAAAAACGATTAATATAATAAATATTATAAAAAATAAAATACCAAAATTCATACTTTTAGGGTCAAGATACATAACCCCTTATTGCAAAAGTGTATTCTCAAATGATAATGTGTATAATAGTGACGCATTCTTAAAGGTGGTTGAACTACATAGTTTAGGATGTGATATCAATTAACTTGAAATTCTGTCATAATAGATTACACTAATTATTTATTTTTGAATCCAAAGTTGGGATTAGTCAATGAAAAATCTTAGTGATGCCATCACCATCATAATCACCATTAAATGAGATTCATAGGGTATGATACTACTGGTTGAGGTAGTCAATTTTTTTTCTATATTATTTTGACTTTATCATAACCCCTAATATTTACTAATCTTAATGGTCACATTAAAATAAATATATTATCAATAGTTTGGACATTTAAAGTTCATTTAAATATTATAGGATATAAATTATAATGGAAAAAATAAATAAAAATTAGTGCATGTGTTTTCTATTACATCATTACTTATTAATGATATTATTCAATTCAAAATAAAATATAATTTATAAAACATTAGTTAATTTCATTATGCCCTAGTTTAAAAATTTATTTCCTAAAATTATATTTCAAAAAACAAATATTTGAGGATACTTTTGTTTCAAAAAATATTTCTATTCACATGTTACTTCATCAAACTTATGGTTCCGTAATACCACATCGACTAAGTTAGTTGTCCTATTTCATATAAAATATTCTCATTGATTTATGATATTCACTAGATTCTACTCATTTGAATGATCATTCTATAAGGGAACCACATATGGATTCAGTACAAGTTATGGTTCTGGTATTGACTTCTCAAGAGGGATACATATAACACATAATGTACTTGATATAGGTTTGGTGGAGGTGCTAGTTTGTATGAGGAAAATCTTATGTGATAAAGGATATCAATGTTGATGATGTATCCTCGCCCAAGAAGTCACTTCTTCCAAAACCAAATGTATATATAATATGAAGGAACACTATTCCTATGACCTCAAATACGACATCTTCTTCATGAATATCTTAATAACTTTTCTTTAACTTTTTTTTTGATTTAATAGGATATAAAATTGTTTGACACTTACATATAAGATCTTCGATAAGATCAGGTCCTATAAGGTTCTATTTTCCAACATTATCCAAGTATATTTAAGTTTGACACCTCTTCCCATATATATTTATATGGTCTCATTTAAATTTTAGAATGGAAACTATTATTATATGAGAATTATACAATGGGAATTTGCTGGTACCAATTTTTTTAAATCTATTTAACATGATATAAACATATCATATATATTTTGAATAGATTTATCTAACTGAACTTATATATAAGGGTGATAAGTAGTACTGAAACTCATTTTTATATCAAGTGTTCCCTAAAGGTTTCTACAGAACCTTGAGGTAAACCTCATATATCTATCAGATATAATTGAGAGTGTAATTCTCGGTAGTTGTACAATTTGTCTTTTGTTTATATTGGAAATCTTTTGAGAGAGAAATATTATTTTTTAAAAATTAAATGTACTAACATTATAGGGCGATCTACTGCCACCAAGATGGTATTATTTTTAATAAATTTACTTGGGTGTCCTAAAACAATCCATGGTTATGTTCTCTAATTTCTGTAATAGTATAAGAAATGGTTTTATCATACCCTTATACTTCTCTCATTTTTTCATGACTTGTGGGAATTCCATGAATCATGATCAAAATTATTTAATCTCCCTCCACATATTATCCCATCAAAATATTTTATTCATATCTCCATATATGTTAGTTCTTCATAGATTAATAGAGAGTATGACCTATATGAATCATCCAAAAGTTCCCTATTTAGTTTTTTTTGTTTGGACACATATTGTGGTTCCCAATATTATAATTTTATCCGTTTAAAAAATAAAAACTAAATTATTTTCTAATGTTTTCTATATAACCTGAATGTATTTTTGGTCCTCTTCGACCCTCTCTACAATTGATTGTTATGAATTATTTGATCATGGAATGATAAAGATAAGTTTATAATTGCTATTTTCATTATTTTCATGTCTAAAAATATTAGGTCCCTTAAAATCCTCATCAAGGAGAGGGTTTCAAGATCCTTTATACTCAAAGAAAATATGACATTGTTTACCTTCTAATTATAGTAATAGATTTATAAATAATAATACATGATTAAATCTAACCACATTCACTAGATCATGTTGATAAACCTTTATTTTTATATATACCTCTGTCTTTTATGACAAGTATACATGTCACACCTCTCTGTTAGAGATAATAATACAAAATATTCAATGATAAGATCACTATAGGAAATCTAGATCATGCATTAGGAATTTTCAATCATGGTTCATTAATTTATGGGAGGCATAGGATATAACTATTTCATCATGAATGAGTAAGAAACTCAATCCCTTTTGGAAATGTCATTTTAGATTAGAAAGCATTCCCTGGTAGTGGTTAGTTTACGAATTGGTGTAATGATTAAATTCTTCATTTAACACTTTAAATATTATATTTCATTCATCAATCCAGAAATATATGACTCTTTTACAAATTATCATTGTTAGTGATGTTTTTCATTGATTTTGGTCTGAGCTATACTTTAGATTTAAAACCTCATTTACCATACTATACCAATAACTTTTCATTCCTTAATTTCCTCAATACAACATTGAAATTATCCTCATATTCCTCATTTCTTTTGGAGTAAATAATAATTTAATCTATAAATACAATAACACATTTTTATAGATGATCCCTAATGAACTTATTTTTAATTAAATAAATATATATGTATTATTACTGAGTCCCAATGATATTATAATAATATTTTTGTTCTCATACCATATAAATTTTTTAGCCTTAGTGATATCATCTTTATTCTCATTTATTTGATTATATCATAACTGTAGATCCATTGTAAAAAATTATTGCCATCTATTTAGTTAATTAGATAGGTCATCAATCCATAAATTCAGTTACTTGTTTGTTAGCAATGACTTTTAAGTTTATGATAATCAATGTAGAGGTGCAATGACCCATGCTTATTCCGAATGAAAAGGACCAGTGCACCATATGATGAAGAAAATGGGAATATAAACCCTTTACCTAGATTTAACTATAGTTACATTTTAGGTTTTTATGATCAATGATGTACATTCTATATGGATTATTGTATATTATAAAAGAACTCAGTATATTTTTTATAGAGATATCAACCTATTGGATAAGTGGAAG
The DNA here is from genome assembly GCA_963277665.1 of Viscum album. NCBI lineage: Eukaryota > Viridiplantae > Streptophyta > Magnoliopsida > Santalales > Viscaceae > Viscum > Viscum album. The sequence continues at coordinate 754,203,314 of OY728148.1, read as the reverse complement.
ACTAAGAAATTATTCAAGAGACACATCATCATATTTCTGTAATATTATCATGTTATAAAGAATGATATTTTCTTTACACTCAATCATTTGATCAAGATTTTAATTCTTGGAAAGAAATAATATCAATTTTAAATATAGTTATACCAAAGGAGATTAATCCTCCTATATGAAATTATATATAATGGAAGGAAATTATGTGATACAATGGGTGATTTTCTTATCTTGATTGTTTATGTTGGATGTATACAAGGGAATACCCTACATGTCTAAAATATCATCAGATTCCACTAATGAGAGTATCCTAAGAGTTTTTGGTAAATTCATCTCATAAAAATTGATTGGGGATGATTTTTTACTTGATATGAAACAATTTACCAATTTTCCATATTAATTGTTAAATATACTTCCATTTTTTAAGGTGGTGTCTGAATAGTTATGCTATACTTTTATAACATGAAAAAATTAAAAGAACAAGATTCAAATATTACATTCTTTATCTTGAAATGAATAACTATTTTACCTTTCACCAATTTATTTTTGAGATCTACCATATCAGTTGTGATAACATAACATTTCATTCACTCTCTCACACATAGAGCTTGTTTCCTTCAGTTGTAATCAACAAACCTTGATGTATCACATTAATTCACATAGTTTCCATATTCATTGTAGTGGAATCATTAGACACTAAGGTAAGGATTTAATAGTTCATTCCATTCTTCCTTCATATTGGTGGGTTTATCCCATCAAAAATAACTTGTTCAGTTTCCTTTCATCCAACACCAAATGTATTTTATTTTTATATTCAAAAAATTTATGTAATCTCCTCCCCACACCACTAAAAAGTGGAATGTTGGAATTTCATTCCCCATGAGATATGTCCACCATAAAAATAAATTGAAATTCAATTATCCCATTTCCATCTCTATACCCACGAGTTCTGTGAGATTCCCTAGTCTCTATTTAGACATTTGGGGTACACCCGACATTTTCTTTTTAGATATTAATGTCCTGAATCACCAAATAGATTCATAGACTAAACATTTCCCACCAAATAAGAGGTCACAATTATATTCAGGGTAAATGAAAATTTCAAAAAAGTGTCATGAATGTTTTTTAATGTTCATCTCATGAGACCCAATGGATTTCTAATCATTTTTTATCAATCATATGAAAATAACTATCCAATTTATTTTTTATAGTACATGGAAAATATTTTTGAAAAGACATTTATAAGAATTAATTCCATTTTATAACATCAATATACTCATCGAGTTTTGTATTTTTGATTAACACACACCATTGATCAACTTGTCCCTCTATATGAAAAAACCATCCAGACCTTCTCTTTTTTGATCATTGATGGATGGAGAAGAGATTTTAAATAGATTCGATTGATTTTTATGGAATTAATGGATCAAATGATTTACTTAATTTCAGAGACCTCTGTCATATAAAGGTCTGAATATAAACTTTAACCTTATTAGGGGGATGTGGGGTTTCCCTCCAATTTCAGTTTCTCTTCATAAATTGAGTTAATTTTGAAAGCGTGTTCATGATGATCTAAATTCCTACTCCCATTGGGTTAGTCATCTCATTTGGGAAGCCATCACATTTTACCTCATATTAGTTATTGGATTGGTTTCCCATATTTCCAAGAATTAACTAAAATTATTGGAAAATTATGGATTAAAACATTTAAAATATTAAACATATAAATTATAAACCATGAAAAATAAAGAGATAATTTATAAATGACAAATATTCATTATCCTAGGAATTTATCATGTTATATCATTGTTATCCATTATCTATTTTTTAATATAAAATATTATTGGTTTTTTGTTCATGAGAAAATGGGTTTTAAGGATCTTGTGAATTTACCAAAGCATATACCTTAGTAGTGGCAAACAATATGTATAGAAAGGACTATTTATTATGAACTAAGTTATGATTGATTCATGATAAATTAATACTTTTTAGGTTTATTACCCACTGGGAAAATTATACTAGATTCACATCTACCTATATTATCCCAAAATGAATATATTTTCATAGAAACCACTTACTCTATAAATGACCAAAATTATGTTTTTTCTATTTTTAGTCTTATCATTAATGATTTAACTAGGGTTTTCAAATCATAATCCTAAAAAATAACATGACCTCACTCTAATACCTACCATGATTACACATATTTCAAAACACCTTAATTCATGATTTAATACATAAAGGAATATATAATACAGTCTTAGAATAACATGAGGCCTATTATATTTTGGATATTAGGTAATTTTCATAAAAACATGGAACAAGGGAATAACAACATTATTTTTTAAACTCCAAAGCATTCCCTTAATTTTCTATTTCACTTATAAAACTAAAAGAAATAACATGGGTTCGTACATAAGAAAGGGGTGGTTTATAAATCCCATTAACTGAATAATAAAAGTATAGAATAAGTTAAAATATTACATATGAGTCAGTTTTTATATAAAAATATTATAATAGGGATGAGAATAAAAAACATGAACATTGAATCATGACATGAGATTATATCATAAAGGTAACATAAAAATGTGTAAACAATATAAAACCTTACATCATAAACACATTCCAAGGATATGTGATGAGACATCATAATACAATTTCCTTAGTATAAACTCATTTGCACCATATATTGTACCTTATTAGATAAAATTTTTAGACAATTAATTATAGTTTTATATAATTCTAGGACCACCTATCAATTTCAAACCACGTACATTCATTTCTGTCTAAAACAGATCATACAAAATTATATTATCTTTAATCAATTTTAACCCCTTGATTATGGAGTGTGAGTTTTATAAATGGAATTCCCCATCAATGAAATATACATACATCAATGTGAATATCCTTGAGTGCAAATGGTATGGGAATTCACTACACAAATGTATTTCATGGAAAGTGCGGGATGTATTTGGAAGCATAATAAGGATATATAAAGTATCATGGAAGGGTTTGATGATAGTAAAAAGATTTATAATAACATTGAAATCATAATTTTCATAATAGTGATGTGTAAAAAATATAACAATAAGAATAACTTGAAATTAAAAGGAATAATAAGAAGAAGGTTGTTAAATAATGTGTAGGAGAGGACCCTTTACCATGAGTGGGTACTTCTAAAATATTGAGATGAGATTCATAAGATATTGGGGGAATCTTGGGAGTTCAATAGAGTGGTAGTGTCAGAGTAAATTAATTATAATTTTTTTTATATTTAATAGGAATGGGAGGTTGGGCTATTTTTAAAAGAAAAAGATAATAGATTTCTTTATTAACTTATAATCATTGTTTTTGAGATACATATATTAAAATAATCAAAACAATACCTTACTATGGTTTTTAACTTTGTTTAGGCTAAAGGGGAGTGGTGAATCATATTCAATATGTATAAGATCTTATCTTATTAAAATAATACTTATGGCGACATGAAAGTGAGTCATGTTCATAATGAAATAATTTTCAATCCTTAAATTATAATTATGGTTTTTGAGGATTTAAAAATAGTTTATAAAAGTAATGAATTGACATCAAAAAATTAAACGTGAAACATAGTTTTGTTCATGGATACTCTATTAATTATTCCTTACATAACTTATGGGCTCTTATTATTTCATAATACATATTGTATGTTTATATCGATTTTGTTTACGCAAAAATTACACTATCTAAGAAATTATGAATAAAGTGACAATGGCTATTTTTAATGTGGATATTTATAATATAAAATTTATTTTTATCAAAATAATTTCATAAATATTTTAATATTCTTTTTTAAAAAAATATATTATTTAATACAAATATAAAGTTTTATGACTATAACCTTTTTTGTCCCTCATAAAAATTATATTTAACTTTATAAAATTATATTATTATTTATTTTCAAACATATAAAAATATATTCAATTATTTTATTAATAATAATATTTATTTCAAAAAACGTATAATTTGTGAAAATGTGTGTCTTGATTGATAGTATATATTATTTAAAATTATAATTTGGTTTTCATCATATGAAAATATAATTTTTATCAAACTAATTGTTTAATTATTAATAAATTAATAAAAAAAGAATAAATACAATCATTAATTTATAACAAAACCAAAAAAATCATACTTCTAGAGTCTATATACATTAATATTCATTACACTAGAGAATTCCCTATGGGTAAGGTGTACGATGGTGACACATAAACAGTTTTGATT